>OX336379.1:5702218-6907218 GCA_946902895.1 Fragum fragum | reverse complement strand
ACCCATATACATAGACCAACTCGCCATGGATTTCCTTACCCCTTTTCCCTTTCAATTTCCCGAATTACCGCAGGGTACTCCAATTTAGAGGAAAAACACGCCGTTGCATTACTAGCCATGTTTGACATTCAGTATCTTATCGATAAATGAGCCGATACGGGTGTAATTTTGCCCCGAGGCCTAAAACATGTATTGCAACAAAGCGGGAAAATTGTGGCCATTCGGTCAATCGGAAATGGGATAGGCTGGTTATTTATTGAATCACCCTCGTATTATGTGGGAAAAGAAGGAATTGCTTTTTACATATATACTATATTTTAACATAGAAACAAAGAAGGACAGAATCTTCTTCTCTGAAATGAGAAAGCCTCCAGCATTGATATTTGGTTTGTAGGATCTCCAAGTGAATTTCTAAAAGGTTGTTCATGTGTTGACTCTTGGAACATTTTTTGGCCTTGCAAGGGGGCACCCTACATAGTAGAAAATTGCCCCCCCCAAAAAAAAGCAGCAACCTGACACCCTATTTATCTCAATTCACTTTCTAGTTCATGAACCTAAATCTTTCTTGCAATGTACATGCTATTTTTTTGGCACAAAAATCCTAAATCTTTGGAAGAATGTCTTTTAGTTTCTGATTTCTTATACAAGATTTTGCTTACAGGTGACTTTTGGCCGAAATTAGGTCACTAGCGCTTTGATAACTTCTGCAGTCATTGACTCAGGTGAGCGTTTTAGGGCCTAAGCCCTCTTGTTTTATCTCTATTACTACACAAACTTAGGTGTTATGCCTAATGTCCACTTTGAATTGTTGTTAAAATCCAGCACTCAGAATAGTACAGAGTTGCTATCCTGTGACAGCCCCTTGTTTCAACTTCTAGAGACATTTGGTTAAAATTTTACATGCAAGTCTCATACATCTGTTTCTACTTAGCTATTGCTCTTCACATGCCTTTGTGACCACTATGTCATCCATCCCCTAGGAAAAGATTTGTTACTCTTATTTTCATTTTGGTGGAGTTTTAACCCTTTTTTGACTTGGAAATTCTACATTACCCCTTTCTTGAACAAACCTAGGATTTTACATCACTGTAATTTCATACTTGAGAAAACATTGTGGAAAACAAGAAATTGCTTGTTACAAGCAATTTCTCCTTTTCCAACATTATTTTCTACCACATTGGATGGGTCACAAGCAATTTCTTCATTTTCCACATTGTTTTCAAAATCTTTTTTCCTTAGGGGCGTCTAAAGGCGTCACTGACTGGGAATGGGTTAAACTAAAAAAAGACAGGGGAGAGAGAAAGGACTCTTATAATCATAAGGCTATGGAAAATCAAAAAAGTTTTTTTTTGTTTGAAGGGTCCACAGCTTTGGTTGCCATGGTAACACCTACCTCATTACATGTAGCTAATGTCGGAGACTCGAGAGCAGTGATGTGTGACAAAGATGGAAATACAGTCATACTTTCCTGGGACCATAAACCAAACGAGGTAAACAGTAACCAATAACCTTCAAACCAAAAGATTTAGACAAGATTGCTTGGATAAGTGAATAGATAGAGGATAATTGTTTGTTTCATTGTAAAATCGATGTATCTTTCATCATTTGAACAGCAAAAGCTATATTTTATGAGTGGCAGTGCCACTAGTGAAAATATACTTTCATTGTTCACAAAATAAAAATAAAATTCTGAACAAAAAATAAACAATTTTTCTATTTCCTTACTGCAAAAATAGACAAAATATAATCTTCTTGGAAAATATTACGGTAATGCTTGTGAAATTTGAAAATAAAGGCAGCTGACATCAAATTGAAATGCTTTAAATCTAAGCTGCCGTTATTAACAAATTACCCAACGACAAAGTCTTAGACTGGTCCAAATTCAAAAAAGTTGAAGACTGCAATTTTATGCTGATGGATTTATTATAAAAAAGTTTTTGATGTAAAAAAATTGTCGATAATGAAGAATTTCCACAATATTTTCCAAAATTTTTTTTCTTGGGGGCGTCTAAAAGCATCATTGTGTGGGAATGGGTTCACCCATTATCAGACAGCAAAATTTTCGACTGGTTCAAACTTTAACCCATTCCAACTCAATCCCTCCTTTTTATGCCCTTCAATTTTATGAAATTTACATTATCGTCTGCAACTCCTTAACCCATTTCCACTTGACAAAATTTTAGAATAGTCCAAATTGAAAGAAGCTGCAGACGACTATTTCAAGTTGATGGAATTTTTAATTTTTTCGTCTTTTTGGATAGAAAACATTGTTGATAATGAAGAAATTGCTTGATACAAGCAATTTCTTCATTTTCCACAATGTTTTCGAAAGCTTTTTCCTCGAGGGGCATAAAAAGGAGGGATTGAGTTAGAATGGGTTAAAGAAGAAACATTTAACTTAATTCTTGACAAATAAAAAAGTTTTGTGAGTAAAGGAAATATTTGTTGTAGAAAATTTATCTCTCCATCATTTTTTGGCAAGGAATTTCATCATTGTTCACAATGTTTTTTGCCATAAAAGATAAAGGATTCTAAAATTCCACCAACTTTAGATTGTGTCTTCAACTTCTTTCAATTCGATTGTCTAAAATTTTGTTGTCTGGTAATGGGTTAGGTTGAGGGATAATGAGTCGTTAACATTATTTCCTTATGTTTCTGGTATTGAGGTTCCCTTGATTTATCAGAAGTAAAGAAATGTTATATAACAGATAAAGGGCCTGGGGGGTTGGTCAGCGGATGTTGTGTATGCTACTACTCCTATGATTCTAGACGGTTTTTGATGAAATTTTGACCAAATAATTGTCTTTACATGGCTTAGGGTATAATATCAGCATTTTGTTTTGTGGAAAAAGTGACTTATTGTCAGAATTCTTGTTTCTTGTCAGAATTCTTGTTTATGCAACTTCTCCTACAATTTTTGACCTATTTTGATAAAGCCTTTGAAAACCTGTTTGTTTTACCAATTTTGTTTCTTGTGTTTTATTTTCTTTTGAAAGGAAAAAGAAAGTTTTCACAGAAGGCGCATGGCCTTGATATTTTGCATGAAAGATCAAAATTTGAGACAGGTCCAATTTGAGGGAAATCATAGATAACAATTCAACTCCTTTGAAAGGGCAAAATATTGTAGAAATCTTTGGGGAAAAGAAAAAGAAATTGCTTGTTTCAAGCACTTTCTATTATTTTTCACATTGATTTTCAGATCCACAGGCTGAAAGCCAATGAGCTATTGTCATGGCGTTTAGTCTGTCATGCATCCGATCATCCATCTGTGAACTTTTACATTAAAAATCTTATCCTCAAGAAGTACTGAACAGAATTCAACCACATTTCACAGAAATTATCCTTGGGTGACCCTTTATCAGATTCCTTCAAAGAATTTTGATCTGATGAAAAACATGGCTTTAATGGGCGGGGCTAATTTCTGTTATTGTGAAAGCAGGAAAGAAACCAGTCATTTGATTTCAACCAAATTTAACACGAATGATCATTGGGCGACCCTATATTAGATTCCTTCAATTAATTTTGATCGGATGATAAACATCCCTTTAATCGGCAGGGCTAATTTCCATAAATGGTGAAAGCTTCAAAGAAACCAGTCAATGGATTTCAAACAAATTTCACAGGAATGATCCTTGGGTAACTCTTTATCAGATTCCTTTAAAGAATTTTAATCGGATGAAAAACTTAAATGGCTTAAATGGGTGGGGCTAATTTCCATATATGGTGAAAACTTTTTCAGAAATGAGCTATTTTCATAGCGTTGTGTCCATCATGCAGTCGTCTGTCCGTTCATAAATTTTTACTTTAAAAATTTTCCCCTTAAGAAAGGAAATGAGAGAATTCAACCAAATATTGAATTGATCCTTGTGTGACCCTTTTTCAGATTCATTCTAAGAATTTTGATTGGATGAAAAACATGGCTTTAGTTGGCGGGCTGTTTTCCATTATGTTGAAACCTTTAAAGATCTTCTCTTCAGAAACCAGTGGATGGATTTCAACCAAGAAAGAGTGATCATTGGACGACCCTTTATAAGATACCTTTGATTGGATAAAACCATGGCTTCAATGGGCAGGGCTAATTTCCATATAGGTGAAAGCTTTAAAAATCTTCTCTGAAATCAGTAGATGTATTTCAACCAAATTTTACAGGAATGATCATTGGTTGACTCTTTATCAGATTCCTTCAAAGAAAATTTTGATCAGATGGTAAACAAGGCTTATATGGGTGAGGCTAATTTCCATATGTGGTGAAAACTTACAAAATATTCATCTCAGATACCAGTGAAGGGATTTTGTTCAAATATCTCATAAATTATCCTTGTGTGACCCCTTATCAGATTCATTCAAAGAATTATGTTCAGATGAAAAGCATGGTTTAAAATGGGTAAATGTTTTTACCTTACTTTGTAAATGAATTTACTTATGTAAAACAATGAAAAGTTTGAAATATTAAAAGATTTCATTGACAGTATTTTTTACCACACATAATAAAATGAATTGGTTTATATTGAATTCCTGAAAACTATTTTTACTATATCAGTACAATCAGGCCTGTGGAGCAATACAGGCGCTTGCCTCTAGTTTTATTATTCATTAGGGGTGTAAAAAATCCGGATTCTGTGATTAAGGTAAAATTTGTAAAATGTGGTTTTTATCATTGCATGACTTGTTATTTTTTAGATGAAAGAAGCTGACAGAATAAAGAAAGCTGGAGGTTTTATTGGGTTTAATGGTGTTTGGCGTGTTGCTGGTATTCTTGCTACATCAAGGGCTCTTGGTGATTACCCTTTGAAAGAGAGGAAATTTATTATAGCTGACCCTGATATATTGACGTTTGATTTGCAAAAACTTCAACCTCAGTTTATAATTCTTGCATCAGATGGGTTGTGGGATTGTTTTACGAATGAGGAAGCGGTTGAATATATAAAAGACCGACTGGACGAGCCTCATTTTGGTGCTAAAAGTATAATTTTACAAGCTTATTATAAAGGTTCCCTTGACAATATAACGGTAATGGTTGTGAAATTTGATAAAACAAAATTTGAAAGTAAAGGCAGCTGACATCGAATTAGAGCAAATTTAAATCATTAGCAGCCATAATTAATATCTTGTAAAAATTCTTATCAGTATGTCTCTCAGTTTCTAAGGTATTGTATTAAGGAAAACATGTATTTTAAGGGAAAAAAAGCAATTTCTTGTTTTTACAAGGCTTTCTATCCTAAATATCCTTCTTTTTCAAACTACACATACTCAAAAACTGTTTGCTAAGTGTTGACACCAAACGAAAGCAGGGATAAATATACAAAATCTCGATAATCTAGTGGAGAACATTAACCCATTCCTACACAATGATGCTTTTAAACACGCCTCAATATAAAAATTTTGGAAAACATTGGGGACAACTAAAAAATTGCTTGTTAGAAGCAATTTCTTCATTATCCACAACTTTTTCAACCCCAAAAGACAAAGACTTTAAAAATTTCGACAATTTTAGATTGTCATCTGCAACTTCTTTCAATTTGGACTGGTCTAAAGTTTCACTGTGTGGAAATGGGTTAACCAAATACCAGACAATGTTGGAATGAAGTTGAAGAGGCCGATTTTGAGTCAATGAGATTCATCTTTGTGTTTTAGGGGGAAAAAAAATAATGATCATGAAGAATTTAATTTCAACAGATTCTTATCTTAACCCTTTAATGTTTTTGTAATCTTAGAATGGTCCAAATTGAAACAGGTTGCAGACAACAATAAAAAATGGATTTAATTTGAAATGAAAACATTCCATGTGGTAGAAAATATTGTGGGATAAGAAGAAATTGCTTGTTGCAAGCAATTTTTTCTTTTCCTCAATACATTCAAAAGTATTAAATCACAGCAACGTAAAATCCCTGGTTTGTAGACGAAAGGGTTAAGAGTTATGAAGAAAAGGGGGCTGCATGAAACTGTTTGTAGCAAATTATCATTGGGCGACCAAAATGTTGTGACTACAGCTTTATTCAAATTATAGTTAAAACATTTTGCATGCCCAACAATAATGTATCAAAATTTTTAGCTCACCTGAACCCTTTTCTGTGTGATCCCTTTTTTTACAAAGGAATAAAGACAGAAATCTTTGAAAATTAGCCCTTTTCTGTGTGATCCCTAATTTTACAAGGGAAATCTTTGAAAATCTTCTCCTTCCATTCCAATAGGCCTAGAGCTTTGATGTTGGGTACGTTTCATCACCTTATGACCTTCTACCTAAATACTTCAAGGAAATACCATGACATGAAAATTAGCCCTTTTCTGTGTGATCCCTGGTTTTTACGAATGAATAAAGCAGGAAATCTTTGAAACTCTTCTCCTTCCACACCATAAGGCCTAGAGCTTTGATATTCAGTAAGTATGAATGTCTATTGACTCTACCAAAATAGTTCAAAGGAATATCGTATTCTGAGAATTAGCCCTCTTCAGTGCTATCCATGATTTTACAAAGGAATAAAGAAGGAAATCTGAAAATCTTATTCTCCCAAACCATAAGGCCTAGTAGAGCTTTGATATTTAGTATGTATAAATGTCTATTGTCTCTACCAAAAAACTTTATCCCTTTTTGTATGTTCTGATTTTACAAAGGAATAAAGAAGGAAATCTTGATAATTGTTATGTATGAGTGTTTAATGACCTGCTACCAAAATACTTGAATTACTGTAGTCTAAAAATTCTTCCTTTTCTGTGTTATCCTTGATTTTACAAAGGAATAAAGAAGGAAATCTTTGAGAATCTTCTCCTCCCAAACCATTAGGTCAAGAGCTTTGATACGTGGTATGTATTATTGTTTTATGGCTCAAGCTTTGTCTTTTTTATACAAAAAAGTACTGTAATTTGCAGATGCCACAGGTGTGCAATTTAGGACCATAATGGTACTCTTGTCTATCTAACCATTTCCTGAACACCATCATGTTTAGAAAACATTTTTGAAAAGAAGACATGCTTATGAAACTATATCTTCTTTTCCCACAATGTTTTTGACTCTACAGGATAATTTTTCAATTATTTTGACACCTGTATCTTCTTTTATTTGGACTGGTCTAACGTTTTACCTTGGAACATGTCTAATCATTGCAAGGATAAAAACAAAAAAAGTTTTCATTAATGTTCTTTTTTTGTCAAATCTAAGTACATCATGCTAGTGGTGAGCTTTTGTGATCCTGGAATGGATTAACCCTATTGAAATAAGAAGGTTGCATGGGAAATCACAGGAAAAGGGGTCTTAATGATATTTACATTTACACTCTAGGAGCTGCAATTTTGGCCAAATATTGATAAAACTTGGTCAGAACCTTGATAAGTCATACAGATGATCCTTGTTGAAGATAATAATTTTCCATTGATCACTTGGTCAATTCTTTGATCAATATTGATGAGTTTTTAAGCCCTGTATACTGCTTTGTCTTCACAAATGAGACCCATTTTGAAGTGCCATTTTCATATATTTTTATTAGATCAGCTGTTTTTGGAGAAAACCCAAGGTAATGGCACTACCTTGGCATCGTGTGCATTGGTGTTGGTGTGACAAACTTTAACCTTGGTCATATCTCTGTTGTTAGTAAAGATATCCTCATGAAACTTGGCATGTGTATTGACCACAACAAGAGCTATCTAGAATATCGAGGGGGATAACTCTTAAAGTGTTTTTGTAAGAGTTTTTCCCCTTTTTTGACTTAGAATTTTTGCATTATCCAGCACCTGCAGCCGAGCGTTGCATGGTGGCAGTGTTCTTGTTTGACAAAGCACTCGGGGGAACCATCTAGGGACATCTCATCTTACACTTCACGGTTATCATTTGAACAACAGATGCTCAGTCAAATCTGGAAATCCCATGCTCTCGCAAAAGCACTCAATTGCTCGGACTCTTTTATGACATCTGCTTATCAAGGGTTAATAGCAATACTGTTCTAAGTGTCTATTTATTGGTTTAAACCATGGTAATATTTCAGATTATAATGTGTTGTACATGTTTTTCAGTTTCATTTCTCAATAACCCATCATGAAGTGCCTTCTTGAGATTTCTTTTTTTTCATATTGAATTGACCAATCGCAGCTGTCTAAAAAGAGTATTCTCTGCAATATATATAAATAGTTAAGGCTCTTAATATTGGACAATAGATGAACCCATTCCCATACAATAACTCTTTCTGACGCTACCCAAGAACATAGCTTTGGAAAAGGTTGTGGAAAACAAAGAAATTGCTTGTTTCAAGCAATTTCTTCATTATCCACATTGTTTTCTTCCAAAAAAGACATAATTTTTTAAAATTTCAACAACTGAAGATTCTCACCTGCATCTTTTTTTAATTAAACTTTGTCTTCTGGTAATTGGTCAATGCATATCTATGTATCTTGTGTCATTATTATGTAAATACAAAAACTTAACTATTTCCACAATATCCTACATTGTGACAAGCAATTTCTTCTTTTCTCACTATTCTTTTTTTTCATGTTTTGAACTAATTGGGTAATATTAGGGCTGCACCAATGGCCTACCTGTTAACCTAGAAACAAAGACGGAAATCTTTAAAAGTTATTTTCAGAAACTAGAAAGCCTACAGCGTTGATATTCGGTATGATGAATCTCATAGTGAACTCCTGTTGTTTCTGTCTGAGCCTTACCTGTTTTATCTTCAATCATGGGTTGTCATGGGTTTGATCACCTGTGGAGGCACATGTTCTTTCCTACATTTGTCTCTCACCAATAGGTGGATAGTCATAAGCCTAAGTCTTATACCTATACCACAATATTCACGTTTGCTTGATGCCTACGGACCCCCTTAATCGCTCTAGAATGTTTTAAAGCATTGGGCGGCGTGATTATTGTAAAAATGCATTTGCGACCTGAGCCATATTTGTAAATATTGCCTATCTATGGTCACATCACTGCCACATGTCACTTGAGATCACGTGATTACCAAACACGGGACGGAGAATCACAAAAAACAAATTACTGCGCTGATTATTACCTTATTTTTCAATAATTTGAAGCAAACTAAAGCATGTTTAGAAGTATCTAAACAAATTTTATATCATCCTTTACATGTGCAATATTATTGTCTTCGGCTACAATTAACTGGCAAGTTGAGATGACAAGTAACCCGAGGTGTATTCATATCTAAGAGATCACGTGATATGTGTTATCAAAAACCCGATATGAAGAAGTCTTGTGTTCATTTTGCGGTTTTGTTAAATCTAAGTTGGAATTGCTCTGCATTCTAACTTAAAAACCTTGAGCATTGATATATTGTAGTATCTTCTTGAAATCTCTTATAAAGTTGTGATGCTGGTACGATGTTTAGGCTCTTCCAAAGCTTAACCTTAATTAGATTATATTGTGTATGTAAATAAAGGAAAGAAGAAAATATTTCAAAATCTTATGTGTCATGAAGCTTAATGGATTCATTTATTGCCCAGTTTATGAAGTGGTGACTGATTACAAAAGTCATTGAAAAATGTTAATCATTCTAAGCTTTGGCCCAGATGGGCACTTTAAGAACAATGGCCCTCTTGTCTAACTCTGTCCTGTTTTGCATAATGTTAGATCTTTCCAAATTCAAAGGTTTTGTAGACAAAAATTTAAAGTTGAATTTATTTGAAAAATAATCATTTAGTAGGGTAGAACATATTGTGGAAAAAGAAGAAATTGCTAGTAAAAAGCTATTTCTTCTTTTTCCACAATGTTTTCTCAATTATAGAATCACAGATAAAGAACCCTCTTTTATTGAACCATCAGGTCATTCAGGATGAAAATTGGTAAGAAGGATGCTTTGATGAAGCTTTTC
This sequence comes from Fragum fragum, assembly GCA_946902895.1. Lineage (NCBI taxonomy): Eukaryota > Metazoa > Mollusca > Bivalvia > Cardiida > Cardiidae > Fragum > Fragum fragum. The sequence goes on along the minus strand of OX336379.1, from coordinate 6,897,406 downwards.
TCAAATTGTTCCCTCATTTTCTCAAAATCTCATATTACAATGGCTAAAAAAAAGGCTGAAAATGTTGCTAAGGCAACAAACAGGTTTAAATTTATAAAAACCTTCAAATGATTAGACCCATTAGTTCTGTATTTATCAAAGTGCAGTGCACAGATAAACTTTACATTGCTTGATTCGGGACAAAGATCCTTTTATTGTTTAATCTTGAACTTTTATAAATTGCAGTCTTATTGGCATATCACATAACAATTAGTTATATTGATACAATTTACTGACCATACTTCACTCTGTCAATACAAATTTGTTAACCAATTAGATCATTCATTTAGACTAGAAGTGCAATGTATGACTCCCAAATTTATGTCAGACATTTGAAGCTCCAATGGCTGAAGGCATGCTGGCTATTGTCATGGCATGGTGTCCGTCGTTCTTCCATCATCTCTTCCGCCATCTGTCCCAAATGGCCTAAACTAGGAGGTTATAGCCACCTAGTCATAGTGCAGATAGTAGGGCATTAGACTCTCAATCTTCTATTATGGGGTGTCATGGGTTTGATCCTGATGGTGGCACACATCTTTTCCAACATTGTTTGTAAACCAATGGGTGGATAATTGTACACCTAAATGGGATAGCAGCTTGAGGCTGGGAAAGGATGTAGTGGTAGTACTGGTGTTGAAAACACCTGGAATCCATTGTTACATTGAAAAGTTATTAAAAGTTGTGTTAGCCCCATACAAATTAAATTGGATTAAACTATACGGGAGGGGGATTGGTATTTCCATATATGGTGAAAGCTTTGAAAGTTTTATCCTCAGAAAACAGGTGATTGGTTTCAATCAAATTTCACAGGAATGGTCCTTTTTTGACTTTTTATCAGATTATTTAACCCATTCCCACACAATGACGCTTTTGGACGCCCCTCAAGATTAACAATTGAGAAAACAATGTGGAAAAGGAAGTAATTGCTTGTGAAAGCAATTTCTTCATTTTTCACAATGTTTTCTTTCCAGAAAATTGAAAAAAACTAAAATTTCATAAACTTTAAATTGTCATCTGCATCTCATTTCAATTTGGATCACTCTAAATTTTTGTTACGTGGGAATGAGTTAAACACTTTCCAGCTCTGCAAAATTTAAGATCTGTTCAAATTAAAAGGTTAACGATAATATAAAATTGAATTTACTTGAAAAATAATCATTCAGTAGGGTATAAAATATTGTGAGAAATTATAAAATTGCTTGTTACAAGTATAAAGTATAACAACACTGGGACGTAAAAACCAAGGATTGAACAGGAAAGGGTTAAAAGAATTGTGATTGGATGAAAAATACAGCTTAAATATGTGGGACATATTTCCATATATGGCATATAGTGAAAACTTTAAAACTTGACTTTTGTAAAACAATGAAAAGTTTGAAAATGCTTCCCTAGTAATATTTCAAAAGGTTTCAGTGACTAGATTTATTTGCCAGATATGTCAAAAATGATTCATTTTGTATTGAATTCCTGACAACACCATTTGTTTATTAAGTGCAATTAGACCTGTTGAGCAATACAAGTGCTCAAGCATCTCTAGTTGTTATTTGGTGACCTTAATGTTGTAACTACAGCTTATTCAATCTACCATTACAACCTTTGGGCTGCCCACCAATGATATATTGTTTAGCCCTTTACAGTTTTTCAAAATTTTAGACTTGTCCAAATTCAAAGGGATAGCAGATATGACATAATAAAGAAAGTACAATGCAAAAAGTAACCATCCAATATGAAAGAAAATATTGTGGAAAAAGAAGAAATTGCTTGTTATGAACAATTTCTTTTTTTTCCATAATGTTTTTTTTAGAGTATAATATCACAGGGACATGAAAATCAGAAATTGTATGAGAAAGGGTTAATTTACGATTGGACCATATGTGTTACAAATTAACACAGTTTGATATTGTTTGATATCTTATTCAAACTGCCTTGTCGGAGGTCAGTCAGATTTAAGTGGGCGTGGCTAGTGATCCATTCCCACATGATAAAATTTTGAACCTGTCCAAATTCAAAGAACTTGCAGATTGACAATATCTTCAAAATCTTTGTCTATTAGGGTTGAAAAAATTGTGGATAATGAAGAAATTGCTTGTAACAAACAATTTCTTCATTGTCCACAATGTTTTCCAAAGCTTTCATATTGAGGGGCGTTTGAAAGCATCATTGTGTGGGAATGGGTTAAAGCTCTCCACTAGATTATCGAGATTTGGTATATTTATCCCTGCTTTGGTTTGTTGTGCCTTCTGAATGTCGTCTACACAGGACCAAAGACACCCTTTAGAAAATTTCTCTCCTAAAAATAATATTTCCTTTATGTTTGCATTAAAGAAATAGAACAATTGTTTGTTTTCTTTAACCCATTCCCACACAACAAAATTTTAGACCAGTCCAAACTGGAAAAAGATGCACATGATAATTTCAAGTTGATGGAATTTCAATTTTTTTCACCTTTTTGGATATAAAACATTGTGGATGATGAAAAAATTGCTTGTAACAAGCAATTTCTTCATTTTCCACAACATTTTCCAAAGTTTGATATTGAGGGGGCCTTTAAAAGCATCATTGTGTGGGAATGGGTTAAGATCGATTTATCTTCCATTGTGTGAACAACTTAAGCACATTTTCACATCTACTGCTACATTTATGGAAGAAACTGAATGAATTTTTTCAGAATGTTCCTATTCACCTGGCCTTGGTCGAATTGTTTGTGATGCTACTATTTAAGGCTGCATCACAGAAAAGTTAGGCTTAATGCAGAATTTCTTGTTAATGCAATGCCTCAATTTCTGGAAAGATTTGCATGAAATTTATACAAAAAAGATCATTCTTTCACATATTATCATGTTTTTACCATTATAGGCTGTGAGACAGCAAAAGGGACCTTAATATGGTGTGGCAAATATTGCGGCTATGGTGCTCTTGTTTCTGTAGCAATATTTATTATAAACCACAGTGTTTTGATTTACTTTTTACAAAACTTTAAACTAGTCCCATTTGTTGAAATTTGAAGAATTCAAATTTGGATTCAATTGAAATAACAGATTGTTTAGAGTTGTTAGGTTGTGAAGAGAAAACATGACAGCATTTTTTAATAGCTTTTTTGGTGCCCTTATCAATGTCTTATGTCTACACTGTCGCATTTCAGGCATCAGGTTGTTTAATACATTATCACATGACAAAGTTTTAGAATAATCTTAACTCATTACCAGACAACAAGATTTTAAACTAGTCCAAATTGAAAAGAGTTGTAGACAATATTTTAAAGTTTATGAAATCCTAAGTTTTATCAACTGTATTGTATTGGTAGAAAATATTGTGTAAAATGAAGAAATTGTTACAAGCAATTTCTTCATTGTCCAAATTGTTTTTTCTTTAGGGACGTCAAAAAGTGTGACTGACATTTTTGAAGCCCCTGAGGAAAAACAATTGGGAAAACTTCATATTAAATGAAGAAATTGCTTGTAAAAGGTAATTTCTTCATTTTCCACAATGTTTTCTACCCAAAAAATTAAAAAAAAACACTAAAATTTCATAGTTTAATTGTTGTCTGCTAGTCCTTTAAATTTGAACCAGTCTAAGATTTTGCCATCTAGTAACGAGTTTAAGGATATACAAGATAAAGTTAGGTGAAGGGTTATACAAGATAAAGTTGGGTTTAAGGTTATACAAGATAAAGTTGGGTTAAAGGTTATACAAGATAAAGTTGGGTTTAAGGTTATACAAGATAAAGTGTTGGCAACCTGACAAATTTATTGTAATCAATTACCAGATGGCAAAATTGCAGACAGGTCTGAATTCAGACAAATTTAAGTTGAAGAAATTTTGGATTTTTTGCCATTTAGGAAAGAAAACAATGTTTCCCACAGCTTTTATTCTTTGGTGCATCAAAAAGTGTCATTGTGTGGGAATGAGTTAACTAGAATAGATTCTTAGAGAGGTACTTTTCAACCCTAAACAAGGCTAGGAACAGCTTTTATCAAAACAATTCAAGCCTGAGATTCCCACATTCACAATGATTGCATTACTGGAGGTTTGTTCTTTTTCTAAAGATGAAAATCCTGCTAAAAGAATGTCTAAAAGAACAATTTTTGTTATTTTGGTAAAAATATTTGATGTTGTCAAGGTTACTCATTTAAGACATGTGGAGTATGCTTAAATTCCTCATTAAGATAATTCTTATCTTATTTATCGGCTTAAAAATCTTAACCCATTCCCACATAAGCCCTCCTTTTTACACCCCCAAGAAAAAAGATGTGGAAAAAATTGTGGAAAATGAAGAAATTGCTTGTTACAAGCAATTTCTTCATTATCCACAATGTTTTCTATCCAAAAAGACAAAAGAATTAAAAATACATTAACTTGAAATTGTCGTCTGCAGCTGCTTTCAATTTGGACCAGTCTGAAATTTTCTATCTCAAAAATCTAAATAAGAAAGGTAACAATCTCTACCAAAAGATTGCACCTCAGATGTTATGTTTTTGTAGATGAGTCATGATTGGCAAAGTCATGGACATCAATTTCAAGTTGATAGAGTACTAGATATTTCTCACTTTCTAGGTAAGAAATAATGTGGATAATGAAGAAATTTCTTATAACATTTTCCATAATGTTTTCCTGACGTCTTATCTTGAGGGTCGTAAAAAGTTGGGATTGTGTGTGACTAGTATCATTGTATCAAAGGACTAATCAAATTTAAACTATAATGATATCAATCTTAGAGTAAAATCTATAAACATCAGAAACAAGAATATTAACCTATTCTCACGCAGCCCCAATTTTGATGCCCATCAACAAAAGATGTTTGAAAACATTGTGGAAAATTAAGAAATTGCTTGTTATAAGCAATTTCTTCATCATCCACATTGTTTTCTACCCGATAAGAAAAAGATTCTTTAAATTTCATCAACGAACAAATGTAATGTGAAACATTTTTGAATTTGGACTAGTCTAAAATTGTGTTGTGTGGTAATTGGTTAATGACTGCATGTTTAGACAATTACAGTAAAGACCATTTAAAATTGAAAGAAGTTCCTAATGACATTCAAAGAGTAGTTAAATTGAAAAGTAAGGGACAAATATGGTTGAAAACATTCTCAGAATATGAGGAGTTTCCTATAACAAACAATTTCTTCTTTTCCCAAAATGTTTTCTCAAATTATATTTCTTAATCACATCCAATTGTTTGGTTGTGTTGTTGTAGCTTACAAAAAAGGACAGCAATTGTTTATGAGATTATCTAATTACATGTCAGATTTTGTTTACCATATTTGTTCTATTTACATGTATCTAGTTTGTTATAAATTACTGTCTTTTAACCCTTTCCCCCCTTTTTTTTATTCAAGTCCTGTCTAATTTGAAAGAAGTTGCAGACTAAAAATGACTGTAATTTTAAAAGTAGCCAACCTATAGTGTAGAAAATATTATAGAATAGCTGAAATAGCTTGATTCAAGCAATTTCTTCTTTTTTACAATATTTATGAATATAAAATCACTGGTGATGTAAAATCAAGGGATTATGTAGGAAAGTGTTAAGATATTAAAACCTTTCATAGTTAATTTACAACCTTTATTTTGTGCAATTTTGTCAAATATAACAGAGTGCTGAAATGTGTTTTATTTTATTAGTTATCTAATTATTGCCTATTAATAACTTTACCTGTAAAATTTTATTGTAAAGTATGTAGACAAAGGAATTAACTGTAGAAAAATTAAATCTTTCTATTTGTTTATATGTACCATTCAGGGAAATAGTTTTGGCCGTGTCTGTATCCAAAACCCTTTAACCCTTATACTAGACAACGTAATTCTATAATGGTCGAAATTGTAAGAAGTTTCAGCAGACAATTTAAACTTTATGAAATTTTAGATTTTTTCATCTTTACATTGTGGAAAATAAAAAAAACTGTATGTTGCTAGCAATTTCTTCATATCACACAATGTTTTCCAAACCATTTTCTTGAAGGGCATCAAAAAGTATCACTTGGAAAAAAGTGGGAATCTGCTAACACAGAGTATATCTTAAGAATTGTTGTTAAGTTGAATTTCATCTCCAACAAGTGTTATCACATCCATTTTTTCAAGACCTTTCTTAGAGTACAGAATTCAAGGTCATCTAACAAGGTCAAATGTTAAGTGACCTGATCTTGTTGCAGAAATTTGGGCAATGATAATTGTGGTTTAAATTAGGATTGTATGGGAATGGGTTAAGTGTTTCACAAACATCATTTCATCCTTAACTCTTTCCTGTTCTATCCCTGGTTTTTTCGTCTGTGATTTTATAATTGAGAAATATAATACATATACATTTGTGACGCGCAATTTCTTCTTTTTCCACAATATTTTCTACCCTTCTGAATAGTTATTTTTCAAATTAAGTCCACTTTGTATTTTCATCTGCAAAACCTATAAATTTGGAGAAGTCTATAACTTTGTAAAACAGGTCAGGATTAGGTGTATTACGTAATCAAATTGAATGTTTTGAAATTGTCATTTTGATGTAATGACAATGAAAATATTTTTGTATGCCCTTAACCCATTCCCACACAATCCCCCTTTTTTACGCCCCTTCAGAAAAGAGCTGTGGAAAAAGAGTGGAAAATGAAGAAATTGCTTGTGACAAGCAATTTCTTCATTATCCAAAATGTTTTCTACCCGAATATACAAAGACTTTAAAAATCTCATTAACTGAAAATTATTGTCTGCAACTTCTTTGAATGTGGACCAGTCTAAAATTTTCTCATTTGTGCATAGGTTAAACTTACTAAGATTATATTATTTCTCCCAAATTTTCATCAAATTTTTAAAATCAACAGGGTTTAACCCATTCCCACACAACAAAATATAAGACTCGTCCAGATTGAAAGAAGCTGCAGATGACAATTTCAAGTTGATGAAATTTTAAGTTGTTTTGTCTATTTTGATTGAAAACAATTTGGATAATGAAGAAATTCTTTGTAAAAAGCAATTCCTTCATTTTCTTACATTATTTGTAAAGCGTTAACAAGTGTGTGTGTGTGTGTGTGTGTTTAAATTATCATTTCAATTCATTTGCAATGCAGAAAGGAAATATTTTCAAATTCCTCCTTGCATTAACAGCTGTTAAAGTCAGAACTGCTTTTACTTTTAGAACAGAGAGTGACTTTCAAAATGCAAAATTGATGGTTCAGTGCCAAACAGTTGTAACTGCCAATAAACATATAGGCAGTTACAACTGTTTCACGCTGACCATCAAAATATTATCTTTCATACCCTATGTTATGAGTACTCATTAGAATCTTCTGGTCAAGATAGTTTCACTCAGTACCTATAGTATAGGATTTGATAGATGAATAACAGCGTGAGATTTACATCACTCCCTCTAACTCAGAGCTCTGAATTACTCCTTTTTACCCAGAGCTCTGAATTACTCCTTCTAACTCAGACTACTGAATTACTCCTTCTAACTCAGAGCTCTGAATTACTCCTTCTAACTCAGGGCGCTGAACTACTCTTTCTAACTTAGAGCCCTGAATTATTCCTTCTAATTCAGATCTCCGAATTACTACTTTTAACCCAGAGCTCTGAATAACTCCTTCCATCTCAGAGCACTGAATTACTCCTTCTAAATCAGAGCACTGAATTACTCCTTCTTACTCAGAGCTCTGAACTAACTCAGGGCGCCGAACTACTCCTTTTTAACTGAGAGCCCTGAATTTATCCTTCTTATTCAGAGCTCCGAATTACTCCTTCTAACTCAGAGCTCTGAATTACCCCTTCTAACTCAGAGCTCTGAATAACTATTTTTAATTCAGAGCTCTGAATACCTCCTTCTAACTTAGAGCCCTGAATTTATCCTTCTAAGTTTGGGCCCTGAATTAATCCTTCTAACTTAGAGCCCTGAATTACTCTCTCTGACTCATAGTTCTGAATTTCTCCCTTTGATTCTGAGCTCTAGATAACCTCCTCTATTTATGAGCTCAGAATTACTCATTCTAACTGGAGCTCTGAATTACTCATTCTATCTCAGACCTCTGAATTACTCCCTTTAATTCGGAGCTATGAATATCTCTCTCTAACTCTGAACTCTGAAGCACTCTCTCTAAGCCTGAGGTCTTAATTTATCCCTATATCTTGGAGCTCTTGAATGACTCCCTCTTACCCGAAGCTCAGAATTACTTTCTTTTATGATTGAACATGCATTTCTAATCAATACTCGAAGTGAAATTTCGACACATTTCAGTGGGAAACAGTTTCTTTGGTTTGGTGACTTATTAAAACTGTAATTACAGCGCTTAGGTCGCAAACCAACTGTCTAACTTTTAAGGTCACCTGAGCACATTGTGCTCAATGGGATATTTTAGGATCACCAAGTATATGTCGTCCAGCGTCCTTAGAGCTTCGTCTGTTGTCTGTCATCAACAAAGTCTTTAAACATCGGCTCTTAAACAACTCAGCCAATTTGGACCAAACTTGGCAGGAACGTTCCTTAGGTGACCCTTTTCATAATCTGCTCCCGTATTGTTGATTCAGAAAAAATGGGGGCTTATCAGACTTGAAGAACTTTTGAAATACATCCTTAAATTTTTTTCTCCTCCTTTAACTTGATCTATTTGGACCGAACTTAGCAAGGTTGTTCCGTGTGATTCTTTTCAAAACTAATTTGCTAAATTATGCTACACTGAATATTAAGGGCTTTGTAGGGCTGGGCTTATCAGACTTAAAAATCGTCTCCTGCTAAACCATTGGGTCAATATGGACCAAATTTTGTAGGAATGGTCCTTTGGCTACCCTTTACAAAACATGTACATGAAATTTTGATTACCTAAAAGAATTAGGAGTGGCAGGGACGGTCTTATTAGACTTGGAGAAAAATGAAACTATTCTTTGAAGATCTTCTCTGCCCAAACAACTTGGTTAATTTTGATCAAACTTACCAGGATCATTCCTTAGGTGACCTTCTTTAAAACTTTTTTGATTAAATTTTGATTTGCTTGTTTGACCCTTTTTAGCTCACCTGTATTCAAAGTATTCAAGGTGAGCTTGTGTAATCCAGTTGTGTCTTGCGTCCGGTGTCCATCGTTCATCGTGTGTGCACTTTAGAGGCCACAATTTGCCTCAAATTACTTGAAATTTAGTCAGAATGTTTGTCCGCATGAAAAATCGAACAAAATCATTATTCGGTCACTAGCTCACTCGGTCAAATCTCAGAAAAATTCTGTGTGCACTCTACATGTCAAATTTTTGCCCGAATTGTCTTGATATTTAGCCAGAGTTTTGTCTGCCTAATATCTTGGTCAAGTTCGACATTGGGTCTAATTGGTTAAAAAAACTAGGCGAATAGATCACGATTTAGAAAAATCCTTCGTTGTGCGCAATCAAGATTTTTGCCTAGAATTAGTCCATAATTAGTCAGAATGTTTTTCCCCTATATTATCTGGGCTAAGTTCAAATTTGGGTCAATTCGGGTCAAAAACAGGAATCTGGGCCAAATTTTAGAAATAGCCTTGTAGCACTCAAGAGGGCACAATTTTGCTTCAAATAAATTGATATTTGGTTTGAATCTTTGTCCCCATAATATATTGGCCAAGTTTAAATTTTGGTCAATTCGGGTCTACAATTAGGTCACATCTTAGAAATAATATATATTAGCCTCAAATAAATTGATATTTGGTCGGAATATCTGTCCCTATGATACCTTGGCCAAGTTCTAACTTGGGTCACATAGGGTCAAAAACTTGGTCACTAGGTCAAATCTTATGTGCATGCTAGAGGCGGCATTTCGGGGTTAATTGATTTGATATTTTGGTCAGAATGTTTGTGTCCATTATATTTTCACTGTTATCAAAAAGTAGGTCATTAGGTTTAATCTTAGAAATACTTTATTTTACACTCCAGAGGACACATTTCATACGCCCGAAAGGCTGTATTATGTTTTGGTCCCGATCGTCCGTCTGTCTGACTGCCTGTTAGCATTTTGAGTGTGTGCGCAACTCCACCTCCAGTATCAATGGGAATGAAATAAAACTTGCTACAATTTACCTCTATTATGTCGAGTTGTGCATATGAACTTAGAAATTCAAATCACTCTTGTCTTTCTAGATCTGTCTGTTCTGGAATTGAAAAAAAAATCACTATATTTCATGTTTGCGCCACTCCTCCTACAGTACCAATTTGAACAAATAGAAACTTGCTACAATGTATGATGTTTAGTTGTGCATAAGAATTTTGAAATTCAAATCACTTCAGTCCTCCTTGAATTGTCTGCCCTTGAATTGAAATAATCACCATATTTCTTGGGTGCCCAACTTCTACAATTTCAATCAAAAGAAGTTGTAACTTTGCATAATGAATCTGAATAGTCTCTAGTGGTGCTTAAAAGTTTAAAATTAAGAAAACCAATGTTCTTCATCAATTATCTACCCTTGAATTGAAACATTGCCTAGTTTCTAATGCTAGTTACTTTTAAAATGCCTACAACATGTGCCTAGTGTTGATTGAAAACGATTGAAATTTAATTCAATAATTCTCCAACGTGTGTACTTGTGGTTGAGGTCTTTAAATTTTGTCTTTCCAGTGATTAATGAATTATCTCCCTTTTGTTTAGGGAAATGCTTAATATAATCATGTTTTTGTGTGCAATGTAACCCATAGTGCTGTTAATGCAAAGAGTGTAGCCTGGCTAAAACTCAAAGAGGTTGAAGAAGACTTAACCCTTACCTGTTTTTCAAAATTTTAGATTTGTCTGATTTCAAAGAATTTGCAGACGACAATTAAAAGTGTATGCAATCTGAAAAGAAACAAACCTACAGGGGAGAATATATTGTGGGAAAAGAAAAATTGCTTGTTACAAGGAATTTCTTATTTGTTCAGAATATTTCTCGTGCATGAAATCACAATGACGTAAAAACCAGGGCGTGTACAGGAAAGGATTAAATATATATGTCCAAATCAAGATCCCAAAGGTTAGGAAATTCTGATCATAGTGAGCTATGAATGTTGACCTTCGTCGTTTATGTCGACATTTTTGTTTTTACGACTTAAACGCAGTAACTTCAGCTTATTCAATCTGTACATACGACGTTAAGGTCGCAAAAATGTTGGTTTCCTACTAACCAGTAGAGGGATAGGATTCTGTAACCTTTTTTTATCCCCTTTATGTAGAGACGCAGCCCCTTGTCTTACGTTTCAGGACAACACAGTGTCTCTAACGCAAGACTTTTGAGACTTACCGTTTTGAAGTCTTAGACTCGCCTACATGCAGCCCTGACCTCAATCCGATTAAGCATATCTTAGAATAGCTAGGCCGCAGTGTCAATCAGGAAGTCAAGCCACCTCAGACGTTAGAAGATCATGAACATGCCCTTGTTGAACAATGGAGACGTCTTCCTCAGGCAGTGTTCTAAGGCCCATGAGGAGGTAGTGTGCTGCAAGAGGTGGACACAATCAATATTATCAAAGTACATTAAGTACTGTAAGCTAGTAAAGGATGATTTTTATTAAGTAATCTTTGTCAAAGGTTATCATGACTAGTGGAATTTAGAAAACCTTTGCCTTGTAGGGTAGAAAGCATTGTGAACAATGAAGAAATTGCTTTTTACAAGTAATTTCTTTATTGTCCACAATGTTTTCAAAGCCACTTTCTTTAAATGTTTCAATAGCACGACTGAATGGGGGTGGGTTAAATAGCGCGCTTTTGAAAGAGTTGTCTACATTTTGAATAAACTTAATTTCTGAGGCCACAAAATGCAGTTGCAGAGTTTGCAGTATTCCTGAAATACATAAAAACTACTTTTTATGGCGTAGGCATTCAATGGATTTAGTCCTTTAGCCTCTGAGAAGACCTCAAAATTTTGTCTGACGCTTTGCTAGCTAAAAAGCATAAGTGTTATCTTTGTGAATATTATTTTGAGGGTATCCTAATATCAATATAACACACTGCCGCAGAGAAATTTGAAGACCTCCACGAATAGTCAGATGTTTTTTGTTTTTTTTTGTCTACACCTGCAGTCCTTACAGCATATCTAATACGAAAAATTTGGTCGCAAAAAATCGAAGTGTCAAGTTTTCATAACTGCTCAGTATAGTTTTCATTCGATTCCAGCGAGCATTGCCTTATTTCAGGTTTCCATAACATTATTGGCTTCTAACAGCTAATCAGTCGTTTAAGACCGCAGACTAACGACCTCACCTAATGAGTTTCCGGTGTTACAAAGTCGGACTTTAGGAGTGTCTACTGCAATTTCTGGTTTAACCCATTCCGACACAATCCCTCCTTTTTACGCCCCTCAAGATAAAAGCTTTGGAAAACATTGTGGATAATGAAGAAATTGCTTTTATCAAGCAATTTCTTCATTATCTACAATGTTTTCTATCCAAAGATAAAAAAAAATATATAAAATAAATAAATAAAATTCTATTAAATCGAGGTTATCATCTGCAGCTTCTTTCAATTTGGACCAGTCTAAAATTTTGTTGTGTGGGAATGGATTAACAAGGAGAATGAACATTTTTCATGAAAACGACAGCAATACCTATTGAAAAGGCGCATAGTTTTCCTTGATCATTTTCAATTACGAGATGCAGGTTGGGTTTTTTTTTGGGGGGGGGGGGGGTAGCAAAGCGTCAGTTTTAATAGCTTAAGTTTACAGACAAAATTTTGAGGTCGTCTCAAAGTTCAACGAGTGCAAACTGCTACTGAAGGCTTAACCACTAAAGCCATTATATGCCTACGCAACACAAAGGTAGTTCTTGTGTATTTAAGGATTATTGCAAACTCTGCTTTTTGCTCACTTGAGCAAATCGTGTTCAAAATTACTCTGATCGGAGTTCTTAAAGAAGTTGCAGACGACAATTTCAAATTGTAGAAAACTCTAAAATATCTATCTCTCTAGGTAGAAAGCAATGTGGAAAATTGAGACATTGCTTTAAAAAACGATTTCTTCATTTTCCACATTGTTTTCCACATCTATTTTCTTAAGGGGCGTTAAAAGGAGGGATTGTGTGGGAATAGGTTAACTCCTTGGTTACTTTAACCTCGTTTCTTCTTCATGATAACGTTTGACAAATAAGATTACTGAACTAAACAATGCTTTGCTAGCTTACAGTACTTTTCAGTACTTTGATTTTTTATTTGTTTTCATCGAGGATTGTTCATGAAACGGAAAAAAAAACGAGTCACACTGTATGAATACGCGAAGCGGATTCATACATAAGTGTGATTAGTTTTTCTTTTCATACAACAACAACATTATTCTCTTATATTCTTATGATTTAATTACATTAAGCGAAAACAACAAACATTTTACAAATGCTGGAACTATTTCATGCGAAAGCATATGAAATTGCTGCGTGCATAAATTTCATTCATGGAGGTATGATTTCTTTTTTTTTTTTTAAATCAGAGCGCTCGCTTTTTGGAAGACGAAATTAAAACTAAAGTTATACGAAAATGTATAAAAGCCGCTTTAAAACGTCAAGCCCTCTTAAAACCAGCTTTTGACAAAATCGCACATGCAAACCGAGGCAAGATCTTTTAAACGTTTTATCGATCAGAATACATGGTGGATTTAGCACGTTCTAACCAGAGTAGTTTACTTGAGCTCCTTCCCGCCATTGAAATATTTGCAATGGTGGGGACAAGGGGTATGTTGGACTTTTAAACGCCACGGCAAACCTTAGGAGAAACACATGTATTCCGGATTTGTTTTCCCCATCAGCGTTGCTATTCTCAATTGTTTATGTTGGACCGTTTAGTTGTTCTTCTGACATTTTAAACGGAAATTACAGAGGGCGTGGAATATATTGCGATTTTATTTTTGGATAGACGTTATTTAGTGAACAGCGCTTCGAAGTAATAAGAATATTTTTGTTCAAATTGTGTCATTTAACTTTCCTAACAATGAGGTTTATACAGGTAGTACTCATCCTTTCTTGTGTTGTGGCTGTTTTAAGTGAACCGCAGTGTTCGCCGTTTCATTATCAGGAACAAATGTTGGAAAAGATGATCGAAGTAAAATATAAATTAGAGAAATGGGAAACGGCGATATCGGGTAAAATCGACAAAATCGACGAAAGTTTGAAGAAACAGGAGTTGTCAGAGGCTAGAATGTCAGACTGGGTGGTAAAACAACAGGGGTTGATAAATAAATCCCTGCAGGATCTCGACGACACTATAAGTGAGAAAACTGAACGAATTGATGACATCGAGAAGAAGCAGAATCAACTTGAGACAAGAATTGCAGGTAAGCTGAGGCCTAAAGCGTTAACTCATAACTAAACAATAAGATTTTGGACCTGTCCAAAATGAAACAAGAGGGCCGTTGGCCCTGGGGCGCTCACCTGAGATAAAGGCTCTTTTTCTTTCAACAGTCTAATTTCATGTTAATGTTAGGATTATGAAACAAGTGGGCCACAATTACATATAAAGACTATGAACCTGGGGATCCAAAAGTCTAAATAATAAATTCCAAGGCCTTAGTGCTGATTTGAAAGAAGGAAAAAACTTTTTCCATGGGTTATAATTTCAGAAATAAGAAAGAAGTCTGTGAACTGATGCTTCATGCCTATACCTCCCTCCCCCCTGGGTCTGCCCCTGGAAACCCTAGGATCATGATTTTAGCTATTTTGTAAGAGATCAATATACTGATGCTTCATGCAAAATATCAAGGCTCTACGCCTTCTGGGTCAGGAGGAGAAGATTCAATTCTTTTAGCTAATTTTAAGGGGGACCACCTAAGCAACATTTCTGCAAAATTTGGTTCAAATTGGCCCTGTGAATTGGGAGGAGATGTCATTTAAAAAATCGTTTTTATATACCCCCCCCCCCCTGGGGACCCAAGGATCATGATTTTAGCTATTTTGAAAGAGGTCAATATACTGATGCTTCATGCTAAATATCAGGGCTCTACGCCCTCTGGTTCAGGAGGAGAAGATTTTTAAAGATTATTTTGAAATTTCACTTTTGTTGCCACGGTAACCAGGGTTTTTACTGGATTTCAATTCTTTTAGCTATTTTTGAAGGGGACCACCTAAGCAACATTGCTGCAAAATTTGGTTCAAATCGGCCCAGTGGTTTGAGAGGAGATGTCATTTAAAAAATCGTTCTTTATTTCTATATAAACCCCACCCCCCTGGGGCTCCGCCCCTGGGGATCCGAGGATCATGATTTTAGCTATTTTGGAAGAGGTCAATATACTGATGCTTCATGCAAAATATCAAGGCTCTATGCCTTCTGGGTCAGGAGGAGAAGATTTTTAAAAATTTTAAAATTTCACTTTTGTTGCCATGGCAACCAGAGTTTTAAACGGATTTCAATTCTTTTAGCTATTTTTGAAGGGGACCACCTAAGCAACATTTCTACCAAATTTGGTTCAGATCGGCCCAGTGGTTTGAGACGAGATGTCATTTAAAAAATCGTTCTTTATTTCTATATAAACCCCACCCCCCTGGGGCTCCGCCCCTGGGGATCCGAGGATCATGATTTTAGCTATTTTGGAAGAGGTCAATATACTGATGCTTCATGCAAAATATCAAGGCTCTACGCCCTCTGGGTCAGGAGGAGAAGATTTTTAAAGATTATTTTAAAATTTCTCTTTTGTTGCCATGGCAACCAGAGTTTTTACAGATTGCAATTCTTTTAGCTATTTTTGAAGGGGACAAACTAAGGAACAATTCTGCCAAATTTGGTTCAGATCGGCCCAGTGGTTTAGGAGGAGATGTCGTTTAAAGAAATTGTTGACGGACGACGCACGACGCACGACGGACGCCGGACGGACGCCGGACAAAAGGCGATCACAATAGCTCACATGAGCACTACGTGCTCAGGTGAGCTAAAAAAGTTGCAGACGACAATCTTTAGTTGGTGGGGTTTTTGTCTTTTAGGGAAAAGAACATTTTGGATTAAGAAGAAATTGCTTACAACAAGCAATTTCTTCATTTTCCACAATGTTTTTTCAAAGCTTTTTTTCTTTAGGTGCTTGAAAAAGAGGGATTGTAAGAGAATGAGTTAACGTTTAAATACTCTTGAAACGGACAACTTAAAGGAAACTTTTTTGTTTGTTGATATGGTCAGCCCAAATTATCCTCTTATTCACCCATGTTTATATACTGCTATCAGTTAGGGTTTGGGTTTCTTGTTTGTTCCCCACTGTACGCTATATATCGGGTTTCTTGTGCGCGGCGAATATACATTTTATATTAGTTTAAGCATGAGATTGTATTAGAACATTCAGATTTATACGAATGTTGTGGGGCGTTAATTGCCACTGACTTTATATCGTTCTCATGTTTTCATTGATAGAAGAGCCGACTAGACATCCGGTATATTTCAAGGCCAGAAGTGTGAGGAATCGATCTCCCGCTGTTGATGAAGTCTTGGTGTTTCAAACCGCGGTCCAGAACGAGGGGAAGAATTACAACCCAGACACAGGAGTGTTCACAGCCTCACACTCGGGCACCTATATGTTCTCCGTACAATTATGTCTGTACAGCAGTAAATATATAAGTCTGAATATTGTCGCAAACAAAAAGGTGATTACGGCTGCGACATTTGGGGATACCGATTACAACTACATGTGCTCCCTCACCGACAGTATAGCTACCCTCAGTAAAGGTGACGAGGTCAAGGTCGTAATAACGTATCGTAACTCCACCCCAACTATTTACACCGACAATGAAGAGAGATATTGGAGTTATTTTTCAGGGGTATTGCTGCACGAATAAACAACGAACTTTTGGTGTGATAGTTCCAGTAACTCATTAACACATCCTCCTTCTTTTTATACCTCCCAAGATAAACCTTTAGGAAATATTGTAAAAATGAAGAAATCGCTTGTGACAAACAATTTATGCATTTTCAACAAAGCATTCTCTCATGAATGGCACTAAACATAAAATTTATCAACTTAAAGTGGTTGACTGAATCTTCTTTGAATTAGGACCAGTCTAAAACGATGTCATCAGGTAACACGATGGGTAAATACACCAAGGTTATCTAAATTCCTTGTTTTCATAGTTCGGCTTGGTAATGATGTAGAAGTAAGGTGATTACCAAAGATTGTATACTTAGAACTTTTATCGAATCAAAGCTAATTGATTACTGATCTTTGAGTTTTGGATGTGATATCGTGCTATCATCCTACTTCACTCCTCTATATCGGTGCCAGCTGCATGTATTTGTATTCTTTTTTGTTTTTCTCTTGCCTGTCATTCATTTTTTGTCTGTTGCTAAAACAGATCTTATAAAATAACAGTCAAGTGCTTGCTGAATATCTTTCGTGTGATTAGTCCATGATTAAATCTTTTGTATCTGTAAATTCGTCAAAATCGACACCAATAACGTTACAACTATAAACGTTCTTATAAGAGATGAAGAAAACGTTTTTGTTTTCATGGAGGTCTAAAACGAACTAAGTATTCACACTGTATGAATACACGATGTGAATTCATTCATAAGCGTGGTTAGTTTTTCGTTTCATACCTTAATGAAAAGAAAAACATTCTCTTCATTGCTTATAATTTAAAGACATCGAACGAAAACGAAAGCCCAATACAAATATTTTACAAATTTCGATACATTATAAGCAACTATTTTGTGCGCAAGCATACAAAATAGCTGCGTGTTCAAAGTACTGTACATGAAGGTATGAATATTTTTTTTGGCCAACCGGAACTCTCGTTTCCTGTCATTCATTTTTTGTCTGTTGCTAAAACAGATCTTATAAAATAACAGTCAAGTGCTTGCTGAATACCTTTCGTGTAATTAGTCCATGATTAAATCTTTTGTATCTGTAAATTCGTCAAAATCGACACCAATAACGTTACAACTATAAACGTTCTTATAAGAGATGAAGAAAACGTTTTTGTTTTCATGGAGGTCTAAAACGAACTAAGTATTCACACTGTATGAATACACGATGTGAATTCATTCATAAGCGTGGTTAGTTTTTCGTTTCATACCTTAATGAAAAGAAAAACATTCTCTTCATTGCTTATAATTTAAAGACATCGAACGAAACTTTAAGATTAAGTTTTTCTTACACGGAAAGGAACTTTTGGAAATTAGCAAATAATTTGAAAATACATATTGCTAAATACGGAATAAACTGACAATCGGTTGAATCGGCTGAAACTGTGTAGGGGCACTAATTCTGGATGATATAGAGTGGAAGACAAATAAGCCTTTAGGTGATAACGAGGTAAGCTTCCCGATTTCTCTATCCCACCGTGAGTTATGGTATTCAAGTGAGTTACTCTTTGATTTAACGGTTTAAGTCAATTAGTCCAGTCGTACAGAGAACTAATTAGTCAGACCGAGCAGACAGATCCTGCAGTCTGTAGCATACAAGTTGAACTAAAATCAAACCTATGGAAAAACCTTGACTTTCCATTCTGTCAAAAGTGGCTATCTGCAGGTGCTCGTTGATGACCCCCTTACCTTGTGTGGGCGATCAAACTTAATGACGTTAGTACCTGTACCACCTGCGGAGATAGGAACATACACATCTAAAAGCTCGTTGATGTATAGCGTCTAAGGTACGGTATACAGGTATATATTTCCGTCCTCGACTTTGTCTCTCACCAATGCGTGGGTAACCGTAAATCCAAGTGGGATAGCAGCTGGAGGCTAGCAAAGGGTGTAGTGGTAGTACTGGTGTGAGAAATACCAGAAATCCATTGTTAGGTGCCCGAGCAGCCGCAATGACTGAAATACTGTTAAAAGCGGCGTTAAACCCCATTCAATCAATCATTCAATCAATCACCAATCCGGCCACGCCTTGACTGAATCCCTGGTTTCTAACGGAACGCGTCTAGATAGATCAACTATGACTGAGGTCCACACAAAATGTAGATTCATTTAACATAATTCTTCACAACTCGGCAATTAACTCCGATTGATCGGAGACCTCGGAGATTCCCCGAGAGTTGTCGAAAGATTAACCTATTCCCACACAGTGACGCTTTTTGACGCCCGTCAAGAAAGAGACTTTAAAAACCATAATAGAAAATGAAGAAATTGCTTAAAACAAGCATTTTCTTCATTTTAAAAATGTTTTCTATACAGAAAGTTGAAAAAATCTAAAATTTTATAAACCGTATATTGTCATTTGCAACTCCTTTCAATTTGGACCAGTCTAAAATTGTATCGACTGGTTATGAGTTAAACCATCTCAGATGAACATACGTCGACTGGAGACATGCGTAGATGTGTTCGTGTCAACGGAAATCGGTTTGGTGCTCGTCTTGCCGTCAAGCGATCTCAAGGAAGACCGCACTTGTTTTGTTCCGTATATACTCCAGTGCTAGTGGAATTTTCCGAGGATTTGAGGGGGGCAAAGGTTATAAAAGAGTACTTGCAGACGATAAATTTAGCGAGAATGGACTCTCTAGCATAGTCCACAAACCTACGTATGTTTGAGATTATCCACCGAATTGTCGGAAACAGTGTCGGAATGGATATTTGAAGCGACCAGGATCAAATTCGGGTCCCAATGACTAGAGTCCTATGCGATACTACTTCGCTATGGCTGCGGCCCTAACGAACACTAAAGAAAACCAAACAAAATAAGGCAGTTTAGTTTTATTTTTCACTGCTTGTGTTAAGCAATTTGGTGTTATGTAATTTGAACTAAATAAATACATTTTAAACGGGGGTACTTTGAGCTGACGAATCTAAAAGTCGTTTCTCTGTGAAAATAAGAGCCCGTTCGCGACATTTCCAACCCTTTCTCAAGTGCATGAAGTGAGGACACTAACCGCCCTGAACACTTTACCCACTCCCACACAATGATACTTTTTGACGACCCAGGGGTTTCGTAAAACATTGTGGTAAATGGATAGTTTGATTCTTACCTTTAATTTATTATCCAGCGTTTTCTACCCAAAAATTAAAAAGACCTAGAGGCGTTTGAGCGCCTGAATCGCTCCACAGGCCTGATTGAACTAATTAATCAAATAGTTATTTCAGGAATTCAATATAAACTAAATCATATTCTCCATGTGTGACATATAAATTTCTTGCCAATGAAATTTTTCAATTTCTAAAATATTTCATTGTTTTTACAAAGATAATTTCATTTACTGAGTCGGGTGAAAAATGCATTAACATTTTTTCTAAACAAGAGGCCCATATTGGTCACCCGAGTCCAAAGAGCACAAAAACTGATAAAGGTCCATAAAGTGGTGCTACATACTAAATATCAAAGCTCTATGCCTTTAAGTTTGGAAGAAGAAAATTTTCAAAAGTTTTCACTAAACAAGCCTATGTCAAACTTAGGACATCTTGGAACGGGCTAATTCTGACCCTTGGGTCATAATTTATACAATCTTGATGGAGGTCCACCAGGTGATGCTTCATACAAAATATTAAAGCGGAAGCCCTCCTGTTTGGGAGAAGAGGAGTTTTAAATTCTCACTATATAAGCCCTATGTAAAATTCGTGACGCCCGGGAATGGGCTAATTATGACCCTAGGGCCAGCCAAGTTCAAACAATATTGATAGAGCTCCACCAGATGATGCTACATACCATCTGTTTGAGAGAAGATTTTAAAGTTTTCACTGTATGAGCCTATGTTAAACTTGTGTCATCCGGGAATGGGCTAATTTTAATCCTGAGGCAATAATTTGTACAATCTTGACAGAGGTCCATCAGATGATGCTGTATACCAAATATCAAAGTTCTAGGCCCTCCTGTTTGGGAGATTTTCAAATATTTCACTATATCAGCTCTTTGTGAAACTTGTGATGTCCGGTAATGAACTAATTCTGTAAATCCTTTAAATAATCTTGATAGAAATCCACCAGATGATGCTATATACCATATATCAAAGCTCTAGGCCCTCTCGTTTGGGAGAAAAGGATTTTAAAAGTTTTCAATATATAAGCCTTTGTTAAACTTGTGATGTCAGGGAATGGGCTAATTCTGTCAGAGGCCATGATCTATACAATCTTGATAGAAATTCACAAGATGATGCTTTATACCAAATATAAAAGCTGTAGGTCCTCTAGTTTGGGAGAAGATTTTTGAAAATTCACTATATAAGCATATGTTAAACTTGTGACGTCCGGGAACGAGCTAATTTTGACCCTGGGTTATAATTTATACAATATTGATAGAGGTCCACTAGATGATGCTACATACCAAATATCAGAGCTGTAGGTCTTTTGCTTTGGTAGAGAAAGATTTTCAAAGTTGTCACTATTTAAGCTTATACATCCCACCCACCTTTGCTCCCTTAGGGTTCTTAGGAAGTCGAAAATGTAAAAAGTTAACGCACGACGACGGACAAATTACGATCGCAATAGGTCGCTATGGGTATATATGGTATACCCAACTGTTTACCTTATATGGACATAAGCCATAAAGCTATGTTTCAACCAATCAAAATTAATTGATGAAATATGAAAATAAGACACCAGAGGATCATTCCTGTGAAACTTATTTAAAATCCAGCAACCTTTTTCTGAGAAGACTTTTGAAGGTTTCACAATATATGGAAATTAGCCCCAACCATTTTAGCCAAGTTTTTCAACCGATCAAAATTCTTTGAAGGAATCTGATAAAGGGTCACCAAAGGATCATTTCTGTGAAATTTTGTTGAATTCTGTTCAGTACTTTCTGCGGAGAAGATTTTTTCATAAAAGAGGGCCGTTGGCCCTGGGTCGCTCACCTGAGATAAAGGCTCTTTTTCTTTCAACAGTCTAATTTCATGTTAAGGTAAGGATTATGAAAAAAGTGGGCCACAATTACATATAAAGACTATGAACCTGGGGATCCAAAAGTCTAAATTACAAATTCCAAGGCTTTAGTGCTGATTTGAAAGAAGGAAAAAACTTTTTCCATGGGTAATAATTTCAGAAATAAGAAAGAAGTCTGTGAACTAATGCTTCATGCCTATACCCTAGGATCATGATTTTAGCTATTTTGTAAGAGATCAATATACTGATGCTTCATGCAAAATATCAAGGCTCTACGCCTTCTGGGTCAGGAGGAGAAGATTCTTAAAGATTATTTTGAAATTTCACTTTTGTTGCCATGGCAACCAGAGTTTTAAACGGATTTCAATTCTTTTAGCCAATTTTAAGGGGGACGACCTAAGGAACATTTCTGCCAAATTTGGTTCAAATTGGCCCTGTGAATTGGGAGGAGATGTCATTTAAAAAATCGTTCTTTATTTCTACATACCCCCCCCCCCCCCATTGGGGACCCTATGATCATGATTTTAGCTATTTTGAAAGAGGTCAATATACTGATGCTTCATGCAAAATATCAAGGCTCTACGCCTTCTGGGTCAGGAGGAGAAGATTTTAAAGATCATTTTTAAATTTCACTTTTGTTGCCATGGCAACCAGAGTTTTTAACAGATTTCAATTCTTTTAGCCAATTTTAAGGGGGACCACCTAAGGAACATTTCTGCAAAATTTGGTTCAAAATTGGCCCTGTGAATTGGGAGGAGATGTCATTTAAAAAATCGTTCTTTATTTCTATATACCCCCCCCCCCTGGGGCTCCGCCCCTGGGGACCCGAGGATCATGATTTTAGCTATTTTGAAAGAGGTCAATATACTGATGCTTCATGCAAAATATCAAGGCTCTACGCCTTCTTGGTCAGGAGGAGAAGATTTTTTTTAGATTATTTTAAAATTACACTTTTGTTGCCATGGCAACCAGAGTTTTTAATGGATTTCAATTCGTTTAGCTATTTTTGAAGGGGACCACCTAAGGAGCATTTCTGCCAAATTTGGTTCAAATTGGCCCAGTGGTTTAGGAGGAGATGCCGTTGAAAGAAATTGTTGACAGACGACGCACGACAGACAGACAAAATGGGGATCACAATAGCTCACTTGAGCACTACGTGCTCAGGTGAGCTAAAAATTTCACGGACAGACTCATGACGGACACCACGTCATAACAATAGCTCACTGACTTTCAGCCAGTGGAGCTAAAAACAAAATTTCATCAACTAAAGTTAGTAATCTGGTAAACTTTTGGAGAAGCTTTGAGAAAATATCTATATGTACCTGTAAGCACAAGGCAGACTGTATTTGTGCACATGCTGATCAAAGTCTACATGTGTTTCACACATGTAATTGATGAAAATCTCATTCCCAGGCTCACATGGACAGATTTTAACTGAAGCCGAAGCGCGGAAAGTTTTGTATAAAACTCCAAAATTATTATCATGTTTGAAATACTGATTTGACACGATCTGTTTGGTTACTTCTGTTTCCGCTACAGATGGGGGGTTATTGAAGTAGGTATTGTGCAGATGTCTGAAAATTAGCGTCTTAAGTTTAGGTTGGACTTTCTACCATTTAACTTTTTTTTTCATTTTTTGAATTTTTGGATTAGTCCAAATTCAAAGGGATAACAGACGATATCAATAAGTACAATTCCAAAAATAACCGTCCTATATTGCAGAAAATATTGCGAAAAAAAAGAAGGAAAAATTGCTTGTTACAAGTAATTTCTTCTTTTTCCACAATGTTTTCTCTAGTTTATCAAAGGACATAAAAACCAGGGATTGTACTGGAAAGGGCTAAAGAGTATCTTTATTTCCAGTGAAAGGTATACTTCACAAACACAACTAGATGTGTGGCTCCATCGGGCTGTGACCCTCTCTGTCTGTCTGAATTTCCTTATGATACAAGTTATTTACTCTTTCTTTAAGGAGTTAACTCAGTGACGCTTTAGACAACCTTTAGAAAACAAGAGGGCCGTTGGCCCTGGGGCAGTCACCTGAGATAAAGGCGCTTTTTCTTTCAACAGTCTAAAATACTAATTCCAAGGCTTAGAGGCAGATTTGAAAGAAGGAAAAACCTTTTCCTCTATCTGGATCCATGGGTTACAATTTCAGAAATAGAAAGAAGTCTGTTAACCGACACTTCATGCCTATATCACCCCTGGCTCCGCCCCTGGGGACCTGAGGATCATGATTATAGCCATTTTATAAGAGATCAATAAACTGACGCTTCATGCAAAATATGGCTCTATGCCTTCTGGGTCAGGAGGAGGAGTTTTTTTTAAAGATTATTTTAAAATTCCACTTTTGTTGCAATGGCAACCAGAGTTTTTAACTGATTTCAATTCTTTTATCCATTTTCAAAGGGGACCATCTAAGGAACATTTCTGTAAATTTGGTTCAAATTGGCCCAGTGGTTTGCCTTCTGGTGTGGGTTAAAAGAGTTTCTTTTCCGGTTTACTTTAAGGGAGACAGAAAGTCTTGAGAAATAATTGAGGCCATATCTTCCCTCTGAGGAAGCAAAAGATTGTAGAAAGAATATATTGTTCATTTGCTCATTAAGATAAACAAGCGCCTTCTTGGTACCAATATGCATAAGGGGTAATGAGTGAAGTTCTTGTGAAAGGTATTTTGTCGTTTTATTATCAATTCAAACTCGTGTTTGTTCATTTTTGATCAAGTCTATAGTACCCGATTCCTCACAGGAAAAGTTTGCTAATTGACAGACACAATGCCATGACAATAGTATGCTGGTTTTCAGCCAGTGGAGCTGAAAAACAAAAATAGCCAAGTGGTAATGGGACTATCTACACATCAGGGTAAACAACTCACCTTGAGCATATGGCACAGAGAGTTTGGATGAGTTTGTGACAACACTCTCAATTTCTTTCAAACTTTATTCATTCTAATTATGCTTATTACATGATTGATCAGTTTGTTTAAAATAATATTTCTTAAGGGCATCTTATCAAAATACATGTACCTGGTTATTTTAGTTCAGCAATAAAGAACCACCAGAATTAATTTTATCTTTTTTCTCTCTAATAGTTGGTGATGAATCAAAGCACTCGAATAAATTGATTGATTGATTGAATGGGGTTTAACGCCGCTTTTAACAGTATTTCAGTCATATCGCGGCGGCTGGAGCACCTAACAATGGAATCCTGGTATTTCTCACACCAGTACTACCATTACATCCCTTCCTAGCCTCCAGCTGCTATCTCACATAGGTCTACGATTATCGACCCATTGGTGAGAGACAAATAGTCGGAAAGGATGAGTGCCGCCGTCGGGGATCGAACCCTGGACCTTTAGATTGACAGTCCGACGCGCTACCAACTGCACTATGACGGCGGCTCATAGCACTCGAATAAAAGTAAACCTCCTATTCTAAAATTGAAGGATTGAAACTCTCAAAGAATCTATCAATAAAATGACTTTGGACCGAAGTGAAGTTAGAACTCTGACATTGGCAGACGTTTATGTGAAGCATTTGTCTTGGTTTTGCGAATGCATCAAGAAATATTTACAAGGTTAAAGTCGCCAACCATCCATCTTACTTTTTTGTTACATATTACTATCCATGAATTTTGAAAAATAACACCTTACATATCAAAATTTGTCTATCATTTTTCAAAGAAACTTATGCATGAGCTCATTTGAATCACCTCAACATGACCTCATTGGGCTAGCAAAAAATCACTACTACTTTATTCAAGCTGTAGTTACAACATTTTGCACAACAAATTGTTGAATATTGCCTTTCTATATTCAGAATACCCCCTCTCTTGAATACGATAGGAGGATCATTTACCTTATTACCAGACAACTAAATTTGGACATCGAAATAAGTAGCATACAACAAGTTGTGTTTTAATTGAAAAATAACTGTAAAATCTGGTAGAAATTATTGTTAGAAAAGGAGATTTGGCTTGTTACAAGCATTTTCTCCTATATCATTCAATGTAAAGTAATGTGGGATTGTGTGGCAATAAGTAAGCTATATACAATTAAGAAAAAGAATATTCTGACGCAAATAAAGACGATAAGAATTTCTATACAATGAACACAAAAATATCCTTTGAACACAATTTGTGGCCGTTTTAATAAAAATTGCGGAATTATACTTGTCACTATTTCTTCCTCCTAAAAGAACATGATGGAAACATTTAATGATAAGTTTTAATGAGGTTTTAACCCATCAGCACATAAGAAAATTTTAGACTAGTCAAAATTGAAAGAAGCAGCCAACGACAATTTTCAGTTAATGAAATTTTAAAAATCTTTGTCTTTTGGGGCTGAAAACATTGAGGATAATTTTTTGAAATTATTTGTCACAAGAAGGTGCAAGTAGACGCCAAGTAGGTGAAATTTTAAAAATCTTAAAAGACTTTTGGGTAGAAAACATTGTGATGATGAAGAAATTGTATGTAACAATGTATTTCTTCAATAATATTATATTTTCCAAAGCTTTTTTCTTGGGGGGTATCAAAAAGCGTCATTGTGGGGGATGGGTTGTCTTCTTTAAAATGTTTACAATTCAGTTTATATAAAAGTAATTTTAGTGTGAGCCTGATTGACTTGCCACACATTCAGTTCCTCATATTCTTCAAGACAGGCATCCACCTGGTCCGGTTTGAATCCTTTTGATGTACATTGTTCCATAACGTCCGATACCTTTACAGAGCGAATTCCTTTTGTGGGGGCCATCTCTCTGATTAGGGCAAATATTTTGTCCGTTACATTTTGTGCTCTGGAATGGAAACAACCATGCTAATCCTTTACTGGGTAACAATGATAGGACAAATATATTTTGACCACTTAGTGTGAAACAAAGGGACCAAAATGGCTCAAAACCACTCACCTGAGAATAATTTCATGATTTCTTAAATTCAAAAAAAAAAAAGCCTAACCTAACCGTTCTCTGATTTTTTGAGGACTGAAAATTCCAGTAACAAATTTTGAAAAGGGTCACTCAAGGAAAATTCATGCCAAATTTGGTCCAAATGAGCCTTTGTGGTACAGGAGGAGATTTTTAAAAAACAATTTCAGAATTCCTCTAAATCTGATAATCTGCCAAAAAGTGTCATAATTTGTTCAAAAATACATTTAAGTTATCCCCCTTGTTGGTTTGCATTGCTCTTTTTATATTGAACGTATATTTCTTTTTTCAAGGAAATGTGTTCAATAACGCAACAGATATTACAAGATGTCAAATTTTTCAGACAAAGAATAAACTTGAACCTTTAACCCTTTCCAGTTTTGCCAATTTCGGACCTATCAAAATTCAGAGGTTTTGCAGACAAATTTTTAAAGTGGATTTAATTTGAAATATAGACTTTCAGTAGGATAGAAAAAGTTATGGAAAAAGAAGAAATTGCTTGTTACACAAGATTTTCTCAATCATAAAATCACAGGGACGTAAAAACCAGGGATTGAACAGAAAAGGTGTTAAATGAATTCAATATCTACCAGTGTACAAGTACATAATTTCAATGAAATAAACTTAAGCTTGATGTTGAACTCTGAAAAGAAGTCAGCAAAACAGTTTTGCTGGACAGAAAGACAGAGTGCAAACCCAGTCTCCTTTGGCCCACTAAGGAACCAGTAACCACAAAAGGGTTTATGCTAGTGAAATTATCCTGGGTCCTTTTAAACCGAAGAAGTTTATCGGCGAGAGTTTTTTTATTAAGCATACCTGGAGTGCATTTCATGTGCAGGATTAAGAGAGTCTTTCGACATTTCCATCAGTCGTATTGCTTCATTTACATCTTCCTTCTCAACTGTGTCAATCAGCCTTAGTCTAGCCTGCAATAATATAGATTTAACCCTTTACAACACAATTCTTTAAGACTATTCCATGAATTTCAATCCGATTTACGAAATCTTTATCTTTCAGGGTGGAAACATTGTGGATAATGAAGAAATTGCTTGTTGTAATCAATTTCATCATTCTCTTCATTTTTTCCTAAACTCTTTTCTTGATGGCTGTCCAAATAGGGAGTGTGTGAGAAATGATTAACTTCCAACTTTTACCCAGTCCCAAAATAACCATCATTTTTACACAACAAAGAAAATAAAAATGGCAAAAATTTTGATTTGTTTGTTTGGATAGGGTTTAATATCGCTTTAAAGAATTTCTCAGTCATATCGCTGCGAAGAAATTTTTAAGCTTAACAGGGTTTTATCCCTGAATTTCTTAATTATGTATCTGTTTTTGAAAATATACAAGTTAATTGCTCCCTTCACATCTTTTTAAGAAAAGGTTAAACCTCAAAATTTCAACAGAATTTTTTTCTTCTTTTTTTTTCGTTTTCTGAACCCATCAAAATCAGTTTTGAACACTATAATGTCAAGGTCAAGGCTCAATGACTCCTCAATTTGAAATGCTACCATGACCAGACAGCATAATTTTACACTTGTACAAACTAAAAGGAGTTGCAGACGACAATTCAAAGATTATGAAATTTTAGATTTTTTTACCTTCTAAAAATCCTTAAAGGAATCTGATAAAGGGTCATGCAATGAGCATTCCTCTAAATCCATCATTTCTTTTTTAGAAGAATCCATCAGTTTTTTAGAAGAAGATTTTTTAAGTATTCACCATACATGGAAATAAGCTCTGTCCATTTAAGCTATATTTCTCATCTGATCTTAATCCTTTGAAGGAATTTGATAAAGGGTCACCCAGTGATAATTCCTTTTTATATTTGGTTGAAATCCATCAATTGGTTTCTGAGAAGAAGATTTTTAAAGGTATATGGAAATTAGCCCCGCCCATTTGAGCCATGTTTTTCATCTGATCAAAATTCTTTGAAGGAATCTGATAAAGGGTCACCCAAGAATCATTCCAGTAAAATTCGGTAGAAATCAATCAATTGGCTTCTTAGAAGATAGTTTCAACATATATGGAATAAGCCCCATCCATAAATGCCATTTTTTTATCTGGTTAAAAGTCTTTGAAAGAATCTGATAAAGGTTCACCCAAAGATCATTTCTGTGAAATTGGGTTGAATTCTGTTCAGTACTTTCTGAGGAGAAGATTTTTAAAGGAAGATTTTTCGGCATGAGGCCGGACACAATGCCATGACAAAAGCTTGCTGGCTTTCAGCAAAGGGAGCTAAAATCAAACTACTTCATTTCACTTTTCACCATCCCATGCCGTTTCCTGTTTCATCATACAGGAAGTAGTTAGATTTTATGGTAAGGAAAATACTGTTGTATAACAACCCAGTTTTCTCCTCATATTTGTAAAATTTTTACTACTATAAAAGTTACTTATTTGTCAATTTACAATCACTTGTAAATTAAAACACCTTTACCCATTCCCACAAAGCCCCGCGATTTTATGCACTCCAGGAAGCACTGAAAAACATTGTGAAAGAAAAAAATTGCTTGCAACAATGTTTTCAAAACTATCTAGCACTTAATTTTAAATTTGTACACTTTTTCAACCTCTTTCAGTTGGACCTGTGTAAAATTTTGTTTGTTAATAGTAAAAGAAGACAAGTTTTAAATTTATATGCAGAAAAACTTGTATTAAGTGACCACTTCAAAGAAAGCCAAAAAAGTGGTCACTTGACACATTTTTGTGACATGATTTTGGATCTATTAACTTGAATAAATTTTTGCAGAATTCTCACTCAATTCTGTTTCTATAACTCATTGAGATGGTCTAATGAGTTAAGATAATGTAGGTTTGAGATACTATACCTTTTTAGCCAGCAAAGCGTCAGCTTTGATAGCTTAAGTTAACAGAAAAAATTTGAGGTTGTCTCAAAGTTCAACAAGTGAAAACTGCCACTGGAGGCTTAACCACTAAATCCGTTGAATGCCTACGCCATAAAAATAGTTATGTATTTCAGGAAATTGCAAACTCTATTCAAATTGAATAGAACTCTGTCAAAAGCATGCTATTTAACCCATCCCCACTCAATTTCCCCTTTTAAGCATCTAAAAAAGCAACTTTGGAAAACATTGTGGACAATGAAGAAATTGCTTGTAACAAGCAATTTCTTCAATGTCCACAATGTTTTCTACCAAACAAGGGAAATATTTTCAAAAATCAACCATGCTTTGCTAGCTTACAGTACTTTCAGTACTTCCATTTTTCTATAAAATTGGCTTATGCTTTTTATAAAGGGAATTTTGATTATAGTTACTTAAATGAAAGTTGCCTTTTAATAGGAG
This sequence comes from Fragum fragum, assembly GCA_946902895.1. Classification (NCBI taxonomy): domain Eukaryota; kingdom Metazoa; phylum Mollusca; class Bivalvia; order Cardiida; family Cardiidae; genus Fragum; species Fragum fragum. The sequence goes on along the minus strand of OX336379.1, from coordinate 6,867,464 downwards.
GTCACTCACGCAGGATTGACTGTAAATACATTAACGTTTGTTGAAATGGGGCTGAACGCCACTTTCAACAGTATATCAGTGATATAGTGGCAGCTAGAGCACCTAACTGTGGATTCCTGGTATTCCTTTTACCAGTACTACCACTAGATCCTTTCTGTGCCTCCAGCTGCTCATCCCACTTAGGTTTATGATTATCAACCCATTGGTGGGAGAAATGTAGGAAATAATATTTGCCATAACCCGGGATCAACCTCCAGATCCCATGTTTGTAAATGCACAAAGCTTGCACAATAATATCTCTACCTACCAAAGCAGTGGACAATCTAAGAATGGCTAGAAGAGTTCTGGCTGACATGAAGGTCATGTCCTTCCCATTTCTCGCCTCTTTCCTCATTTCAACATAGGCTCCTGTAATATAGTCAGCCAACCCTTCTGGGACTACTGGGTTCTTCTTCTTACATAGGGCAATGTACCGTCTGAAATAATCAATGTAGTTGAATCATCTTAATTGCATCCTTGATAATAGCATTTCACTCCTTAATTGCAACTGATTTTATGCACATAAATTAGTTTTAAAGAACAAATAGATCCTTTTGATGGCAAATTCTGGTTAAGTGTAACAAAACTGTTGTCATATTGGTGTTGTAATAAACAAGATTCTACTGTTCTGCTATAAGAAAGATAAATTCAAACAGAAATCAACAAACTGTTTCTAAATTGTTTATCTTAGAAGTCGGATCTTTTAGATCTTACAAGAGGATTACTGGTCCCGTAACTCTCATCTGAGAATACTAGTTACTGTGGGACTGTGTTTTATAAGGTCTTTTTTTAACCCATTCCAACACAGTGGAATTTTAGACCGGTCCAAATTGAAAGGAGCTGCAGATGACAATTTCAAGTTGATGGAATTTTAAATTTTTTCGTCTTTTTGGATAGAAAACATTGTGGATAATGAAGAAATTGCTTGTATCAAGCAATTTCTTCATTTTCCACAATGTTTTCCAAAGTTTTTTTCTTGAGGGGCGTAAAAAGGAGGGATTGAGTTGGAATGAGTTAAGACAGTTTGATAAAATGTAGACCGTAATGCACTTCCAGTTCCAAAATTTTCATATATTATACCTTCGGTCTCTTGAAATATCAAAATTTTCCTCTGCAGCTCAAAGCAAATACAAGATGTTGTATCACTATCGGAACATAATATTCCCTTTATATACTTTACCTCATTAGTTTCATATCCAAAGGTTTGTGTTGCATTGGGGGCTGTATGTTGTGTTGATGGACATAGGTAATGTGCTGTGCTAACCTGAAGATAGATTGATAGACAATTCATAAGATAAATGTATGCAGAAGAAATTATTTCAAATATTTCATGGCATTGTTTTGTTTAAAGTTAATTGAAAAGGCTCAAACCGAGTAAAGGTTTATTCTTTCTTATTGAAGAAATTAGCTGTACAGAGGAGGGAAAAAACAAGATGTGATCATGCAATACCATTCTCTAGTAAGATTTTTTTTGAAATGCAACCTTGATATAAGACCTTGACCTTTAAAAACCTCAAACTTGGTATCTGCAGATTTGTATTGATGAGATATATCTTGAACAGGCTTATTAAAGTACAGTCAAACCTGTCTTAAGCAAGCGGTCAAGGGATTTGCTAAAATCGCTTGCATAAGACAGGTGCTTGCTTAATACAGGTCGGCCTGATGGCCAGACATTTGTATAACAAAAAAATAGGGTGGCTAGAAAGTAGTCATTTTCAGTAAATAAATAACAAGATAAAAGCTCCTTCAAACATTTTTTTTTTAATTTTGGTAAGAATACAAGTAGGCCTATATACTCATGAAGTGGATTAGATTATCAATCGAAATTAAAAGGTTCAAATTGGATTAAATTACTCGAACAGTCGTGATTATTTTTGCAAAGATCGAACAATTGACATAAAATCGGCCGGTCAATTGAGGATCAGTGCTCGATATTTTTTATTATTGCGTAAATCACTAAATTTCAATACAATTCCAATTAGAATCTAGTCTTGAGTGAGTTTGTTCACTCATTTCTCACATCTAAAACTGCAAACAAACTCTGTACGAATACGAAAATAGATTACTTTCCGAGAACAGTAATTTCGATCGTCATACTCGATTAAACTTTATTGATTAAGTTTGAATATCATATGCATGAAATTCAATCACTGAATAAAAGCAAAATAACAAAACTAGGCATTTTGATGACTCTGTAGTTATCTACAAAAACCTGTTAATTGACGACGCGTGTGAATGTTTATTTGATTTTGACACTTGAATAGATAATCCGAAAACAATTATGTGCCGTGATAATTATGTATCCGTGAAAATTGCAATTGGTCCGAAATTGACCGTAAACTCCGGTTATTTCAAAGAATGGGACACGCTTTTGACGGCCGTTGACCGCGTTTTAGAGGTGCTTGTTGAATACAGGTAAAATTTAGTGTAAAAAAGATCGGGGGGACATTGAACTGGCCGTTTAAGACAGGTGCACGCTGAATGGAGGTGACCGGATGACCAGGTTTGACTGTAATCGTAAATTTTAAGATTTCAGGTTGCAACATCTTTAAATGTGGGAGCATAAAAACAACTCAGCTAAATGGTAAGTACAGTGACAGAATCTGTCTCAACAAGATGACCAACATTGCTCACCTGTGTATGATAGCTTTAGGCTTTTTTTCTTCCAACAATTTTTTCTAGACTGGTCCAAATTGAAAGAAGCTGCAGACGGCATTTCAAGTTGATAGAATTTTATATGATTTCATCTTTTTGGATAAAAAACGTGGTTAATGATGAAATTGGTTAATACAAGCAATTTCTTCATTTTCCACAATGCTTTCCAAGGGTCCAAGAGTGATAGTGGGACTCTTTATGATTGACCACCATGAAACAATGCTACATACAAATTCGAAAGCACAAGAGCTTATGGCATGGGAGAACAATAGAATATTTGTAAAATAAAGGATCCACAACAGAGAAATTCAAATTTAGTTACTTTGACAAACAAAAACCGCTTCTATATGCAAATCTGAAACTTTAGGTCTAATGTTCTCATGAGAGGAGAATATTTAAAGAGTTAAATCTTATTCTTTTCAAACAGTACAGAATCCAACAACAAAGGGCTTTTTTTGATATAAGAGTAATCATTTGAACAATTATGGTACAAGGCCATGATGCAAGGCTACATGCAAACTTGGAAAGTGTATTCCTTGGCAAAATGATTTTAGAGGAGAATTTTTAGACATTTCACATTTTTTTTCTTTGTAAAATCAGGGACCCCACACCGTAGTGTGACTCCTATTTTAACCGTAACAGTTCAAATCTTGTACCTCAGCCACTGTATCTATCTGGTTAATCCTGTTTAAACCATAACAGATAGTGAGTGGCCTCTACCTGGTTGATCCTATTTTAACAATAACAGATCTATCATCAAATCTTGTAGATACCGGAGATCATTGCCCCAATCTGGTTAATCCTGTTTAAACCATAACAGATAGTGGCCTCTACCTGGTTGATCCTATTTTAACAATAACAGATCTATCATCAAATCTTGTAGATACCGGAGATCATTGCCCCAATCTGGTTAATCCTGTTTAAATCATAACAGATAGTGAGTGGCCTCTACCTGGTTGATCCTATTTTAACAATAACAGATCTATCATCAAATCTTGTAGATACCGGAGATCATTGCCCCAATCTGGTTAATCCTGTTTAAATCATAACAGATAGTGAGTGGCCTCTACCTGGTTGATCCTATTTTAACAATAACAGATCTATCATCAAATCTTGTAGATACCGGAGATCATTGCCCCAATCTGGTTAATCCTGTTTAAATCATAACAGATAGTGGCCTCTACCTGGTTGATCCTATTTTAACAATAACAGATCTATCATCAAATCTTGTAGATACCGGAGATCATTGCCCCAATCTGGTTAATCCTGTTTAAATCATAACAGATAGTGGCCTCTACCTGGTTGATCCTATTTTAACAATAACAGATCTATCATCAAATCTTGTAGATACCGGAGATCATTGCCCCAATCTGGTTAATCCTGTTTAAATCATAACAGATAGTGGCCTCTACCTGGTTGATCCTATTTTAACAATAACAGATCTATCATCAAATCTTGTAGATACCGGAGATCATTGCCCCAATCTGGTTAATCCTGTTTAAATCATAACAGATAGTGGCCTCTATCTGATTGATCCCATTTCAACAATAACAGATTAATCATCAAATCTTGTACATTCCAAAGATCACTGTATCTATCTGGTTTATCCTGTTTAAACCATAACAGATCATTGCCTCTATCGGGTTGATCCTGTTTTAACAACAACAGATCAAATTTTGTACATACCGGAGATCATTGTCTCTATCTGGTTTATCCTGTATCAACCATAAAAGATCAAATCTAGACAATAAGGCAGCAGGCAGCTGGATGTTCTGTTCTATAGATCGTTTTGGATTATATCGTCCATACGCAGGGTTAGCTGCAGCTAGGATAGATACTCTTGCATTCAAGCTTGTCATAATACCAGCCTGGAATTGACAAATTCATAAATATATTCCTCAAACATTTTTATTTCAGCTGTTTCGTTGATTACTTCAGGTATTGCTAAAGCCTTTATGTCATAAGCATCGGGCATCATCACACAAGAAAGCATTATATATTACTTTAACACGTATATTTCTGCTATGAATGAAGTCACAAAAGCATGCTGACTTACCTTTCAAAGCATCTGAAGAAAAAGGCTTTGGAAAACATTGTGGATAATGTAGAAATTGCTTGTATTTTGTTTTCTACCCCAAAAGGCTAAGACTTTAAAGATTCCTTCTTTTTTTTCTGCAACTTCTTCAATTTGGACTAGTCTAAAATTTTATCATGTGGGAAAGGGTTAAATCATGTCCCCTTTTTGTTGTTTTTATGACTTGAGACTCATATATTTAACTTTCTCTAGGAGCTCTGCAAGCATGGCCTGCAATTCTGTCAATTGACCTTTCATTTATCAACTAAGTATATAACTTAACTCATTATCAGGCAACAAAATTTTAGACTGGTCCAAATTCAAAGAGGTTACAGACAACAATTTTTAGTGGGTACAATTTCAACAAGAGGTCCATAGGGCCTTATTGGTCACCTGAGTCCAAAGAGCACAAAAACAGTATAAAGTCCACCAGATTATGCTACGTACTAAATATCAAGGCTCTAGGCCTTTTAGTTTCCAAGAAGAAGAGTTTTAAAAAGTGTTCACTAAACAAGCCTATGTTAAACTTAGGATTTATTGTAGTTGCACACAATAAATTTGCTAATGTACAGACAGACAAACAACCAGGTCCATAACATAATACCACTATTCAGGTGTATAAAAATAATACCACCAATTCAGGTGTATTAAAATTAGGCTTTATCATCGTTTAATATGAGAGTTTAATAAATACAGACCAAAAGAGCACCATTTAATGATTCATTTACAAGATGACTTGAAATTTGGGTCAAGTCATAAAATTCTTTATCGATTAGAATTATTCTGTGAATCATTCAACAGATTGATAGATGACATTTTGTCGGTAACAAAATTTATTTTCTTGAGCCCATTTGTATAAATATTAAAGTAGTAAAGTATCTCAGAGGTAAAATCCAAAATTTGCAATATGTTTATTTCACGTGCATAGTTACATCACGGCAAAGTTCTCCTTCTAATGTCACGAGTATCATCAGAAATAGGCTGGGACTCTGAAATATCTTACAAGAGGACATACAAAGGTGACCAGCGGCATGGCCTGAATTAGAACAAGCAACCCATAAATTTGTTAGATTACAAGGCCATCATCCTAATCATCGAGCAACACAGGATAAGTATTCAGGAATAGAGACTGACAATTTGAATTTATGGCCCCAAACTGACAAAATACAATATTCAACATTAGTGGTATATGTTCTCTGAAAAATGAGGTGCCTAGCCTAAAATTTAGGGGCCATGGGCAACTGGGCCACTGTTAGTATTCTTCCCTGTTATTGTGTAGGTACCTTTGCAATAGAGATAGTCTGTTGTTCCATGACCTCATGTATAGCAGTTCTATCAGAATCCATCATCTTATCGAACTCATCTATACAGCATACACCCTGATCAGCCAGCACAAGGGCGCCACCTTCCAACATCATCTCACTAGTGATTGGATCCTTCATTACAGCAGCTGTCAAACCAACCCCTGATGAACCACGTCCAGTTGTATACTGACCTAACATACACACAAAATATAGCTGGCTACAAGTTTTATACAAACATACCTAGGCAAATCAAAATAAACCATATAAATAAATTCAAATGAATGTTATAATGGAGTCAGCGCTGTGCCGGGTAGCTTTATAAAGGAGTTGCAGTGTATATGGTAAAGGACATCTAATTAACCAATTGCAGCTGTCAATCGAATAATTAGTCGACCAATGCAATCATTTTGATCTCTGACCATTTTTGTTAACCTTTTCTGTTGGTTTGGCGACTTAACTTATTCATTCCAGCTTATTCAAGCTGTAGTTACCATGTTCAAGTTGCCAATCAACTATACAACCTTTTTGTTATGCTGGCCATAAATTTTTCATAATAACTCCAATCTAAAATCAAAGTGGGACTTCCTGTCAAATCAATGGGCAGGGCAAGCGATTTGTCAATGTTTTGGCCATCTTTGAAAAGAAAGTATATACATATTGTAACTTAACCTTTGTCCTGTTGAATATTTTTACTCTGCACATCTGCAAGCTGATCTTAGTCTTTACACCTGCCAAAGCTACAGTTAAACCAGAAATATTCAGGCATCAGGATGACAAGGGTTAAAATGAAGATGAAAACTTGCCCAGAGTAGAGTAAATGAAATATGGAGTGAATCACTACACCACTGGACTTCCTGATGGACCAAGCAAATGCCAAATCCTGAGCCAATTTAGCACACTTGACCTTTGATTGAAAAACTTAAACATACTTTTTGTTAATCCACCCCCCCAACATTTTGACACATCAAATATACACAAACAGACAATCAGAACACAAGTAAAAGTAGTAAATCAGAAACTGAATACAATTTCAACAGGATTTACATTATTGGATCAAATAGGGTATAACGCCACTTTTAACAGTATATCAGTCATACATCGGCTGCTGAAGCATCTAACCATGGATTTCCGGTATTTCTCCCACAAGTACTTTCACTGTATCATTTCACAGCCAACAGCTGCTCATACCACTGAGGTTTACAATTATTGCCACGACCGGAGATGGAACCCTGGACCTCTTGATTGAGAGTTTGAAGTGTTACCAACTGCGCTTTGGCAGACGCCACAAAAAGAGCGAAGTATGAGTAAAGGTGTGAAGTGTTTAAATTAACTTGTATAATTTCCAATAACATATTAGATGCATAATTAAAAATTAAGGAATTAAACCCTGTTTTGACCCTCAGATTCTCCTACAGGGGTCAATATGACCTTTAGGAGTTTTTAAGGATCAAAATGGGACATTTTCAGCATTTTGAGGGTGAAAACTCCTCTAGGAGTCAAACATGAGCCCTGATTACTTGGATAACTTTTTAATCATGTTTACAAACAAATTGTGTATGCTTGTGACATAAAAAATAAATTCATTAGCTTTACCCTTAACTTGAATGCCACATACCCATGTATAAAATCTACAATAGTTGTCATCTAAAATGTTTGACTTATTGCTCACCTGAGTTGAAAGTCTCAAATTTTTTATTCAATTAAATTGACGACAATTAATTGAGCAAAAAATTTGGCCTTTAGAGTGCATACAAGGGTTTTCTAAGATCTGATCCTGTGACCTAGTTTTTGACCCCAGTTGACCCAGCTTCGAATTCATACAATATTTTATCAGTGCAATCATTCTGACCAAATTTCAGGTCGATTGGACTAAAAATAGGGCATCTAGAGTGCATACAAGGTTTTTCTAAGATTTGACCCTCTGACCTAGTTTTTTACCCCAATTGACCAAGTTTTGAACTCACAATAGATTTCATCAAGACAATCATTCTGACCAAATTTCAGGTCAATTTGGCCAAATATGTGGCCTCTAGAGCGCATACAAGATTTTTCCAAGTTTAGACCCCGTGACCTAATTTTTGACCCCAGCTGACAAATTTTTGAACTTGTCTGAGAATTTATCATTACAGTCATTCTGACCAATCTTCAGGTTGATTGGGCAAAAATTGTAGCCACTAGAGTGCATACAAGGTAAATGTTGACGGCAACAGACGGACATCCACCTAACCACAAAGCACTTTGTGCTCAGGTGAGCTAAAAAGACATTCCAGAAAACATTGTTTGTATAGTAAAGGATCAATATAATACTTACTCCTAGGAGCTAATCTGTCTATGAAGGACAACAGCTGAGATTTAGCAACACCAGGATCACCCATCAAACAAATATTGATGTTACCTACAGTCAATATAATAAATATCTATAAAGGTTCAAGTTGAAAGGAGTTGCAGACAACTTTAAAGTTTATGAAACTTAATTTTTTTTCTTCAAATTTCTGGGTAGAAAATATTACAGAAAATGAAGAAATTACTTGGTGCAAAATTTTATTGGATATTTTGGTGAGAAATTTTGTCCCTACGACAGCCATAGTGCATTTAACTAAAGTGTATTTAACATCTATTTACCTCCTAAAAATGTCTTTCAATACCATAGTACAAGATAATGAGTTAACCCTTTGCCGTTTTTTTGAAATTATAGACTGGTCCAAATTCAAAGGTTTTGCAGATGACAAAAGTCAAACTTATTTGAGAAATAAACATTCAGTAGAGAAAAAAATAATCTGGAGAAAGAAGAAATTACAAGCAATTGTGTTCAATGTATATGAGAATCAAAAATATTGTCTGCAAGTTCCTTCGATTATTCATAGAATTGTTTATCAAGGTAAACATTTCAATAAATTAGGGAATTATTTCCAACTGCTAACCTCTAATTTTCATGCCTTGTGGTGACTTATCAACACCACCCACTAGTAACAACAATAATGCTTTTTTAACATCTTCATGACCATAGATTTCTGGAGCTATACTGCTAGCCAATTTATCATAAAAATCTTCTTCTGCAACTTGTTTGAACTCTTCCTCTGTCAATTCCTCAGCTCCGAGCTCGTCATCTTCTGTCTTATTCATCTTGATTATTTTCTGGAAGGTAAAATTTGCGGCTCTAGATGTAAGAGAATGATGAAAATCCAAACCCTATGTTGTAAATACTCAATGGAATTGTTTTGGTATGACAAATCCAATGAATACCCACAACATAGATTTTGATAGATTAAAACATTTTACCTTGTGTAATAAAACTCACTTTATTAGCTGCAGCTGTTACCCATTTTTCATACATCAGAATTTTAGACTGGTCCAAATTGAAAGTTGTAGATGACAATTTTCAGTTGATAAATTTTTAAAATCTTTGGTTTCCGGGGTAGAAAATCTTATGAGTAATAAAGAAATCGCTTGTGACAAGCAATTTCTTGATTTACAACAATGTTTTCCAAAGCTTTATTCATGAGGGGGGTGAAATGGCAGGACCATGCGGGAATGGGTTAAAGGAGCATAAAGTTGACTTTTAAGATTCATGTCAAAACTATACTTCATAATTTCATTGAAACTTAAAGTAAAGAAAGCAAACTCAAAAGACTTAAGACCAGGGTTCATGAACTCCACCCCATCATATAGCCTAGTTTACTCAAATCAAATTCTAAGATAATCCATCAGCTTTGTATAAATATGAATCACATAGAGCACACCAAGATCTTCTCATAATCTGAAATTTGACATTACTAAACAACACAATTTTAGACTCCTCCAGGTGAAGTTGGAGATGACATTCTGAAGATTTTTCAAATGTCAACTTAAAAATGTTGTATGCAACTTCTAACAACTTGAAACAGTTTAACTATTTCTTGTGTGGGAATAGGTTAAGATTTGCCTTTTAAAACTGAAGTCACTCTATTCTTTTAACATTGTTTTTATTTTCTCCTGTTTTACTTACATGAGCCTCTAAGAATGTTTCTGAGAGGAGCCCTGCTTGATTTGCATATCCTTGTTTCATCATGGGCAAGAAAACACCTGCTACACTGACATGATCTCCAGGCTGTGCTAGTCTTGTGGTCTCACCTCTACATAAGACAGTCATGCTACGAGGAATGTTTCCAACTGGCACTTGATCACTCTGAAATTAACAAAATGAGTTAAGGGAACACCAATGCCCTACACATTGTAAGATGACTCCACTTCATCATGGGGGAAAAAGGGGGGGGGTATAAAAATCATACAACCAAGGCAAACTCACAGGGCAAAGATTGATTGATTGATTGAATGGGGTTTAACGCCGCTTTTAACAGTATTTCAGTCATATTGCGGCGGCTGGAGCACCTAACAATGGATTCCTGGTATTTCTCACACCAGTACTACCACTACATCCTTTCCTAGCCTCCAGCTGCTATCCGACTTAGGTTTAAGATTATCCACCCATTGGTGAGAGACAATTGTCGGAAAGAATATTTGCCGCCGCCAGGGATCGGACCCATGACACCCATGATTGAAGATTAGGAGTCTGGCGCGCTACCGACTGCGCTACAACGGCGGCCACAGGGCAAGGAAAACAAGGTGATACTGCTTTGAAAACGTGAAATATTAACATAGAAGAGCGATTGTGACCTAGGGGCATTTTTAAGTCACTTTTAGAAACAAAATCCACACAAGCAAGATAACCTTAATGAAAGCTGATGCTTGTTGGTTATTTGTTTTTTTTAAATTTGAAACTGTCATTTATATGAAAAACTCACATGCTCTTGTATTTTGAGTTCCTGAAATTTCACAAACTTAGATCCCCTAGACTGTAGGTAGAGACGACCACCAGATCTGTTTGTTGTGCAATCTGTGCTTGGACACATCAACAAGGGCATAAAAGATTGGGAGGCAATCTGAAAGAAAGGTTAAGATGAATACAACATGATTATCAATCAATCTAATTTCAGTGAATCATACAAAGGTCTAGAAAATTCAATTATTCATTTTTCAATGAAAACCTAAAATTAGATTATATAAAACAAGGTTAAGTCTTTCATTCTTTTGCTATCAAGTAAAAGTATTACTCGGCTATTTCCGATATTGCCGAAAATCCCCGTTACTTTGTTATTGCCTACCCTACATTCGGCAATACTCGGGTGATCTCCGAGGGCTCCGGTCTGGATGTAGGTAAGGAATCGGCCAAGTTATGACGAATGGCTTACCCTAATTACGGATCGATTTTCTGTCTCTTTCCGTGACATTGGAATGCAGACCGTGGGAAAATTCTTGTCAACAAGGACAGTACCCGGTATTGAATCACTTTCTAATTTAATGTCGTGAGCAATGTGAAACTAGACGTTCCAACTGACTAAATCGCAAAATGTTGAGACAGAAAACTTTGACGAGATTTTTTTCATTTGTCTACGGACAAATCCATCCCAAAGACAGAAGAAATCATAAGACCAATTATAGTGGAAAGTGTTTGCTCCATCGTGGAGAAACATTTTCTAAGGCATGGTAAGTTTAGGGCGTAATACGTATATATTGATTTTTGATATTTGATTTTCGTTCTCGCCGGTTTGGACATCTGTTTGAAACGAGAAATCAGTGATGATTCTGAATAGAAGTGGTTTCTTGTTTAATTAAATGGAATTTGTGATACAAAAATGAAATGAAAATAATTTAAAAGTTTTGTTGTTGAGTAGAATGTTAAATCGATTCCGGACGATTCATAGAAGTTAGGGAAGAGTTCTGGTGTCTACTACAGTAGATACTCGTATTTATAAAATGTTATATTATCTAATTTTCTTCAAACAGAGCTATAGCTCAGATTTTGATTTGCAGTTACTGACTGTAATTCAATGTTTGATGAGCAACTGACCTGTTTATATAAATTACCTTTAGTATAATATATAATCAGGACAATTGCTTTGATAGCGATCAATTGGCTACATAGAAAAGTTCTAGTGTTCTTACTATATTCTAACATTATGGTGTAAATGTTGACCATCTCTGTGTTGGGTTAAAGAGCTCAGTTTTGATTAAAAGGTTACTTAATAAACGAAAGAAACAAAATTTGATATTCCTTCTGTTTATTTGATACTAAAAGTAAGCTGGTACTGATCCTCATATCAAGTACTGATTTAAAATTGTTTGGATCAGTACAGTACTGATGCCTCTTGAAATTATCTGGAGCACTGTATGAGATGCCGCTGTGGATTGAACCAATGACATTACATGATTGGGAGTCTGATGCCCTACCGATTGCGCAATGATGGCGGCAGGAAAGGGTTAAAGTTTAATGATTGATTGATTGATTGAATGGGGTTTAACGGCGCTTTTAACAGTATTTCAGTAATATCGCGGTGGCTGGAGCACCTAACAATGGATTCCTGGTATTTCTCACACCAGTACTACCACTACATCCTTTCCTAGCCTCCAGCTGCTATCCCACTTAGGTTTACGATTATCAACCCATTGGTGAGAGACATTTGCCGGAAAGAATATTTGCCGCCACCGGGGATCGAACCCATGACACCTATGATTGAAGATTAGGAGTCTGGCGCGCTACTGACTGCGCTATGACGGCGGCGTGGTTAAAGTTTAAACAAATGAACTTACAGGCTGGTATGTCTCATTACCACAAGTATCACAGGTATATGTTGCAACCACCATCATGGGTTTAACCTCTGTTGCTCTGGTGACAATACCCTTAACATTCACAAGTTTTCCGATAGAATCTGCTTTCACTTCTCTGATGGCTGCATGTTTTTGAGTGGTGTTTGGCTTGAAATAAATTTCACTGGAAGATTGGAACAATTAACAATTAATAAGGAACATTCCATTATTTTACAATAAGTAAATCAAGAGGTGGCAATACACATTTTCTCCATTTGTCTCTGGAAAAGTACGACATGATTTTTTACTTGAAACTAATTGATTGAATGGTGTTTAACGCCACTTTTAACAGAATTTCAGCCATATCGCAGCAGCTGGATCACCTAACAATGGATTCCTGGTATTTCTCACACCAGAACAACCACTACATCCTTTCCTAGCATTCAGCAGCTATACTACTTAGGTTTACAATTATCCATCCTTAAGTGAGAGACAAATGTTGGAAAGGATAAGTGCTGCCACCGTGGATCAATCCATGACATCCCATGATTGAAGATTGGGAGTCTGATGCGCTACCAACTGTGCTATGACGGTGGCCTGTAGAATTTGAATGCAGAAATGTGAAGAGATGGAGTAGAAGAAAATGCAGGAACCAAGTGTCTTGTTCATTAACTATAATATCTTATACCTTTAACCCATTACAAGATGACAAAATTTTAGACTGGCTCAAATTCAAAGGAGTTGCAGACCATAATTTAAGTTTATAAAATTCTAATTTTTTCAAACTCTCTGGGTAGAAAACTGTGTAAAATGAAGAAACTGCTTGTTATAAGTAACATCTTTATTTTACACAATGCTTTCCCAATTCTTTATCTTGAGGGACGTCCAAAAGAGACATTGCGTGGGTTAAATATGAGCATTACAATAACTTTCCAAATTTTCCAATATTCTAGAAAATATTTTTTTGGATCTAAACTGTAGCATACCAAGATTTGCTGTTTTTTACTAGTCCAAGACATATGTCCTTCAAAAATGTACTTTTCTCCATCAGTAGTTAAGTGATGCACTCAATATCTTATTTATGCTTTACTGTGAATTTTTTTTTTTTTTCATTTCAACCCTTGTCTGGCTGATTCTGGAATATTCCTTCTTCAACAGTGGCTTTGGCAGGTGTATAGACTAAGCCTAGCCTGCACAGACATACAGTCGGTATTAGCCTACACAACATGCTTGTTCTTGTCGTGTTGTGAAAATATCAAGATAACTGACAAATATTTGAAATATAGTGAAAAGAGGATAATTAACCCATTCCCACACAACCAAATTTTAGACTGGTCCAAATTGAAAGAATCTGCTGACGACAATTTCAAGTTAATGGAATTTTAAATGTTTTCATCTTTTGGGATAGAAAACATTGTGGATAATGAAGAAATTGCTTGTAACATGCAATTTCTTCATTTTCCACAATGTTTTCCAAAGCTGTTTTATTGAGGGGCGTAAAAAGGAGGGATTGAGTTGGAATGGGTTTTAATCAGCAAGACAAGAGTTAAGTTACAGAATCTATTATTCAGCATTACCAAGGTTTATAAATCTCGAGTTATCATCTGCAACCTCTTTCAATTTGGACCGTACTAAAATTTAATAGTCTGGCAATGTCTTTAATAAATTGATGAATAAAATCCTTTTATAAATTTCATAAAAACCAAATGGCTCTGAAACTACTAGTTGTAGATCATTGATTGATTAGGGTTTAACGCCACTTTTAAAGATTTCAGTCAAATCACATCACCTGGAGCACCTTACAATGGATTTCTGGTATTTTTCACACCAGAACTACCATTTGTCCTTTCCATGCCTCCAGCTGCTATCAGACTTAGGTTAACAATTATCCACCCATTGGCAGGGTTCGCGCTGCCGATCGCCATCGTCGCCAAATGCGACAAAAATAAAATTCTGGCGCAAGTTTTTTTCATTTGGCGAAAGTTCGTGGCACCAAAAAATAAAAGAAAAGTTTTTGTTATACATACTATTACTTAGACTAATCTCCGGAAATCAAGTCCGAGGGCCAAGTGTGTCTAATTGCTCAAGGACTTGTATATCGGGTCAATTATGTCATCGAGTCTGACACAAGACCAAATTTAATGACAGTTCTGATTGACAGCCAATCAGATTAATAAAATGCGCTCATTGGTCGGCGAGTCGTATTGATTTTGTGTTGTGGGCGTGACTTAGTATTATGGAGGAGCCGATGAAACTGGGTGAAATAAAATATTTGTTCTGTTCTGTTCTTGGTTGACGGCTATCGATCAGAAGACCTCAATCATCACGCATAAATAGGCTTTCTATAAGAAAAGTGTAATTAAACTGGCCGCCATTTGCCTTTTCCCGATGAATGCAATTGCGGAATTCGGGCATATTTTTGTTTATTTCTGCTGACAGTTTCAGTCAGTTTCTAATCTCAGCACCGCTACCGCGATTCCTTGCTAAAACACTGAATCATCCTTTATGGGTCTTTAGAAGGATATTCTGATGAACTGTTGATAGAAACAGTGGTAGTTTGTCAAAATTTGACAGAAATTTCAAAAGTTATTTCGTCCCAAAAGCAGACGAACCCTTCTTTTTTGTTCATTCGCACCCAAGAATGTTCAACCGTAAACCGATTTTTTTTAATTACAGAAGTCTACATTATTTTATTATTAAATCAAGCATATTTTACCAGGTTTATTACTTTTTCCTCTCTCTTTTTTTCTAACCAGAGTCTCGATTTTCTAATCAAAGTACTGAAAGCACTGATTAAAGATGAGTAAAAATCAATGTAGGTGTATGACTTAGCTACATTCATTAAAGATAAAACAACAAACGAATTGTCATACTAAAAACCTGTTTAATACGCACATGATCTATTTAACAGCATATAAGTTAAGGAAATAACAGTGCAGTTAAATGCTCGAGCTTGGCCCCAACTCCTCAATTTGGCCCCAACTTTTTCAATTTGGCCCCAACTTTTTTAATTTGGCGAAAGTGATGGCGACAACTTTTTTCAAGCCAGAGCTAACCCTGCATTGGTGAGAGACAAATGTCAGAAAGGCTATGTGCAGCGGATCGGGATCGAACCCATGACATCCCATGATTGAAAATTAGGGAGTCTGATTTGCTTCCGACTGTGCTATGACGGCTACTTGTAGATCAATACTATTTCGAAAGTCAAATATAAAAAGATCTCCAACTTAAAAGGCACGCGCAGGCTGATCTTTGTCTATACCTCCTGCAAAAACAGGAATAATAAGCGTGATAAGGTTTGAAACTTACAATCTCCTCATGAGTTCTGGAGGATATTTATTTCTGGGATCTCGGGTTGCCTCTTGTCCATCAGGATGGTTTCTATGTTCCATTAATAATCTGTGCTCTATATATACATCTAGTGCATCTTTATTGATCACCTGATATTGTATATGTAAAAAACGATGTATGATAATCATTAACCCATTCCAACTCAAACCCTCCTTTTTACGCCCCACAAGAAAAAAGCTTTGGAAAACATTGTGGACAATGAAGAAATTGCTTGTAACAAGCAATTTCTTCATTATACACAATGTTTTCTATCCCAAAAGACGAAAAAAATTAAAATTCAATCAACTTGAAATTGTCGTCTGCAGCTTCTTTCAATTTGGACCAGTCTAAAATTTTCTTGTGTTGGAATGGGTTAAGTGATTAATTGAATAGGGTTTGAACCCCACTTTAATAGTATTTCAGCCATATCTCGGAGGCTGGAGCACCTAACCATGGATTCCTGGAATTTCTCATATTAGAACTACCACAACATCCTTTAGAAGCCCCCAGCTACTCATCCCACTAATACTTAAAGGGGACAAAATGCCCCCCCCCCCCTCCCTCAAAGAAATTTCTATGGGATAAAATGGGATATTTTTCAGATTTTTGAGGGTCAAAACTCTAGTTTAAGAGTCAAACACAGGCCCTGCTCTATACTGCATTTTGACACCCGTAAGAGAACATTGCAAGAAGGAAATGGAACAATTTCTTTTTTTTTTTTTCTTTTTTTCCTACCCTATTTGTATCATAGTTTTTATTAAAACACACTTCAAATTGTCTGCTACCCTTTTAAGCTTGGACCAGTCTTGAAATTGTTGTCTAATGATGGGTAATCTACCTCTTTTTCTCTGTATTCTGGTAACAGCTCCTGAACAACATCATTAAATATGGCAACATATCTGCGTGTGTTTTCCACAATGGCATCACATAATTCCGGGTCATGATCTCTGATATGGTCTAAATCTATGCAGAGTCCCACCTGTTCTCTGTGGGCAATCTTTACCTGTGAAATAATATTCATCCATGTTTACAGTGAACAAAATAGTTGTCAATACTTGGTTACAATTCCAAGTTTTACTAGAATTGTAACAAAGCAGACTCAATACCCTTACCAACCCTTTGTCACTGAAGAAACACAGTTGACCTTTAACCTACATTACCCAAAAAGTTCAACTATGACTTTGACCTTCTTCACCCCCAAACAATATTGTACCTCCTTTGAGTCATGGACAACATCTGTATTAAGTTTCAACAGCCTAGGTCAAATGGCTAATGATTTAGAGCAAAGAATGGTATTCAACCAAGTTCAACTGTGACCTCGACCCTTAACATGATCCCAAACAGGGATCTCACTAGGATTTTGAAAGTAGGATTCCAGGAATCAAATTGAAGAAAAAGTTGGATTCCAAGCAGAAAAGTTGAATTCCAGCCTGGTCAGGCAGGATTTTCATACTAAATGCAATTTCAGCAAAATCCTTTTTTTAAAAGCACTTTCTTTGTTGAAAATAGTGTGGAAAAGGGAGATTAATTTTGGTTTTAAGAATTATATTATATTTTCTTGCCCATATTATGTTTTTACATGTCTGATCTTGTTCATTTTATCTTCAGGGATTTCTCTTCATTAGGATTATTTGTAAATCTAATTAAGAAGTAAAGAATTAATGTCAAAAGAGAGCAAATGATAGAATTATCCAACATGCGTATTTTTCTTTTCTTTATTTTCTATGCACACATGGTAATTAAGTGAACTCTGTCAAACTAAAAATGTAATATTCCTCCTTTAGCAAGAAGTAAAAGACAAAGATGTGCAGTCTGACCTTAGTCTATACCACCTAATTTTCCTTCTTAAATTGAACCATTTTAAAGATTGTATTTTCAAAATATTTACAGACTCACAATCAGTCAATCCCTTCTTTTACCACTTTGATTTTTATGAAATTTTGCACCGATCTTAGTCAGCTTAGTGAGGATTAATTTTTTGTTTAATTTGGACAAAATAATGGCATATATTGACAGTCAAATCGACAATATTCTAAACTAAACAAGATGTGTTTGTGAAACACTTTGCCCCCGAAACGGGAATTCTTTAGAAACGGGTAAAGGGTTAGAATTTTGACCTTGACCTTGATGATATGACCTTCCCCAGTTGCGCCTTGTTGAGACCTATCTACATACCAAATATTAGCATTGTAACTTAATCAGGGTTGAAGTTATAGGCAAATGTTTAGTTGGCAGGTTAAGTTTTGCAGACAGACAGACAGACGGACACCAGTAAAACAATATGCCCGCGATCTTATCAATGCGGGGGCATGAAAATGACATTACATTTATGATTCATGCCCAGCTTCAGAAGTCTAAGAGCCCCAAAAGTTTATCTAATAATTTTCATTTTCAATTGAATTGCCTGTTGTACCCACAAAAACTATTACAATTTAATTTTGCAATATAAGTTGACTTCTTTATTATGTTTTGGATATTTTTCACTAAACTGATCAATTATAATTTGATTTCAGTGAGATAATCTAAATTTTAATGACCCTTGAACCATGACAGATGATTTTACAGTCACTTTGACATAAAGACTGCTAACGTCGGACACATGTCATTGAAAAAATTGTTGTCCGTCAGAATCCTTCGGTAGGATTTTTTGTCGTCCCTTGCGGAAAGTTGTCATCTCAGAGGACAGTTTCCGAGAGCCCTGACACATACACAACAACAACAAAAAGACTATCATGATATACATGTATAACAATTGCTTGTTATTACATGAAATAAAAACCAGATCCAGAAATTGCATGTGAAACTAGTAGAAACATGGTATACAGATACTTTCTTGACAATATAGAAATTAGAATAAGTAACAGAAAAATCAACACTTAAGTTAGTTCCAACACTTGTCCATGGTTCATGCAAATTTTTTTTCAATGTTTTTTTAAACCTTTTTTTTTTTTGAGGCCTTGAACTAGGGGTTGACACTAGGGCTGTAACGATACAGAAAGTGACGAATACGAATACAGATCACGATATATGAATATTTATTCATGAATACAACTTATTCCAGGAACAGACATATTTATCTATATATTTCTTTGAGTAAAGAATGAAACAAGCTTTTGCCTATCTGTGATACAGACAGCTGTTTTAAGTTAACTATTTTATTATTTCATTATTTCTGCAACAGCAATCAAAGGTGTATGGCATATTCAAGCCTAACAAAGGGTGAATCAAGATCCGTCGTTGTTTGAAGCTGGATCATTTCTAATTACTTGCCTCTAAATTATGGATTTCACGTATTTGTACTTATTTTGAATTATGTTGTACACTTCTATCTGTTACAAACTTACCAATTAATATAAAAATTTTTGTCACCAGAATTAATCACTTATAATGAAAAGACTTAATATTTAAATTTTAGCCAACATTCAAGGTATATTGGACATGCAGCCATAGCTTACCTTTTATTTTTTTAAAGGGAGGTAATTTATACGTTGCATAATTGAAGACAATGGTCTTTGCTCGGAAAAATTATATCATTCAATTTCTTCAAAATCTGCACTAAATGGTCAATAAGATAGAAAAATTAGGCCATAAATACTAGAATTTGAATTGAAAATCTTGATTTAAAAGGTTTAGTAGAACTAAGACTGACTTAAAAAAAGATGTTTTTTGATTGTTAGTATTTACAGAGGTCTGACCATTGACGGTCAAAGTCATGCGTGGATTGTCCAGTTAATCAATCATTCACTACCCAAAATGCCACTTGTAGACAACAAATAAATAGCTGTCACCAGTGAAATAGAAATTCTTTTATTTAGTATCTAGAATATGTATTCAGTTGCATCAGAGGCGCCCTCTGTCAATCAACTACGGGAGCCGCCTAGGCTTTAAGGATTTACGTCTTTCTTCATAAATTTGATGAAGCCGTCGTTTTAGCTTGTGCATGTTGGATATCTATGACTTCTTTGATATTTTTTTGCACTTTGCATCCCGGAAAAATATTTCACATTTTGTATTCGCCAATATTCGGTTCTCAGACAGACGAATATTTTGTATTCGCCAATATTCGGTTCTCAGACAGACGAATACGATACGTACTTGCCGGTAAAAAAATATTCGATTCACCGAATATTCGAGTGTATCGTTACAGCTCTAGTTGACACTAACAGTGTCCAAGGATCCCGAGGATCCCTGAAAATTGGAAGGGACCCCAGCAATCTCAGGCTAGAGATTCCATCAGGATCCTTCAATATTTCTCCAGTAAAATAGATATCAATGTATCAAGTAATGCTCTTGATTTATTTGTTTGCTTGTTTCTGTAGAAAACATGTGTATATCAAGGAGGGATCCCTGATTATCTGGAGGAAACCCTGTAGTAATAAGTAGGGATTCCTGTGGGATCTAACTGAAGGAAAGTTTGTTTCGACCCCTGTTAACACAAAATTCAAGGTCATATACTATGTTTTTAATCCAAGCATTACCATATCCCATACAGTCCCTGCTTTTTACACCCACATCATTTTATACTTGCAAGCAAATTCTTCTTTTCCCACAATAACTCCTACTCTGTAGGATAGTAAAATGTTCAATAAAGTTTTCTTTAAATTGTCATCTAAGACCTTTTTGAAACTGGATTAGTCTAAAATTTCATATAACATGTAAGGGTTAAATATTAGCTTTCTAACATTTCACAATAAAGTTTACTGCTTAATATATATCTTTTTTTCTTTGGACAATCAAGAGCAAATACTATGAATTAGTCAGTTTCCTGGCTTTCATTTCTAAAATTAGCACTAAATTGATTTATTGAATGAGGTTTCACGCTACTCTTAGCCACAGGGACCTGTCACAATTGATGTTCTTTTAATACTTTATACATAAATATAGACAAGGGGTTGAACTTGACAAGGAATACGACCATACCTTGTACGAATGAAGTTGCCGTTCTGATGTCAAATTCGGGGATGTAATGCTAAACAATACTTAAATGTAAATGAAAACGCGAGGAAACAATGATTCTGAGCAAAAGTGATATCAAACGCAAATTAGACAGGATTGTAGATCAAATCAATGTCATTTTTCTTAGTCAGACAAAACTGTGCACATTGGCCTCTCAACCTTTGTCTTACAGTCACTTTAATTGGACATATACGTTGGCGCTGTTTTGCGGTTCATGTCAAACAGTTTTTTCACCAATGCGATGTCTTCTTTTCCCATGAAACGAAAGCGTGATGTAATTGAGCCTTACGATTCGTACCTTTCAACAATCTTTATAATATTCAGCTGTGTGTCATTATTGATATTTTATGCATTACTTGTTATCAAATAAGTGGTGTGAAAGAGGCCCATGTTGGTTTTGATGGGGATATTTAGCCTTGTAAGGTGAGTGCATCTGTGCACAGTTTAGTCTGACAAACAAAATTACGATTGATTTGCCTGATAATCCAGTTAGTAATTCAATATTTTTATCACCGTAGTTCTAAAATGTTTAAATAATTGTATAGATTATTCATTTTCCTTCACACTTATGAATCATTCAACACAAATTGACAGAAGTCACTGTCAAAAAGGGGACTTCATGCATACCAGGCATTTTTGTACTTTTTGTCAAGTTCAACCCCTTGTGTATATCTATGTATATAGTATTACGACTAGAACTTGTCACAGTACATGACTTAAAACTCCTACAAGTGCTTTCAGTGTAATGAGAGCTTTAACAATACAAGGACATAGCTACTGACTTTGCTTTCCGAGAAAGGAGGAGTTCACGACACAAAATTTGTAGTATAATTAGCTGTATATGTCTACAAAGCATAAATAATGTCTAAGTTCAAGGGAAGATATATCTTGAACCAGGGGGAATTTAGACTTAAAAAATTGCGTCTTGCAAAACTTCAACATGTGGTTTATCTTTGTATTAAGTTTCAAAGGTATTGAAGCAAAACTGAAGGAGGAGTTCGCGACACAAAATTTGTAGTATTTTGTACACAGCCTCCAGTTTCTCGTCCCATTTAGGTTTACGACTATCCATCCATTGGTGAGAGGTAGTACTAAAAGGATTGATACAAGCATAAGAGTGGTAGCTGTTATCTTTGTAAGGATTGATGTTCTGATATATGAATAAGTTTTCACTTCATTTAACTCTTTCCTGTTTTGCAAAATTTAAGTCCTGCCCAATTTGAAAGAAGTTGCATACAACAATTAAAAGTGAGTTTAATTTGAAAAGTAACCAATTTTAAGGGTAGAAAGTAGAGTGAGAAGTGCTTTAAACTCCAGTTCAGCCAAGCAAATCCTTCCTCCATCCTGCAGCCCAAGATAAAAGATACATAACAGAACAAACAAATAATTCATTCAAGTACAAGTGCCTGAACACAAGACTTAACATCTGCTACTCACAAGTTGCTGACCATACACAAAGTCTTTCCCACCATCAGCACCATCTACGTAGTATTCTTGAAGGAAAGTCTTGATTTTATCTGTAAATAATTTAATTGTTAGTTTCGTCTATCAAAAACGAGCGTTCTGGTTGAAAAATTTAATTCATACCTCCATGAACAAAATTTTGAGCATGCAGTGATTTTGCATGCTTCCGCACAAAATAGTCCCATGCAAAAAGGTATCAAAAGATGTAGGTTTTTTGCTTTTTTTGCTCTATACCATTAAATTATAAGAAATGAAGAGAATATTTTTTGTTTTCATCGAGGTATGAACCGAAAAACCTAATCACACAATGTGTGATTAGTTTTTTCGGTTCATACCTGCATGAAAACAAAAAATATTCTCTTAATCTCTGATTTGTTTGTTTGTTTGTTTGAATGGGGTTTAACGCCGCTTTTAACAATCTTTCAGTTATATCGCGGCGGCTGGAGCACCTAACAATGGATTCCTGTTATTTCTCGCACCAGTACTACCACTACACCCTTTCCTAGCCTCCAGCTGCTATCCCACATAGGCTTACGATTATCTGCCCATTGGTGGTAGACAAATGTCGGAAAGAGTATTGCCGCCGTCGGGGTCTTAATCTCTGAATAGAAAGTGTAAAGTCTCAAATTGACCCATCACTACTATACATCAAATGATCAGTAGCCCAATGAAATAATTCATTTAGACAAAGTACAGTCAGGCTGCGATACACCGACCATCGTTATATCGGCAAACTCAGTTAACGACAAAAAAACACTGGGAACAAACCTCACCTAATGTAATTTTGACCTGTTTGAACGGCATATTCAAGTACCGACACCGACGGACATTTGTCGGAACAAATCTTTGAAATTTAATGAATTTTGCTTCAGTTTATCGGAATTTTCTCAGCCCATGTTTTACGGTTGTTGACATGCCGTAAAGGGTGTCGTAAAATTCTTTATCCGCAGTTGTCATAAACAATATAGGATACACAATAGACTCGATTATCGATTTTTTACTCATTCTGATTAAAAGTGTTTGATGTAAATAAAATGCCTTTGGCAAGTTTTTCACACTTAAATTACCGGCGTTGTATGTTTTATTGGAATTCGGTTCTCTTTATTTGAGATGTTTGAGCAATTTGAGAAATCTGAGAATTTTGAGAAGTGTCCTTAATAAATGCGAGAAACAATTTTCTTCGTTATTTTTATTATCATTGTCCCAATCGGTAATGTAATACGTAAACTTCCCAACTTTTAGCCTGTTCCTGTTTACAACTTTCACTTCCCTTCTAGTCCGTCATTTCTCGCCGACATCCCGAAAAATCTCCCGGTACCCAAAATCTCCTGCCCCATTACAACGACTGACTCAGATACAGTCAGGAATTCTGTGGGGACAAAGTATGTCGTTATAACGGGGTTTGACTGTAACTTTGAAATATGATATTGGCAGCCATTTGATCGATCTTTTTAGATGGTTTGGCTGCTTAAACTTCATATCTACAGCTTATTCAAGCTGTATGTAGTTACAACATATAAGTCACCAACCAACCATTCTACTATTTTATTACATGCTACTGGAAATTTTTTCAACAAAATACACAAGTTAAAAGTGAAGTCTGATTAAGTTTCCCAGGCAATGGACATGGCTAATGGAGGAACTTGGCAGGCCAGTGAATTTCAAAACCATGATAAAAAAATCGTCTTTTGCCTAAAAATGCAACCAAACACTAGAATTTGAATCAGATATTGTCCTTATGGTAATCTGAAAGGCTTAATGGCTTTTTTTTTTTTTGTTATATAGGAAAGGTTCAGTGGAATGCCAGGTTATTTCTAGATATTTCGGAATTAGATTGTCAACACCGCATAACCTCATTTGCACCTTAAAGTAAATGGAAGGTAATTTATTGACAAGCAAAACAATCAATTTCCTTGATCAAGTCATACCAAATGGTTAGCGCAAAACTTCAGTAAGTGTCTATATCCATACTGACGCTTTCTGCAGTTTTGTACTGATCTTTAAAGAAGGAGACCAGATAGTGAACATAACTCTTCATGACATAATGATGATGTTGGTTTGAGCAAATTCAAACTGAGTGTGTGATTCCAACGCTTTATCTAAAAATAGATTAAAAGCCTATTTATCCTGGTTTATTCTGATAAACAACCTCTGATGGAGATGGTGACACATACTAAATATCAGAGCTGTCAGTCTTTTGGTTTGGTAGAAAAACATTTTCAACGTTGTCACTATGTAAGCTTATGTAATCCCCCCCCCTTCAGCACAGCCATTTCGTGACATATTTTTTTATTGTACAAATTTCATGGTCCTTTCCCTAAAGACTGTAAATACCAAATGAGAATCTAATCGAACAGCCGGTTATGACAAGAAGATCTTAAAAGATGTACCCTTTTTGGCCCCAAAGGGGAGATAACTCCATGATGTGTACAAATCTGAAACGCCTTACCACTAGGATGCTTCCTGACAAGTTTGGTTAAAGAAGTCGAATATGTAAAAAGTTAACACAAGATGCACGAGGCATGCCAACATACAAAACACTATCACAATAGGTTACCATGACCTTTGGTCAGATGACCTAAAAAGTTAATGCAGGACGCACAACGAACTAAACACAATCACAATAGGTCACCATGACTTTCAGTCAAATAAAATGAAACAAAAGGTCAGAGTCCAAAGAGCATTTAAACAGATAACAAGAGGACCATAATGGTCCTAAATCACTCCCCAGAGTATGATGGTTCATGGATTTATGATATATACTAAATAGCAAAGCCCTCTGTCTAATTATTTCTAAGAAGATGTTTAAATATTTTCTCTTTTAATCCTAGGTATATTGATGATCCCACCATAGAGCGCTAATTTTCTGAATATGGTAATGCTTTGAAGTATAGAAATCAATACATACCAAATATAAAAGCTCTAGGCCTAATGGTTTAGGAGAAGAAGGTTTTCAAAGATATCATTCTTTATTCCTATCTAAAAGTAGGGATTGCACAGAAAAGGGCTTATTTTCAGAATACAATATTCTTTGAAGTATTTTGGTAGAAGGTCAATAGCTGCTGATATGTACCAATTATCAAAGCTCTAGGCCTTATCGTTTTGGAAAAGGAGATTAAAAATTTCCTTCGTTATTCCTTTGTAAAATCAGGGATCGCACAGAAAAAGGATAAATTGCTGATGATATGCACCAAATATCAAAGCCTTAGGCCTTATCATTTGGGAGAAGAAGATTTACAAAGATTTCCTTTGCTATCCCTTTGAAAATTCAGGGATTGCACAGAAAAGGCTAATTTTCAGAAAACAGAAATTCTTTGAAATATTTTGGTAGAGAGTCAATAGGTGATGATAAATACCAAATATCAAAGCTCTAGGCCTTATCATTTGGGAGAAGATTTTCAAAAATTTCCTTTGCTATTCCTTTGAAAATTCTGGTATCGCACAAATATCAAAGCTCTGGGTCTTATCATTTTGGAGAAGAAGACTTGAAAAGATTACCTATTTATTCCTTTGTAAAATCAGGGATCGAAAAGAAAAGGGCTAATTTTCAGAGTATGGTAATTCTTTGAAGAATTTTGGTAAAGAGTCAATAGGTGATAATACACACCAAATATCAAAGCTCTAGGCCTTATCGTTTGGGAGAAGAAAATTTTCAAAGATTACCATCTTTAATTCTCTGTAAAATCAGGGATTGCACAGAAAAGGGCTAATTTCCAAGATACGGTCAGGGCTCTCGGAAACGACAGCACTGTCGTCTGAGATGACAACTTTCCCAAGGGGATGACAAAAAATCCTATCAAAGAATTCCAATGGACAACAATTTTTCAATGACATGTGTCCGACGTCAGCAGTTTTTATGTCTAAGTGACTCTGTAAAATCATCTGTCATGGTTCAAGGGTCATTACAATAGTAAGTTTATTATTGGAACAAGAGGCCCAGTGGGCCTTAACGGTCACCTGAGTAAAAGAGCACAAAGACAAGTGATTTTGTTTGAAAGAATTAGAAAAAGGTTTGGTTGAAATCCCCTCAGTAGTTCTTGAGAAGAAGATGAAAATGTTTAAAAGTTACCAAAAATGACCCCCTTTTGGTCCCCATTTTAGGCACCCCTGACCTCCAGCCTTTTAATTTTCACAAATCTATAATCAGTACCCAATGATGCTTTTCACCAAGTTAGTTTGAAATTGGCTTAGTACTTCATCAGAAGAAGGTGAAAATATGAATTTTTTAACATGATGAACTTTGACCTCTGGGTGTGGCCCCATAATTGACCCCAGGGACATGAATTTCACAATTTATAAATATACCTGTCCTAGTTGTCATGCACACAGAATATTTAAGCTCTGGCATAAACGGTTTATTAGAAGAAGATTTTTAAAGAAGTACCAAAAATTACCCCTTTTTGCCCCATATTTGGGCCCCTTTGACCCCAAGAACCCCTTTTTTCACAAACTTGAATTGGCATCCCCCAATGATGCCTTCTACCAAGTTTGGTTGAAATCCGCCCAGTAGTTCTTGAGAAGAAGATGAAATATTTAAAAGTTACCAAAAATGACCCCCTTTTGGTCCCCATTTAAGAGCCCCCTGACCCCATAGCCTTTTTATTTTCACAAATCTGAATAACCATTACCAAATGATGCTTTTCACCAAGTTTGTTTGAAATTGGCTTTGTACTTCATCAGAAGAAGATGAAAATGTGAATTTTTTAACATGATGAACTTTGACCTCTGGGTGTGGCCCCATAATTGACCCCAGGGACATGAATTTCACAATTTATAATATACCTGTCCTAGTTGTCATGCACACAAAATATTTAAGCTCTGGCATAAATGGTTTATTAGAAGAAGATTTTTAAAGAAGTACCAAAAATTACCCCTTTTTGGCCCCTATTTGGGCCCCTATGACCCCCAGAACCCCTATTTTCACAAACTTGAATTGGCATCCCCCAATGATGCTTTCTACCAAGTTTGGTTGAAATCCGCCCAGTAGTTCTTGAGAAGAAGATGAAAAATTTAAAAGTTACCAAAAATTACCCCCTTTTGGTCCCCATTTTAGGGCCCCCTGACCCCACAGCCTTTTTATTTTCACAAATCTGAATAACCATTTCCAAATGATGCTTTTCACTTAGTTTGTTTGAAATTGGCTTTGTACTTCATCAGAAGAAGATGAAAATGTGAATTTTTTAACATGATGAACTTTGACCTCTGGGTGTGGCCCCATACATGACCCCAGGGGCATGAATTTCACAATTTATAATATACCTGTCCTAGTTGTCATGCACACAAAATATTTAAGCTCTGGCATTAACGGTTTATTAGAAGAAGATTTTTAAAGAAGATTATCCTAACATGCACCACAATCATTGATAACACCCAGCTTGCTTGACAATTAACACTCCACCGTGACCGATCATGCATCCAGATCATAAGTGACAGGTGTTAGAAACCTGTGAAACTTGGGTAAAATTATTTAACTAGGACTCTTATCTCACTGAAATCAAATTATTATGGAACTGTTTAGTGAAAAAGTAACCAAAACATAATAAAGAAGGCAACTTATATTACAAAATTAAATTTCATGGGTTTTCTTGGGTACAACAGGCAATTCAATTGAAAATGATAATTAGCCTATTTGATAAACTTTTTTGGCTCTTAGACTTCTAAAGCTGGGCATGAATCATAAATATACTTTCATTTCTTAGTTTTAAAAAATGACAAGTTGACTGTCAATATATGCCATTAATTTGTCCAAATTTCAACAAAAAAGTTAACCCTTATCAAGTGGTAAAAGAATGGATTGACTGATTGTGAGTCAGTATTTATTTTGAAAATACAATTTTTAAAATAGAACAATTTAAAGGGAAAATTAGGTGGTATAGACAACTCAAGATCAGACTGCACATCTTTGTCTTTTACTTCTTGCAAAAGGAGGAATATTCCATTTCTAGTGTGAATAGGGTTAACTTAATTACCATGTGGCCTAGAAAAAGAAAAAAAAAGAAAAGAAAAAATACAAATGTTGGATATCTCTATCATTTGCTCTATTTTGACATCACTTATTTACTTCTTAACCCATTCCCACACAACAAAATTTTAGACTGGTCCAAACTCAAATAAGTTGCAGACGACAATTGTAAATGGGTAAAATTTCAATAATCTTTGTCTTTTATGGTAGAAAACATTGTGGATAATGAAGAAATTGCTTGTAACAAGCAATTTCTTCATTATCCACAATGTTTTCCAAAGCTTTGTGTCTAGGGGGCATCAGAAAGTGTCACTGTGTGGGAATGGGTTAATTTGATTTACAAATAATCCTAATTAAGAGAATTTGCTGAAGTCAGAAGATCAAATGAGCATGATCAGACATGTAAACAAAATATATGGGCTAGAAAATATTTATAATAATTCTAAAAACACAAGTGTATCTCCCTTTTCCACACTATTTTCAACAAAGAATGTGCTGTAAAAAAGGATTTTGTGGAAATGACATTTCATATGAAATTCCTGCCCAATCAGACTGGAATCCAACTTTTTTGCTTGGAATCCAACTTTTCCTCAATTGGATTCCTGGAATCCTACTTTCAAAATCCTAGTGAGAGCCTTGTATCCTAATGACCCTTGAAGCATGACAGATGATTTTATAGAGTCACTTTGACATAAAGGCTGCTACCATCGGGCGCATGTCATTGAAAAATTGGCGTCGGCTGGAATTCTTTGATAGGATTTTTTTCCTCCCTTGGGGAAAACTGTTATCTCAGACGACAGTACTGTCGTTTCCAAGAGCCCTGTAGTTTATCTTGAATAATCATATTACAATGATTGTCAAGATTTGATGGAGGTTTCAAGGTTAGAAACAAACTCAAAAGTTATCAGATTAGTAATTAAGTTTGATAAAAAGTCCCACATTCAGTGCTCTCAATAAGGACCAATTTCAGGAATTTTTTAAATTTCAAGTTTCAATTTCAGGAAGTTTTCACAAATCAAGGAATTTTTTTATGCACAATCATTACCCCCCCACCCCCCCCAAAAAAAATGATTAAAAAATGATGAAATGAAAAAAGATACATAAAGCCTACATTCTTTTCCTTTACTTATACATGTAGTATCTAATTCCATGTCCCATTGGGTGGAAATAGAGAAAACAATGTGGTAAAATAAGTGTTTCTTGCATAAATTTCCCCTTTTACCACAATATTCCCGCTCCCAAACATAATTATTTTCCAAATTTGGGTGGATACATTTGGTAATTGTTATTTACAAATCTCTCAGGATTTGAAAATTTCTGATTTGTAGAATGTCGGAAAAAAGACTGTTTGAAAAGTTTAAGGTACGAAAAGATCGAGACTGGAATATTCCGAGGCCGTCTCCGGTCATATCATAGGTATCCATTTACATACGCCATGGAAAACACTTACGTTAATAAAAGTAACAGTACAAAAAGAAATTAAACTAATAGCAGAGTTGCATCTTTCAAGAATTTCCCTGTTTCGTTTCTACCAGTTGATGTTTACAGACAACACGCGTGACATATTGAAAAGGGACCGAACTCTAGCGAGATCAATCAGTTAACTTCGATGTTTCTAGCATGGACATCATGTCTAGCTACGAAATAGAACCCATCGCGTCATATGTGTATCAAGAATGAAGAATTGACATTTTAGGTGAATTCCGGCCCTGAACTTAGTTTAAATAAATTCGACCGAACGGCGATATTTGACTAAATTTATTTCGATGTCCACGGGCCTGCTTGATCTTTGTCCGGCAGGTTATTAATTGAGTGACTTCCAAAGAAATGGTCCAAGATGCTGCGACGGATCGGTTACCAAACCAGCTACAATCAAGTACACTCCATCTACATAGGTCGTCATGGAGACATTTCGATTAACTCCTTGTGGATTCAATTTTACCCGAGGGTATAGCCAGAATATACATTCTTTTGTTTGTCAAACCCTTATATTTTAACTTCAGAAAACGTTAATTTACGTCCGTGTCTGATTTTCTGGACGTTTTTTCTTATTTTCTGGGCGAAATATATGTTGACGTCTGCTTATTGAGAGCACTGCACATTATAGGTTCCTATACACTATCATGTGTATTTTCCTTATTCAGGGGCCAAAGTTCAAGTTCAGCCCCATTCCCCATTGACAAAAGTACCCCTCCCTACTTCCCACAAATTCAGAGCAGAAAAGTCTCAGTTGTAAGTTGCAATACCCTAAATTTCGAAGTTTTCTGTTGATTAATAAATTTAACCCAAGGAAAGGCATGGAGTAGAGTTTTATAAAGCCTTGCATAAGGTGAATCATTGTATATAACCCATTCCCACTCATTGACGCTTTTTAACACCTCCAAACAAAAAAAGTTTTGAAAAACATTGTTGAAAATAAAGAAATTGCCTGCTACAAGTAATTTCTTCATTTTCCCAATGTTTTCAACCCAGAAAGTTGAAAAAATCCAAAAATTCATAATCTTTAAATTGTTGTCTGCAACTTTTTTCAATATGGACCAGTCTAAAATTTTCTCATGTGGTAATGGGTTAAACTAAAGAAATGGTTGTTTAAAATCACCATCATTTTCCAAATATTAGAATAATTCCATGACTTTTTCAATTCTCCTGGCCCCAGGGCCCTGTTGAAAATCTGGAGCAAGATCCCTGAATCAATGTCTTTTTCTCTCACAATGCTTTATACCCTTTATACTTTTTTCCCATTCACTCTTATTTTCAAGTGTTAGTCTTCGATAATACTCATGTCCGTCTTCAATATCTGAAAAGGGCTAATAGGCTTACGAAACTTGAAAATATATCGAGGTGAATCCTATTCAGATATAATAGAATCACCTTTTTCTGTGCATCTACTTTGAAAAAAATAGTTCAAATGGACATTAGGAGAACAGATATTGGGCCAACCAAACACTTAGTAAACAGTTATCGGGGCAAACAGACCAGATGCAACTTACAATCTTAAAACAGAATGTTGTTTAGGTGTAAGCTTAATTTTTTGCCATTTCACTTTGAGGCTACTGCTGCATTTGGCCAGTCAGTCGGTCTTGTATTCTGGAACTTATTTATCTAACCATGAACACTTTCACATGTACATTTACCTGCCAGTAATACCTGAAAGGGAAGTTGGGCAGTATGGTGCGTATACCTAATACCGGCGTATACGAAATACCGGTGATTGCCGAAATATCCAAATAACAAACGCCTGCGCAGATGAAACACGCTTACTTCCGCCCAGAGTTGCTTGTTTTGTTACGGACCGCTGAACAATGTCATTTCTACGGGTAAGTTCTAGTTTTTCTATGTAAAAACAAAATAATTATGAAGAAAAATGTACGGGACTTTCAAAAAATTTAGTAAACTAATGATTCTTACAATTTTCCTCGATAAAATAGCCGTAAATAAATATGAAAACAACAAAAAATGACAGCGGTGACAGCTATCGTCTGCAGCATGACCTTCACCTTTTTCTTCACGCGACTTAATGTCACATGATTGCCTTATTTGGAATGCAATAATCTACTGGCTTAAACTTCCATATTTTGTTCTTTTCCTAAATGAAAAGTTATGAACAGCATTATGTTGATGTTTTTTAGGAAAATTAAATTATTGTTTTTCTATTTTCAGCTCCCAACCATTGGAAAATACAAGAAAAGACAGTATGATGTCAATTTGATAAGAAAAGCCTATGACCATGTTAAAACAGATAAAATGTCAGTCTGCAAAGCAGCCAAGCTGTATGGGATTCCTGTCAGCACTCTTAGGGACCGTACATTGGGAATACAGCCTCTCCCAGATGCCAAAGGAAGACCAACAAACCCTGGTCCAAGCCCTCTATTCAGCTTAGAAGAAGAGGAGCAGCTTATAGAGCATGTTACATACATGGCAGGTATAGGGTATGGCTACTCTAGAAAGGAATTTATCAACCTTGCCACTGATTTTGCCATCCAACTTAACAAAAGGAAAGGTTCAGAACCTGTATTAGCACAATCTTGGTTTGATGGCTTCAAAAAGAGAAACCCAGGTCTAACCCTAGGAAAAGCACGAAAGTTGTCTATGGTCAGGGCAAAGAGCACATCACCTACTGTTTTGGAGAATTATTTTAATGAACTGGAATCTGTCTATGAGAAATATGATTTTTGGAAAAGACCCGAGAATATATGGAATATGGATGAGACAGGATTAATGATGGAGCACACACCAACTAAGATTATCTGTCCAAAAGGTACCACACCACAAGCCATCACCTCGAATCGTGGAAAAAATGTCACAATTATTGCAATGGGAAGTGCTGCTGGTATGTGTATTCCACCTTTCTATGTTTTTCCCGGAAAGCGCTGGAATGCAGACCTTCTACAGGGAGCTAGTCCTGGTTCATCTGGCTCTGTTACTGAATCAGGGTGGTCTAATTCTAGTGGGATGTTAGAATATCTGGAGCAGCATTTCCTTAAGTTTGTCTCCACCCATGGAAAGCCAATATTAATTCTGTTTGATGGCCACAAGTCACATGTAAATCTTACTCTGACAGATTGGGGAAAAGCTCAATATGTTGTATTTTTTGTATTGCCTCCCCATACATCACATGTTACACAGCCACTGGATGTTGGATGTTTTGGACCACTAAAAAATTGCTATTACAGTGAATGCCAGGCCTTTCTTCGTAGAAATCCAGGAATCCATATCACCAGGAATAACATTGCTGCAATATCAGGAAAGGCTTACAATAAAGGACTTACACCAGACAATCTAATTTCTGCTTTCCGGAAGACAGGCATATACCCTTTTGACAGAACAAAAATAGCTGGACCTCAAACTGCCCCATCTGTAATATATTGGGACACAAATAAAGATTTGGATTTAAACCAAGGCAATGATGATGGACAATCACAAATTTCATTCTTAGACAGCAGGAAAATAACAAAAGCTGTAGAAAATTCTAAAAAAAGGAAAAACCAACCCTCAGTAAATGGAAATCTCATGTCACCATCAAAAGCAGAAAAAATGAAACACCTTCTACCAGAATCTTCCAAAAAATCTAAACTGTCACTAAAACACACATTGGGACCAAATATAAAACAAAGGAAATCTAATGAGCAAATAAAGAAGAGTGCAGCTGAAAATTTATCAACAAATCCCATTTCTAAACCTGCAAAACAACTGTCTCCTCGACCTGGACCTTCAGCAATCAACCTGATGTCTGATGATAGTGACAATCTATCCCTGGAAAGTGAAACACCCGACTCTGATAAGTGCTGTGTATGTAAGAAGATGACACCAGACGCTCTCAATTTATCCTATGTTCTTGAGATTGTTCACTGGGGGCAATGTGACATCTGCGAACACTGGACTCACCTGCTTTTGATCGCGGCGGCTGGAGCACCTAACAATGGAATCCTGGTATTTCTCACACCAGTACTACCATTACATCCTTTCCTAGCCTCCAGCTGCTATCCCACATAAGTCTACGATTATCGACCCATTGGTGAGAGACAAATTTCAAGGCATGAGTACAGTACAGTACTAATCATACTCCAGTAATTCAATGAAGCATATGGTTTAACTATGACCCAGAATAGAGAGAAGAACGCTTTTACAAATTACCATACTGGCCATGACCATATGAGACCAAGGGCCAAAAGGTCGATGTTGAGTTTCCAATCATGAAAAACATCTCTCAGCTAATCTGCATGCTTTCTTTGCCCGCAAAGCTTAAAAAAAGATTTAAAATCGCCAATCGTTTTATAAAACAAGAGTAAATACATATAAACCTCTTTCGGCAGTATAATCTCTAGGTGGCATCTTGTTTCTGTCTAGATTGGGAAGAAAACAATAAACAGCAAAAACCCCGCGAAATGTTAATCACGTGAGCAAAAACTGCTGGAGCCCTGTCTTTCTTGTAGATAGTTCGCATCATAGGTTTTTCGTGACCATAATTAAAAATAAATGGAGAAAAGAAGTCGTCAGATCACATTATTACTAATAATAAAAGCAAGAAAGAAAAACACCGTACATTTATTATCTGGAATTAGCATAGCACAGATTGCTTTCCTTCGGCATTCATCAAACCGGTCCGAATAGATCAAACCGGTCCCTTATCGATTATATAGTCAAACCGACCCAAATATATCAACGGAAATATTGATATTGATTATTAGGAACATAAGTACCGCTGGAAATCTTTTCAATTCAGACACAGAAAAAACGAATGAATATAAACAAAAAATCACATATCTTATATAAATGTCAAAATTGGGTAAGTATAAAAAGCTGACTGCTGACCGCTGACTGCTGACCAGCTGACTGGCTGACCATTGGGTATAAAATGCTGACCAGTAAATTGCTGACCACTTATTTCACCACTTATTTTAACTCCTTCACCCACCCTTTATTCTGTATTGTTTTATGTATAATATTTTGATACAAAAAGTAATGATACAATTATGTAAATTCTTGTTAAGTTGTTTCAGGGAAATTTTGAAATCTTGTTTTTTGGGGGAAAAGTAGTTTTTGTAAAGAATTTTTAGAAATAAAGTAAAAGAATTTTTAGAAATATTCTAGCATTACTTAATATAAACCTTAATTTTTTTGTTGTTGTTGTTGTTGTTCTTAATATATCCTTTTTTCTTTGTTTGAAATGACATTTGAATACTTCTTTTTTCAACTTTTCCAAATCTGTTGTTTCATTAACTTTGATATACATGCACATGGTATGAATTATCAATTTCTTGTTTTTAAACCTTTTCCTTAAAAAAAGTTATCTATGAACAAATTCAAATTTTAGCCATTTTTATTCTTAATCAATCCAGACAACAAATTTTGAAGGGTGGTCCAAGGTGCAAGATGCTGCATAGATTATACTAAAAACATGAATAAAAAACAAGTACAAGTACCATACAGAGTTGAAAACATTGTATGAAAATGAGAAAATGGTAGTTATAATAATTTCCCTTTTTCCATAATTGTTATCTATAGTAATGTGTAGTAATAGGTTAGCAGCTAACCACATGTTCCTCTATTGATATATATTGTCAAAGTACAATTATTAGAAACATTGTACACAAAGGAGAAATTGTTTCTAACAGTTTCTCCTTTTCTCACAATGTTTTTAACCTTAAATGGCTGACTTAACTTGCTGACCAAATAATCTGCTGACCAGATTCACTGACAAATGTAAGATAATTGATTTTGCTGACTAAATAACATGCTGACCAAATTTGCTGACCAGAAACGATTATGAATTAATAAGCTGACCGAATTAGCTCACCAGTATTAAATTGCTGACCAGACTAGCTACAAAATATCAGTTGACAAAATTTGCTGAGCAATGAAAATCACTAACTAGACTTGATTATCAGCCCTGCTGATCTAATGATATGCTGACAAAATTAGCTGATCTGAATTGCTAACCAAATTAGCTGACTATTAAAAATGGCTGACTAAGCTTGATGACCAAACAATCTGCTGACCACATTCACTGACAAATGGAAAATAGCTGACCAGACTTTGCTGACTAAATAATATGCCGACAAAATTTGATGACTAATACAAATTGCTGACCAGACTGGATTATGATTTAATAAGCTGACTGAATTTGCTGACCAGTGTTAAATTGCTGACCAGACTAGCTACAAAATATCAGTTGACAAAATTTGCAGAGCAATGAAAATCACTAACTAGACTTGATTATTAGCCCTGCTGACTTAACAATATGCTGACAAAATTAGCTGACCAGACTTGCTGACCAATAAAAATGGCTGACTAAACTTGCTGACCAAACAATCTGCTGACCAGATTCACTGACAAATGTAAAAAGCTGACCAGACTTTGCTGACTAAATAATATGCTGACCAAATTTGCTGACCAATACAAATTGCTGACTGGACTCATTTATGAATTAATAAGCTTACTGAATTTGCTGACCAGTGTTAAATTGCTGACCAGACTAGCTACAAAATATCAGTTGACAAAATTTGCTGAGCAATGAAAATCACTAACTATACTTGATAATCAAATGCTGACCAATGTAAAAAAGCTGACCAGACCTTTCTGACTAAATAATATGCTGACCAAACTTGCTGAGCAATTAAATTGCTGACTGGACTTGATTATGATTTAATATGCTGACTGAATTTGCTGACCAGTGTTAAATTGCTGACCAGACTAGCTACAAAATATCAGTTGACAAAATTTGCCGAGCAATGAAAATCACTAACTAGACTTGATAATCAAATGCTGACCAATGTAAAAAAGCTGACCAGACCTTTCTGACTAAATAATATACTGACCAAACTTGCTTAGCAATTAAATTGCTGACTAAGACTTGCTGACCAATAAATCTGTTGACCAAATTTGCCGACCAATGAAATTTCTGACTTGACTTCCTGACCAAAAAGAATGCAAACAAGATTTGCTGGCTGTTGTAAAATAGCTGACCAGCCCTGCTGACCTATTGATATGCTGAGCAAATAAACTGACCAGACTTGCTGACCAATAAAATTTGCTGACTAGACTTGTTGACCAAATTTACTGACAAGTTAAAGTTGCTAACTAGCCATGCTGACCATCAAAAATTTCTGACAAAATAATATGCTAACAAGATTTGCTGACCAATGTAAAAGGGCTGACCAGTCTTTTTCCAGTACAAATTGCTGACCAGACTTGATGATGAAATAATTTGTGATGACCAATGTAAAACTGCTGACCAGACTTGCTGACCAAATATTTGATGACCAAATTTGATGATCAATGAAAGTTGCTGATAGGACTTTCTCGACAATTATTCTGATGACAAATGAAATTTCTGACCTCCCTTGCGGACCAAAAAACATGGTAACAAGGTTTGCTGACCAATGTAAAATAGCTGACCAGTCCTGCTGACCTAATAATATGCTGAACAAATCAACTGACCAGACTTGCTGACTGAATTTGTTGATCAATAAAAATTGCTGACCAAATATCTGGTGACCAAATTTGCTGACCAATGAACATTTCTGACCAAACTTTCAGACCAAATATTCTGGTGACCAACTAAATTTCCTATCTGAATTGCTGACCAAATAACTAACTAACCAGATTTGCTGACCAATGTAAAAAGCTGACCAGACTTTGCTGACTGGATAATAATTATGCTGACAAAATCTGCTGACCAATATAAATTGCTGACCAGCTGACCAATATAAATTGCTGACCAGACTTGATTTTGAACTTATATTCTGATCAAATTTGCTGACCACTGTAAAATTGCTGACCAGACTATCTCACCAAATGATTTGCTGACCAAATTTGCAGTCCAATGAAATTCCTGACCAAAAATTATGCCAACTAGATTAGCTGACCAATTTAAAAAAAACTGACCTAATAGTATGCTGTAATGCTATAATGAAGAAATTGCTTGTAACAAGCAATTTCTTCATTTTACACAATGTTTTCTATCGGGAACGTTGAACATATCTATATTTTAATAAACTTACAATTGTTGTCTGCAACTTCTTTCAATTTAGACTGGTCTAAAATTTTACTGTGTGGGAACAGATTAACCCATTCACACACAATGACGCCTTTCGACGCCCCTCTAGAAAAACAATTAGAAAAACATTGCGGAAATTTAAGAAATTACTTGCAGCAACCAATTGCTTCATTTTCCACAATGTTTTCTGTCCTGAAAATTGAAACATCTGAAATTTCATTAACTTTTAATTGTCGCCTGTAACGCCTTTCAATTTGAACCAGTCTAAAATTTTGCCGTCTGGTAATGGGTTAATCAATTAATCCGCTGACCAGAATTAAATAAAGAAAACTACAGACAACACTTGCTGACCGATTATTACTTATCAAAATTATCTTGATTACCTCTTCAATGAGGATAAGTTTGTCTTATTTGTTGAACAATTCACAACAGTTAGCTTACCCAAGATTTATTTTTCCAATATCCAATTAGAGAAATAATATTAATGCATTATCTATTCACATTGTTTTTCATGCATTTTTTATTTTATATTTGACTCCAAACATAACTGATGCAATTTATCAGAATCACATGACAATGTAGATATAACATAATTCAAATAATATCTCTTGTCCAATCAAAAAGATGTGCTGTATGACATGTTTATTCTCTAGG
Organism: Fragum fragum; assembly: GCA_946902895.1. Taxonomy (NCBI): domain Eukaryota; kingdom Metazoa; phylum Mollusca; class Bivalvia; order Cardiida; family Cardiidae; genus Fragum; species Fragum fragum. The sequence continues at coordinate 6,828,903 of OX336379.1, read as the reverse complement.
TAAGTCAAGAATCAATGAAAGGTTAATGACATCATACTTAATCTGCTGAACATGTGCATGGGGGGCTGCCCATGGCATTCAAATGTGTACAAACTGATTTGATGCCACTGTGATTTAATAAATGCATTACTAGAAAACAGTTTTAAGACTGGTCCTGAAAGGTCACTACTTTATTAGTACAATTTATAGATAGAAGTAACATTGTATAACAAGGTAACAGATATTTTTTCCTTCATTTTTTAAGACTAATTTTCTTCAGTGAGTCCAAATATGGGATTAAGACATAAGCGGAATGATACTACATTGTTTTACCAAACAACCAGTCAAAGCCCCCCCCTCTCTCTTTCTCCCCCTTCTCTCTCTTTCTCCCTCCCTTTCTCTCTCTTAAATTAGCAAAGATACAATTAACAACAACAAAAAAAGAAAAAATAATTAGTCAAAAAAGAGAGTTATAAAATGATAAGCTATTTCACCCACTCCCTCACAATCATGAATTTTGGTGTGCATCAAGAAATACAATATTGGGAATACATTGTTTAAAATGAAGACAAACTTGCAATAAGCAATTTGTTCATTTTCACATTGTTCTCTATCTAGAAAATTGATAAAATGTAGAATTTCATAAGCTTAAAATTGTCATCTGCAACTCCTTTCCAATCCAATCCAATCCAAAAGATTTCTGTCTGGTAATGGGTAAATTAGGAAAAGAGCACTGCATGCTATTTCTTCTTTAGAGTGAAGGGAGTTGTCAATCAAATCCAATAAGCCAATCAGAGTGCACTTTGAGCAATGTTACAATATTATTGGTCAGTGGTGTCATTGGAGGCGACACCTTCAAGCTAGAAATAAACACCATTCCCTAATTATCAGAAAACCCTCCACACTAAAAATGTTCAGTGATATGAACATCTTTCCCCAATCTATTAATGTCTGAATTTGAAGAATATAATGAATGACCTTATGACATGCATATAATGTACCTGTACTCACAATAACTTGCTGAACAATGGATATTTCTTAATGTGATTATTTCCCCTTCCTTTTTTTATAACTTTTTTTCTGTAGAAAAATACTTTTTTAGATTAGATTAAAGTATATACTTTTTTTTACAAAGGAATAATTTCTAATAAATATTTATAACAATTTATGCATAGAGATATACTCCTGGTTTGGTATAAAAGTGATCTAGACATTCTTTCTCATAAAAGCACTGAGTTTTCAATGCTTGTCTAAATGTCAAGTTTGGAAAAGGCACTGTAATGGGAGTAGGCCTAAGTGAATTATGTTTTTTTTAACCCTCTCCCACAAGAAGATATTTTGGACCTGTCCAAATTCAAAGAATTTGCAGACGACAATTTTAAGTTGATGAAATCTTCAAAATCTTTGTCTATTAGGGTAGAAAACAAGCGATTTCTTTTTCTCCACAATGTTAAGCGTCATTGTGTGGGAATGGGTTAAATATGTGTTTTCATGTGAAAGAAAACTTCTCAAATTATTACTTGATTTCTTTTTTTCTAAAATTCTGAAGAATGAATTCAAGGAGAATATTGGGGCTAAAGAAGAAAATTATTTGTTACAAAAATATATTCCTTTTCTTTCAATGTTACTCAAAATGATTCAACTCACTTAAAAATAAAAATCTTTATTTTCTGTTTGTGTCTACCTCTAATTTTTTTCTAACTTTATTCCTGTGACTTCATCTTTATGTCTCTATTTCTAATTATATTAACATGTCCACTCAACCATGTAAACACATTCCTGCCTTTTATGCCTTTTTAGGTCTCTCAAGACAATAGTTTTGGAAAAGAATGTGGAAAATGAAGAAATCGCTATATTTTCCTCATGTTTCACATTGTGTTCTACCCAAAAAGATCACAAGCTTCAAATTGTTGTCTTCAAATTCTTCAACCAGTCTAAACACTGTTCCTGTTGGAATGGGTTAATATTATTTACGAAGAAATCCAAGAGGCATTCATTTTGAAATCATAAATTTCAGTTATCTCCTTATACCAATTTCGAGCTGCCATCATAGAGCATTTGGTAGCATGCCAGACTTCTAATCTTCAATCATGGGATGTCATGGGTTCGATCCCCAGCGGTGGGACATATTCTTTCAGACATTTGTCTCTCATCTATAATCTTAAACCTAAGTGGGAAAAAGCAGCTGGAGGCTAGGAAAGGATGTAGTGGTAGTACTGATGTAAGAAATACCAGGAATCCATTGTTAGGTGCTCCAGCCCACGCAGTATGACTGAAATACTGTTTAAAGCGGTGTTAAACCCCAATCAATCAATATTTCCATTTTGAAAAAAATGTTTAGACTGGTCCAAGTTGAAAGAAGGTGCTGACAATATTTTCAGGTGATAGTGTTTTAATAACCTTGGTCTTTTGTGATAGAAGACATTGTGAAAAAATGAAGAAATTGATTGTGAAAAGCAATTTCTTCATTTCCACATTTTTTTCTCAATAGTTTTTGCTGCAAGGCCAAAAAGGTAGAAATGAATGGGAATGGGTTATCTCTCTCCTATTCAATCCCTTTATTTTTATGATTGAGAAAACATTGTGGAAACAGAAGAAATTAATAATAAAAAGTCCTTTTTCCACAATACCCTACCTACAGAATGATTAATTTTCAAGTAAACCAACTTTAAATTGTTGTCTATTTAACCTTTGTCATGCTGAGTAAAAATTCTGTTTAAATTTGCACCAAAATCAAAGGACTGAAATCACTGGAAGTACTAGTTGCAGGACAATATTTCAATTAAAAACTGACTCTATAAACAATTTTGTCTTGAAAGGGATAAGCAGGTGGTGTAGACTAAGATCAGACTGCATATATGTGCAGGCTGATCTTTGTCTTTACCTCCTGCCAAAACAGGAATATTCTGGGTTCAGCATGACAAGGGTTAATTTGGATAAGTCTAAATTTTTGTAATATGTTAAAGGGTTAAAAGTGCAACCTATTAACCCGAAAGTGAAATTTTAAGATTTAACCAATGCTGACAAAACCCCCTTTTTTACTTGGTGGAAATTGAAGGAATCCGATTCAACTCAACTATTCTCAACCTAAAATATGAAAAGTCTTTTAATTAAATTTTTACTAACAATGTTTTTTAACCCTGTACCAGACATCAAATTTATAGACTTGTCAAAAGTTAAAGAAGCTGCAGACAACATCTCATATTTTGCTAGCCTAGAATTGGAATATAAGTTCTAAATAAGGTTTAATCTATTGTGAGAAAAGGATACTTTCAGGCAGTTTCTCCTTTTCCCTCACAATTTTCTTTAAGTCTAAAAAAGCTGGATCGTGTAGTAATTGGATTTAATATTTTACTAATATTAATCAAGACTGATTTTATCACCTTCTCTTTGTCATTCTTTGTGTTTGTACATGTGATTCTCCTCCAAAAAGAAATCTTTTTGGAATCATATTTTTATACAAATCAAGTATTTAAAAAAAGTGTGCTGAGGTCAATTGTTATTCTTGCCTTGATAATGAATTTACAGCAATTTAAAATGACACAATAATATCACAATAATTATTCTTTCTTTGTGTTAAATCGACTTATTTCACTTAAATTCAATTTAATGTGATTCATTCTCATTGCCCTACTTTGAAACATCAGAATCTATCAGGTGTGGTTGTTTGTCTGGGTGATATTGATATTGACTGTATTGCTAGCGGAAGCTAATGATGTTACTGATACGTCATTGAAAGTACAAATAAGGCAGTTTTTGGTGCAATTGACAGTAAACGTATTTAGCTGATGAATTCTGGTTCCATTCAGGTTGTAATTCGCCGACTTTTTTTTGCGTCCCACAACGCCTAATTTTTTAACTTCATTTCTTTCTTTTTTTTAAAGATATAAATAGACATATTCATTACAAAGTCGGCTTAATACATTTTTTTTACAAATGCCTGAAAGTATAACAGTTATATAGAAATTTGATAATTGAGAGCCAAGCCTTTCTTTCATGATCTGTGCAAGAGCTACATTATAAATCTTGTATAATTCCTTTGATGATTAAATTGGTCAATATTTGACAACTTAGATTTTTGACTGATGAAAATTTTGTTAGAGAGTCAGTTGTTGTATTTTTTCTCTATCTATTAAAATGTGGATGCTGTTTTTGAATGATTTTCAAATCTTCTATTCCTTTCCTCTTTAACAGAATTTTAAACCTGTCCAAATTCAAAGGTTTTGCAGATGAAAAAATATAAAAGGATTTAATTTGAAAAATAACCATTCAATATGGTAGAAAATATTGTGGAAAAAGAAAAAAAATGCTTGTCACAAGCAATTTCTTATTTTTCTACAATATTTCTCAAGTATAAAATCTCAGAAAGACAAAATCCTGGGATTTAACAGGAAAGTGTTAAAAAGAATTCAATACTTAAAAAGCAAGTTGTAGAATAAATGGTTGCATGATTTTTCTCAACATTTAAATTTACACTGAATTGTGGAAATAGGAGATAATGCACCATTCTGGAATAAACCTAAGTAGCAGGTTTTATGTTGTTGTTGTTGAAAGAGATGCAAAACTTGCAGCTTTTAGACACATTGAGGTGAAAGGAAAAAAACTAGCAGCAAATACTTTTTTCCTTTTCATTATTTTTCGGTCCAAGGATAAACAAGTTTCAATTTTTTCCATATCATTTTAACTTATTTACGAATCGAAATATTTTTTCTTATTCACTAAGAGAAAAGCTGAACTATTGAGATAAAAGCTGGAATATCAGACCAATCATCATTTTTCTTTTATTCTCAATTTCATCTGCCCCAAGAAATTCAAGTCCAAGAATCATTTTTGGAGTTTAATATACCAAATTTTTTGGGGCATGTACAATCTTATTTTTTGTGATATGAAATAGGTTATTAAAACCATCACCATATTGGTAGTTATAATGAAAAGATAGAATTGGCAATAAACCAGGTTTTCTATGGCTTTATCTAAGTCTATCAAGTAGTGTAGGACTAGATATGAAAAACAAGAATTTAAACAATTAGTCTTGTTTTTTGCATGATAAAAAATGGAACAACAAAACCCTGATAATACATGTATGTGCTAGCACGCAAATTTTTAATCATAATCCATCACAAGTTGTAATAGTAGTTGTGCAAACAAGAATTTGGACATGGGGTAGCATTAAATCACGAAATGCTGATAACATGTACTAGATCATATGATGACAAATATTTAGTCAAAATTTCATTGAAACCCCTCAATAATTGTAAGAGGCTCACAAGAATTTGACAATAAGTCGTTTTTGAGCATGATGCATCATTTATTAAAATTAAATACAAACAAACAACATTAATAAAATTTGACTCAGATTTTCTATCAAAGTGTCACCTGTATAAAAGCAAAGGTGCAGCTATTGCATAATATTGACCAATATTGACCATGATGAGCAATTGAATACACAAGATGTTTACCCCCCTGGTGTGATATAAAGATAAGGCAATTAGCTTATCAGTAAGTCAAACACACATAACATTCCTTATCCTTTTATTGTTTTTTCAAAATGTTAGACCTGTCCAAATTCAAAGAGTTAGCAAACAACAATTTAAAGGAGATTTTAAAACAATCAATTAGTAGGGTAGAAAATATTGTGGAAAAAGAAGAAATTGCTTGTTAGAAGCAATTTCTTCTTTTACCACAAGTTTTTATCCAGTATAAACCACAGGGATGAAAAAAAACAGGAATTGAATTGGAAAAGATTAAACAATGTCTTTGAAGTCAGCTAGATTTGCAAGCTATTCATAGAATATTATTCAGCAAATGTGATAAATTGTGGTCAGCAATATTTGTCAAAAAATATGAGGAAAAAAAATGCTGTTAGAAACATCGGTTATCAATTTTAAAAATGTGTTCAGCAAAGGATGAAAAAATGTGGTTAGCATGATTGGTATGCAATGTAAGATGGACTGTAAGATAGATCATGGGAATTGTTGTTCATTTTAACCAATTCCCTCACAATGATGCTATTTGACTCCCCTCAAGAAAAACAATTTAGAAAACATTGTGTAAAATGAAGAAGTTGTGTAAATGTTTTATTCATGTACCAGCAGAACATGATTTTTTTAAGGTTTCAAAGGTTGCTGGTTGGATTTTTTTTTTGAAAAATCATTTTCATTATATTCCTATATTGATGATCATGAAATTTGATAAGGAAATTGCTTAATGACTAGAATGAAAATGATAGAAAATGCAAAGCCTTCAAATTATAGATATTATTTTTCTTTTTCTTCTCCAATTCTAAAAATAATGTCAAAATCAAAAAAATATAATTTAAAAAAAAAATGAAAACATTAATAAACACAGTGCATATGTATTAAAAACTGTTTTGTTAGTACATACATGTAATAATGGTGACAACAAATTGATAATCAAATGAGGAAGCAACTAGTCATCTTCTACCATGATTGAGTAGGTAATATTTTTTTCTTGGTCAAGAAACTGATTAGCAGCTATAAATCCTTCAACATGTTCATAGTATTTTGAATAAGTATTTCAATTTTCTTTTAATTTGTTATTTCTGAATTTAATACCATTTCCATTTATGATTCATAAATGTATACATGTTAATATATTAAAAAAAATTAATGGTAATGTGAAGAATATCATATTTTCTTTAAAGCATTTTCTCCATAATTTGAATATTTTTTCATATTTTTTGTCTGTTGGAAAAGAGGTTTTTACTCTTTTTAAGCAGGATTAATGGTGGGCTAAGGAGCTTAAATAAGTGGTGAAATAAGTGGTCAGCAAAATACTGGTCAGCTTTTTATACCTAATTGGTCAGCTGGTCAGCAGTCAGCAGTCAGCTGGTCAGCAGTGAGTTGGTCAGCTTTTTATACCTACCCGTCAAAATTGTATTAAAAAGATCTCAACAAAACAACAAACAGAATTATCTATAAGTTAAGTTTAAACATTTTCGTTAAAACATTATCAAACCATTTCATCTGTTTTAAACCAATCTTTATGAGATTTTTTATATTTCTTTTCTCTTTTCATTTAATTTAATATTTTTTCCCATCTAGTTCTAATTGTAGCCTTTAGACATGAGTTTTGACCCCCTTAAGCAAAGATTACAAAATTCAGATAAGGTAGTGAAAATAGATATATAGTCTGTTGTGAAATGTTACATTAGTTTTATTTTACTTAAATTAATGGAAAAGTAAGAATTTGTTAATTTCCCCTGTAAAGATCGAAAGAGAAAACCTGCCAGTAATACCCGAAAGGGGAGTTGGGCAGTAAATATAGATAGATAGATAGATAGAAAAAACAGTACTTTGCTACTCCCATTTAACTGGCACTCATCCATTGATGCCCCAGATTAGTCAGCTCTAGAAACACTCTACTATGGTTGAAGTGTTATTGTGGTATCATTGTTAAACAGTACTTTCAATTTAACATACATATCTTAAAAAAAAAAAAAAAAAAAAAAAGAAAAAGAAAAAAAAAATATTTCTTAAAATTTCAGCTTTCCCTCAGATTAGGGTTAATACAAATAACTTCTCACCTAAGATTCATTCGTTTGACCACTCAGCTCAACAAATAAATATAAAACCAAACCATTCCTATATAACAGTCTAGTTTTATTAGTAAGAAATGCCATGGGTGTTTTTAACATAAAAAGTTACGTTTATAAATAACAGGGATTGATAAACAAATAATTTTCACGTTAGAAATGCATGCTGTAAGTAAGAAATAAAGCTATAGCTTGTATGATCCATATACAGGCCGAGAAAGTTACACCAGAAACTGTTTGAATTCAGCAAGTCATGAATTAACTGTAACCGCAAACCTGTCCAATAAATCTTAATGAAGTGCTGGCACTGGTAATTTTACAAGGCAAAAACCGAACCTTAGGTGCAACATGTATCATGCTAACTAGTTTTCCGCATTCCAAATTTTGTTTCGTCTTTTCTCTAAGTCAGCTGAAGAGTCATATGCAAACCAAATTTTACTGTAAGTGTTTAACTGTTATCTAAGTATATTAACCCTTGTCATGCTGCACCCGGAATATTCCGGTTTTGGCAGGAGGTGTAGACTAAGATCAGACTGCACTTATGTGCAGGCTGATCTTAGTCTACACCTCCTGCTTCTACTTTTCCTGTCAGAGTGGTTTATGAAGTTGATTTCTAAAAGAAATATTGATTTTTGAACATCGAATACTGACAGTGCTTTCAGCCCTTTGATTTTACAACAATTCAGTGAGGTAATATATACAGCATGACAAGGGTTAACCTATTACCATAGGATAGAATTTTCTAAGTAGCATTTAAGAATAGGAAAAATAAGGACAAACTATGGTAGAAAACATTGAGAGAAAAGAAGAAATTGCTTTTACAGACAAGCAATTTTCCTTTTCTGCCAAGTTTTCCATGACTAGATCTCTCCAGGACGTTAAAAAGAAGGATTGTGTGGTCATTGGTAAAAGAAATTTCTAGTAACGATTCGTTTTGCTTAATCTTTACTTTCGACAACAAAATTTGTTGAAAATCATTTGGAAATACTATAAAAATATGAGGAAAAACTTGTAGAACTTTTTTCTTCTTCTACGCCATATGTTTTATCATCATTATTCTATACAAATCAATGCATATAGACTCATTACTGTTTTGATATTGGCAGAGCCTCGTTAGCTGTGTCAGCAGCACGCTGTGCTCTAAATTCGGTGGTCTTGAGTTTGAACCCCGGCCTTATCTACATTCTTTACAAAGTCATCACGTGATATGTCGTATGTCTCTCGCCAAGGGGCGAATAGTGAGTAGAGCATCTTAACTGGAATGAGCAGCCGGGAGATTAGAAAGAACATTGTTGTTGCACTGGTGTGAAAAAAAGATGGGAAACCATGATTAGATGCACCAGCCTCCGTGGTATAGCTAGAGTACAGTTGAAAGTGGAGGTAAGCCACATACATTCAGCCAATCTACTTTAATTTGGGATTGAAAAAATGTTTTTCAGATGAAACAAATTGTATAAACTTTGGTGTTAGTTGAAAGAAGAACATACATTAAAAAAGATAGAAATGTTATGGCAAAGAGAGAAATTGCTCGTTACATAGTTTTAAAAATATAAAGGTAATATCTCAGTGCACTTTCAGTTGGTTGGGTGGAATATTTCAATTTAAAGGGTCTTTTAAGTTTTGTACTTGATATGCACCCCACGTGTATGTCCTTTCACAATCACTTGTCAAAGCAAATATTTTAATGTTTTACCAGATAGTAGTATTCTAACCTGTTCCCACACAATCCCGCTTTGTACGCGCCCCGTGAAAAAAGTTTTGGAAAAAGTTGATTCTGCAAAGTAAAGAAATTGAATGAAAAACCAATTTCTTCCTTATCCACAATATTTTCTACCCTGATAGATTTTATTTTGAAATTTCATTTACTAATAATTATCGTCTGCAACTTTTTTGAATTTTGCTTAGTCTGAAATTGTGTCTTTTTTCTTTTCATACTTCCATGGAAAAACAATGCCGTCCCATAAAAGCTTTTGTATTTGACAAATCAAAGGAATTTGGTAGACCTTGGGTCAAGGGTTTCCACAATAGAACAGTTTCAGAGAAAATGATTTTAAAAGAATGCTAGGGCAACCAGGATTCTCTATGGAACATAATTTATTGAAATAATCTGAAAGAGGACCACCCAGGGAAGATCCCGTGAAGTTTGCTTGAGATCTGACTAGCAGCTTCTAAGAAGAAGATCATTATAAGAAAAAGTTTACGGCCGGCCAGGCTCACGGACGCACAAACACACCACGGACACAAATCTATGACAATAGCTCGCTAGCTTTCGGCCAGTGGACCTAATGATACTACCTAATGAAATATTGCCAAACTACATGTGCTTTGACATTTATTAATAAAGTAAACTAGTATACGGAACAGAAATCCAATCCTTTCATAATAGTACAATTTATTGTCTCAATATAAAAATTAAGTTTTTAGACGGAAGCTAAATTCACGAATCGCAATCTCTGTAACATGAAAATTTAGGGGAGTAATCAATTTTGTGTGAAAGTGGGTTATGCCTTGCAATTGTTTGTTTTAACCCATTCCCACACAATGACGCCCTTAGAAGCCCCTCTAGAAAAAATAATGGAAAACATGGTGGAAACTGAAGAAATCGATTGTCACAAGTAATTTCTACATTATTCACAATGCTCTGTACTCCAAAATATAAAGGTTTTTAAAATTTCATTAACTTTATATTGTCGTCTACACCTCCTTTCGATTTGGACCAGTCTAAAATTTTGTCATCTGGTAATGGATTAATAATTGCTACGAATTATTATCACATAACATTGAAAGTCTTTTTTCAAAAAAACAAAACAAAAAAAACCTGAATTTTACAGCAGTGTCAGATAAATCACATGTACTACATTCTAGTTATCTTAATGTTAAGTTGTTAGTTTTTTCAATTTTTAAGCCAATTTGACATACCGGTAATCGACCACTTTTATCACTTTTGCAAATGCTTTCAATTTTACCATGTGCATTGTGGGGAAGGACCAAGAACAATTGACCTATCGCAGGCCCTCTGAATCCTTTGGTTCCGCCCATTGACTCCGACATCGCGTTCCGCTTCGTTTTTAAACGACCTTGTTTTGCAAAATTCATAGCCAGTAGCATGTAACAAAAAAGTGGAATGGTTGGTTTAGTCGTTTGATTCATTGATTGACAGTTAAGATTGGTCAACTTTCCCCTATCCAAACTCCGACAAGTTATCTTCTTATTGGACCACCAGGTTATATTTGATCTCTATTCAATCTATTAATAATAATTGAATAGATAAAAGTTAACACAACTATTCTTATATGAACAAATTAAGGCGAAATATTCACAGAGTGTTCCTCATCATGTGACCTTTCGCTTGTATCTCATCACTTGATTTTTTGAATAGGTTTTGTAGGGGGGATAAAGCGAAAGTTAGTGTGAAAGAAAATTCAACTAATTATTTTGTTTTGGACTTTTTGTTTGCATGTGTCCCATTCCCCTTTTCTACGAACTACCAAGGTTTTGCTGTAAATCTTAAGCTCACCTGAGCTCATGGTGAGATATTTTGTCCGTCGTGCGTCGTTTGTCAACAATTTTAAAACGACATCTCCTCTCAAACTGCTGGACCAATTCCAACCAAATTTGGCAGAAATGTTCCTTAGTTTGTACCTTTAAAAAGAATTCAAATCCGTTGAAAACTCCGGTTACCATGGCAACAAAAGTAAAGTGAAAAAAAAATCTTTTAAAAATCATCTCCTCCTAGCTGACCTAGGAGGTGTGGAACCTTGATGTTTTGCATGAAGCATCAGTACATTGATCTCTTTCAGAATTACAAAAAATCATAACCCTCGGGTCCCCTGGAGGGTTGGGATTCTTAAAACGACACATCCTACCGGACCGATTTCAACCAAATTTGGAGAAATGCTCCTTAAGTGGTTCCCTTTAAAAAATTCTCAAAGAATTGAAATCCATTAAAAACTCTGTTTATCATGGCAATAAAAGTGAAATAAAAAAATCTCCTCCTGACCCGAAACGTAGAGCCTTGGTATTTTGCATGAAGTATCAGTACATTGACCCCACTCAGAATTAATAAAATCATTACCTTCAGGTCACAAGGGGCGGATCCCCTGGGGTGGGTCTTATATAGAAATAAAGAAGAATTTTCAAACAACATCGCTTCCAAAACTACTGGGCCAATTTCAACCAAATTTGGCAGAAATGTTCCTTAGGTGGTGCCCTTATAAATTGCTAAAGGAATAGAAAACTGAGGTTGACGTGGCAACAAAAGTGACTTTCTAAAAAAATCTTTAAAAATAAACTATCTCCTCTCGACCCTGAAGGACCAGTACATTGACCTCTTTTATATCACTAAAATTGCAGAGCCCCGGGATGATGAGACCTTTATAGAAATTAAGCAAGCATCTACTCCAAAACTATGTGGATAATTTCAACCAAATTTGACAGAAATGTCTCTTAAGTTGCCCCCCTTTAATAATTACTAAGGATTTGAATTCTGTTGAAAGCATTAGTTGCCATAGCAACATACGTTGATTCTCATCTTAGGGTGAGCGCCAGTAACACTGGCCCTCTTGTTCATAATACCTGTGACTGCAACTCCTGCTTTCTTAAAATTTATTTAATTCTCTACAAAAAGTCGAAATTTTCACGTGACAAAGTTTAATAAGTGGACAACATTTTTGTCACCAATATCACGCTATGTTTGGGAACGAAGTTAATAAATATCATTGAGTACCCACATCCGTTAATTCATAATCAATTTTTCTCTGGTAACCAATAAGTTTAGGAGCAAAATATTTTAGATTACTAGTTTGTGTAAGGGAAATAATATTTTTAAAGTGAGATAATTCTAAAAACTGTCTGTCTTTGACCAAAAGGATACATGATACAGGGTTCTCAAAATGCATAGTTTGTCTAAGCAACACAGGTCGCAGTTTGTGGGCATTCACCGTATTTCAACTTCATAGTACCACAGTACTTTAATCGCTTTGATTTTTAATTTAGAACCCTCTTATCTTTATTTTTCTTACCGATGATCTAGGTATTTATTCTTTATTTTCTTTTACTTTTGCGGATTAACATTTTACTAAAATAATTTTGCAGACAAACTTCATACGACAATAATTTAGTTGACTGACCGACAGTAGCCTGACAGAAATCAGCTAGATTGCCACAGAGTCTACCATACATAAAGTTTGATAAGGAACGCTTTAAAGAATATCATTATTTATATCTGAGATTTAAACGCTAGAAGGGTTGCTGTGAATTTGAAAAACGAATTCATCCTCAACAACTTTGTGCCAAACACAGAATAAGTAAACGGATTGAACAGCGGCTGAGACTTGCGATAATTTTGAATATTATAGAATAGTTGATTAGGCCTTAAGAATATTCAGGTAACGGACCGTGGTTCAGCTGAATTGTCGTTTTAAATGGTCATTATAGTGAATTACTTTTCGGGATCGCCTTGTGGGACATCAAGACGAATGCTTAGTAACAATTAGGTCGATTTCAAGACGTGTCACAAAATCTAATTTCTTTAAGATTTTAGCAATGAAACAAAAAAGTTGTATCACTTTCAATTTTCGATGATAATTTTGTAACAATTACGAAGACAGTAACCAGACTTGCATTTATAAGAAAGGCACAGAAATTGGTACAAACACAAATAGAAATTGTTTTTTAACAAAGCATTGTCTCCCCACTATGTAAATAAATGCAGTAAAATAGCAGCCGGTTGACGCGGAGGCGGGTGGGGGGGTTCAATCCTCACCACTCAACAACAAATAGTCCCTACAAAATCCATTAGCACAGACGAATCAAGTGCAGGGGTTGTCTGTCATTGCGCAGAACTTCTAGCTATCGCCAAGATTCGAACGCACCATGATACCGAAAGGATATACATGAAAAGCGGATTGTAGTTGGACCATAATTGGCATCGGTAGGTTCCCCACAGTTTAATTTATTGAGCAAGTTTTACTTCGTGAGTGTTGTGCGTCAAAAAAGGAATTGTTTTGTAATGGGTTCAATCTAAGTTATTTTTTTATCTTTCTTGTTTTCAAGTGAGATAAGTCGCAAAACCAAGTGAAGTTTAAATAAACCGCCCTCTTCTCTAAACACAGTGTCTAAATCGTACATAGCCGTTATAAGACATATTTTGATGCTATCTTAACCCTTTCCTGTTAAAACTGGGGATTTTACGTTGCCATGTTTTTACACATGAGAAAATATTGTGGAAAGATAAGAAATTGCTAGTGACAAGCAATTTCTCCTTTTTTCACAATATTTCTACCACATAGGATGGCTTCATTTCAAATTGCATGAAATTTTCATGGTTGTCTGCAACCCCTTTTAATTTGGACTAATCTAAAATTTCAAAAAAAAGGGGGGGAAAGGGTTAGAATGACTGATCGCTGGTCATACCTACGACAGGAATTCGACATTAATCGTCGATATCTTGCACAATTTACGGCTCGTAACATTCAACAAAAAAATAAGAGGGTTAGTTGGCGACCTAAACGTGGAAGCTACAGCTTGAATAAGCTGTAGTTAAAACGTTTATGGCGTCAAGCAAACAGAAATGCTCTAGATAATGCTGACCAATATTAAAGACGTCAAAATGTTTAAGCCATACCTTCCACCCAAAATACACAAAAAAATTAATCAGAAAACCGTACTCCAGGCCCTAAAGCATAAATAAATATGACGATTGAAATTGTAAGATCAAACTAATTTTACACGGTAAGCCTAATATTCATGAAAGAAGTTTCGATATTCTAAATTTTGACGCACAACAATGTTTGTTGAAAAAGTCAGCGATGACGTTTTAACTTTCGCTAGTCATTCAAACAACTAGTTCGGTCACCGAGGTGAACGAAATCGTCCATAAAGATTATTCATCAGCCCTTGTTCGTATAACAGTCAAAGCCGAAGATTAGCGAACATTTCCGGCGAAGAATCGGATGCATTCGTCTCTATCTCAAGATATAAACAAACACGAAGGAAAACACATTATGTAAGTCGTTCAAGACAACTTCAAAAATACTCTCCTTTAGCATATTGATATTAAAGAGGGTTATGTTTGCTTTAGTGACAAAAAACCGATAGATTGTTTAAACAATTTTTCGTTCCTCGAAGGGAAGATATGTCTATGTAGGGGGTTGGCAAACCATTAACGACTGATATTCTCTTTTCACTGCGTGTAAAAAATAGTGTGATTATGGCCGCTCCTCGACGACCTCATTACGATCATTGTCCTTTTAAAATGACAGGTGTTTCTGTCAGAGGGCAATAAATGAGGGGCCTACGCCCACTCCGTGATTAACTATTAGAACAGAAATTGTGTAGAGTGGGAACATTTCTTGCTGCAACGAAGCTTTCAGGGGCAAGAGTCGATTACCTTTGTCTCATATATTAAATTATATCTAATTTTATTGAACCCATTACCAGATGACAAATTTGGCTGCACTAAATTGAAAGAAGTTTCAACTAACATCTTAAATAAGTTAAAATCTTCAAACACAGCTTTGACATGTTCTTTTTTCTGCAAAATGTTTTCTATATTTTTTTTCATCAGAGAGATATGGGTTTGATTAGTAATGGATTAAACCTATTTATCTAAAATCCGTTTGAAAGTTAATTTCAACTAGATTTTTTCCAAAAGTTTTTGTTCTTCAATTTCTAAAACTTGATTTCCTGAATATGTCTAAAATTAAATGCACTTGCTTTGGTAGAAAGAACTTTAAGGGTTATAAAACAACAGCAATAACAAAAACAACAACAGCAGCAGCACCACCACCGACAAGACACCCCCAAAGAAAATCTTAAGAAAATTATACGAAATCGTCACATTGTGGTTTTTATCTAATCCCTTGGTCTCAATTTAAGCCATTGTCTCTCTTTCGGGGACGTGGAAATATCTGTATTGTGAGTTTTCGTGAGCGACTCTATACATATAAGCTAACTGACCTTTGATTGGGGTTTAACGCCGCCTTTAACAGTATTTCAGTCATATCGCGGCGGCTGGAGCACCTAACAATGGATTCCTGGTATTTCTCACACCAGTACTACCGCTATATCCTTTCCGAGCCTCCAGCTGCTGTCCCATTTAGGTTTACGATTATCCACCCATTGGTGAGAGACAAATGACGGTAAGAATTTGTGTCACCACCGGGGATCGAACCCATGACATCCCATGACTGGAGATTAAGAGTATGGCGCGCTACCGACTACGCTATGATGGCGGCCATTAAGCTTACATAGCAACTAACCATGATAAATCGGACGAGGTGCCCACTTTGCACCGACACTAAGTATTAGATAACATCATGTTTGAAGTAATGCAGTTTGAAGATAAAAGGCGAACAATACGACCCTTAGCTTTTATGATATAAAGTCAACTTTGAAGTAGAAGAATTTTTTCGCCAAAATATAACAAGTATAGTGGTTTACTCTCCATTCCAACGCTCCTAAATTATACAGTTGTAACGGCTCCGTCGAGAGTCCTTTTGAAAATAATTGAAGAACTGATCGGATTTTTTTTATTGAGGTATGAACCTCAAAACATAATCACTCTAATGCATTTGTTGATTTAGAGTCCGACCAACTGCACTTTTGCCGCATTCTTTTAGGGTTCATACCTCAATATAAACATACCTCAATACAAATATAAATATCTATTCGTTTCTAAAAAAATAGTGCAATCAAGCAAAACAAATATTTCTTTAGTTTTGGGTAAAATTGAATGATCTTCTTCATACCGTAAAATAGTCGCATTTTAAAAATATTGTTCATAGAAGTTTGGGAAAAAACAACAAAAACAACCTTACACCCCCCAATCCCAACAATAACAACAACAAACCCCCTTCCCTCAAACTCCCAGCCAATTTAATCTCATGAATCTAAATAGACGAACATGAAATTAACTTCATTATTAACCATTGAATCAATCAATTGATTCCACTATCATATTTCTGGTTTAAAGGGTCCCCCATTTCGTCGGTGGTCTACCAAAGCTGTACTTACGATGTTTTGCTAGAGCACAGACAATTTGTTCCCTCTTTTCACTAGGATCAAAGGCTAGAGCTTCCAAATACTCTCGACTCGGTTCACGGACTGTTCCAAAAGGCTAAAAAACTGAGTTTCGTCTGAGTTGTCCTGAGCAAGACCTCGATTAAAGGTCATGTGAGAATGAAGCCATTACCAGGTTACACAATTTAAGACTGGTCCAAATTAAATTGATTTGAAGATGACGATTTAATATTTATGAATTTTTAACTGTCTTGGGAGAAAGCATTGTGGAAAATGAAGATTTTGCTTGTTACAAGCAATTTCTTAATTTTACACAATTTTTTCCCAATTGTTTTTCTTGGGGGGCGTCAAAAAGCGTGATTATATGGTTTAAGAAATTTAACTTGACTCAAGATAGTAAAGATTGTTTATAGAAATGTGTCAAGGGTTTAATCCACGGAACAAACGGGAATAACCCAGACTAAAATATACCTGTATTTATTTGGTGTCATTTATTTACAAAAGGCCAGGAAAGTTCACTAGCGCACAGGTAGGACTTAAAATTATTAATAATTTTATTATCAAGGCCTTTCCTAGCCTTTGAAGGTCAGGAATTAATTGAATCCTTTACCATGAAATTCTCGGAGCCAAAACTGATATTGCGGATCCAGCAATTCTTTAAAGGGGGTAAAAACTTGCCAAAAGGGGGGTCGTTTTCCTATCATTACAAGTTTTTTTTTTATATCGAATTTCCTCACGTAAATGGGAAAATAAGGCTACAGATTAGGGTTCTTTAGAATCTCCCAACCCGCTTTAAATCCTCCGATGCATGGTAAGAGTCCAAAATAACAAATGAATAGCGAATCAAACGTATGTAATTCCTTTCCTTGTATGTGTTGATACACTTTTATAACTTTCTTATAAACAACCGATCGCTGGCAAGGGCCACTAACCTCCAACAAGAAGTTCAACTTGGGTATCATCTCTTGTCATCCTGAACCCTGAATATTCCTGCTTTTGCAGGAGGTATATACAAAGATCAGCCTGCACATAAGTGCAGTCTGATCTTAGTCTACACCAGCTGCTTGTCCCTTATGAGCCAGATTTGTTTAACATAAATTGTTAAACGAAACATTAACTAGCATTTGGCGCTTCCAGTTTTTCCAGCCCTTTGAATTTAATGTAGTTATAAATAGGATTAATAATTCAGAATGATAAGTGTTAAAGGGCGTTATTTTGTAAAGTTCATGCATGCCAGTAACTTGTAATAAAATGGTAAACTGATTGGTTTGTGACTTAAAGGTCGTAACTACAGCTTGAACAAGTTACGACGTTTACGCCGCCAAACCAACAATAATGCTTCACATGAATATAGACCATTGTTGGAGTTCAAAGTTCATTTCCGGTCTAGATGTATGATTTGATTGGTCAATTGTTTTTTTTAATTGACAGTCGCTATCCGCCATATGATTTTCAGAAGTATGCTAGAAGCCTTACTGAAACTTTGAGAGATCAAAATTCGCCAATTTCATGTTAAAAAAATTCCCTCAATTGGATCAAAATTATTTCGCCTTGAGATTGTGGCAAAACTCTTCTCATACAGCGGACAGGGGTTACACTTCTGTTTCACTTATGGTGTCACTCATGTGAAATATGTGTTAGGTAGACGATGTATGACATTAAGACTAGCCATTTAACCCATTCCCACAAAATGACGCTTTCTAACGCCCCTCAAGAAATACAGTAGGAAAAACATTGTAGAAAATGAAGAAATTGCTTGTTACAAGCAATTTCTTCATTTTCTACAATCTTTTCTACACAGAAAATTGAAAAATCCAAAATTTTACAAACTTTAAATTATCGTCTGCAGCTTCTTTTAATTTGGACCAGTCTAAAATTTTGCCGTCTTGGAATGGATTAAAGTACTAGTCCAGCCCAGAAATTTTTTTTCTGTTTTCTTTAAATTTAAACAAAGCGATGTTTATATAGGACACTACACTTTATCGCACCATTCAAATATTTGTAGTTTTGCAGTAATTGCTGTGTAAAGTCTCGATTTTTACCTGTCGAGATGTACACTTCCGCTATCGCAACCTGTTATTCTCCGATAATCCGATGACGTCAGCCTCTGTAGAGGTGCTTTATTTACACACTGGGGGAATGGCGAATGAAGACAGTAATCGGACACAAGTTGCGATCTTTCACTTTCATGTGGGTCCTCACCATTCGGATCCGATGCCGAATCTTTAGACTTAGAATATGGACAACAGTCAGACATTTACAAATCTATCCAACCTTATCAATTCGAATCGTACTTGTCCGAAACATCGGACCATGAAACATCCATGCCGGGTGACTAATCGACGAGTGACGAAAGGAGACTTCTCAGTAACAAATGGTAATTGATTGAATTTAACTTATTTAAATAAAAACAGAGTATAGACTGTATATTTGTTGCAGAAAAAAGACTTATCGTACGTTACGTAAGAAAATAGATTTTCGTGTCAATTTCCTTCTTCGAACCAGATTACGTTCGCACCTGATTTTATACCTTGATGTACGGCATATTACCTTTCGTGGAAATGTTCAGAGTTTTCTTTTAATGAAATATGGCCAGTGGTCGTCGTCTACGCCACCCCTCCTCAGACACAAAATGCCTTTTCGAAGAGGGCTTGCTGTAGCTTTAAAAATTATAGTCCCTTCGAATTAGAATTTTTCACGATAGTTAACCATTAGAATACGATCCCGCATTTTTACGCATTGTCAAAATATTTATCAATATATAAGAAAATAAAAAAGAAAAGCAGAAATAACTAGGTAGCAATTTCGTCTTTTCTATCAATGTTTCCTATCCTGTCTGGCACCACATTTTTTAATTTGTGCAAGCTTGGATTTTCGTCTGTAACCAGGGCTTTTTCCAGGTTCTCTGGGAAAAGGCCCCTAGCAATAATTTGGGAAAAAACTACCGACAAAATGGCAGTATTAGGAAATTTTCAAGTATAACTATTTTGGTTATTCCTTCCTAATAACATTCTTTAAAAAAATTTTCCTACCATTCTTAATGTGATCAAAAACCATTTTCATATTACATTGTATCAGGTAACAAAGTCACTTAGAAAATTAATGAAAATCCTTTTTTAACAGCTTCAATAATATTGTCATGTATGACGGAAATAAGTTGTTTGGTTTATTCCATTTCACTGAATAGGGAATTTTTCTCAAAATTGGGAAAAATTTTGGGACCTTTTCAATTGGGAATGGGGCCTTTATTGGGCCCCTGAGAGATGGCAGAAAAAGCCCTGGTAACGCAGTATTTCGATTTTGACTAGTCAACCAATATGTCATAACATAGTTCCACTTACTGACCAAAAAGGTTATATAAAGATTTTTTTCCAATCAAAAATCCCGCAGAATAAAACAATATGGAAAAGGCAGATATTTCTTGCAAAGCCCGTGTCTTCTTTTCATAAAATGTTTACTTCCAATGGAAACAAGGGTGTTTGCAATAATATATTTTAGAAAAATCAGTTATGAGAGGACCCGTAATATTTGGGTTACCATCAACCCATTATCACACGACAAAATTATGGACTGGTCTAAGTTCAAAGAATTTGCAGACGATTTTTTTTTACTTGGTGATATTTAAAAGAAAATCTTTCAAGGTAGAAAACATTGTTAATCATTGATTTTGGGTTACGATTAACCCATTATCACATGACAAAACCGCGGATTGGTCTAAGTTCAAAAAATTTGCAGACGATAATTTTACATGATGAATTTGAAAAAAAGCTTTGTCCTTTAAGGTAGTAAACATTGTAAATAATAACGGAACAGCATCCTTGTTCAGTTGAACCAGCTTTGGAGTAATACCCATGTGTTCTTTTTCAAAAAAAATATTTAAAAGGAAAGCAATCTCTTTCAAAATGATCCGGACAAAGCACAGAATAATTCGTTGACCCATATCCGGTTCACTTTTACGAAATCTGTCCACTGTTTTCTCCGCACAGCATCTTTCGGAAAAGCGTGCATAGAAACCCCGTCTATATATCTATT
Source organism: Fragum fragum (assembly GCA_946902895.1). Taxonomy (NCBI): domain Eukaryota; kingdom Metazoa; phylum Mollusca; class Bivalvia; order Cardiida; family Cardiidae; genus Fragum; species Fragum fragum. Next base: position 6,808,316 of record OX336379.1, on the reverse strand, counting down.
TCCACAATTTGCAGCTACGCAACGCATGCCACCAGCAAGTTTACTAGCACCCTCTTTCGTTCCTTTTTGCATGATTAACTCTTATTCACTTTTATGAGTGATTTTTATGCCAGAAAACTTCCTATTCATACATGTAAACACAGTAAGAGTAAAGCGTCGGTACAGATCGTGACGTCACACGGGGTTATCATCCGAATCGATTTGGAGCTCGCTAATTGGATTTTTCCGTTTGCACACCTGTGCTGATTAACACAAAATCCGCTTTCACATCGCCATCGGAATAGCAATTTAGTAAACAAAAAGGGACAATGAAATAGGAAATGCAAAAAGTAAAAAATGCATATCTGGGCTGGACTAGTCCTTTAAAAGTAGTCGTCACGTTTACGAGTTTTTGTGGGATAACCGAGATATTTTTTCGGACTTAGAATCATTGATGAGTCAACTTATTTACAATTGAGTGATTGAACGGGGTTAACGCCATTTTTTACAGTTCCAGCTTGTTTATAAAAGTCCATTTGTGTCTATATGTAATATTCAGTATACATGTACATGAGCATACATTGAGTCTCAGACCGAGTAGAAGATCATTTTTGGTAGACGTCACAACCTCCATCAGTGTTACCACAAGGAGGGGGATCTAACTACGTTGTAGGAAAAGTGGTACCCATTAAGCTCAATTTATCAATTTTAGAGCTTCGTTTTCGCAAACCTGCTGTATGTTTTAAAATGCCGTGTTTAAAAGATACCCTTAAATCACGCTGTGTTCAGCTTCAACCTTGTTCACAACGTGAATAGTGTAATTTGTTGACCGTTTGGTACGCTACGGCTTACTTCGCTGCGTGATTATGTCCAAGAAGTTGTGATGTGTTTCGCTAACCAATTGTGGGATTCGAAAATAACTGTTTTTAGAAGTCAGCATTACCGCTGCATACCGCGTAGGTGATTAGCTATACAACATTTAACATAAATGTATAGACAAGCGAACACAATTTCAGTACGTTCAAAGAGATTCCGTGAATTTTTTTATTATGTTGAATTAGGTTTTTTAGGCTACTCCATTAGTCGCAGAATGTTATGAAGATAAACGGAACCTCACATTTGGTTCTTGTATGGTATAATTCTGAATGGATTGCTCATCCAACATTTTCTGAAACCTAGCTGGCGAGACGTTTTGCTTAAATCATATGTAAAATGCCTAAATATGCACCAAAAAGTGCATTATCACTCTACTTTGCAAACAAACACGTCCAATACCAGTACTCTGATTATAACAGCTATGCAATCCATACATTACAGCTATCATTGGAAGATGTTAACTAAGTATCGGAGACCACTGATAGATTTATGTCGCAGCTTTGGAAAACTGTCACCTATAAACATCACGGGAAGTATTTGCTGTTCTCGATTTTTTTAACCATGACCGTTGTTTATGTTACTTGACCAATCGCGGCTGTAATTCAAATAACAATTCAACCAACGAAATCACTCAATGAGACCAGAAATGACTTTGAACTCCTACACTATCCGCCATTTTTGTAACCTTTTTGTTGGTTTGGCGACTTAAACGTCGTAACTACAGCTTATTCAAGCTGTAGATACGACGTTTAGGTCGCCATGAAACAATTCTATTTTCTTACACGCTACTGGCCTTAGATTTATAAAAAAGAAGCAGGACTTTCTCTCGGAGTCTCGTGAAATGTCCAAATTTTTCCTGCACAACTCGAATCCAATACAAGGTTTTGTATGACAACCATAGCATCATATATCTTTTCCTTATTTCTTCAACTGACCAATCGCGACTTACAATCAAGGAATAAAACGACCAATCAAATTATTTATTCAGCCCGGACCAGAGCTTATGAACTCCAACATTGGCCGTCATTTATGTTTACCTTTATTATACGCCCGAAGGGTCGTATCTTGTTATGGCCCCGGTCGTCCGTCCGTCTGTCCGTCCGTCTGTCTGTCTGTCCGCCTGTCTGTCTGTCCGTTAGCAATTTTTGTGTGCGCCACTCCTCCTAAACTATTCATTCTTGAGTTATCTTGAATTATCTGCTCTTAAATTGAACGAAAATCACTGTTAATTGTGTGCGCAACTCCTCCTAAACTATCAATGGGAATGACCTGAAACTTGGCACAATTACTCCCCATGATGTCTAGTTGTGCATAAGACCTTTGAAATTTAAATCGCTCCAGTCATTCTTGAGTTATCTTGAATTATCTGCCCTTGAATTGAACGAAAATCACTGTTAATTGTGTGCGCAACTCCTCCTAAACTATCAATGGGAATGAACTAAAACTTGGCACAATTACTCCCTATGATATCTAGTTATGCATAAAACCTTTGAAATTCGAATCACTCCAGCCATTCTTGAGTTATCTTGAATTATCTGCCCTTGTATTGAATGAAAATCACTGTATCTCTTGTGAGCACATCTTCTCCTTCATTCTGAATGGGAATGAACTGAAACTTGCTACAATGACTTTGTGTGATGTCTACTTGTCCGTAGGACTAGATTTGTTTGAAATGTCAAGTTGTTCCTGATTTATCTGCCCTTGACTTAACAAAGTAGCTTCAATTTACATTTAATTTTGTACAAAACTCCTACAATTTACATAGAATTTAACAGAAACTGACCACAATGTATCTCTATGATTTTAGTCCGTCAGTCTGTCTGTCCGTCTGTCTGTCCATCCGTCTGTCAGTCCATCTGTCCGTCTGCCTGCATTTTTTTGTGTGCGCAACTCCTCCTAAACTGTCAATGGGAATGAGCTGAAACTTTGCACAGTTACTTCCTGTGATATATAGTTGTGCATAAGTCTTTCGAAATTCAAATCTTTCCAGTCATTTTTGAGTTACCTTGAATTTTCTGCCCTTGAATTGAACCAAAAACACTTAATGTCTTGTATGCACATCTTATCCTACATTTTTCATTGCAATGGTTTTAAAATTAACAATGGTTTTGAAAGCTGTCATGTTTCTCAACTGTATACAATATTATTCAGGTATCAAGATCGTTCTATTGATAAAATGCATTAGCTATCATTCAAGCTAACATAGCTGACAAAGCAGGGTTACTGACAAGCCCCTTCGGGCGTATATGCGCCGCTCTGCGAAGCTCTTGTTGTTAGTTTGGCGACTTAAACGTCGCAATTTCTTCATTTTCCACAATGTTTTTCAGAAACTATTTTATTGAGAGGCGCTTAAAAAGAGGGGTTGTGTTGGAATGGGTTGATATACTAGCTATGATTACCAAATAACAGTAGAAGAAAATACGTGTTTATGCACGTTATTTTAACATTTGATCTTATTAATATGACACGAAATCTAATTATAAAATAATTAAACTAATACCGAAAATCGATTGATACATGCGAAGTTGAAAATCATGCGTTTGCGATATCTTTTTCGAGACTATATATAACAACTCGCAGTAACCAAACTCTTTTCGTACTCCTCTTTAAATTTACTTAAACTTTCAGTATTTGTTTCTAATTTGACAAAAGTATGAAATTGCTTAAAAAGATGGAAACCATCATCACCACCACCAAAACAAAAACAACAACAATGACAACCACAAAAACCACACACCCCAACACTTCCAGATTGAATTTTTTAGAGTGGCTGAGAAGGACTGTGAAGGACAGCTGTTGCGGACAACAAAGTCTAAATTCTTGAACATGTATCTAATTGACCATCGATACTGCCAATCAAGGAATATATCGACCAATCAAATCATTCATTCTGCCCGGAATTGAGATTTGACCTCCAACATTGGTCGCGATTTATGTGGAATTTCCTATCGGAGTCAATGGGCGGGGCCAAAGTAGAAGGTGGACGGGGCCAGCGATTGGGCAATTCTTTTAAAACAGAAATGATATATTTCATCCGAAAAACACCAATTCTTTACACATTTTAAGATATTAACCCACGTCCTGCTGAACCCGGAATATTCCTGTTTTAGCAGAAAGTATAGACCAAGGTCAGACTGCACATAAGTGCAGTCTGATCTTGGTCTACACTCCTGCGTTTCCACTTTTAGCCAGAATTGTTTAAAAAATCAATTTTCAAGAGAAATATTGACCCTCATTTAGACCTTCCGGTGCTGTCAGCCCTTTGATTTTACAGCAATTCTGTATAAAAATTTAATTCAGCATGACAAGGGTCAATAGTCTCTCATAGTATTGGAAACGTACTGAAATGCTATTTCTTTAGTTCGCCTGGGACGGATGTCTCGGAAGAGCTATTGACACATCCCAGGCGTCCCACTTGGTTAAAGTTTTAATATCTCTACTATAACTGGTGCCTGGGGACTCATATTTCACACATACAAACATAGGCTTTCCTAAAAGACAACGACCTTGACCCTCTGATATTGGGACCTTGACCTTTATTAGTCTATGATAAACAACTTTAACAAAAAACAAAACTTAAACTTAAAACGCTAGCCTTTTCTTTCTTGGTCATTTGTCAACCTAGGGGGCTCCTTTTTCACACATTCACTCATTTTTTATTTTATTCTGCATGACAAGGGTTAATATTTTACATATTTTGAATAAAAACTTTCTCGTTGTATGACCCACATACATTTGAAAATGCGATGCTCTCTCGTTCTAGTCCGACCGTGAATATCGATCCCGATATGATCACGCTCGATTATAGCGGGTTTATAAAACTCTCACTAAAATACGACTTTTCTACCGAATCTTCTAGCTCGACCAATACTTTTGGTCAAGCTTATATATATATATGCATGCTTACCTATTCGATCTTACCCCCCCCCCCCACACACACACACAAAAAAAATCCTATGAACGATGGCTAAATCCATCTCCTCTATCTTAACGATTTTCCGACTGGTTTTAACTATATATCATTTTAAACAGAAATGTATGAAATGAGAGCATATACCTCGACAGTACAAAGATCATAGGCCTGAATTAGGCAGTGCTGAAAACTTTCGCTCCATTACCAGAAGACAGAAATTTAGACTGGTCCACATTGAAAGGAGTTGCAGACGACAATTTAAAACTTATAAAATATTAGATTTTTTCAACTTTCTGGATAGAAAACATTGTGTAAAATGAAGAAATTGCTTGTTACAAGCAATTTCTTCATTTTACAAAATGTTTTCCCATTTGTTTTTCTTGTGGGCGTCAGAAAGCGTCATTGTGTGGGAATGGGTTATGATTATGGAAAGGAGAATTTCATATCCGATTACAAGGCAATTTTCTGTATCTCTTGCACCAAACTCTTTCTCATTTACAATATAGCAGGTTCGATGCATGCATATACAGACAGAAAACAAGCCGAAATACGAGTACAATGTTGGAATACTTGGATGTGGACGTATAGCAGGTAACCCCCTTTATAGCATAATTTGATCACCCAAAACGTCCCCGAATGTGATTGTATTGTTGAGGGAAGGTAGATACGCGCGACTGGAGGCAATTACACAAAACTGGGAGGCGGTTTCAAGGAATTATGGTATAACACGCACGGATTATTGTACGTGTCTGTGTCCATTCCTTCTATTTTGCAGCTTAACCCTATCCTGGACAAACCCGGGTTTTTACGTCACTGTGATTTTATACTTGAGAAAACATTGTGGAAAAAGGAGAAATTGCTTGTAACAAGCAATTTCTCCTTTTCCCACAATATTTTCTACCCACATAGGATGTTCAGATTTCAAATTGCATGCATTCTTCCTTGTCGTCTGCAACCTCTTTCAAATTGAACCAGTCTAAAATTTCTTAAAACAGAAAGGGTTAAGCAATTATTTTCTTATGCAAATGTATAATTTTGAGTAGAGAGATTTGAGGTAGAAAAAAGTTGACTTTGCCGTTTGTAATACCGATAAATCGAGTTCTTAAATGCGACTATAGGTACAGCTCATTTTAATCATTTTCTTCCACTGCAGCAAAAGGACTTTTTTATATTTAAAGGGAATATTAAGTTACGATAGCGATACAACACCTTGTATTTGCTTTGCACTGTGGACGAATATAAAATTTGCATATGCAGCGAGAAACAAATACAACACGTTGGATTGCTGTCGGTACATACTATTCCATTACGTATATACCTATTTTTTATTAAAAATCTACAGGTATTTCCCCGTTCCTTTCTGATTACATTTATTTGTATTATGACATCATATACAGAAGAAAAATGACGTCATCTTTGACTACATTGAACTAAACTACCTTTGACTACTACTACTTTGAAAGGTGGCAATTTTCATAAAGTTCAATTTGTCGTCTGCAACTTCTTTGACTTTGGACTAGACTAAAATTTATCGCATAGTAATGGGTTCATGTGAAACTATATTGATACGGATTTTTTTTCTGACATGTTCGATTTTGTCCGTGTCGAATATATTTTACTAGAATTATTTATAGGTACATTTTTATAATAAGAGTTTTTTTTACCAGATGTACACCTAAAGAATGTATTGAAGAATAGAAGGCTAAACCTCAAATGGATAGTAGAGAATAACAAGATACGAGTTCAGGAAGTAAAACAGAAATTTAATCTTCATACAGACATAGGGTTTTACGAATCTCAGGACGTAACAAGTCTTCTTAAAGATAAGAGGTTTGTGATAAGATATAATCAGAACTTGTCTTAAACAATTACCAGACGATAGAATTTTAGACTGGTCCAAATTCAAAGAAGGCATAGATGACTTTTTTTAGTCGGTGATTAGCCTTTTTTAACAAATCTTTGTCTCTCGGGGAAGAAAACATTAAGAATAATGAAGAAATGCCTCATTGCAAGCAATTTCTTCATTTTCCACAATGTTTTCCAAGGCTTTACTTCTTTATAGGACTAAAAAAGCGTTTTTGAGTGGGAACGGGTTAAAGTTGGCATATTCTCTGTCCTTAACTAAAAGTAATTTCATGCTCTTTTTGTGGATATGAATATTCATCACCGGTTTAATTTAAAAAACTGTCCTTTCCATGCATAACCCGCATTTATCATGAGGTCCTAGAAATCCAAAAACCGGAAAAAGTGGTTTGATTGAATGAATTAACCTATTCCAACACAGTGGAATTTTAGACTGGTCCAAATTGAAAGAAGCTGCAGACGACAATTTCAAGTTGATAGAATTTTGAATTTTTTCGTCAATTTGGGTAGAAAACATTGTGGATAATGAAGAAATTGCTTGATACAAGCAATTTCTTCATTTTTCACAATATTTTCAAAAGATTTTTTCTTGAGGGGCGTAAAAAGGAGGGATTGAGTTGTAATGAATTAAGCTACGAATCAAGATTTTATTAACTACTACTACCTGTATTTCGAATTAAATTGTTTTCATTTAGCTTTTTTTTCTTAAAATTTGACCGAACTAAGCGTTGATGTGTTCATTTTCGTTGGTGGAAAAAATGAAATTTCCAACATAGGCGTTATTGCCTTTGTTTGCTTTTAGATTCTAAATTTGATAATAATGTGTGTATTAATGATAATAGTATCCTCATTTCAGTCTTGATGCCGTTATAGTATTATCACCTACCAGTACTCATACAGAATATATATGTGAGGGTCTTTCAAATGGTGAGTGTTAACCCTTTCCCACAACAATCCCAGATTTTTAGCTAGCAAAGCGACAGCTTTGATAGCTTAAGATAACAGACGAAATTTCGAGGTCTTCTCAAAGTTCAACGAGTGCAAACTGTCATTGGAGGCTTAACCACTAAATCCATTAAATGCCTACGCCATTAAAAGTAGTTCTCATGTATTTCAGGAATATTGCAAACTCTATTCAAATTGTATTGAACTCTCTCAAAAGCACGCTATCTAACCCATTCCCTATAAATTCCGCTTTGAAAAAATGGCTATGGAAAACATTGTGGACAATGAAGAAATTGCTTGTATAAGCAATTTCTTCAATGTCCACAATGTTTTCTACCGAACAAGGATTCTAAAATCAACCATGCTTTGCTAGCTTAGAGTACTTTCAGTACTTTGATTTTGTGTCCCTGTGATATAAAACATTGTAGTAATAGAAGAAATTGCTCGTTACACGCAATTTCACTTTGAATAATTACCTTTTAATATTGTTTACCCATTCTCAAATAATGACGAGCTTTGACATCCCTCAAGATAAACAATTTGGAAAAATTGTGGAAAATGAAGAAATTGCTTGTATGTCGTCTGCTACCCACCTTAAGTTAGGACAAGTCAAAAGTTTTGAAAATTATAAAGGGTTTCACAAATAAAAATTTAGATAGTGTCATCGCTCATAATGTGATATATAAGATTTATAGAAGAGGTTTTATTTCAGCATGTATATGCGAGTGAGTCTTTCAGAAAAAAATATTTATTGCAAGTTCATGGAAAGGTCATATTTGTGCCAGCTATTTGTTTATTTCTATTTTTCAATTTCTTTTGTAAAGCAAACTTATACCGATTTTTTGTCAGACTTCAAGTATTTTACCAATAACTTGAAAAACAAATACGAGTATTGTGTATGTTTCCGTCCATTAGACGTAGTGGAAGATCTTACTCTTTTAACCCTTTCCTGTATAATCACTGGTTTTTACGTGCCTGTGTTTTTATACTTGAGAAAACATTGTGGAAAAAGAAGAAATTGCTTGTATCAAGCAATTTCTTCTTTTTCCACAATATTTTCTACCCTACTGAATGATCATTTTTAAAATAAATTCAATTTTGAATTGTCGTCTGCAAAACCTTTGAATTTGGACCATTCTAAAATTTCAAAAAACAGGAAAGGGTTAATTGTTATTGCTTTTTCAGTCGTTTAGGGGAAGGAATTTCATTTGAAAATCCTCTTATTTTCGATAATTTCGGCATATTTCATCTGACATTTTTTTCGACCCTAGGTAAAAGTGTGTTCAGCGAAAAGCCAGCAGGGGAGTGCACTACTGATATAAAACTTTGTTATGAGACAGCAGAAAAGTATGGATTACCGTTCCTTACAGGTTATACGAGGCAGGTTACATTATTTTACCAAATTTTAAAACAGGTAAATGTCGAACAAACACCTCTATAATAAAAACCAATACCGCACAGAAAAGAAACCCTCTTCGTGCAATTCTATTTTTATTTAAACATTCTTATTGTCGCAGATATTCATTTACAAATCTCCGAAAGATAGATATTTGTCATCTTGGTCCTTGGTTTATTACTTTCCTTTAGATCATTTATGAATTTGTATATTCTATATTTTAATGTAGGCATGTAATATGATATTTGTCTATTTTAAAGTCAAACTTAATTGAATGATGTATTTCAAAATATAAATTCCTTGGTAATAATCAGTGTATTAAAAATACATTATAAAATTTAGATAAATGCTTTGAACTTAAATCTATCGTATATCCATTACAGGAGATTTGATCCAGCCTTCCAAGACGTGAAGAAAGCAGTGTCTGACGGTATTTTAGGAAAAGTCCAGGCAATAAAATGTACAACTAGAGATTCTCCCAAGCCATCATATGAATTTCTTAAGTCTGCAGGTAAGTCTCTGGATTCTGCACATCATCCGAAGTTTTTTGTTTGTAGTTTTTTTTTCTTGTTTTTTTTTTTTTTTTTTTTTTTTTTTTGATCGATGAAGTATTCTTGGCTATGATAATTGACCAGTCGCGTCTATCAATCAAATAACCAGTCGACCAATACAATTTTTCATTGAGACCAGAAATGAGATTTGATCTCCGACATTGGCCGCCATTTTTGTTAAACCTTTATGTTAGTTTGACGACTGAAACGTCGAAACAATAGCTTATTTAAGCTGTAGTTACGACGTTTCAGTCGCCAACCAACCAGTCTACTTTTTTACATGCTACTGGCTATATATTTTTTTCAAAATAACGCCGTTTAAAATCGAAGCGGAACTTCCTGTCGGAGTTAATGGGCGTGGCTAACGAAACAAGTTGGCGGGGCCAGCGATTGGTCAATTGTACTTGATAACATGCATGTCAATTTAGAGAATTACAGGTTATTGACCAAAATCCTTCAACATATCAAAGGCATATTTATTTATTAACAAGTTCGGGTTATGGCAAGTCTTGTTGGCTGTCTTCAGAAGTATTACGTTATAGATATCTTGTTAAGTATCTATGCAGGCCATTTATCCAGTATTGATTTAATTTTAGAGTCGTCTATCAAGAATCAAGCATGTTGATTTGATGGATTTGTTTTCACACTTTAACGAACAAAATTTTGAGCACGCAACTATTTTGTATGCTTCCGCACAAGGTCGATCGACAAAGTTTTACTCAACATAAGAAGAATATTTCCTAGCTTTTTCTTAAACTATTAGAACTAAATAGAAAATTTCTTATATTTCATTGAGATATGAAAATAAAATATAAATCACATTAATGTATGAATCAGCTTCGCGTATGTATTAATCCGCTTCGCGTATTCATTAATTAGGTTTTTCATAACCCATTGAAAAAAATCTCCTGATTTAAATCCCTAGTCTTATTAAGTTTTTACGTTCATAAATCAATGAAAAAAGATCTCTTGATTTTAATCATTTCCTACACAACTCCTGTTTTTTCGTCCCTGTGATTTTATTTCTTGAGAAAACATTGTTCGAAAAGAAGACATCACTTTTAAGAAGCAATTTCTTCTTTTCCCATTACATTTTCTACCCTGTAGGTTGGTTACTTTTCATATTGTACCTACTTTGAGTTTTCCTCTGCAACTTCTTTCAACTTGAACCTGTCTATAAATTTGAAACCAGTAAAGGGTTTAGTATCGTCCTCTTTATCGCAGACAGTACAAGTTGTAATATTCTAGCCGATCTAGCAGTCCATGACATAGATATGATGGTTTGGTTAACTGGTGCCCGGCTTCCAGAGTCTATCTACGTTAGCTGCCATGTACACGATCCAGAACTCCAAGAGAGCCAGCAACCAGACAGCATGGCGGCTCTCATCAAGTACCCGGATGGAATATTGACCACCATGGATGTCTTCAGAGAGAGTGTTTATGGCTATGATATACGACTTGAGGTAACTCAGTAAATTTGATTATTTACATTTTATATTCATGTGTATTGGACACGGGGAGATTTATTAGAATCACAAATTGGTGGAGTCAGCGGCCAAAGCGCGTCGGACTCTCAATCATGAGGTCTCTGGTTCGACCCCGGTCGCGGCAGATATCCTTACCGACATTTGTCTGTCACAATTTGGTGGATAATCGTAAACCTAAGTGGGGCTCGAAAAGGTTGAAGTGGTAGAACTTGTGTTAGAAATGGTTAAGTGCTTCAGTCGGCGCGATATGACTGAAATACTGATAAAATGGTGTTAATTTCCCATTCAAAATTGATAGGGGGAGAAATTGTCGTTCGTTACGTAACTGTATTGCTTATTGGAGCTACTCATATACAAGCCTAGGCGTAACATTTCCAACAACTTAACCCTTTCCTATTTTGTAAAATTTTAGACCTGCCAAAATCAAAGGTTTTCCAGGCGAATTTGAAAAATAACTATCAGAAGGGAAAATTATTTTGGGAAAAGAAGAAATTGCTTTTTACAAGCATTTCCTTCTTTTCCCACAATGTTTTCTCAAGTATAAAATCACAGGGACGTAAAAACCAGGAAAAGGTTAGGATGTTAGCAAAGTCATGACATGATTTTGCATAAGGATCTTGAGTGGTCGCTAAGTACAAGGTTCTCCGGGCTTCTCAGTGAGCACACTTCACGCACATGTGAAAATGTTTGAAATGTAACGCAGTTCTCCATAGTCGATATGTACATATATGTACATATAATGAGATGCCATTTATGAACTAATCGCAACCGAAACGACACAATAGAATATGTAACGCCCAAAATTGAGACTACTCTTTATCATAGGTGTTTGGGTCTCAAGGGATGGCATTGGCAGAAAATCCTCGTGAAAGCTCTACTGTAATTGATGGCAGCGCTGGCGGAACTACTCGACGACTGTTTAACTCGTTCCCACAAAGATTCGAGGCTTCTTTTGAGGGCGAGCTTCATCATTTTGTTGACTGCATGGACGGTAAACGTTTATAGAATAATAGATTAAACATTGTAATCAATGAATAGCTATTAATCAATAATTAAGGTCACATACACCTTCAATGTTATTGACAATAATATTGATTCAATTTAATGACAAATGTTCAATACAGCCAAAATACTTTCAAAACTATTGTCAATAAACAGTATTTACAATATATTGATAGCAGGTGGGAGATATTAGAGATTGATCCGTATAATTCATCAATATTACTGTCAATGACACTACGAACTTTTGTTGCTGCTATATTCTAAGACAGTTCCTCAAAAGACCATGACTGTGTACACCAATTTCAAGTCGTATCAGTCGGACTTCTATGGAATACTTTTAGAGCCAATACGTTTTTCTGTAAAAAGTTGGAACGTGAGGCGCGAGGGGACGATGATAATAACACGAGAGTACGGGAATACGACAGTGGGATCACAAGATCGTTCTCTCCTGTTCTCATCATCGTATTTTCGTGTTCTCACCATCGGACTCTCATGTTCTCGACACCGGACTCTCATGTTCTCGTCATCGGAGTCTCTTCATCGGACTCTCGTGTTCTCGTTACAATACTTTCTTGTTCTCGTCGTCCTACTCTCGTCTTCTCGTCGTCCTACTCTCGTGTTCTCGTAACAATACTTTCTTGTTCTCGTCGTCGTACTCTCGTCTTCTCGTCGTCCTACTCTCGTGTTCTCGTTACAATACTTTCTTGTTCTCGTCGTCGTACTCTCGTCTTCTCGTCGTCCTACTCTCGTGTTCTCGTTACAATACTTTCTTGTTCTCGTCGTCGTACTCTCGTCTTCTCGTCGTCCTACTCTCGTGTTCTCGTTACAATACTTTCTTGTTCTCGTCGTCGTACTCTCGTCTTCTCGTCGTCCTACTCTCGTGTTCTCGTTACCGTACTTTCTTGTTCTCGTCGTCGTACTCTCGTGTTCTCGTTACCGTACTTTCTTGTTCTCGTCGACGTACTCTCGTGTTCTCGTTACCGTACTTTCTTGTTCTCGTTACCGTACTTTCTTGTTCTCGTTACCGTACTCTCGTGTTCTCGTTACCGTACTCTCGTGTTCTCGTCGTCGTACTCTCGTGTTCTCGTTACCGTACTTTCTTGTTCCCGTATTCGTACTCTCGTGTTCTCGTTACAATACTTTCTTGTTCTCGTCGTCGTACTCTCGTGTTCTCGTTACCGTACTTTCTTGTTCTCGTCGTCCTACTCTCGTGTTCTCGTTACCGTACTTTCTTGTTCTCGTCGTCGTACTCTCGTCTTCTCGTCGTCCTACTCTCGTGTTCTCGTTACAATACTTTCTTGTTTTCGTCGTCGCACTCTCGTGTTCTCGTCAACGTACTCTCGTCTTCTTGTTGTCCTACCCTCGCATTATCGTACTTCCGCCTTCCGGTACACATGTCCTTGGTATCATACTAAAACAAACCAATAGTAAAATATAATGTTACGTAACGTGGCCATAATTATTTAAATGTTAGCCGTTTCTCTTTATCAATTTGAAAGATATTGCTTAAAGATACAATGAGGAATAAAACAAGAGGACCAAATTGGCCCAAGATCGCTCACCTGAGAATGATTTACCCTAAGCCCTATCTGCCAAGCAGATTATTTTTAAAGAATAATTCCATGATTTCTTTACGTCTGAAAAGCCCGGCCTTGCCACGCGAATAAAAATTTCATCCATAAACTTAAAAAGGGTCACTTAAGGAACATTTCATTCAAATTTGGCCTAAATCTGCCAAACGTATCAGGAGGAGAAGATTTTTAAAGAATTATACCATGATTCCTCAAGTCAGAAAGGTCCGGCCTTGCCAGGCCCACATTTTTTCAAGAATCAAAATTTCACGTACAAGTTTACAAAAAGGTCACCAATGGAACATTCTTGCAAATAAGGTCCACATTGGCCGAGTGGTTAAGGAGGAGAAGATTTTTAAAGAATTATGTCAGGATTTCTGAAGTCTGATTAGCCCGGCCCTGCCACGCCAACATTTTGTTGCATATCGAAATTTCACGAACAAGTTTTGAAACTGAACAAGGAACATTCCTGCCAAGTTTGGTCCATATCGGCCAAGTGGGTAAGGAGGAGAGGATTTTTAAAGAATTATTTCATAATTACTCTAATTTCTCGGCCCTGCCAAGCCCAAAACAAATCGAAACAAAACAAAACAAACAAACAAACAGACACCCCCAGCCCCACCCACCCCCCAAAAAACCACCGAACTATCACGAACAACTTTTCAAAAGGGTCAAACAAGGAATATATCTGCAAAATTTTGGCCAAAATGGCCCAGTGGTTTAGGAGGAGATGTTTTTTAAAGAATTTTTCATGATTTCTCTAAGTCACATAAGCCTGGCTCCACTACGCCCTCATATTTAAAACAATCAATCAAACAAACAAAAAAAAAAACAAAACAACAACAACAACAGCAAAAAACCTTCGAAATTTCACGTACAAGCTTTTCTTAAAAAGGTCAAACAAGGAACATTTATGCAAAATTTGGTCCAAAATGGCCTAGTGGTTTAGGAGAAGAAATTTTTTAAAGAATTATTTCACGATTTCTCTGATCCTGATAAGCTCGGTCCGCCATGCCCTCATTTTCAAAATAATCAGAATTTCACGAGCAAGTTTTAAAAAGGGTCACCTAAGGAGCATTTCTGCCAAGTTTGGTCCAAATTTACACAACGGTTAAGAGGAGAAAACTTTTAAACAATTATTTCACGAGTCTGATAAGCCGGGCCCTGCCACGCCCACATTCTTTCGCGAATCAAAATTTCACGAACATTGTCACCTTACACTATTTGTGACCGATATTTTTCTTTTCTAATTAAGTTCAATGAATAATTCATTTTGCCGCCCGCTTTACTTTCGTTTTCAACATTATATCATACGTCAATATGTTTGCCAATTCAATTGAACCATTCTCTTCTTTCTCTCCAAATCCTTGTCTTTCTGTTTAATTTTTCTATCTTTGTCGCTTTTTTTCTCTTCCTATGTTTGTGCCTCTCTATGTGTGTGTCTCTTTCCTGTTCTTTCTTTCTCTTTCCTCCTCTCTCTCTCGTTGCATAGTGAGATAGTTCAAATTCGTACATATTTTGTGCCGATTTAGCTCAGTCTTCCTTTCATAGGGACCAATTATACTATGATATACATACGCATGCGCATCGAAAGACGAAGTCACTTTCATACATTTCCCCTATTTTAAAGATCTACACCCGCTAGTATAGAACTGAACAGGGTATACTATTTCTTTATCGAGTCATATCCGAGAAACTGATATTTATTCGTCGAATAACTAATTCGCAGGTACATGTATATTTCTTCTCCTTTTTTTCTAATTTTGATTTGATCACACCTTTATTGAAAGCAATTTCTATTTCAGTTACCTTTGACAAAATACTTAATGTGATGAACTAAAAAAATTTCAGCTAAACGCGGATCAATTTTTTGTTTCCTTGACTTCATACTACCACGTTTGTATTGACAGGAAGCTGTACTCCATTAGTGACAAAAGAAGAAAGTATTGTTGTGGCACAGATAATTGAGAAAGGTGTCGAGTCATTCAACACAGGACAAGTTGTAAGGTTCTAAAGTAAGTCACTTGAAGGTGTCGAGTCATTCAGCACAGGACAAGTTGTAAGGTTCTAAAGTAAGTCACTTGAAGGTGTCGAGTCATTCAACACAAAACCGTCGTCGAGTACCGTTAAACACGGACTACTTTTATGTGTATTGACGTTCGTTTTTTGTTGGAAAGTTGGTTATTTCTTAATTATTTAAAAGAATTTTCTTAATGCCATGTCCTAAAAGGCATATAATAAAGGAATATTAAAACAGTGTGTTTTTCTATTTGTTGTTATCGTGTTCTCGGATCGTGTGTATGTATTTTCATTGTATTCGACCTTCGGTCTCATCCAATAAAAAAATACCTACACACGATTCTCGAACAAGATAACAACAAATAGAAGAAGACACTGTTGTAATATTCCCTATGTACTGAGTCTTGAAACTAGAAATCTTATTTGCCATATAGATACATCTTTACGTTACACACTTTAATCAGTGAACGTTTATTCGTCTTAAACCTTTATTCTTCTGTGTATAATTTCAGGTTGTGATACAAAACCAAACCGAAACTTGTGCTTGAGACCACTAGTCATCTGAAGTTTGACAATCACCTATATTACTTAGAGCAGTGGGACATTTGAAGATTACTTTTATTAATTTTTTGCTTCAAAAATGCGTTAGCTTACATGTAGATATATCATGACACTATTTCTAATTCATTTCTGTACCATGCAAGTTCCTATAATATGCAATCGTTTCTATTCTTTCCTGAACTGATGATCTCATTATAGTTATCCTTTGTTCTTTTTTTAATTTTCGCTTCCAGTTCAACGTGATTTGAACGAATAAATAAATCAAAGTACTGAAAAGTACTGTAAGCTAACAAAGTATTGTTTTGTTCAGTACTCTTCTTTGTCAAACTTTATCATGATATAAAAGGAGGTAAAAAAAACAAGGAGTTGACCAATTCCCACGCAACCCCTCCTTCTACGCCCCTTAAGAAAACAGTCGTGGAAAACAATGTGGAAAATGAAGAAATTGCTTGTTACAATTTCTTCAATTTCCAGAATTGTTTCCTACCTAGATAAATGAATAGTTTGGAATTTTAAGTATTTGAAATTGTCGTCTGCAACTTTTCTCCTCTGAAGACTCTGACCAATCATTTTGACCACAATGTGCTCAAATAAGTTTAAAATGCATAGGATATAAACTTGGAAGTAGAGTTTGCAATATTCCTGAAATACGTAAGGCAGAAAGTCTACTATTTTGTATTAACTCATATGCATGTAACTAACAGATAAATAAAGACACTATCCACTTTGTGTGCGTTCTTGGTTATCTCATATGCAGGTAACTAACAGAAAATTAATAATCACCAAACTAATAGACACCATCCATTTTGTCTGCGATCTTTTTTTTATCTCATGTGAGTAGATAATGGGTATATACGATTTAAAAGTCCCACTTACACTTTATTTTTCACCTTGCATTGATTATCATTGACCATCACGCAATTAACTGTTTCCTAATCAACCTTCAGTGGCGGTGCCAAGAGCACGTTGAAATTTCCTACGTTAATCGATAACTTATGACTTCTTCAATGAAATTTTTACGGTTAGATTATGAGAAAATGTCCAAAATGTATTAAGCATTGCTATGTATTTGCTTCACGTGGGTAATTCCAATTGTACGCTCGCAAACCAAATGTTTTCGGGGGTATACTGGAATCAGCATGTCTGTCCGTCTGTCCGTGTATCCTTCTGTCTGTGTACAAAATGCTACCAATTTTGTGTCGCGAACCCCTCCTTCAGTTTTGCTTCAATACCGTTTAAACTTTAAACAAAGATTAACCTCATTTTGGAGTTTTGCAAGACGCAATTTTCAAGTCTTAATTCCTCCTGGTTCAAGAATTATCTCCCCTTGAACTTAGACATTATTTATGCTCTGTAGACATATACAGCTAATTATACTACCAATTACCAACTCCTCCTTTCAAGAAAAGCAAAGTCAGTAGCTATGTCCTTTTATTGTGAAAGCTCTCATTACACTGAAAGCACTTGTGGGGGTATTAAGAGACATACTGTGACAAGTTCTAGTTTCAACATGATCACGTAGAATAAAAGTTTTCGATGAACACTTACATCAGTAAACAAAGTAAGAAAACCATGAACAAGCGGGTCATCATGGTCCTAAATCGCTCCCCTGAGTCATCTGCTGATTAAAGTACGTTTTGGTATAAAGAAGATGCAACTGTAGCCAAATAATTTTTACAGTAAGATTTGAAACAGTTTTTTGATCCCATGGGCATAATTATAGAAGGTAGTACAGAGCTATCTGGTTATCATATTTAATATAAATGAACGCCACAGATTTCGTAGTTTAAGAGGAGATGGCTTTTGTACTTGCACTGAGTGTTTTTCTTTCTCCAAATCTGAACCTATTAGACAAGGTTATTTCAGACCCTGGGGACATAATTCCACGAAAAGTTGTAGATATATATGATCGGGTTAAGTAACATTCTAAATATAATTGCCCTGGGCCTAACTGTTTAGAAGAAAAAAAAATCAAACATGTTCATATTGGTTTGCGGTTTGACCAATTTTGGACCCTTGCAATAGATCTGTTTTGGGCCCTACGGATATAATTTCAAGTAACATAGTGAAAATCACCTAGTAATGCTACATACCAAATAGAGTATCCCTCACTTTATATTTCAAGAGGAGGAGACTTTTGAATGTATTCTTACTCGGCGTTTTCCCACCCTTTAGACCTCTGGTGCAGGGCCTGTTTTATCCCAGGGCTATGATTCTAGCAAACGTAGTAGAGAACCATCTACACATGAAAACCTTAGACTTTATAAATTGGAAGGGGAAGACTTTTGAACATGCTAATTGATCGTTATCACGAACTTTCGACGCCTATTGAATGGCTTTTTTAAAAACAGACAGGCATAATTTAATCAAAATCGGTAGAAAACAATCAGATTATCCTTATAAAGAAGAATAGAATTTTTTTTAACTTGTAGGAATTTTGCGTTTCTCCCTATTTTGGAATCCTGGGGCCGGGCCGGGCCGGGCCGGGCCGTTTTTTACACTGGAGGCATGATCTTAATTAATATAGAACAAACCATCTAGGTATGCTACATACCAAATATGAATGTCCTTGACCTTATAGTTTGGGAGGAAAAGTCTTTTGAACTTGGACCTCTCGGGCAGGGCTATTTTTGACCCATGGGGTATAATTTAAGCAAAATTCGTAGAGATTCACGTAGTTATGCTGTAAATGAAATATGAATACTATTGGCCAAAAAGTTTCTGATTTTTTTTAAATTTCCCATTTTCTATGCCGTGGCAACTAGAACTGGAATCTAATTCTTTTAACAACGTCTGTAGACCTTCACCCTGTGAAAATTCCTGCCAAGTTTCAGCTTGATCAGTTTACTGAATTTTTTTTAAACAAATTGAGAACGGACGACGGACAATGACAAAGTATAGTAGCTTTACCCGCACTTTGTGCTCAGGTGAGCTAAAAACTGACGACGTCAGACGTTTTGGCGGAGCAACGACTATCGGGATAATTTGTTTTGAACCATGAAATGCTAAGGAACAAATCATTGATCCTTTCAAACACCAAATTATATGCATATTCTTTTTTAAAAACGCGTTTTTCATTTCAAATTTAAACAAGAAGACCATGACGGTCCTAAATCGCTCACCTGAGCCATCTGCAAATTACAATACTTTTCTGTATAAAAAAGACCCAACTTGAGCATTATAAAAAAAACAAATATTAGAATTTGGGCTTAGCAAAAAACTTTCCAGTAATGTTATACAATAACTAGAGGCGCTTGAGCGCCTGTATCGCTCCACAGGCATGAATGTACTGATTAAGCTTTTTTTTTTCATGAACTAGAAATAAACTGAATATAATGAAAATAAATCTAAATCATTGAAATCTTTGAAATAGTTCGAGAGAAACATTTCAAACTTTTCATTATTTATACAAAAGTCAAGTCAAGTTATGTAAAATGCATTATCTAAAATTTCACTATATACCATATAGCAAATTAGCCCTGCCCATTAAAGCCATGTTTTCATTGAATCAAAATTCTTTTTTATAATCTGATAAAAGGTCACCCAAGGATCGTGGAAACGAAACTCGGACGGACGGAAGGACGGACGGACACGGCAAAAAATATCCCCCCTCCCCCCCGATGATTCCATCGGCAGGGGATAACAATTTTTGTAGAACTTCCCCCAAGGAATATCCCTGCAAAGTTTCAGTTTGATTGGCCTACTGGTTCAGGAAGAGAATTTTTTTAAAAGAAATTGTGGACAGACGGACAGACGACGAACAATGACCGATCACAATAGCTCACCTCACACTTTGTGCTCAGGTGAGCTAATAAAGGGGACCGGTTTACTTCTATTTATCGCCGTTTGACCATAAATCGTATTGTTGTGCAAAATTGCTACACTTGAAAAGCATTGAAAATACATTATTAAGAGTAAAACATGTGTATTTTTTTTGTTATCATTAGTGCAAAACATATAAAATCAAATAGAAACAATTTCACACACTAAAACAAAAAGGTATACATTGAGAGGTTTTGAAATAAGAGAACTATTTGTAAGTCTAAATAGCTGAGTTTTTTTAACCAGCCCCAGGGATAAAGAACAAAATTCCTGTAGTTCCTGCTTCAGATAAAGATCGTGATTTCTATTTTGAATTGTAAATCTCATATTTGTTTCACCAAACCTTATGTTGTGGGTACTCTGTGGAAACTCAAAATAGATTTCGACAAAACAATTCGAATGAGTACTCATAGGTAGAGGAATAACAGAATTAGATTTGTTTCATCAAATCCTATGCTGTGGGTACTCTTTGGAAACTCAAGATAGATTTCAACAAAACAATTTGAATAAGTACTCACAAGAAGAGGAACAACAGAATTAGATTTGTTGAATGGGGTTTAACGCCACTTTTAATAGCATTTCAGTCATATCGCGGCGACTGGTGCCCCAAACAATGGAATCCTGGTATTTCTCACACCGGTACTACCACTACATCCTTTCCTAGCCTCCAGCTGCTATCCCACTTAGGTTTACGATTATCTACCTATTTATGAGAGACAAATGTCGGAAAGGATATAGGCCGCCGCTGGGGATCGAACCCATGACATCCTTTTATTGAAGATAAGAAGTCATGTGTGCTACCGAATGCGCTATGACGGTGGTAAAAATTCTTAACGGACAGACGGATGGAAAACGGACGATGACTGATCACAATAGCTCACCCATAGGTGGCCTAAAAACATGCTAGTTATCCGATCTGTCTTTTACGAATCCTATAAAGGGACACCTAAGGATCACTGCAGGGAACTTTGATTGTAATCCATCAACTGGCTTCAAAAAGTCAAAATGTTCATGTATTTGAACAAATAAAAGATTTCTGTGTCTATTTCTGAGGAGATTTTCACCGTTTTCACCTTATGGAAATAAGCTCCCCCATGAAAGCCACGCATATTATGAGATCAAATTCTTTAAAGGAATCTAATAAAGAGTCACCCAAGGATCTTTCCTGTTAAACTTGGATTAATTCTGTTCAGTACTTTTTGGAAATAATTTATAAAGTAAACGTTTACGGACGGACGGAGGCAGGGCGTACGGTCCGCCATGACGACAGCCCACTGGCTTTCAGTCAGTGGAGTTAATGATAATTTTCAAAGTTTTCTTCATATATGGAAATCAGCTCCGCCCCTCAAAGTCATGCTTTATATTCGATTATATTCTTTGGATGAATCTGGTAACCAAAGGATCATTCTTGTGAAACATGGATGAATTCTGTTTAGTACTTTCTGGGAAGAAGTAAAGATTTACGAACGGATGGACAGAGGAACAACGTACAATCCGTCATGACGATTGGCGCTAGCTTTCGGTCAATGGAGCTAAAAATAATTTTCAAAGTTTTCACTGTGCACCACATACCTGTATTTACCACTCCAACAAAAGCTATGGTTTTTTCATAAATGGTCCCAAAAGGATCATTCCTTATGAAATTTAATAGAATTCACTTTGTCTGCCAATTAAGTTATATATGTAACTAACGGGTAAATAGAAAGATTTTGTTTTTAGCGTTTTTTTTTTAGGAAAAACCGGTATTTCATATCGATCAACCGGAAACAAGTTCTCACACATTCCCGCTCATTTCCACGCATGCTCATAAACGTGAAGTGAAAATCTATGTGATCGCCTCCATCTTGTTTCATCGCTGATGAAGAAAATAACTTACTTGTTGAATGCCAACAGCCTCCTTTTAGTCATGAATATCCAGGAAAATGGTTTAAAACTTAATATATCCTTGGTAAATTGTCTAATGAATTGTCAAAATGAGAGAAATAATTTCCTCGCGTTTCAAGATAGAATCTAGGTCAGTGGTTGGTGGAGTAGGCGAATACATGTAAACTGTCTGTTAGTGATTTGACCTGGCAGGGCTGGGCAAATTTACACCCCGTATACACAGTATATGTAACACGTTACAGCCCTGTTATAGAGGCGATTGAAGCGCCTATTAACCCCATCGAATAAAACACCCTTTAGCCCCTCGAATTCGACTAAATCTTTGAAACGTAACTACTTCAATTGTGATAATAATATGCTCAACGTAAAAAGAATTGAATATTAGCTTTGATTTCTTGACCTTTTATCATTTAACCTTTTACCACCCAACCTCAAATTTTCACGCACTAAAGAAGAAAACGTTGCGATTAATTCAAAATAGCGATTTCGGTAAACAGTAATGGGTCATGATTGATTGAATAGGCTTTAACGTAACTTTTGATAGTATTTCAGTTATATCGGGGCGGCTGGAGCTCCTAACCATGGATTCCTGGTAGTTCACACACCAATACTACCACTACATCCTTACCGAGACTCCAGCTGCTCCTCCTACTTAGGTGTACGATTTACTCACTCATATTGATGAAATATGCTCGTATTATTGAGCGCGGTTACTGATAAACCAGCAAAACCGCTTTCAGGACTTTCAGTCCTTTGATTTACACTGTTAACACTATTTAAAGGGTATTCCTGTTTTTAATTCACGAGAGTGTGTGTAGTACCTCCTGAACCCCTTCTCCCTGTTGCTGGTGCATTAAAGAGAGGGGCCTACGATAGCCATTCTTTTATCTAGCTGGTGGCTACCCAAATAGAAGCGTCAGTCCCTCCGAGATTTCAACCTTCGACCTCTCACTTCTAAAGCGGACACATTAACCACTCAGCTACGAATTAAAACATAAGCAAAACTAATAGACAGTATTCACATTTACTTTCAAGAATCACTTAGCACTAATTGTCCACACTTGTAACAAATTTCAACAAAACATAGATGACTTCACATATAATCATAAGATGGACAGTAATTTTCATCTCTTATCAACAGTTGTACTGTAGAACATCTCATAAAATCATTGTAAATGAAATGAAATATAGACAATTTCTCAAAACATAGATGACTATACATGTAATCATTAGATGAAATATAATTTTCATTCCATAATCAGTAGTTTTAACCCATTCACAGACGAACAATTTTTAGACTGGTTCAAATTGAAAGAAGCCGCAGGGGAAAATTACAAGCTGATTAACCTTTTCCTGTTTAATCCCTGGTTTATAGGTCCATGTGTTTTATACTTGAGAAAACATTTTAAAACTAGATGGTTGTCCCAGGACAACTGCTGTTGAGCCCGTGGAGTTTTGTAGGTATCACACTCCAGATAAGCAGAATTTTAGTATATGACCTTGAGCTGTGACCTTGAACATGATGTAGAACAATTGTGCCAATTTATTTTGAAATCCACCCATAATTGTAGGAGAAATGCTCCGGACAAACACACTTTTAGTGTTTGACTTTGAGCTGTGACCTTGAACTTGAAGCTATCCAAAAAGTTCTTTCAAATGGCACATCTACTCATGATGGAGAATAATTGTGCCAATTTATTTTGAAATCCATCCATAATTGTAGGAGAAATGCTCCGGACAAGCACAATTGTAGTGTTTGACTTTGAGCTGTGACCTTGAACTTGAAGCTATCCAAAAAGTTCTTTCAAATGGCACATCTACTCATGATGGAGAATAATTGTGCCAAGTTATTTTGAAATTCATTAATAAATGTAGGAGTAATTGTCCAGACAAATTCAGACGGCGGACGGATGGACGGCGGACTAACGCACTATTTAACGGACTAATGCTCATACACCGACTTGTCATAGTGACAGCTATGTCTTGCTCACCGCAAGCGGGCGCGACAAAAAGAAGAAATTATTTATAACAAGCAATCTTCTGTTTCCACAATATTTCCTACCCTTCTAAATGATCATTTTTCAAATAAATTAGACTTTAGGTTGTCGTTTGCAAAACCTTTATATTTGGACAGGTCTAAAATTTTGCAAAATAGTAAAGGGTTAATTTGTAAAACACTGTCTTTCATAATGGAATGTCCCACATGGTAGATCCAGTAAGTTTATAAATCATTTGTTTCATGAGAATTCTTCAATGGTTACTTTTAAAGGGAAAAACATCAAAAACGGAAACAAACAAGAACCATCTATACAAATTCAAATATCTCAAACAAAATGTTAATGACTTCATATGTAATGCATTTAAAATCTGAATAATGTAAACAGAAAACAAACAAATGTGATGAAACAATAAATGTTCAAACAAAATTAATAGTGATTAAGTGCAGAGGAGTCCATCTTAGCACTAACACATTATAATGCTGGTGGGCGACCAAACCGTCTTATCCCATCACCACGCGAGAAATTTTAGTCTGGTCCAAATTGAAAGAAGTTGCAGACGACAATTCAAACTTTATTAAATTTTAGATTTTTCGTGGTCCAAATTTAAAGAAGTTGCAGACGGCAATTCAAACATTATTAAATTTTAGATTTTTCGTGGTCAAAATTGAAAAAGCTGCAGAAGACAATTCAAACTTAATTAAATTTTAGATTTTTTTGAGTTTTTTTTTTTTTGGAAAGAAAACATTGGGAAAATGAAGAAATTGCTTGTGACAAGCAACTTCTTCATTTTCCTCAATGTTTTCAAAGCTTTTTCTTTCATGGGGGCGTTTCGCCCAATCCCACAAAATGACGCTTTTAAATGCCTCTCAGTATTAAAACTTTGGAAATTTTGTGGAAAAAGAAGAAAGAGCTTGTTACAAACAATTTCTTCAAAATACACAATATATCAAGAGACAAAGATTTTAAAGATTTCACCAACTTAAAATTGTCATCTACAGCTTCTTTGAATTTGGACCGGTCTAAAATTTTATCATGTGGGAATGGTTTAAAGCGTCATTGAGTGGGAATGGGTTAATTACATTCTAACTAGAATATCTGTAGGTACGACATATTAGAGGCCTACCTTTGATATACCCTTTGTCTTGATAACCGTATGTAATGACTTCATTTGTAACATAAAACTCTTCAATTACGAAGTGATATCTACAAAACTTACATATTTTTTCAACCTCTTTCAAAATAACCCATTACTAGATGGCAAAGTTTCAGACTGGTCCAAAATCAAAGGGTTGTAGACGACTATTTAATGTTAAAGATATTTTAGATTTGTTCAACTTTCTGGGTAGAAAACATCGTAGAAAATGAAGAAATTGCTTGTTGCAAGCAATTTCTTCATTTTACAAAATGTTTTCAAAATAGTTTTTCTTGAGGGGCATCAAAAAGCGTCATTGTTTGGGAATGGGTCAAGCTGTAGTTACAAAGTTTAAGTTGCCAAACCATAATACTTCTTAAAAGTATCAGAGGTCAACAATCATTTCCTTTGTAACTAAATAAATTGATAGCTAAATAATTCTCTTCCAACTTATAGTTGCAATCTGTCACTAAACATGCAATCCAAAATCAATGAACGCCCCTGAAGAACATTTGTGAAAAACAACATTTTGGAAAAGCAGAAAATAGCTTGATGTAAAATAGCCTGATGTAAGCAAATTCTTCTTCTCTTCCCTTTGTGGTACAAATTTTTCAATCTAACCTATTACCCAACAAAATGTTTTAGACTGGTCCAAATTCAAAAAAGTTTCAAACAACATTTTTAAGTTGGAGAAATTTTAAACATCTTTGTCCTTCTAGGGGTAAAAGAAAAATTTGCTTGTTTCTTCATTTTCCACCATGTTTTCCAAAGCTTTTTTGTGGCACATAAAAAAAGCAGGTTTGTATGGGAATGGATAAAACTATTCCCATACAATGGAGTTTTTTGATGCCCTTCAAGGAAAACAGATAGGGGACATTATGTAAAATGAAGAAATTGCTTGTAACAAGCAATTTCTTCATTTTACACAAGGTTTCTACCTGATTTAAGAAGAAATCTAAAATTTTATGAACTTTAAAATGTAGTCTGCAACTCCTTTCAATTTGGACCAGTCGAACATTTTTTCTTCTGGTTCGTTGAATGAAAATCTTTCTCAAACAATATTTCAAGGACAAAGAAGTTTGTTTGTTTGAATTGGGTTTTACGCCACCTTCAACAATCTTTCAGTGATATCGCCGCGGCTGGAGCACCTAACAATGGAAAACTGGTATTTCTCACACCAGTACTACCATTAAATCCTTTCCTAGCCTCCAGCTGCTATCCCACTTAGGTCTACGATTAGGACAAAGAAGGCCACATGACATTTATTTTGTCTGTAAGAACTAACCACAAGAGATCTTCAAGTTTTGACTTGTTTCTAATATAAGAATTGAAAAGAATGTGTCCTTAAAACGACAAATTCTTCGAAATATTTACCTTGATAGATGACCTTGACCTAAGTAGGTACCAATGAAACTAACGGATATGTATGAATGTAATTTACCTCATAATTCCAACTTTTACATACCAAGCATCATATTGAAGAAAATGTGAAAAACGGAGAAATTGCTTGTTTTAAGAAAATTCTTCTATACTCTCAATGTTTTTTCTACACTATATGACATTTTTATTTGGATTTAATCAAACTTCAAAATGTCATCTGAACATCTTTGAATGTTGAGCGAATTAAATAGTTGCAGGAAAATGCGAAGATATCGGTTAACCCATTCCTACGTAATGACATTGATGCCCCTTAAGAAAATCAATTGGGAAAACATTGTGAAGAATGAAGAGATTGCTTGCAATGTTCTTTTTCAATAGCAAACAATGTTACAAAGTTTCAAGATATTTATGCCAGAAAACTTGCATTTAAATTTTACAGAAGATTTCTTTACATTAGACCTAGTGACCTAATTTTTCACCCCATGTGACCCAATATCAAACTTAGCCGCTCTACTGGCCTGATTATACTTATCATAAAAGTATTTTCAATGTCAATTTTTTGAGAATCTGATAAAGGGTCACCAAAGGATCATTCTTGTGAAATTTGTTGAAATCCA
Organism: Fragum fragum; assembly: GCA_946902895.1. Classification (NCBI taxonomy): domain Eukaryota; kingdom Metazoa; phylum Mollusca; class Bivalvia; order Cardiida; family Cardiidae; genus Fragum; species Fragum fragum. The sequence continues at coordinate 6,781,318 of OX336379.1, read as the reverse complement.
TTGACTGGATTTGTCAAGAAGATTTTCAAAGTTTTCACCATACATCTGTATTGAAATAAGTCCCACTCATAGGAAGCATGTTTTTTCATCTGATCAAAATTCTTTGAAGGAATCTGAAAAATGGTTACCCAAGGATCGTTTCTATGAAATGGTTGAATTCTGTTCCATTCTTTCTTAGAAGAAGATTTCTAAGATAAAAATTTACCAACATTCGGCCTGACGCACTATAGACACAGCACTATAAAAACAGCTCGCTGGCTTTCAGCCAATGGAGCAAAAAAACTGAAGTTTTCCTGCCTCTCATCTTGACTAATATCTATGTCACATGTACAGGTCTAGATCCATATATTTTTATGCCAAACTGGTAAAATATTTGCTTTGTTATGCTTCATAGCATTAAATTATAAGAAATGAAGAGAATTTGTCTGTTTTCATGTGTGAACCTAAAAATCTAATCACCATGACTTATGTATGGATCCGTTTCGCGTATTCATACAGTGTGATTCAGATTTTTAGGTTCATACCACCATGAAAACATAAATATTCTCTTCATTTCTTTTCCCTTTCCTGTTCGACCTGACGCACTATAGACACAGTACTATAAAAACAGCTCGCTGGCTTTCAGTTTTCCTGCCTCTCATCTTGACTAATATCTATGTCACATGTACAGGTCTAGATCCATATATTTTTATGCCAAACTGGTAAAATATTTGCTTTGTTATGCTTCATAGCATTAAATTATAAGAAATGAAGAGAATTTGTCTGTTTTCATGTGTGAACCTAAAAACCTAATCACCATGACTTATGTATGGATCCGTTTCGCGTATTCATACAGTGTGATTCAGTTTTTTAGGTTCATACCACCATGAAAACATAAATATTCTCTTCATTTCTTTTCCCTTTCCTGTTCGATCCCAGGTTTTTACATCCCTGTGATAATATGTTTTGATGTCATTGAGGTACCAGTATGAACCTAAAACGAAATCACTTAAATGAATGAATCTGCTTCGTATATTCCTACAGTATGATTAACCCTTGTCATGCTGAACCAGGAATATTTTGGTTTTGTAAGGAGGTGTAGACCAAGATCAGACTTCACATTAGTGCAGTCAGATCTTGGTTTACACCTCCTTCTTGTACTTTTCCTGCAAGCGTTGTTTATAAAATTTATTTCTAACAGAAATGTTGATTTTTAAATAACAATTTCTATCAGTGCTTTCAGCCCTTTGATTTTACAGCAATTTAGTATGGTAATTAATACAGCATAACAAGGGTTAAGTTTTAAGGTTTATACCTCAATGAAAAGATAAACAAGATTTGTTTGTGAAACACTATGCCCCCCGAGACAGGAATTTTTTTAGAAACGGGTGATTTTTATTGTTATTTTTTTTCTTTGTTTTAGGGAAAATGGTTAAATTTTGAATCATCGCAAACAAGACTTATTTCCCAAAAAAGCATTTTGTCATTCAAGTAGCAAGGTTTACCTTTAACCTATTTCAACACAATGATGCTTTTTGATGCCAATGCAAGAAACCAATTCGGGAAAAAATTGTTCAAAATAAAGAATTTTGCTTGCAACAAGCAATTTCTTCATTTTACACAATGATTTTTACCCAGAAAGTTAAAAAAATCTAATATTTCATTAGCTTTATAATGTCATTTGCAATTCATTTTAATTTGGATCAGTCTAAATTTCATCGTGTGGGAATAGGTCAACTCATGTTATGGTTGTTATTAAAAAAGAAAAAAAAAAAAATAGGGCACCTCCTTGGGTCATAGATAACATTTGTATAAAGTTTCAAAGTCAAATGGCTAATGAGTAAGAGCATTGAAACAGTTTTTGATCAAAATTCAATTATGAACTTGACCTTAGTACTATGTGACATCACTGGTTCTAAATTGATTGATTGAATTGGGTTTAACGCACTTTTTAACAGTATTTCAGTTATATTGCAGAAGCTGGAGCACCTATTGATGGGTTCCTGGTATTTCTCACATCAGTACTACCACTACATCCTTTCCTAACCTCTAGCTGCAATTTCTTTTAGGTTTATGATTATCCACCCGTTGGGAGAGACAATGTGAAAAAGTATAGACTTGTCCAAATTGAAAGAAGTTGCAGACGACAATTCAGTTGTTGAAATTTTAAAGATCCTTTTCTTTTTGGGAAGAAAACAATGTGGGAAATGAAGAAATTGCTTGTTACAAGCAATTTCTTCATTTTCCACAATGTTTTCTAAAGCCGTTTTATTGAGGGGCTTAAAAAGGAGGGATTGAGTGCGAATGGGACAATTATAGAGTTAGAGAAAGGAAGCGAAAAAGTCTACAGAAGGACAAATGGATAGTAGGACAGAAAGACATGGTAAAACCAACATACCCCTTATTTTTGTAGATTGGGGTATAACAAATGTAAATTCTTCAAACATAATAACAGCCCTATTACACATGTGATCGTTTATATAACAATATAAGTTTATTACCCCTGTAAAAGATTACCAGAAGACAAAATTTTAGACAAGTCCTAATCTAAAAAGCTGCAAACGACAATCTTCAGTTCATGAGATTTAACCCATTACCACACAACAAAAATTAAGACAGGTCCAAATTGAAAGAAGCTGCAGACAACAATATTTGAAAAGGAGATACTTGTCGTGATTAATTCCTCCTTTTTCGAAAAATGTTTCATACCATTTTTTTTTTAAATTCTAGAGTAATTTGAATAGTTGTCTGCAACTTGTTTTAATTTGGACCTGTCCAAAATTTTATCATTTGGTAAGGTGGTTATGGGTAATTTCACATTATACAACATACATAATACCTTAACCAATTACCACCCCAAAACACATCTTGACACCCATGTAAAAATAATACTTAGGAAAACATTGTGGGAAAAGGAGCAATGGCTTGTAACAAGCCATTTCTCCTTTTCCCACAATGTTTTATTTCTATTCAGTCATCATTTTTCAAATTACACACACTTTTGAATTTTCGTCTGCAACTTCTTTTAATTAGGACAAGTCCAAGGTTTTTGTCATTTGGGAATGGGTTAACCCTTTCTTGGTTTTCAAAATTTTAGACCTGTCCAAATTCAAAGGTTTTGCAGACGACAATACAAAATTGATTTTATATGAAAAATAATCCTTCAGTAGGGTAAAAAATATAGTGGAAAAAGAAGAAATTGCTTGTTACAAATGTTTTCTCAGAGGACACAGGGATGTAAAAACCAGGGATTGAACAGGAAAGGGTTAACCCGTTCCCCCTCAACAAATTTTAACACTGGTCCAAATTGAAAGAAGATGCAGACGGCAATTTCAAGTTGTTGGAATTTTTTTGTCATTTTGGATGGAAAACATTTTGGATAATGAAGACATTTTCCACAATGTTTTCCAAAGCTTTTTTTTGAGGGGCGTAAAAAGGAGGGCTTGTGTTGGAAAAGGTTAAACAATGCTCCATACGCAATCTCATCAATACATGTATGATCAAATATAACTAATTTGTGAACTAACTTAAAGGTACTACTTTCTCCAACAATATATACAAATTTGTACAAACAAACAATAAGAACAATTAGTTTTGAGTCAACATAATAAAGAACTTGAATGATCAACAAAGCCTTAAACCAGCAAAGGCTAAAATGATATTAAAATGAAAACAATGTTTAAAATGGCTAAACAAGGGGCCCTTAGGGGTCTAAGATACTCTATAAGCGATTAACCCATTTCCAGACGACAAAATTTTAGATTGATCCAAATTGAAAGGAGTTGCCGACAACAACTCAAAGCTTATGAAGTTTTAGATTTTTAACTCCCTGAGAAGAAAACATTGTGTAAAATGAAGAAATTGCTTGTTACAAACTATTTCCTCATTTTACACCATTTTTCCCAAATGTTTTCCCTTGGGTTGTCAGAAAGCAGCATTGTACGGGAATGGGTTAAATGCCTTAACAAGAGGCCCCTAAGGGTCTGGGGTGCTCTACTAACTATTAACTTCCCTAAATTACCAAAGACACCTTCATGGGCATTTTCCAAAACTATAAAAAGTATTGATTGAATGGGGTATAATGCCACTTTTTATAGTATTTCAGTCAAATCGCGGAAACTGGAGCACCTAACAATGGATTCCTGATATTTCTCGCACCAGTACTACCACTACATCCTTACCTAGTCTCCAGCTGCTATCCCACTTAGGTTTACGATTGTCTACCCATCCGTGAGAGACAAATGTCAGAAAGAATATGTGCCACCGCAAACTTTAAAAGGAATGAATTTAAAGAATTCTCAGACCATTCCAAAGCAATTAATGTTAAGACTGGTCTAAATTCAAAGAATTCGCAAATGACAATTCTTAGTTGATGATATTTAAAAAAAAGCTTCCCTTTTAGGAAAGAAAACATTATGGATAATGAAGAAATAACTTGTTTTCTTCATGCGTCAAAAATGCATGATAATGAGGTAATGGGTTAACATACCTTATAATGCTATCTATCTTACAACTTAGTCTACGTTGTCTTAGACTTGTCTAGAAATTTGTTCCTTGGAAATAGATTCAAAACATTGTTGGAAAAGGATAAACTTTAATCTGTCTAAAAATCGTCCTGTAACTCATTCCCACACAACCCCTCCTTTTTATGTCCCTCAAGAAAACGCTTTAGAAAACATTGTGGCAAATGAAGAAATTAATTGTATCAAGCAATTTCTTCATTATCCACCATGTTTTCTATTCCAAAGGTTAAACAAATTTAAAGTTCCATCAACTTCAAAATGGTCTTCTGCAACTTCTTTCATTTTCAACCAGTTTTTGTTGTGTGGGCATGGGTTAAGAGAGAGTTAGCCCTTGTAATGCTGAATAAAATATTATTTACAATTGCTTTTAAAATCAAAGGACTGATATCACTGGAAGTACGAGTTGCAGGTCAATATTTCATTTAGTTCTCCCATTTCCACACAATGACACATTTTGATGCTCCTCAAGACAAAAGACAGAGAAAATATTGAGTCAATTGAAAAAATTGCAACAAGCAATTTCTTTATTTTCTACAAACTTATCTACCAAGAAAGTTGAAAAAAATCTAAAATTACACACGCCCGCAATTGTTGTCTGCAATTCCTTCCAATTTTGACCAATCAAAAATTCTGTTGTCTGGTAATGGGTTAAGACATATTGGTCCCCCTCCCCCCATTTTGTCAGGGTATTTACTAGTTATCTCCCTTTCATTGCTGTCAATCAAATAATCAATTAACCAATCAAAATTTTCATTTAGACCGGAAGAGTAAATTTGAACTCTGACATTGGCTAATGTTTATGTCACAAACCAACCATTTTATTTTTTAGTTACGAGTTAGTAACCATAATTTTTGCAGAATATCTTTGTGTCAGAGGTAAGTAATTCATGAATTGACCTTAGCCCTTTCTTGTTCAATCCCTGGTGTTTACGTCCCCGTGAATTTATAATTCAGACAACATTGGAGAAAAAGAAGATATTACTTAGAACCAGCAATTTCTTCTTTTTCCCACAATATTTTCTATCCTACTGAATGGTTATTTTTCAAATTAAATCCACTTTAAATTTTGTTCTGCAAAACCTTTGAGTTAGACAGATCTAAGATTTTGCAAAACAGAAAAGAGTTAACCCTCACTGTGATTTCATACATGAGAAAATATTGTGGAAAAAGAAGAAATTGCTTGTAACGAGCAATTTCTCCTTTTCCCACAATATTTTCAACCACATTGGATGGCTTCATTTCAAATTGCTTCCAATTTTCGTTGTCGTCTGCAAGCTGTTTCAATTTTGACCAGTCTAAAATTTCAAAAAACAGGAAAGGGTTAAACATTGAACTAAATCAAGATTTTGACTTTTTAGTATTCGAGTGAACATATTTCTCTAGTTTAGCTACGATTTGGGCAGAATCTACAGCTCTAAGAGCAGGGACTGTTTCCTGATCTTCCACGTTCATTAATGATTCCAAAAACACGCTGTCTGACATTGTCTGATGTAACATATGTACAGAGAGTTGTTTGATCAAATGGGCAGAGATTCCCAAACTGTCAAATTCTTTTCGTGTAACATTGTAACTGCTGAGTATATCTTGAAGGAGTACATAGTCTTCAACTCTGAAAGGAAACACAACAAAATATAGATGATAAACTACCAAAGAAATCACAGTATCTTAGCACAAGAGTGTGATATACACAATATAGGTCATGGTTGATGAATTTCATTTTTCCCACTATCCAATGGTTTTGCACCTAAAATACCACTATTAAACCTTAACTTTTAGCTTAACTATTCCAGAGCCAGATGTCTCATTTAAAACAATGATTTCACACTAAAAATACAACAATGTACCAAGATTATTCTGGATTCTTTTTAATAAACTTTTATAACTTCTTCACCTTTTCCAATATTCAGGAGTCAGGCGCCTATTTACAAACTGGTTTTGCACTTAAAATACCTTGATTTTTGTGTTTATATTGAACTATTATTATTTACTCACCTTTTTCCATGTTCAGGAGTCAGACGCCTATTTACAAACAGTGGTTTTGCACTTAATGTACACAGATCATCTATTTCCTCCTCTGGGTCAGAGGGAAGGTCTGTAAATATGGGACATCCTTTTTTATCCTCTGGCTCTGTAAAAATCAAATGAGAGGTTTAACCCATTATCAGACGGCTAAATTTTAGACTTGCCCAAATTGGTCAAATAGATTGAACCACTTGGCAGAAGAAGATTATTAAAGAATTACTCATGATTTGTAACAAACAAGAGGGCCAAAATGGCCTTAAATCATTCAAGTGAGAATGCAATGTAGTTTCATAATTTCTATAAGATGATAAGCCCTGCCCTGCTATGCTGACATTTTCTCACAAATCAAGATTTCACTAACAAGTTTTGACAAAAGTCACCAAAAGAACATTTGTACAAATTGGCTAGATGATACTGCATAAGAAAATTGTTAAAGATTAAATTCATAATTATTATGTCGGATTAGTCTGTCCTGCCATGCCCTAATTTCAAAATTTCATTTTAAAAGTTTTAACAAGGTGCCAAATTCTCACAAGATACGCCCGTCACACTGCTTAATATTAACAGGGGGTTTGAATAGAACTGAGGTTATTTTGAATGAATATTTTTTGTCAAACAAAGTATGAAAAACAACAAAGGACAATTACTCAAAATATACGCTAGGTAGAGTTATGGTTCTTGTACACTGCACTCCCACTTGGTGAGCTCTATCCATCCATGAAGTTTCATGATTCTAGCTATTATACTTTTAGAGATATACTCCGGACAAGATTCAAGTATGAAAAACAACAGAGGGCAATAACTCAAAAATAGGCTAGGTAGAGTTATGGTCCTTGTACACTGCACTCCCACTTGGTGAGCTCTATCCATCTATGAAATTTCATGATTCTAGCTATTTTACTTTTAGAGATATATTCCGGACAAGATTCAAGTATGAAAAACAACAAAGGGCAATAACTCAAAAAGCAGGCCAGGTAGAGTTATGGTTTTTGAGCACTGCACTCGGTATTGATGAGAAGAATATAACTGCCAAGTTTAAAGTCAATCGGACTTACGGTGACAGAGTTATGCTCCGGACAAAGAAGTGGACACCGCCAGGACAACCAGACGCCCTGACACCACGGGTGATCCCATAATACGTCCCGTCTTCGACGGTCATATAAAAAGGGTCACTCAAGGAAAATTCCTGCCATGTTAGGTCAAAATTGGCCAAATTGTTTGAACCACTTGGCAGGAGAAGATTACTAAAGAAATATTTATGATATGTCAAAGTCTGATAAAGATAGATGATTAAAGAAATATTCATGATTTGTCCAAGTCTGATAAGCTCAGCCCTGCCACATACCAATTTTTCACAGATCAAAATGTTGGAAAGAAGTTTGGAAAAGGTTTACCCAGTGGGTAGTTAAGGTGAAGATTTACCAAGAATCATGTCAGGATATATCTAATATTCCCCACCCTGCAAGGCAAACATTTTTTCAAGAACCAATTTTGAAGGGGCACACAAGGAACATTTTTACAAACTTTGGTCCAATTTAGGAGGAGAAATTTTTTAAAGACTTGATTTCTCTATGTCTGATAAGTCTAGCCATTTCCGCACCCCAAATTCATCCCACATCAAATTCTACAAGTTAAGTCCAAACTGGCCAAGTATTAATTCCATTCCAACACTGTGATGCTTTTAGACGCCCATCAAGAAAAAAACAATTGATAAAACATTGTGTAAAATGAAGAAATTGCTTGTAAAGCAATTGCTTCATTTTACACAATGTTTTCTACCTAAAAAGTTGAAAAAATCTCAAATAAACTTTAAATTGTCGTCTGCAACACCTTTCATTAATGGGATATGGAGGAACACATTTTTGAGGAATGATGTCATGATTTCTCATAATTCTGATATGCCTCCTGTCATGCCCCTATCTTTTAAAATTCAAAGAATTATTGACAGCATAAGAGACATTGGATGATCATAAGAGCTCACCTTGAGCATGTTGTTCTCAGGTGAGCTAAAAATTATAATACTTGGTTGGTGACCTACAGCTTTACTTTGTTCAAATGCTGGATGAGACACGGAAGAAATTCCTTCATTGTTCACAATGTTTCCCAAAGCTTTTTTCTTGAGGGGCGTCAAAAAGCGTCATTGTGTGGGGGAATCGGTTAAGTTGATGAATATAGCTGAACTGCTAGAAAACCAGTGTGATAAGGACAAATTGATTGAGATAATTAAATAGAAACCTATCTTACCTAATAATGTACATGAAGCTTCAAAACTCCATGGTTTTTCTTGTGATTCTGAATCATAACCATTGAGATCAGCATGAAAATCTGTAAATATATCAACAGTCAGAATAGTTAGAAAATAAAATATAACATTAAACTCAATACTGCTTTCACTATATTCATTACCTTTCTTGTCTGTGTTAAGTAATTTCCTCTTTTCCCATGCTATTGTTTTATAGATAAGCCTTTAGAAACAACTTTTATGGGGAAAGGTTAGTCCAGACTTACGACTCTTGATTTATGAACCAGGAAGTGTCATACTCAGGCAGCATAGAGTACATACCAAAACACTCCAAGCCTGGTCCCAAGGTTAATATTAATGATATTATACTCAAAACAAATAGGATTTATTTAACGGCTGTCCAAAACAGGTACTTTGCACTTTACTTTATTTTGTGTGGAAATAGGTGAAATAGAAAGGAATTTAATGTGTTATTTCTCTTTCAAACCCTGACAAGATTTCACAGATTAACATCATTACAACAATACAGGATTTGATAGAGAAATAATGATAGGTCAACCCATTTCCACTCAAGAAAAATTTAGACTGGTCCAAACTGAAAGAAGTTGCACATGACAATTTCAAAGTTTATGAAATTTCAGACTTTTTAAATTTTCTGAGTAGAAAACATTGTGTAAAATGAAGAAATTGCTTGTAACAAGCAATTTCTTCATTTTCCACAATGTTTTCCAAAGCTTTTTCCTTGGGGGCGTCCAAAAGTGAGTGAGAAAGGGTTAAGTTAATAAGAACTTCCTAAACAGTCCCACCCTTTTACAGGGCTGTTACAAGTAATTTGTTTATTTCACACAATGATTTCAGACCTCAAAGATGAAATCAATTTGAATTCCAGGAACTTGGAATCATCCTTTGTAACTTCTTTGATTTTGGACCAGTCCAAAATTTTTGCTGTCTGGTAGTGGATTAAATAACAAATCACACTCAAAATTTGGGCAATCTCAAAATTAATGCCTGTAAAGCGTTTGTGAGTCAAAAAATTGTCTTGTCTTATAACAGGGGTAAAAAACTTGTCAGTTCACCTACCATGTAGGAATTGTTTCATTCTTTCGGATCTTGCAATCTTTAAAAGAGATCGTCCAGCGTAAGTTGATAGTGTAGGATCAGCTCCAAATGACAACAACAACCTGACCATCTCAATCTGATCCGTTTCTACTGCATCATGGATTGGTCTGAAACAGAATGGAATACAATGGCTAATAGATCAACATAAGAGGACCATGATGGTCCTAAATCGCTCACCTGTGGCATCTGCAAAGTACTGTACTTTTGTATAAAAAAGACACTGTTTGAGCCAAATAACAATATAACATACATGTACTACATATCAAAGCTCTTGGCCTTATGGTTTAGGAAAAGAAGATTTTCAAAGATTTCCTTCTTTATTCCTGTTCAAAATCAGGGATCAAACAGAAAAGGTCTAATTTTCAGAATTCGGTAATTCTTTGAAGTATTTTGGTGGCATGTCAATAAATATTGATACATATCAAAATATTAAAACTCTACACCTTAAGGTTTATGAGGAGAAGAATTTCAAAAATTTCCTTCTTTATTCCTTTGTAAAACCAGGAATTGCATAGAAAAGGGCTAAATTTCTTGACACGTTAATTTTTTGAAGTATTTAGATAAAAGGTCATAAGATGATGGTACATAAGAATATCAAAGCTCTAGGTCTAATGGTATGGGAGGAGAAGATTTTCAAAGATTTTCTTTGTAAAATCAGGGATGGCAAAGAAAAGGGCTAATTTTCAGAGTAAAGTAATTCTTTGGAGTGATTTTGTAGAAAGTCAATAGGTGATGATATGTACCAAATCTCTAGGTCTTGTAGTTTAGGAGGAGAATATTTTCTAATTGTTTACGGATGGACAGACAGACAGATGGAGAGACGGTTAGATGGACGCCAGATATTTAACAATCACAATAACTCACCTTCAGCATGTTGTGCTCAGGTGAGCTAATAAACCAGAAAGAAATGATTTTTACCCATTACCTGAGAATGAAAATTTAGGCTGGTCCAAATTCAAAGAAGTTTTCAAATGTTTTCAATTCTTTTAATTATTCTTGAAGTGGGTCACATTAGTAACATTTCTGCAGACTGCAAAACTACAGCTAATTTAAGCTGTAGTTATAACATTTAGGTTGCCAACCAACCATTTCACTTTCTGTTTTTGGCAAAAATAACACTGTTAAATATATAAGCAGGAGTTCCTGTTGTTCGAGTCAATGGGTGGGGGTCAACAGAGTAAATGGGTAGGGCCAGCGATTGGTCAATTCAGATGACAACAAGGCTATGGTAATACATGAACTTAGGGTTTCTCCTATAACAGATGCTGTTTGCTACAAAGGTTGTTAGTTATATTACGGTAATCACATGATCATAAAATTGATTCTGACATAATTTGATATTACAACCTTATTTTGAGCTTTCTGTAACTAACAATTTATGAAAGAATTTCAATGTTTATGACGTTTGATGTCAAACAAATATACCTGATGCCATCTACAGAACAGCAATTCACATCAGCACCATATGTCAACAAAATCCTCGCTATTTTTTGTTGTCCTCGTACACAACACTCATGAAGTGCAGTGTACCCGGCATTATCACGTGCGTTGACGTCTACACTTCCTGTTGCTAAGCAATATAGTGCCACTTCCTGAAATGACAATGAAAGGATAATGTTATAAGACATACTAACTGACAGTGAAATTTGAGGTTTTAAGGTAACATTTTGAAGTTCTGCACATGAAACAGACTAAAAACAGAAATTTATTAACCCATTCCTTCACAATGATGCTTTTTGACAAGCAATTTCTTCATTTTTCACAATGTTTCCTACCTAGAATGTTGAAAAAAATCTAATATTCAAGAACTTTAAATTGTCGCCTGCAACCTCTTCTCAATTTGGACAAGCCTAAAATTTTGCCGTCTAAAAGATCTGACTTTTGCTTTATATCTCTCACCACATAGCCATTTCCTGTTTTGCCAAATTTTAGACCTGTCCAATTATAAAGGTTTTGCAGTTGTATTACTCCGTAGCTTCTAGTACTTTAATAAAAGACCAAAATGTCTTGCATGAAGAAATTAACCAATTGTGACTGTCAACCAAAGAATTGGTTGATCAAAGGAATCATTTATTTAGACCAGAAGTCAAATGTTGACCTTTGAGCTTTGCTGTGCCATACAGAACCTCAGGATATAAACACAGCTAAACACTTTTGCCTTTTCCCAGAGTATTCAGAAAATACTTTTCGTCTGGGCAGGTTGTATTTACTTAGGGAAGGACTACTACAAGAATTAATCCATTACCATAATTAACCCATACCCAGACGGCAATATTTTAGGTTGGTCCGAATGTTGCAGTTGAAAACTCAAAGTTAATGAAATATTAGATTTATTCATTTTTCCAGGTAGAAAAGTTAACAAAATGAAGGAATTGCTTGAATCATGCAATTTCTTCATTTTCCAAAATGATTTAAAGACTTTATTTCTTGAGCTGTGCAAAAAGAGGAATGGTGTGCAGATGGATTAACCTTTGTCAGGCTGAATCAAGATTGTTCCTGTTTTGGCCAGAGCTATAGACAAAGATCAGATTGCAAAGTCAATAAGAGCAACTTCTTGTCCCTTTCAGTCAATTAATCAGGTCAGTGCAAAAGCACTTTAAGTGTTTATACACATTGAAATGATGATATACAACTAGTGCTTTCAGACTTTCAATCCTTTGATTTTTAAGCAATTTTGAAAAGGATTTAAGTCAGCAGTACAAGGGTTAACCAATTCGCACACAAACCCTCCTTTTTAAGCCTCTTAACCCTTTCCTGGTTTTTGAAATTTTAGACTGGACGAAATTAAAAGAGGATGCAGACAACAATGAAAATTGGATTCAATTCAAAATCAAAACATCCTATGTCATAGAAACACTGTGGGAAAAGGAGAAATTGCTTATTATAAGCAATTTCTCCCTTTTCCACAATGTTTTTTCAAGTATAAAATCACTGTGACATAAAATCCCGGGTTTATCTGGGAAAGGGGTTAGGAAACATCTTTGGGAAACATTGTGGAAAATGAAGCAATTGTGTGTACCAAGCAATTTCTCGATTTTTATCCAGAAAATTGAAAAAATCTAGATTTCCACCAATTTAAATATCGCCTGCAACTCCATTCAATTTGGACCTGTCTATTTTTTTGTCGTGTGGGAATGGGGTAATTACAGAACAACGCACATGTGTTCATCCCTACAAAATATGGGTCTTTTACAATTTATTTATGTTCTATAAAAAAGGGATAATAGAAAGAGAAAAAAAAATAACAGTAATTCTCATAACTATTCCTTTGATGTACTAATTTCGTGCCATTTTTGTACTTTCCCAGTTGTGAGAAATATCAGTTTTCATGGCATAAATAGAAATCTTGTTTACGATCTCATGATGTTGTGTAACACTACCTGGTAACCTGATATCGTCTCCGTGAATATTTATGGGAGAAAATTGCAGAAAAATAATGGCTTTCTCGGAAATAAAATCACATGACTACCATGATTATCTGCAAAAAAAGAGGACTTTGAGGTTATTTGGCCTTTTAATTATCAACCAAAAATACACGTCATTCTCAACCCATTTCTATATAAAATTTTTTTAAACCATTCCAGACAACAAAATTGTAGAGTGGTCCAGATTGAAAGTTGCTGCAGACAACATATCAAATTGCACTATATTTGGAAAGTAAATGCCAAATATGGAGAGAAAAAAAACAACATTGTGAGAAAATGAAAAATTGCTTGTTATAGCAATTTCTCCTTTTCCCATTTTTTTTCCCATGCTAGTATTTCTTCAGGGCATCAAAAAGGCTTGTAAAGTTTTGTAAAGTGTTAAACTTATTCAAATTAAAAGTGGTTTGAGGCAGCAACTCAAAAAGCATTTGATTAAACAAGAGGACCATGATGGTCCTATAACGCTCCCCTGAGTATGATGACTCGAGGCTTTATGATATTAACAAAATGTCAAAGCCCTATAACTACATGTAATTATTCAGGAGATTTGTTTAAAAGATTTTCAATTTAATCCTAGGTTTATTGAAAATCCTACCATTTAGAGCTAATTTCCAGAGTATGGTAATTCTTTGAATTATTTTGGTAGAGGGTCAATAGAAGATGATTTATACATAATATCAAAGCTCTTGGCCTAATGGTTTAGAAGGAGAAGATATCCTTCTTTATTCCTTTCTAAAATCTTAGATTGAACAGAAAATGGAGTATTTTCAGAATACAGTAATTCTACCAAGAACTTTGGTAAAGGGTCAATAGGTTTTAATACACACCAAATATTAAAGCTCTATGCCTTATGGTTTGGGAGAAGTTTGAGAGAAGAAGGTTTTCAAAGATTTCCTTCTTAATTCATATGCAAAATTAGGGATCACAAAGAAACAGGCTAGTTTTCAATGTCGGTTTTTCTTTGAATTATTTTGGTAAAGGGTCAATAGACATTGATACATACGAAATATTAAAGCTCTAGATCTTATGGTTTGGAAGATTTTCAAAGATTTCCTTCTTTATTTCCATGTAAAATCAGGGATTGCACAGAAAAGGGCTTATTTTCAAAATATGGTAATTCTTTGAATTGTTTTGGTAAAGGGTCAATAGATGAAGATTTATACCAAATATTGTTACAAGCAATTTCTTCTTTTTACACAATGTTTTCTCAAGTATGATATCACAATGATCACAAAATCAGGGCTTGTATGTGAAAGGGTTAAACCAGAAATAAGAGACCATTATAGATAACTTCAGATATTTGAATCTTAGATATTACATGATTTATTGACTAAATGCTGTTTTTCAGTATCTACTGGGTAGTTTATGAAATCACACTCAAAATCTTAACATCATAAAATCTTTCTTCTACAGTCATAGCTGAAAATCAGCCACCTGTATAAGGGTTCCACCTGCCTTAGTAAGTCATGTAAGGAAATCCATATGGTAAACTACTATAAAATGAGCCTTTATTTTAGCTCTACCTGCCTTAGAGAGCCAAATCAGAAAATCCCCATGGCAATGTACCATAGAGGGAACCTGTACCAAACCTCCAACTTTTGCGTCCCGAATGATCAAAAACATAAATGTAAGTAGCACATATGTAAGATTTGACACAATGAACTGTACCGTTCAGTACTCAGGTATCAGATAATTCAATATTCATGTATCAAATGATTTGCTTCTTTTTCAGTCATATCACAGCGGCTCGAGCATCTAACAATGGATTCATTGTATTTCCCGCACCAGTTGCACCATTACATTCTTTCCTAGCCTCCAGCTGCTATCCAACTTAGGTTTACTATAATTCAGCCATGTATCAGACGAATCGAAATTCATGTATTAGATGGATAAATTCGTAAGTAAATTTAGAATCAACTGATCTTTTCAAGATTTATATATCAGATGGATCATTTGTCTTTATCATTCAGAAAACTGGTCTTTTCAAATTTGTTTATCTGAAGGATCATTTTGATTGTGCATTTAGAATCAACTGATTTTAGCAATATCAGAAAGATGATTTTGTATGTGCATTTATGATAAACTGACCTTAGCAAGATTCATGCATTAGAAGGATCATTTTGTCTGATTGTTTAGAAACAAAAGATCTTATCAAGCATTGAACTGTACAGATAAAATGATCCATTTATCCCCATCATGTTAGCCCCTTTATGAAAAATTTCTAGGGGTCAAAGCAGGGTTTTAAAACTATTAACTAGAGGCGCTTGAGAGCCTGATTCCCTCCACCGCCCTGAATTTACTTATCATTCATGAGAAATTTGGTTGAAAACCATCCAGCAGTTTGCAAGAATAAGATTTTCAAAGTTTCACTATATACCATATATTGACACAAGCCCCCTATAAAAACCATAATTTTCTGAGGTGACTATAGGTATCACTGTTAACCATATATAGAAATTATCCTAAACCATTAAAGCAATGTTTACAGCCAATCAATTCTTTTTTAGCAATCTAATAAGGGGTCACCAAAGGATCATTCCAGTGAAATTTGGTTGAAATTCATCCAAAAGTTTCTAAGATTTTCAAAGCTTTCACTGTATATGGAAATGAGCCCTGCCCATTTAAGCCATATTTTCTGCCCTATAAAAACTCTTTGAAGGAATTTTGACCCCTCCAGAAATCAGTTTGACCCCTAGTACGTCTTGGTCAAGAAGTCAATCTCTCCTTAATTTTGAAATGTAGCAAAAGCTCTGCTCTTCAATATAAGAGCTTTCAATAGCAATTTTAAACAATATGTGCAGTCTTATAACAAAAACATTGATACTGAGATGTTCCTAATTTTGCATGGCAAACAATCTAATAATCTTTGATGCACACAGGAAGAGAGTAATTAAGGGAATGAATAAGCAATGCACCATAGGAATAGAAATAGTCCTTTTAAGACATGGAGAAAAGAAGTTGACATTTTGGAATAGTCTACAACTGATAAACAAGAGGGCCATTGGCATTAGGTTGGTCACCTGAGGTAAAAGCTCTTTTTCTTTTAACAGTTTAATTTAATGTTAAGGTAAGAATTACGATACAAGTGGGTCTGACCATACTTTAAACTTATATAGGCTCTGTACCTGGGGACCCCAAAGTCTCAGTGACAAATACAAAGGTTTTGGGACTAATATGAAAGGAGGAGAACACTTTTTCCTCCCTCTGGATCTATGTGTAATAATTTCAGAAAAATTTAAGAGGTCAATTAATTTATGTTTCATGCTGAATATCAATGTTAAAGGCCAACTGGGTCAGGACTTTTTAAAAGATTTTAAAGATTTAACTTTCATTGCCATGGCAACCAGAGTTCTTCAACTCGATTTCTATCATTTTTGCTATAGTGAAAGAGGACCACCTAAGGAATGTTTCTGCCAAATTTTATTCAAACTGATCCATTAGTTTGAGGGGAGATTCCATTCAAAAATTGTTTTTTATTTCTTTACAAACCCCGCCCCCTAGAGCTCTGCCTCTGGGGACCCGAGGGTAATGATTTAAGCAATTTGAAAGAGGTCAGTATACTAATGTTTCATGCAAAAAATCAAGTCTCTACACCTTGTGGGTCAGAAGGAGAACATCTTTAAAGATTATTCTAAAATTCACTATTGTTGCCTTGGCAACCAGAGTTTTCAACTTATTGAATTCTTTGTAATTATTTTAAAGGGGACCACCTTAGGAACATTTCTGCCAAATTTGGTTCAAATTAGCCCCATGGTTTTGGAGGAGATATTGTTTAAAGAAATTGTTAACTGACAATGGACCATGGATGGACGCCAGACAAAGGTGATGACAATAGCTCACTTGATCACTTTGTGCTCAGGTGAGCTAAAAAGAGAGAAAATTTTCTTTCTCCTTTTCAGAAAAAGGTTCAAACCTTCCTACACAAACAGCATCATTATTTTGGTCTTTGTTGGTTTATGCTGTCTTTGATCAAAAGAGGTTAAGATGCTATCACTGAAAGTGATTAATACCTCCCAATGGCTCAATATCACAGAAAAACAACAACATTTTATTACTGAAATAAAGCCATTTCTAGGAATTTTTTAACAAAGGGCCAAAACTCCAAAAACATTACATTGATCATAACCAGAGATAGATCACAAAAACTTACCATGAGCACTTCATGCTAAGGCGAGCTTAAAATGAATGGAAATTAGGCAAAATACAATGTAAAAATCTTTGCTTGATACCGAGTGTGAGTTAAAAATTTGAATCAAATCCATTAAGTAGTTTAGGCAAAAATAGGTTGAAAGAAAAAGCTACAGTGCAGCCAACAAACCAACCAATAGACCAAACAAGCAACCGACCATCTGACTGACACACCAACAAGCTGTTTCCTATATACCACCTTAATATAGTTTGATTATTTGTTTGAATGGGGTTTTATGCCGCTTTCAACAATCTTTCAGTTATATCGAGGTGGCTTGAGCACCTAACAATGGAATCGTGTTATTTCTCACACCAGTACTACCATTACATCCTTTCCTAGCCTCAAGCTACTATCCCACATAGGTCTACAATTTGCGACCCACTGGTGAGAGAAAAGTATGAGTATTGCCGTCGGGGATCGAACCGGAGATCTCTAGATTGACAGTCTGTCACGCTACCAAAGGCGCCAACAGGGCAGCCTAATACAGTTTTAGGGGATATAACTAATGTAGGTATTGGGACAACCTGAACTGTCAACTATACTAAGTTTTTTCAAATTGGACTAGTCTTAATTATGTCTATAAATGGATAAGTTACTGACCTCACAGCCAATTCTTGCTGCTTTATGTAGAAGAGTTTCGCCTGTGTCCTTGTTAACAACTAATCGTTTCACTTCTGGAGGAATTGGAATGTTGTCATAGAAACCAATTTCTACTGAACCATCTGGAATGGGGGAGAATCCAATCTAAAAGATAAAAGTTTATAGTGCATGCAGATACCAATGCTCATATGAAGGAGCTAAAGTACCCCATTACCACATGATTCCACATTTTAAATAAATATAGCCCTAGAAAATATTCTAAAAACATAGTGAGACAAGGTGTCAAATTATCACAAGATACGCCTGTCACACTGCTTGATGTCGACTAGAGTAGGGGAGGCCCCTGAGGCCTTATCGGTCACCTGAGTCCAAAGAGGACAAAAACAGATCAAAGTCCATAAAGTGATGCTACATACCAAATATCAAAGCCCTAGGCCTTTAAGTTAGGGAGAAGAAGATTTCAAAGTTTTCAGTAAAAAGCCTATGTTAAAAGTGTGACATCTTGGAAAGTGCTAATTCTGACCCTTGGGCAATAATTTATACAATCTTGATGGAGATCAGCCAGATGATGCAGTATACAAAATATCAAAGCTCTAGGTCCTCCTGTTTGGGAGAAGAAGAGTTTTAAAATTTTCACAGTATAAGCCCTATGAACAATTTGTGATGTCAGGGGATGGGCTAATTATGACCCTGGGGCCTTGATTTATATTAAATTGATAGAGATCCACCAGATGATGCTACATACCAAATATCAAATCTCTAGGCTTATCTATTTAAGAGAAGAAGGTTTTAAAAGTTTTCACTATATAAGCCTATGTTAAACTTGTGACATCCAAGAGTGGGATAATTTGTACAATCTTGATAGAGGTCCAACAGATGAAGTTGTATACCAAATATCAAAGCTCTAGGCCTTCCTGTTTGGGAGAAGAATAATTTTTCACTATATAAGCCTATGTTAAATTGTGACATCCAGGAATGGGCTAATTCTGTTTATTGGGCCTTGATTCACTAAATAAGCCCCTTATTAAACTTGTGATGTCAGGTAATGGGCTAATTATGACCCTGGGGCCATAATTTATGAAATCTTGAAAGAGATCCATCAGATGATGCTACATACCAAATATTAAAGCCCTAGACCCTCTTGTTTGGGAAAAGACTATATAAGCCTATGATAAAATTGTGACATCTGGGAATGGGCTTACTCCGTTTATTGAGCCTTTTAATATAATCTTGTGGAAATCCACCAGATGATGCTACTTACCAAATATCAAAGCTCTACGCCCTCTCGTTTTGGAGAAGATTTTTTAAATTTTCACCATATGAGTCTATGTTAAACTTGTTACGTCTGGGAATGGGCTAATTTTGACCCTGTGGTTATAATTCATACAATCTTGATAGAGGCCCAATAGCCGGTGCCACATACATAATATCAGAGCTGTAGGTATTTAGGTTTGGTAGAGAAAGCTTTTCAAAGTTGTCACTATGTAAGCTTATGCAACCCCCAAACACCTTTGCCCCCCCCCGGCCATTTCTTGATAGAATTTTTTTTCTTGTACAAACTTGGTAGTCCTTGCCCTAAAGACTCTAAATGCCAAATGTAAATCCAATTAACATGGCATTGCCAGTTCATGACAAGAAGATTTTTAAAGATGTACCTTTTTTTGCCCCAAATGGGAGATAACTCCATGATGAGTACAAATCTGAAGCATCTTCCCATAAGGATGCTTCCTGCCAAGTTTGCTTGAAATCCAAAGGATTCTTAAGAAGAATTGAAAATGTAAAAAGTTAACGCATGATGCACTACACACGAAGACGGACAAAACACGATCGCAGTAGGTCACAAACAACTATTACAGACATCCCACTTTTCTTTAGAAACCTCTAAAAAAGAATGGAAAAAAACCTTTGGCAAAATGAAGAAGTTACATGTAACAAGTAATTTCATCCTTTGTTTTCAATGATTTATTCCCTACAGAAACATTTCTAATTTTTTCAATCAAATTTAATTGTTGTCTTAACTTCTTTGAATTTGGTCAAGTCTAAAATTTTATCATCTGGTAATCCTACCTCTTCATGAAAACTGTGACTATAATCTTGATGGCCTCTGTTGATTGTATCTTGAATAGCAAGTTTGTTTTTATTCTTCGGCTTCCTCTTCCGTTGAAAAATATACTTCTGCTTAAAATGGAAACCTTTTCTCTTTTTGGTTGAGCTGACTTTTTTGACTGGATTAGCATCGACAGAGTCCTTACTCTTTTCAACTGAGCTTTCTTCTTTCTGCGTAAATTTCTCTCGATAATTCTGGAAATATTCTTCATCTGTACTTTCATCGTGCCAGTTGTCCTCGGCTGTATTACCTGTCACATGACTGCCTACCTTATCAATTTCATTATCAGAAAAACAGATCTGCTTTTTGACTTTTTTTGTCGGTGTCTTTTTGGTGTTTCGGTCTAATGAGCTTGAACGTCTTTGACGAAGTTTTCCCTGTTTACTTCGTTTTGCCTCTCTGCCTAAAGATCTCCGCTTTTTCACAGGACTCGTATCTCTTTTTCCAGCTTTTCTTGTTGGTGACTGACCTAGAATTAAACAGATAAAATTATCATATACCTATAAATATTTCTAGTCAAATACATTCCACACAGACAAAAATTGACACATCAGAAAAAAAATGCATTTTATCACTTGTGGCAAACTTTTTGTTGATAAATTTAAAGGGTTTTTAACATTTACTGTGTGAATTCAGGTCAAGTTATACAAAGACTATTAAATTTGTGTTCATAAAACACCTAATTCATTAAACTGGACATCAAAAAGAAATGAAACCTTTTTTTTTTTCCTTATTAGCACATTCCCACATAATCCCTCTTTTTTATCCGCTCAAGAAAAAAAGCTTTGGAAAAAAATTGTGGAAAATGAAGAAATTGCTTGTATCAAGCAATTTCTTCATTATCAACAATGCTTTCTATCCAAAATAAAGAAAAAAAAATTTCCATCTACTTCAAATTAAATATGGACCAGTCTAAAATTTTGTTGTGTGGGAAAAGGTTTTTAAACATTCATTTAAAATCCTCTATGTATAAGATATAATGAAGTTTCTCATGTGCAAAATGTTAAAACTTTTCCACAACAGTTACTGCTTTTTTTTCAAATTCAACCAAAATTATCACGAAGAAAGATTATAAGATTTCATCCCTAAGTGATTGATGCAGCTCTTTTATCATATAAGATAGAGCGTTCTGCTTTTGCATTGAATGTAAGCAAAGATCAAAGATCAGCCTGGTCTCAGTCTATATTACCTGCTTGTCCCTCGTAAGCCACAGTTGTTGAGAATATTTTTGAGGAGAATTGTATGCTCTCTAAAAGCATGAAATACTTTCAGCCCTTTGATATAAATGAAATTTTTTGGAAATGGATTTCATAAGCAATTTATCTTTTTCCAACAAAGTTTTCCATGATCATATTTCTTTAGGGCATCAGACGTGTCATTGTGTGGTCATGGGATAAATTTGATATGTTTCTTGATAATAAACCTACCACCACAAAAAAAGTTTTAGATCCGTCAAGATTAAAAGAAGTTGCAGACAACAATTTCAAATAGGTGAAATTCTAAGATTCATTGTCTGTTGATTGATTGATAGAATGGGGTTTAACACCGTTTTTAACAGTATATCAGTCATATTGCGGCGGCTGGAGCACCTAACAATGGATTCCTGGTATTTCTCACACCAGCACTACCACTACATCTTTTCCTAGCCTCCAGCTGGCCCACTTAGGCTTACGATTGTCCACCCAATGGTGAGAGACAAATGTTGGAAAGAATATGTGCTGCCCCGGGGGATTCATTGTCTGTCTAGGGTATAAAACATAATGAAAATTAAGGAAGACCTTTTAACAAGCAATTTCCTCAATTTTCATAATGTTTTCAAAAGCTGCTGTTAATTGTTTTTATTTGGCATAAGAAACATTGTTGATAAGGAAGAAATTGGTTAACATGTACTAATGAGAGTATAAACTGTTTTTCCCTCTAAAAAAATTAAGTCATAAGATATTTCTAGGAACTCTCCTTTCTGTAATTAATAATTCTTTATAATTAGAATTAATGAACAAATGATAAATAATTCAGATGATTTGTAAGTTCCTAGGTACTAATGTTCCTAGGAACTTAAAAATCAACTTATTAGCTTAAACTTTAACCCATTACCAAAACGACAAGGTTTTACACCAGTCCAAATTCAAAGAAATTGCAGACGACAATTTTTAGTCAATGAACTTTAGAATTCTTGGTCTCTTTGGGTAGAAAATATTGTAACAAGTAATTTCTTCTTTTTCCACAATTTTTTCCATAGCTTTTTTCTTGATGGGCATTAAAGTAGGAATGCATCAAGTCAGCAGAATAACTGTTATATATTGTATAAGGTGACCCAAAAATATCCACAGGTTACGACAAAAAACTTTTAACCCTTGTCATGCTGAACCCTGTTTTAATAGGAGATATGCAGTCTGATCTTTGTCTACACCACCAACCTATCCCTTTTAAGCTAGAGTTGTTATTAAGATGAAATTTAACCCACAATATGTTATTCAAGAGCTTTCATTCCTTTGATGCAGTTTCGATGTTTCATTCTATACAGGACAGACCCCAATTGAAAAAGTGTATTGATGTTGATTTCATTACGATGTAATGTTAACCCTTGTCATGCTGAAACCAGAATATTCGAGTTATAGCAGTAGGTAAAGACAAAGATCAGACTGTACATAAGTATGATCTTAGTCTACACCTCCTGTCTGTCCTTTTAAAACCAGAGTTGTTTATGAAATTAATTTTCAAAGAAGTATTGACAACTGAACAACAAGTACTACCAGTGCTTTCAGCCCTTTGATTTTTATACAATTCTGAGAAGTATTTTATGCAGCATGACAAAGGTTCTTTTAGAAGAGACCTGATAGGTTTCTATGTAAGTGGGTATGCCTTGGCAATGCCTAAATGGGATCCCATGACCATCGTTGTTGTCAATCAAAAATCAATTGATCAATCAATGAGTTATTGAGACTGGAAGTGAACTTTGAACGCTAACAGTTATTTTAACTATTTTGTTGGTATGGCAACATCACATAACTATAGTTTAACCCATTCCAACACAGTGGAATTTTAGACCTGTCCAAATTGAAAGGAGCTGCAAACGACAACTTCTAGTGGATTGAATATTTGATTTTTTCGTCTTTGTGGATAGAAAACATTGTGGATAATGAAGAAATTGCTTGATCCAAGCAATTTCTTCATTTTCCAAAATGTTTTCCAAAGCTTTTTTGTTGAGGGGCGTAAAAAGGAGGGATTGAGTGGGAATGGCTTAATTAAGCAGTAGTTATGGTATGACACTTAGGTTGCCAACTCACCATTTTATTTTTTATTTAAGAAATGAAGAGAATATTTTTTGTTTTCATGGAGGTATGAACCGAAAAAACTAATCACACTGTATGAATACACAAAGCATTCATACATAAGTGTGATTAGGTTTTTCGGTTCATACCTCCATGAAAACAAAAAAACATTCTCTTCATTTCTTATAATTTAATAGCATCAAGCAAAAAGGAAATATTTTACAAAATTTTGATACCTTTTTGTATGGGTCTATTTTGTGCAGAAGCATACAAAATCACTGCGTGCTAAAAATTTTGTTCATGGAGTTATGAATATTTTTTTTTCAACCAATCAGAATGCTCGTTTTTGATAGACAAAACTAAAATTTAAATTATTTCATCTTAAAAACCATAAATTTTTGCAAAATACTGCTGTTTACTATATAAGTTGAACCTACTGCCAGAGGTCAGTGGGCGGGGCAAGCAATTCTCCATTTAACAGTTGGCTAACCACTTACCTCAAATAAAGCAGTTAGACTTAAGAGATGAAGAGAATATATTTTGTTTTCATGGATATATATACTGAAAACCCTAATCACACTGTATGAATACAGAAAGTGGATTCATACATTGTGTGATTAGGTTTTTTGGTTCATACCTCCATGAAAACAAAAAAAACCAACATTTTCTTCACTTCTTATAATTTAAAAGCATCAAGCCAAAAAAACCAAAAGCTTTACAAATTTTGATACCTTTTTGTATGGGACTGTTTTGTGTGGAAGCATAAAAAATTGCTGTGTGCTCAAAATTTTGTTCATGGAGTTATGAATAATTTTTTTCAACCAATCAGAACGCTCGTTTTTGAAAGACAGAAATTAAACTAAAATTATTTAGGTACAAAACAATATAAATTTTTAAAATATAATGTTGTTGTGTGAAAAAAAAAACAAATCTGTATGTAGCAACCTAAATATAAATTCTTTGCCTTTTATGGTAGAACACATTGTGGATGATGAAGAAGTTACTTGTAACAAGCAATTGCTTCATTTTGCACAATATCTTCAAAAGCATTTATCTTAACACATTCTCACCCAGTGATACGTTTAAATGTCCATCAATATGAAAGCTTTAGAAAACAATTGTGAAAATGAAAAATTTGCTTCTTCAAAAATTTCTATCTTTCTGTATAGAAAATCCTGCAGAAAATGAGGACATTACTTGGTACAAGCAGTTCCGAGCAATTTCTATATTTTCCAAATTGTTGAACCTTTAAATTGATTGGCACTAAAAAGAGGGATTGTGTGTGGTAATGGGTTAAGCATTGTGATAAGAGCACTGTACATTTAATATTTGGTTTAGTCCACATGGATTCACATCACATCAATGGTAGTGCATTAGTTACCAACTTTTTTGTTGGTAAGAATTGTCTAAACAGTCTAGTATCTAGTGGCTAGCCCTGACCATCCATTGTAACGCATCAAGTTTCATTTCAGTGTGATGATAACCGTCACTGGCTAATATTGTAGAAAAATCTAAAAATAGTATTAGAAAGAATGACGGCAAAACATCACTGATAAGAAAATTTTGAGATGGTTTTTCATCACAAGTACTTTAATTCCATGATAAGACTTTAACTAGATGTGCTTGAACACCCATATGGCTCCACAGGCCTCAATCTACCGATTGAGAAAATGGTGTTTCAGAAATTCACTTAAGACTGAATCATCTTTGGCATATCTTGCAAATAAGTCTAATCACTGCAATCTTTGAAATAGATCTAGAGAAGCGTTTCAAACTTTTCATAGTTTAACAAAAGTCAAATGAAGTTATGAAAAATTCATTTTCTAAGTCAAACAAAAAGGTATTACCAAAATTTTCACTGTATACCATAGATGGACATAGGTCAAACTATGTTTTTCAACAGATCCTAATAAGATAAAAGAAACTGAAAAACAGTCAAATGAGGATCATTCGTGTGAAAATTTGCTGAAATCCACCAACAGATTTCTGAGAATTTTTTCAAAGTTTTCAGTATATACCTTATATGGAAATTACCACCCTCCTCAGAGAAAGCCATTTTTAAAGCAATGTTTTTCATTCATTCAAACATCACACAAGGATCATTTCTGTGATAATTGATTGAATTCTGAAGTAAAAGTTTACAAATGATGGACAACACTCCATGACAATAGCTCTTTCAGCCAATGAAGCTGAAATAACATGATGGCTAAGTATACCATGGCATTACATGCATATGCATTGTGTAAAAGATTTTCATACCGCTTTTAATTACAGGACATGGTAAATGATGACTAGATATGAAATACAGTGAAATTTTGACTCCAATCGAAATGATTTTCGAATGCCTCACTTAGACACTAAAGTACCATGTCATCGATAGTTTTAAGAAGGTATAAAGTTCATTTATTTGAAAAATTATATACCATTGTCACATTAGGAAGTGACTGTTAACCATAAGATACTAGACTGCAAAAGTGCCTATATTTAGTTTTGCACTAAAACATAAAACACAGAAACAACTACACACTATTAGTTAATTATAACAAAGGTCCTACCTTTTAGTCTAAATCTAGTTCTATTTGGGAGGACTTGCGGGGTAAAATCTACAAAGCCTTTGTGAAAAGACCTCCGGGTGGTAAACTGTGTTCGACTATGACACATGCCTAAACAAAAAGCAAATCAAATTGATGCATGCCATGCCTCTAACATTATCTTGTCTGATCGTATTTAATCAAAATTGCTCCTTTTACTTAATATGTAGATGCAATATTATATCTCGTTACCAATTGCCTACAATGACACTTTTTGACACCTCTCAAGCAAAGATAGTTAGAAAAAAATTGTGTAAAAAGAAGAAATTGCTTGTGAAAAACTATTCATTTTCAAAATTTTCTACCCATAAGGATTTTCTTTTTTAAAGATTTCATCACTTTGAAAGTGTCGTCCGCAGCTTCTTTCAATTTGGATTAGTCTAAATTTTTGTTGTTTGGTAATGGGTAAAAAACTACTCCCTTTTTCTCATAACTTATTATGTTCTAGAATGATTTCTGTATTGCTGCCATGTGTGATCTTTTTTTAGACATAGGTTTTAGAACAAATATTTAAGTTGCTTTAAAGTCATATTTTCCTTCTTATGAAGGAAAATACAGTTTAAACAATCAATTGTTTATTTGGTCACTAAAGTAAACAAACGCCTTCTTTACCCTTGTCATGCTGTATAAAAACCCTTACGAAACTGTATTAAAATCAAAGAGCTGAACGCGCTGATAGTACTTGTTCTAAAATCAATAGTTCTTTTGAAATTCAATGTCATAACTTCACTAGTAGGAAAAGTACAAGCAGGAGGTGAAGACCAAGATCAGACTGCACTTATGTGCAGACTGATCTTTGTCAATACCTCCTGCCTAAACCGGAATATATCGGGTTCGGCATGACAAGGGTTAATTACAATATACAAAAGGAGGGTATGAGTGAATTTTTTTTCTAGAAAGAGTATTTTATGTTTTTTCTTACTGATTTCAACTAGTGTTTGTTTAGATTTTGATATTAAGTCAAATGCACTAGATTCTTTACCAGAAATGTTCACTGATCTTTGGCATTGACAGTTGTATAATGTCTATGTGCTGATAACTATACTTTACGAACAATTTCCTTAATTTCTGTGACCTAGCTAGATGCATGAATGATTGGGAAAGTTAAAATGTCATCACTGATGTCATAACTTTACATAAGTAAATCTTAACCCTTTTCATGCTGAACCCGGAATATTCTGATTTTGGCAGGAGATGAAGACCAAGATCAGCCTGCACATAAGTGCAGTCTGATCTTGGTCTTCACCTCCTGCTCGTAATATTCCTGCCAGAGTAGTTTATGAAATTGATTTCTAAAAAATATATATAATTTTGAACAAGCTCTATGAGTGCTTTCAGCCCTTTGATTTTACAGAAATATAGTAAGGTAATTCCTACAGCATGACAAGGGTTAAACTGTGGTGTGTCACAATTTAAAACATCAAAACTTCTTTCACGTAGAATTATTTTAATTTCATAGTCTCAATTGTTATATTTATTCATGTTTTGGGCCTTGAGTATAGTGTTCATATAAATTTTGTTATGAGTTTTGTGGAGAGATATGGCTTTGATTCTTATGAAAATTTTATATAGGAAAGTTATCTGCGTTTTCAATAGCTATTAATGTCATTTTCACATTAAATATCCTTTCTTCATATTAAATCTAATGAAATCATTATAACTTGCAATTTAGTTTAATGTATATCTAATGTCCTACTTTGAAAAATCATAACTAATTTGGTGTTGTTATATTACTACTGTCATGTTATTACTTGCCTTAAGTAATTTCTTTATTACCCACAATGTTTTCTAACCCACAAAAGAGAAATAACTTTCAAAATTTCATCAATATGAAATTGTCCTCGATCTGAATCTTCCCTGAATTTGGGCCAGTCTAAAATTTTGTTGTCTGGGAATGGCTAAAAATGATGAATACTTCAATTTTTGTTATGTCTACCAAAATTTTTGAAAATCAAACATGTAGAGATTATTCTTTGCATTTCTTCAGTGCTTCATTTGTATAAAGTGATGAAAGTGACAACTGTCAACAACAGATGGTACAGTTTATCTGGGAAATGAGATTGAGTTTAATAGCCTATTGGTGACATCAGGGAATATGGTAAGTTAAATGTCCGTTCAATTGAACTGAGTAGTTAGAAAGTAAAGAACAGGACTATGATGCTTAATCTCTTGCCAAGAAATTGACAGCCAAGCCAAAGGCATTTGCATGCTTTGCTCTTGTTTATTCACTGGCACTTAACAGCAGAGGACAGACAAGGGCATTTGCTACTCATGAATATTTATTAGCGATTGACAGCTGATCGCAAAGCATTGGCAGGTGGTGCTCAAAAATATTTACTTGCTCTTGACAGCTGATCACAAAACATGGGCATGTGGTGCTCAAAAATATTAACTGGCACTTGATATTTGATCACAAAGCATGGGCATGCAGTGCTCAAAAATGTTAATTGGCATTTGACAGCTGATCGCAAAGCATGGGCATGTGGTGCTCAAAAATGTTTACTGGCAATTGAGAGCTGATCAAAAGGCATAGGCATGTGTTATCCTCAAAACATTTTCTTGCACTTGACAGGTGATTGCGAAGCATGGGCATGTGGTGCTCAAAATTATTCCTGGCACTTGACAGCTGATTACCAGGCATGGGTATTTGGACCTCACGAATTTTACCTACCAGTGTGCTACAGCTAATCAAAAGGCATAGGTATGAACATTAATTGGCACTTGACAACTGCCAGGCAGGGGCATGTGTTGCTCACGGACATCTACTGGCACTTGAAATTTCTTGTTATAGGCATTTTTCAATTCCCGCCTTGTTTTCTACCCCAAATACAAAGATTTTGAAATTTCATCAACTAACAAGAACTTGTCTAAGGAGGTGACTTACTACCCCTTGTTTGATGCTTGATGTTTTGTATAGAAATGTAGTCATGTCCATTTTCATGGGGAAATAATCTTAAACTAAGGGGAGCTGATGGTATAAGGTTCTTGCAAAACATTTGCACAAATTCAATGAAAGTTTGAAGGAAAACGGAAAGAAGAGTTTGCAATACCAAATTATAAATAAGGTACAAGTATAAGAAAAATGTCTAAGTTCAAGGTAAGGTAATTATTTCAACATAGGGAATTAAGTTTTCAAAAAGGCCCCTTGCAAAACTTTTTTATGTGATAAAAATTTATGTATACATTTATTACAATTGAAAAAAAATAATAATAATAAAAAAAAAAACTGTAGGAGGTGTTTGCAACACAAAGTTAGTATTAATGTAAAATATGAAAAACATCCAAGTTCCATTATAAATAAATTTCTGCCAGGGGGATTTGATCCAAAAATGCCTGTTTCATCTGATCAGTGTATGTATGAAGTGTTATTACTTTTATGCAAAATTGTAGGAAGTGTATATGACACAAAATTAATTGAATTATTGTACACATGGCATTTCCCACAACATTTTCTACCCCAAGAGATAAAGATTTTTGAAATTTCATCAACTAAAAAAATTCATTTTTGAATATTGACCTGTCAAAATTTTTCTTGTCTGGTTGTAGGTCAACACATTCCCACACAATGAAGCCCTTTAAAAGAAAGTCTATTGAAAACATTGTGGAAAATGAAGAAATTGCTTGTTAAAAGTAATTTCTTCATTTTTCACAATCTTTCTTACCAAAAAAGAAAAAAAAAAGAATCTTAACTTTCATATACTTTACAACTCTGCAACTTCTTTGGATTTGGATTAATATATAATAAATTTAACTGTGTGGTTATTGGCTAATAAAAGAACATTTTCCCCATCTGTCTATAAATCTGCATAATGTTCTAACTGTAGGGGACACAGACACAAGACTAATTGCAATAAGTGCCATGAGTCAGAAGCTATCAATATTTTTATGTTTGATAAGCTATTTTGTTTATATACAAAATTAGGTTCTTAACACATGACATGTTCTTATTGTTGAAAATAAATTTACAAAGTATTTTATCATGATTGTGTTTTGAAAAAGAAAGAATAATAAGATCAAACAGTTATTCAATCCCTATAATTGGATATTTTCTATTGAAATCGTCTCGAAAAATAAATTAATTAAACATAAAAAAATAAATTAAACATATTCAAAGTTTATAAGCTTTACATTCATATTAATAGAGTTTAATTAATTTATTCATTGTTCATAATGAATAATTCTTTCATAAGAAACAAAAGCTTTCTATTGAAATTCTAAAGATGAGATTATGTTAATACATTTACCAATATTAATTTTGTTGTTTGCTTTCAAAAGATCCTACGCAATCATCATAACCTTACTTTAGTTCCATGCTAATGTCTTCAAATATCCTGTTCTTCAAATGAAGGCATTATCATGAACTATGAGGCAAATGACTCTGGTGCTCACCTTAGATAAGGTTCTTTTTCTTCAAGGCCTAATACTAACTGGGTCTGGAGATGACCCCCTTTCAACTTTAACTTAAATCAACTTATGTTGCCATGGCAACCAATGTTTCAACAGATTTCAAATCTTTTAGTAATTTTTAAAAGGGGGCAACCTAAGGGAAATTTCTGCCAGATTTGTTTAAAATTGGCCACATAGTTTTGGAAGAGTTGCCTCCTTTATTTCTATATAGAACCAATCACCGGAGGGACTCCGAAATTTTAGCGATTTGGAAAGAGGTCAAAGAACTAATGCTTCATGCACAATATCAAGATTCTACAACTTCTGGGTAGGGAGGAGGTGAATTTCATAAGTTTATTTTTTTTAATTTTTCTCCTGTTGTCATGGCAACCAGAACTTTCAACGGATTTCAATTCTTTGGTTGAAATTGGTGAAGTGTTTTCCAAAGAGATGTTGTTTTGAAAATCCTTTTTAATTTCTATATAAGCCCAATCTCCCCTTTGGATCCATCCCTGGGGTCATGAAGGTAATAATTTTATTGAATAGAATTATATCATATTTAAAATATGAGAAGCCTTTTTACAGTAAGGAAGATGTTTGGGTTTTCCTAAAAAGAAATTGGGATAATTATCCATTTATTCTTATAACAAGTTTGTTATCCTATATTCATAAGACTAAATTAAGTGAAATAATCATTTTTAATAAATATTTTGTGAGAAAATTGTACTGATCATTATATGTATACATACAAGTATTACTTTTTTGCAAAAAAAAAAGCCCACACTAATTTGTCATATTTTTTTATCAAATATAATCAAATGCTAAATAAATCTTAAATCAAAAATAATTCTTGCCTATTTGCAAAGGCTTGTGCATGAAATGCATCAGAAATGACTTAATTAGTTTAAACAGTTAGTTGTGGAAACTTTATAAAGTCACAACTTGAAAATAAATCAGACCAAATAATTTTCAAACAAATTTGAGGAAAAGCAAAATTTTAACCACTGTTATTCCCAACTAAATTACTGAAATTAATAACTAGGATATGATATTTTTGCTAGAGTATAAATCAGGGTGTATTCTAGCATCTAGTTACATGGGTTTTAAGGAAATCTACCAAAGAAATAAAGGGAATGTATTTGTTTTTACTGAGGTATGAAACAAAAATTTTAATCCTACTGTATAATACTCAAAAATGATTCATACAGATTTGTGATTAGTGTTATAGTTTCATACCTCAGTGAAATTAAAAAAAATGTTCTCTTATTATCTTTTAAATTCCTATTTTGAAAAATAAATTTAGCATTTCGAGTCAGTTTTAGGTCCGTCTCTTTATTTTGTTTTTCACAGAGGTGATTTTTTTTTGCTTAACAAAAGGCAGAAATTTTGATAAAGGTAAATATAATCAATTAAAACCACATGACTTGGAAGAGTTATCACACATTAAAAATGCTGATGTCAGTTAGTCTCCAGCATCTATTAACCAATTACCAGACAACAATATTGCCAGACAACACTAGTCCGGATTTTTTTTCAATTTGAAATGTCGTCTGCAATGTCTTTCAATCTGAAAGACATTGAAGACGACATTTCAAATTGAAAAAAAGAAATAGAAATAAGAGCAAAACATGATAGAAAACATTGCAAGGAAAGGAAAAATTGTTTGTTACATGCCATTTCTCCTTTTCCTTCTATTTTCCAAGATTCTTTTGCTTCAGTGCGCAAAACAGCGGCATCGTGTGGTCATGGGTTAAAGGCATGATTTTATTGTCTCAATCACTTTTTTCTAATAGAGGACTTGTGTACTTTCAAATGCTTTAGATTGACTTTTAGCATCTACTTTCTGTTAAAACGATAAAAAAAAATCAACATTAAAACAAATCATAATCTACACATGTCAATATCTACAACAATGAATTAAAAAATAAAACCAGTTAAAGCTACATTAAAACATATAATTTTTGGTGTTGGAATATATGCTAAGCTTACCTTCACTTTTACGCCGATGCCGAGCCTTCTTGATTAGCCGATCAGCCTAAAAAACATTCAAAAATCCACTAAATCCCACTTAACCCATTCCCATTCAGTGACGCCTTTAGATGCCCCTAAGAAAAAAAGCTTTGGAAAACAATGTGGAGAATGAAGAAATTGCTTGTTACAAGCAATTTCTTCATTTTCCACATTGTTTTCTACCCAGAAAGTTGAAAAAATAAAAAGATTCATTAACTTTAAATTGTCGTCTGCAACTCCTTTCAATTTGGGCCAGTCTAAAATTTTGCCGTCTGGTAATGGGTTAACAAAATTTTGTTCTTTCAGAATAGTCCAAATAAAAAGAACTTGCATACAACATTTTCTAGAAAATTAAATTTGAAGAAAAATTATTTTGAGATATGACGTAATTGCTTACTTGTAACAAGGAATTTCTACATTTTCCACAATGGTTTCCTTAAATTATTTTTCCTTGGGGGTGGGGGTGGGGGTGAGGGGCGTGTCTATAGACGGGATTGTTGGGAATGAGCTAATCAAAATTCATAATAATCAATTAAAGTCGATTGGCATGTAAAATAAAATGAATTGAAAAGTAAGTATTTGCTCATAATAATTATTTCAAACCAAAAGCTCAGTCCTTGTTTTGGTATTTCATTGTTTCATTTTGGCAAATATAATGTCTAATGACTTAATGGTCAAATACTCCTTTACTCTGTTGGCTCGAACTCTTTTTTGGTACATTAGATAAAAGAAAGCACTATCATGATTAACAAACCATAGGACCAAAATGTTCCTAAATCGCTCACGTGAGAATTATTTGAACTAAGCCCTACCTGCCTCGAACATGATTTTTTAAGAATAATTCCATGATTTCTTTAAGTCCGATAGGCCCCCCCCCCCCTGCCATGCTCACATATTCTTTGCAAATCTAAATTTCATGAATAAGTTTTGAAGATAGTCATCCAAGGAACATTTCTGCCAAATTTGGTCAAAATTGGCCAAATGGTTAAGAGGAGAAGATTTTTAAAAAATCCTTTCATGATTTCTTTGTGTGTGATAATATCAACCCTACCACGCCTGTTTTTTCAAAAATCAAATTTTCACAAAAAAAGTTTTGAAAAGGGTCACCCAATGAACATAACGGCAATATTTGGTCAAAATTTCAAATGGATTAAAGACAAGAAGATTTGTAATTAATCATTTCATGTTTTCTTTAAGTATGATTAGATCAGCCCTGTCACACCCCTGTTTTTTTTAAAAAATCAAAATTTCAAAACAAGTTTTGAAAAGGGCCACCCAATGAAGATTATTGCAACATTTGGTACAAATTGGCCAATTGGTTAAAGAAAAAGAATTATTTAACAATTTCTGATAAGCCCACCCTGCGACGCCCCCATTTTTTTTCAAAATCAAAATTTCAAAAACAAGTTTTAAAAAATGTCACATAAGGAATATTCCTACCAAGTTTATTCATAAAGGCAAACTGGTTACAGATGAAAAGATTTTTAAAGAATTGTTCACAATTTCCGATGCACGACGGGCGTTGGACAACACACAACGGACATAGGGTGATCACAAAAGCTCGCCTTGAGCACCATGTACTCAGGTGAGCTAAAAAGGTTCAGCTAACTTAATTACTGATGACGATTCTAAAGGTTTATATCAAAGGTTCTTTACAGTAAATTTAAATAGGGAGTTATTTAGTTATAATATTTGTGCGTAATATTGTGTTCGGTCTACCTGTTGTTTAACGCTGGATTTTCGTGACCGTCGTGGCAACTTCTTTTGGTCTTTCATTTCCTCATCGTCACCATCATCATCACCATCGTAATCTGTGTTGGGAACCTGCTCAAAACATCCAGTTGATGATTTATTTCTACTCTTTGTTTACTTAAAAATCATGTACTTTTTAATTAATTTGATGAGTACAATCAATGGATATACATTAAAAGTGAAAAAGATTTGTTTTTTTGTAATTAACTGTTTTCTTATATGAATCAGACTGCTTGAATTAACTTTTATCAAAGTCTGCATCACTTTCTTTTTCTCTTGCTTAGTTCAGTTTAACTTATCAATTAAAACTTTTGTTCTAAGCTATCTGCTAAAAAAGTAGAATCGTCCAAAGATACAATTAAAGGTAAAATTAAAGTAGAAGAGAGTTTAAATTCAATTTAACATTCCTTGCTGGGTTTAAACTATGATAGTTATTATTTCATTGATACTTCATCAGGAATCATTCGCCCTATTCCCACACAATCACATTTTTGGACCTCCCCCCCCCCAACACAACAATGACAACAACAATCTTTGAAAAACATTGTGGACAGTAAAGAATTTGCTTTATACAAGCAAGCAACTTCTTCATCATCCACAATATTTCTACAAAGATTCTTTAAATTTCACTAATGAAAAATTGTCCTTGGCAATTTCTTTTAATTTGAACCAGTCCATATTTTTGTCATGAAGTAATGGATGAAAAGATTGTGTATCATTAACATTTCTCACCATTTGTATGTCTAGTTCTTCATCTTCCATTTTGATCTCAGACCATGTAGCTGTGCTGCATTCATTATCTGGCTTCCCGGTATAATTTTGAGCAAGTATTTCGTTGAATGTACCGAACACATTCCTTTCACTTTCAACATCCCTTGGGCTATCTTTACTCCGACCAGCGGAGTTGGGTGTTGAAGGTTTTGTGTCTGATATGTGAGACAGACTATGATCAGACTCTATACAAGTAGCTTCACTGTCAACACTGTTGTCTGCAAGATCTCTATGTCGATACAACATTAACTTTTTTAGTCCAGGGGACATTCTTTTTGAGGAATTTGATTCCTCACTAAATATATTGTCCTCAAATTTCGCTTTGAATTCTGTTTCTACAACGGAATGTGCAACAGTTATATTTCTTTCTGGTTCTATTTTAATATCTTTCATTTCAACATCCTTATCTTGGACTTCTTCATCCTTACCAATCATTTCCTTGATTACATCACTTGATGGTTCAAATAGAGATCTTGTAACAACTGCAGCAAGTTTCTGGTCCTCTTCATCTAATTCAATATCTACCTTGGCCTTAGGCTCTTGTCTTCCAGTACTTGTATCACTTATATTCCTGCCATGCACAATTGGTGCCACATTAGCAACTGGAATGTTTCTATTTTGTGACAGTTGTCGAGTTATAAATACCTTACCCTGAGGTTGTGTTGTTAGCTCCCGACGAACGGTTTCATACACAGAGTCTTTATCCTTATTGACAGAGCCTTTAACAGCATCAGAAATAAGTCTGTGTAAATGTTCCTCAAAACTATTGATATCCGAGTTTGTTTTGCTCTGTGTTGAACATGTAGCAGAAGGCGTTACTGTGCCAGATACTGGTGTTGCTTCAAGATTTGGTGGATCTCCAACAATAGGTGAAACTATAGGCGTTGTTCTATTCCTTTCTTGTGGACTAAGTATAGGCATTTTAGGAGAAGCAGGGAAAGTTGATTGTGAATGAGTGTCTTTCTCTGTTCGCTTTGCTGAGGCGAACTTATGACTCTCCATTGGAATTTTTTGATCCTTATCTATGTTTACTGTATTTTTCATATCTTCTTCTTGTTTAAATGCTCTCAAAATCATTTGCTTTCTAGATAATATTTTTGGCGACTTTGCTTTATCAGTTTCTAGCTTCACTTTAGGTTCAACATTTGTTTGAAGGGATCCTCGCTCTGTTTGCCCGTTTGAAGAAGCTCCCGATTTTCCAGCAGGTATAGAAATTTGTAAGGGACTATCATAATAACTTTTAAATGGAATATTTGAGTCATTTGAATCACTTTTCCCTATCTCAGATTCCTCTGTTTGGTGATCTGTGGAGAAATCTGTAGGCGTATTTCTTGACCTATCATACTCACTTAGGATTGATCTATTAGCAAATGGATTGACACTACATGCTTCTTCGGTCTTTTTCAGTTCCCTCATAACTATGTGACTAAATATGTCCGTTGTTTGACCACCTTTTTTAACACCACTTGTTCCTTTTGTAATTGATCGTTCACTGGATTTACCAGACACTTGAGGAATCATTACACCAGATAATGCAGATGCCATAACAGCACTATTTTGCTTCAAACGAGCGTCTTTCTTGTCTGTTCCAGTCTTATTTCTATCAGCATCCAACAATCTATCCGACGAGTTTCTTGGGGTCAAATTTGCACTATCTGAACTACGGCGTTGATAGTGTTCGCGTATATTTAAACCTTCCGGTGATGTACGAGTCTTTGACTGATGATGCATTTGTCTGTTTGTGAGATCTCTGTTATGATTATTAATGCTTGAAATATTTTGAGGCACCGAACTTCTATTTACAGCAGACTCTTCTCCTATATGAGATCCATGCTTTGAATCGCGCTGCATTGAACGAGAAATAGAATCAGAACCGCTTCTCCTGTATAACTTTTCTATTGACATTGAGTCTCTGTTGGTTTCAGAATTTCTATTTTCCGTGCTATAGCGTCTATGCACAATATCAGAAATGTTTGCATTTTGCTCACTATTAATGCTTGAAGTCGATGATGATCTTCCACTACCACTGACTATACGCGGAGGTATAAAACCTTGCGGTCTCTGTATGACACTTGGATGAACATCCCTCCTGATAGTCGATATTTGTTCCATTCTTTCACGATACGGTCGTGTAGAACTTTCCCCTGGCAAACTCATTCTATATCTTTGTTCCTGTTCCATCAGTTCTCTCTGCATTGCCCTTTGACGTGAATCAATAGAAGCCATTGTATTGGCCATTTTGTTGGGCTTTTGTTGAAACATATTAACATTTTCAGAACTCCCTCCCGCTTGACTTAGGTTTCCATGACGATATTGTGACATTAAAACCTTATCAGCCAACGAGGTTGACTTTGGGAGGTCTGACATCACCGGAATTTCACCTCGAGAATTATTATACATCTTCCTTTCACCATGAAGTTGCGAAGTGTGACTAGAATTATTTGACATGTACTGTTGCTGAAGCTTTTGAGAATATGCTGCAGCATGCTCCTGTGACATCGGATATGGCATCTTTGCTGTTATCAAGCCAGCATCAGACCTTTTCTGCATTTCATACAACTGGGATAAGTTACCACGGTCATTATGTAGCACTCTTCCATGTGTTGAAGATGGCACATTGGAAAATACCACCGACTGCTCTCTTTGTACTTGGAGTTGTCTTTGACGTTGTAATTGGCGCTGCTGGAAAGCTTCCATTTGATTAACATTTGACGAATTAACTGATGGATGCATTCCAATTTCTGATCTAAGTCCAGATGCTGATATTGCGGTCGATGGTGACAAATATTGTGCATTTCGCACACCTTGATTACCCGCAGAGTCCTCTCTATGGCGTGACACGCTTGACTGTAAAGATAGCGTTTGACCCCCGTGATAAGTCTGCGGCTCAGTACGAGTTATATCGGAACTGCCTTTGTAGTCTGGCCTATTCATCCCCGTGTTGACAGTTAAACGCTGAGTTGGTTCGAAGAAACCTTGCAATGCTACAGTCTCTGATGAATTCGACTGAGGCGAGGGTGTGGCTCCAGGGTGACTTGTTAATTGAGGATATGGCGAATGTTGTCTGTGGAAATGGTGTGAAGGCGATTTTAGAGTTTCAGGAGTGCTACAAATCTGTCCAGGCGACATTGAGATTTGACGCGCCCGTTGTTGTTGTTGTTGCTGCTGTTGGTGATGGCTATGTTGAATCTGCTGCATTTGATGCTGACGTTGGAGTGAAGCATATTGCTGTTGTGTGGCCATGTGAGGGGAGTGGGGTGATAGTCGCCTAGGCGCTTGCTTGGAAAGTACTTGTTTCTGTGACATCTTTGCTTTCGCCATGGCCTCCATGTAATACTTTTGTTGCTCTTGGTTGGATGGCATTGACATCTGTCTCTCTTTGGAAGTACCCTGCATAGAACTCCCATAATGTGATGACATATACATCCTTTTAGCAATAGAATGATCTAACAGACGACCATGAACTTGATCGGTATATTCTGTAGTGTCAGCTACCCGTTTCCGAGGTTTTACGGATAAGTCCAAAGGGCTCTCAACATGTCGAGTTCCTAATTTGGCCTTCTCCATTGTGGAGAGGTCCAGAGGAGGCGTTGACTGTGACTTCACGTCAGATTTAAAGATAGATTGGTGCCCCGATATGGAATCTTCGTCATCCGATATCTCCACCCACAGCCTGTAAATGGTGAAAACGTGATTAAAGTAACTATCAACTAAAACTTGTCGAAAATGATTTTGTTGAATATCTTGAAATATATATGTTCAACGAATAATTTGCTTGGTAGAGCTTTATTCAAGGAAAATCCCTGCCATGTTTCAGATTGATTAGTCAAGCGGTTTGGGAGAAGATGTTTAAAAAAGTGGGCCATTGGCCCTAAAGCGCACACCTGAGTCAATGACTATAGAAGTAAAATAGCACAAGTGACCTTATATTAGCCAAAAGTTATCAAATCTTGTCCAAGAAATCACGAACAAGCATTCTTACAAAATTTCAAGGTATTTATGCAAGCAATTGAAATGGAAAGAAGATTTCTTTATATAAGACCTTGTGACCCCATGTGACCCAATATCACTGAGACAAAACTCTGAATAAATAACCAGCCGATTAAGTAAAAAATATGGCACATAGAGTAAAATAAAGGTTTTTCTTAGATTTAGCCTAGTTTTTTACCCAATTGACCGAAATTTGAACATGGTTGAGATATTTTGGAAACAGATATTCTGACAAAATCCAATTAGGCCCCCCAAAAAAAGTAGCCTCATGGGTATTAAAGTATTACGAAGTTTTGATCCTATGTGAATCAAAGTCTAACTTGGCCAAGATATAATGGGCGCAAACTTCTCGTCAAATATCAATTCAATTGAGCCAAAAATAGGGTCTTCAGAGTAAAAACAAGATATTTATAAGATTTGACCTGGTGACGTAGTTATTGACCCCACGTGACCCCAATCAAAACTTGGCTTACATATCATAAACACTAACATTCTGACCAAATATCAATTCAATTCAGTCAAAAATGAATGCACGAAAGTATTTCTAAGACTTGAATTAGTGACATAGTTTTTTACCGAATGAGACCCTAATTTGAACTTGGCTGAAAGATCATGGGTAAAAACATTCTGAAACAAGAGGACCATAATGGTCCTAAATCGCTCACCTGAGGCATCTGCAAATTACAGTACTTTTTAGTATAAAAAATACACAACTTGAGCAAAATAAATAAAACAAATATACGATTTTAGGCTTTGTACAAAAAAATCCAGTAATGCTTTACAATAAGAATGAATTCCTTTGGCTTTATAGTTTAATCCATTACCAAACTATACAAGAATTTTTCACCTTCAGGGATAATAGGTTTGAAAAAACATAGTGAGAAAGGTAGTTACAAGTAATTTATCAATTTCTCACAGTGTTTTCTACCCGAAATTCTTTGTATTTAGATTTCAATCAAACTCTAATTACTGTCTGATACTTCAATGGGTGTAATTTTAGCAACCTTGGTAGAGAACAATCTGGATGTACTATAAATCAAAATATGAATGCATTACAACTTATACATGAGAAGTGGGAGATATTTGAACATGCTCTTATTGAGCGTTTTTCATATCTTTAGATACCTTGGGAAGGGCCATGTATGTCCAAAGGATATAAACATGGTAGATAACAATAATGTTATCCTATGTTTTTAATGTAAATACTCTAGAACCTAAGAAGAAGAATTCTTTCAATGCGATTTAAGCAATTTTTCGACCCCAGGAGCAGAGACATTTTTTATCCTAAGAGCATATTTTCCTGTTACATAGTACAAAATTATTTAGTCATGCTGCATCCCAAATATGTATGCCCATCACCTTATATTTCAGAAGGAGAAAACTTTTGATGTTGCTCTAATTGGGTGTTTTCCAAAATGTTGACCCCTAGGGGCAGTGCCATGTTTTATCCAGGGGCTATGATTTTAGATTTTACATGGTAGAGAACCATCTGGATATGCTATATACAAAATATGAATAGCTTAGACTTTGTAGATTGAGAGGAAAAGACTGTTGAACATGGTCTAATTGAGCATTTTTACAAAATTTTGACACCCAGGGAAGGGGTGTTTATTAACCTACAGGCATGATTTAATCAAAACTGATAGTTAACAGCCAGGCCATGCTACACTCAAAATATAAATGCCCTCCTCCTAAAAATGAAGAATTTTTATTTTTAGCATACTCAAATTTTGCGTTTTTCCTAATTTTGGACCCCTAGTTCAGGGCCGTTTTTGACCCGAGGAAGACAGCTTTTGGTGATATAGTACAAAACCGTCTAGTTATGCTACATACCAAATATGAATATCCTAGACCTTATAGTTTAAGAGAAGTCTTTTGAAATTGCTCTAATTAATCATTTTTCCAAACTTCGGACCCCAGTGGAGGGGCCATTTTGACCCCAGAGATTAAATATCTAAAATCTTGGTAGAGCCTTGGCCTTGTAGTCTGTGAAAAAAAAAGACAACAAAGATTTTCTAAAATTTCCCATGTTCATATGCAGTGGTTACAAGAGTTTTCATGGAATGAAATTCTTTTAACAACCTTTGAAGAGCTTTACTCAAGGAACATCCCTTCAAAGTTTCAGCTTGATTAGCCGACAGTATTTGGAGGAGAAGATTTTAAAGATGTTTAAAGATATACTAAAGATTCCCATTTTTAAATGCCGCGGCAACCAAAGTTTTTGCCAGAATTAAATTCTTTTAACATCTTTTGTAGAACTTCACCCAAGGAACATCCTTTCATGGTTTCAGCTTGATTGGCCTACTGATTTAGGAGTAGAAGATTTTTAAGGATTTTTAAAGATTTACTTAAGATTCCCATTTTCATATGCCGCGGTAACCAGAGTTTTTGACGGAATCAAATTCTTTCAACAACTTTTGTAGAACTTCACCCAAGGCAAATCCCTGCAAAGTTTCAGCTTGATTGGTCTACTTGTTTAAGAGGAGAAGATTTTTAAAGAAATTATTGACGGACGGACAGACGGACGGACGGACAACGACCGATCACAATAGCTCACCTCGCACTTTGTGCTCAGGTGAGCTAAAAATTATTTCATTTGAGCCTAAAATGTGACTCTAGAGTGTACACAAGATCATTTCTAGGATTTGACCTAGTGAAATAGTTTTGACTTATCGAACTAAACAAAGATGTTATACTAACAAACATTCCGACCAAATATCAAGACATTTGAGCCAAAATATGACCTCTGTAGTGCACACAAGGTATTTCTAAGATTTGACCTAGTGACCTAGTTTTTTTACCCCAATTTGAGCGTAAAATGTGGCCTTTAGAGTGTACACAAAACTATTTCTAGAATTTGACCTAGCGACCTAGTTTTGACCCCACATAACCCAATTTCGATCTTGACCTAGATATTATGCAGACAAACATTCCGACTAAATATACAGACACTTGAGCCAAAATATGCCCTCTGGAGTGCACACAAGGTATTTCTAACATTGACCTAGTGACCTAGTTTATGATCTCATATGACCCAAATTCTAACTTGGCTGAGATAACATGGAAAAACACATACTAACCGAATATCATTCTATATGAGGCAAAAATGTGACCTCTAGAGTGCACACAATGTAATACTAACATTTGACCTAGTGACCTAGTTTTTTACCCAACATAACTAAATATCGAACTTTACTGAGATTCTATGCAGACAACATCTGATAAAATATCAAGAACTTTGAGGCAAAAATGTGACCCCTAGAGTGCACACAATGTATTTCTAATACTTGAACTGGTGACCTAGTTTTTGACCCCATATGATCCAATATTAAACTTGTCCGACGTTTAATGGAGACAAACATTCTGGCCATTTTTCAAGACATTTGAGGGGGAAATGCGGCCTCTGGAGTGTTCACAAGATGTTGACAAACGACGGACGACGAACCATGGACGACGGACACAGCTAGATCTTTATAGCTCACCATGACCACTTTTAGGTCAGGTGAGCTAAAATTGTTCATGGACGGACGATGATCTACCAGAATACATCACATTTGGCACTTTGTGCTCAGATTAACATAGTACATGTATCTGGTTTCCGATCAAATTTTCAATAGCGTAAAAACTACGTTGCAACTGTTGAGTATTATTGACATCAAGATCTTCTACAAAAACCGTACTGGAAACACAGATGACAAAACCTCTTTAACCCATTCCCACACAATCCCTCTTTTTTACACCCCTCAAGAAAAAGGCTTTAGAAAACATTGTGGAAAATGAAGAAATTGCTTGTATCAAGCAATTTCTTCATTATCCTCAATTTTTTCTATCCAAAAAGATGGAAAAATTTAGAATTTCATCAACTGGAAATTGTCATCTGCAGCTTCTTTCAATTTGGACCAGTCTTTACTTTTGTTGTGATGTAATGGGTTAAAGTACTATTATATTGTGATACGGGTTTTTGTGTGAAGAATTTACTGCAAATTCCCACTCAACGACAAATTTTAATGAGTTCACATACGGTTAAAGAACTTCATTCGACCCTCTGTGAGCTCTAATCATCCCCTCTAGCACAAATAAAATGGTGCTTAATCAAGTCTACGCTAAAATGACCCCAGAAACCAAACAGTATATAAACAAGTGTAAATTAGATATTGGTCTTGTTCTTCTACCATCACGTACTATTATATAACAAAGATTCTAAATTGCATGATACAAATGAAATAAAATGCCACTACGAAAAGTATGATTTCGAAGAAAAATATTGCTTAGAATGTAAAGTTGATGGATTCTGGCGAATGAAATAGTCGACGATTTCGTCAATTCACCCGAAACTAACATCTAAAAACAATCTATTGATTTGTGTTTTGAAAATAACATTAACCTATTCCTTCATAACCCCGCTATTTTACACCTCGAATAAAAACCGTTCATGAAAACATTGTGGAAATGAAGAAATTGCTTGTTAAAAGCAATTTCTTCATTATCCACAATGTTTTCTACCCAAAAAAGACAAAGATTTAGAAACTTGTTCCCTGCAACTTCATTCAATGTGGACCAGTAGGAAATTCTAGTATCTGGTAATGCGTTAAAGGAAAAACCGTTTTGACACAGAAGTAAATGCTGGAAACCAGGAATATATCCCGTGTTATTTTCTGCTCTCACAAACCAACCAAACAAATAAAGAAGACCTTTTGTGAATAAAATAAGTTTTTCATAGTTAGATTCACTGGAAATAATCCAAATTTTACACCTGGATTGTGATTTTGTACCCGTGCCTGTTATTCCTCTGAAATGTTCATAAAACTGCCAATTTTAAATAAGCGTGCACAAGGAGGTTTTCTCTATTTACCAGACTAAACTAGTACGGTATTAGGTCAACGGAATTGAAATACTACACAGTGTTTAAATCGTATTTTATTTCCGTCACTTAACTGATGTATAATACAAGCTGCATCTATTCCTAGAAGGCGACGGAAACACAATCGAACGTATCATGCAATAGTTATATAATTACAAGACGACAAACCCCTAGACTGGTTCAAATATAAAGAAGTTACAGACGACAATTTCATGTTAATTTAATTAAAGATATGTCTGTCTTTCTAGGTTGAGGAAAGTTAGGGAATTACTTGTAACAAGCAATTTCTACATTTTATACAGTGTTTTTCTGTGTTTTTCCCGTGTAAATAAGGGAATGTGGTGGGATGCGTTGAATGACGGAAATGAAAAATTGCATGTCGAATAACACAACGTCCCACAGAATCAATAATCTCTGTTTTAACCATTTTGTACCGGTAAGTCTTGTATAGAATTATCTCGAAATGTTCTCGTTGTCG
The DNA here is from genome assembly GCA_946902895.1 of Fragum fragum. Lineage (NCBI taxonomy): Eukaryota > Metazoa > Mollusca > Bivalvia > Cardiida > Cardiidae > Fragum > Fragum fragum. The sequence continues at coordinate 6,737,001 of OX336379.1, read as the reverse complement.
TCACAAATTAAAAGAAATCCTACAAATAACGACCTAGTATTCCGGCTTTAATCAGATTTCCGTTAGAAAAGTCACCTAATAAGAACCACTTAGTATAATCACGTTATAATGTCTATATTAGGATGTACTGTTATCGATCTATTTTCTAGAGGTCGATGTATCAATTGACGAATTGCTGGCCCCGCCCAATTATTCCACTGGCCACGCCTACTGACGCCGACTGGAAGTTCCATTTTGATATTAACCCATTCCAACACAGAAAAAATTTAGACTGGTCCAAATTGAAAGAAGCTGCAGACGACAATTTCAAGTTGTTGGAATTTTAAATTTGTCGATAGAAAACATTGTGGATAATGAAGAAATTGCTTGATTCAAGCAATTTCTTCATTTTCCACAATGTTTTCCAAAACTTTTTTCTTGATGGGCGTAAAAAGGAGGGATTGAGTTGGAATGGGTTAAACAGCGTTATTTAGGAACGCCTATGGTCAGTGATATGTAACAAAGGAGCAAAATGGTTGGTTGGAGACCTAAACGTGGTGACTACGGCTTAAATAAGTTGCAAAACCGACAAAACTGCTTCAAATTAGTATGTCAATGTCGGAGTTCTCCATTCACTTAAAATCAAAATGAATTCAATTATTTGATTGATCGATTGATTCTTTGATTGACAACCGCAACTTGCCCAAAATGAATGCCCCTAAAGTGTAAATAAGACTAGAGGCGCTTGAGCGCCTGATTCGCTCCACCGGCCTGAATTTACTTATCATTACTGAGAAATTTGGTTGAAAACCATCCTTCAGATTGTAGGTTTTCACTGTTTACCATATATGGAAATTAGCCCAAACCATTAAAGCAATGTTTACAGCAAATTAATTCTTCTTTTTAGCAATCTAATAAGGGGTCACCAAAGGATCATTACAGTGGTATTTGCTTGAAATCAATCCAATGGTTTCCGGGAAGAAGATTTTCAAAGCTTTCACCATTTATTGAAATAAGCCCCGGCCTATTAAAGCCATATTTTTAATCCGATCAAAATTCTCGGAAGGAATCTGATAAAGGCTCGCCCTAGGATCATTCCTGTGAAATTTAATTGAAATGCATCCATTGGTTTCTGAGAAGAAGAGTTTTAAAAATATCACCATACATGGAAATACGCCCAGCCCATTAAAGCCATGTTTTTATTTAATCAAATCTTAATTCTTAGGAGGAATCTGATAAAGGGCCATCCAATGATCATTCCTGTAAAATTGGATGAAATCCAGCAATTGGTTTATAAGAAGAAGATTTTCAAAGCTTTCACCATATATGGAAATTAGCCGAACCAATTACAGCTATATTTTTCATCCGATCAAAAATCTCTTTGAAGGAATCTGATAAAGGGTCAGTCAAGGATCATTTCTGTGAAATTTTGTTGAATTCTGTTTAGAACTTTCTGAGAAGAATTTTTTTTAAAGTGAAAGTTTACGGACGGACGGACACACGGACGGGCGCACGACGGACACAACGCCATGACAATAGCTCGCTGGCTTTCAGCCAGTGGAGATAAAATTGACCTTAAGGCTCCCATTCCCTTGTCTCCAGTGGAATCTCCGATTTCCACGAGAAATCATCCCCATGATCTAACACTAATTCTTACCAAAATTCATCAAGATTGAGACAAAAATTTGATCCCTAAATGTAAACTTAAAAATTATCATTAAGGCCCCTTTTCCTGTGTTTTCTATCAGAATTCATCCTTATGCCCAAACAATAATTCTGACCAAGTTTTATTATAATGATTCAGCCATTCGAACCTCCTCTTTGTCACTTGGATTCATTCTTAAGATCTAACAATAATTCTTGTCAAGATTAAGCCAGAGTTTTGGCCCATAGAGTGTAAACAAAGATATTGTCATTAGGCCCCCTTTTTGCCACTTTTCCCGTGAAATCTTAGCATTTTTCAAACCTTATGACCTGACAATAATCCTGACTAAGTTTAACCCATTCCAACTCAATCCCTCCTTTTTATGCCCCTCGAGAAAAAAGCTTTGGAAAACATTGTGGAAAATGAAGAAATTGCTTGATACAAGCAATTTCTTCATTATCCACAATGTTTTCTATCCAAAAAGACGAAAAAGTTCAAAATTCCATCAACGTGAAATTGTCGTCTGCAGCTTCTTTCAATTTGGACCAGTCTAAAATTTTGCTGTGTGGGAATGGGTTAATAAGGATGGAGATTAAAGAGAGGCTTCTAGAACGTACGGTGAAAGCCGACGGACAATGACTGGCAATGATCACAAAAGCTCACAATGAGCACGCTGTGCAAAGGTGAGCTAAAAACTACAATACATCTGGTATTGTTGATATTGATTTTTTCATAAAATCACGATTATTCGGTTTCAGTCGGTGCTACGTTACCAATAATTCATTTGCACTTATTCTCTACAATGTGCTGCTCCTATGGCTGTTTGACGTAGGTTTAATGAAGCCACAAGCCTACTGGCCGTTACCACATGACAATCATTTCGACAATTCAATATCAAAATAAGTTTCAGACGGCAATATAAATTAGCTCGAAACTGGAGAATACGCACAACCAATTTTTCATTGTCCACTGCTTTTCACGGATGAATTGCTTGCAACACAAATCATGGGATTGGAAGAGTGGAATGTTTGCTATAAGATACATAACATTTTCTCGGAGGAGGTCAGACCGAGGGGCTGTGTTTTACAAGTAGATTGTCAAGTTGGAAGAGATTAAAGTAGATCCAGACAATATCAATTATAAATTAAATCTAAAGCGTTCTTGATTGACAAGATAGGAGGCTAGGACACTCTATCGCTTGTCATTGAAACATTACTAAGAAAAATGAATACCCAAAAGGCCGCGATGGCCCTATATCGCTCATTAAAATTAAGCCGAAATGTTTTGTTCTAGAGCGCAAACTCTCAAATCATCATTGGGACCCTTCTTTTCAGACAGAACGGTCTCACTTTTAATAGAATTCACTCTACAGACCTTTAAACATTCCGATATAGTTTCGCCAAGATTGAGTCAAACATGTGGCCGTTATAGCCTTAACAGTGAAATAATTCATTAAGATCTAATTTCTTTTCACAAGGAATTTTCCATTTTACGAAAAGATTATTCTTATGAAATTCACGATGACCAAGTTTTATCAAGACATTGAGAAATTGCTGTATCTAGGCTGCTCACATCCAATCGCGGCTGTCCATCAAGGGATCAACGAACCACTTAAATTATCTATTCAGCACGGACCTGAGCTGTCAACTCTAACATTGGCCGCAATTTTTGTTAACTTTTTTTGCTGGTTTGGCGACTTAAAAATCGTAACGCTTCAGCTTCAACAGCGACGGTTTTTTGAATGTCTGTGAAAAATTGTATGGTACTTCATCCCTATTTCGCGCACACGTTGACACCTGGAAAGAGTTTTCGGTTGTGTTCTGTATCGTGGATATGGAAATAAAATGCTTAACCTATCCTCATACTATACCGCATTTACACGCATCAAAAATGTAGGTACGGCAAACGTTGTGAGAAAAGAAGAAATTGCTTGCAACAATGTAGGTATTGAAAACGTTGTGAGAAAAGAAGAAATTGCTTGTAACAAGCAATTTCTTCTTTTCCTACAATATTTTCTACATCATATGTCCCTTATTTTTTTCAGTTGAAACTAATGTTCTTTTGTCGTCTGCAACCTCTTTCAATTTGAGTCGGTCTATTTTTGTTGTTGTTGTTGTTTTAGGAAAGGATTAAGTATGACTAGAGCCGTTTGAGCACCCGATTCGCTCGAACGGCGTGAATCTGCTTATTATACCTGAGAAATTTGGTTGGAAACCATCTTCCAGTTTGCAAGCAAGACTTTCAAAATTTTAACCATTTTCAAAAATTATACGGACATAAGTTTTCCCCCATCCCATTAAAGCCATAATTATTAACCGAGCCATATTCTACGAAGGAATCTGACGAGGAATAACCAATGGATCAATTCTGGGAAATTCGGTTGAAAACTATCGGTTTCTGCGAAGTAGATTGTAACAGTTTTCACTATAAACCATATATGGAAATTAGCCCCATCCATAAAAGCCATGTTTCCATTCAATCACTTTTCTTTTCAAGGAATCTGATAAAAGGTCACCAAAGGATCAGTACAATGTGATATGGTTAAACTCCATCCATTGGTTTCTGAGAAGAAGATTTTCAAAGTTATCACCATATATGGTAATTAGCCCCACCTATTAAAGTCAACTTTTTCCATCCGATCTTTTTTTAAGGAATCTGATAAAGGGTGAGGGGATCTGATAAAGGGTCACCCAGGACAAGTGAAATTTGGTTGAATTCTGTTCAGTAATTTCCGAGAAGATATTTTAAGTAGATGTTGTGAATCTACGGACACAACGCAAATACAATAACTCGCTGGCTTTCACCAAGTGGAGCTAAAACGAGATTTTCAAACTCTAATCTCTAGACATTGCAAACAAAACCTAGCCCAGAAAGTCTGCAGTAGATTCATATCTAGCCATATTCCTGGTAGTTTTTTTAAACCATTCTCACACAACAAAATTTTAGACTGGTCCAAATTGAAAGAAATTGCAGACGACAATTTCAAGTTGATGGAATTTAAAAAAATCATCTTTTTTGATAAAAGCAATTTCTTCATCTTCCACAATGTTTTCCAAAGCTCTTTAATTGAGGGGCGTAAAAAAGAGGGCTTGAGAGGGAATGGGTTAATTACTTGAGATTCGTAGATGAAAACAGCACGCAGCGACATTCGTTGTGTAACGTGTACGTAAATGTTCACAGATATCAACAACAATTTATACCTCTGCAAATTTTTTTACCCTTCCTTGGTTTCACAATTTTTTTTGTGCTAATAAGATGTGTCCGAGCGAATATTCACGAGGGATCGTCGCTCGGACTAGAATACGAGACTCAAGAATCCTACCTGACTAGAGTTCTTACATAGATCAGAATCCCTTCAATCGGCCTATTGCGTTATCAATCAAAGCATCTATCGACCAATCAATTCATTTAGACCTGAGGTGAAGTTTTGAACTCCAACATTAGCCGGCATTTTTTGAGAAGCATTTTGATTGTTTTGCGACTTAAACGTGATAACTACAGCTTATTCAAGCTGTAGTTATGACATTTAGATCGCCTATCGACCATTTCATTTTTTGTTATATGGTTGTTTTGCGACTTAAGCGTGATAACATTTAAGCTGTAGTTATGACATTTAGATCGTCAATCGACCATTTTATTTTTTGTTACATGTTACAGGTCATGAATTTTGCAAATAATGCCGTTTAATCGAATTTGAACTTCCTGTCGAAGTCAGTGGGTGTGACTAGAACAGCTCGTGGGCGGGGCAAGCTATCAATCAACTAACTGACCAATCTTATTCATCTGAAGCCTATAATTGTTGTTCCATAAACAAACCCTAATAAAAAAGTTTTCGACAATAATTCATAACTCCTACTTATGTTTGGCACCCTTGGTGAGTATTAAGAAGACAAGAGACCACGATGGTCATATAGCGCTCTTCTGAGTAACAATCTAAACTTTGACATAGGGAGCTGAATAATGACGATAGGTGTACATCAATGATTTTACGATGGGATCTACTTTTAACATTTACAGTGTGTTGTGTGACTCCAGGAGACAAAGTATCAATTCTGCCCAATAGTTTTAACCTCTCGGGCAAGCCGAGATTTTTTTTTTAAGAAATTCCGAAATTAGACGCGCCTCCTCCCCCGCCCATCTAAACTGAAAAGCTTCCGATTTAGCCAACCCCTATCTCGAGCTACCTTCTGAGGGCCTGAAATACCCCTGACTTTTCGGGTATCACAGGACGTGGATTCGTACCCAATTCCCATCACTAAGTGATTGACAGGATAGCCATTTTTAACAGTATTTCAGTCATGTCGCGGCAGCTGGAGCACCTAAACATGGATTCCTGGATTTTTTAGTACTACCACGACATCCTTTCCGAGGTTCAAGCTGCTCATCTCACTTAGGTTTACGATTATCCATCAATCGGTGGGAGACAAAGGATCTAACCCGGGAACTAATCAAAGTACTGAAAGTACTCTAAGCTAGCAAAGCATGGTTGAATTTAGAAAACGTTTCCTTGTTGGGTAGAAAACATTGTGGACATTGAAGAAATTGCTTATACAAGCAATTTTTTCATTGTCCACAATGTTTTCCCTAGCCTTTTTCCCAAAGCGGAATTGATAGGGAATTGGTTACAAAGCGTGCTTTTGAGAGAGTTCAATACAATTTGAATAGAGTTTGCAATATTTCTGAAATACATGAGAACTACTTTTGATGGCGTAGGCATTTAATGGATTTAGTGGTTAAGCCTCCAATGACAGTTTGCACTCGTTGAACTTTGAGACGACCTCAAAATTTCGTCTGTTATCTTAAGCTATCAAAGCTGTCGCTTTGCTAGCTAATAATTAGACACCCTATGCCCTTCCAACTGCGGTATGGCCGCGTCCAATTCCAATCACTGACGATTTGTATAGGCTTTGAGACAAGAACCTTAACCCATTCCAACTCAGCAAAATTTTAGACTGGTCCACATTGAAAGAAGCTGCAGACGATATTTTCAAGTTGGTGGAATTTAAATTTTCTTTGTCTTTTTGGATAGAAAACATTGTGGATAATGAAGAAATTGCTTGATACAAGCAATTTCTTCATTTTCCACAATGTTTTCCAAAGCTTTTTCTTGAGGGGCGTAAAAAGGAGGGCTTGTGTGGGAATGGGTTAAATTTTAGACAAAGTAAACCGTTTTTAAGCCTTACAGCATTAAAAAAAATGGCGCTATTAATCCCTCGAAAATGACCGCATTAAAATTTGAAAGAAACTATACCTTACTTAGACTTTCTTTCTAAAATTCTAACGTTTGTCTGAGAATAACATGAAACTGTACTCATTTTTACATCTCATTCGTTATTGATTCGTGAGATTAATATTTTAATACTTAATATACCCTTAACTTTAACCCATTCCCACACAACAAAATTTTAGACTTTTCAAATTCAAAGAATCTGCAGACGGAAATTTCAAGTTGGTGGAATTTTCATTTTTTCGTCTTTTTCGGTAGAAAACATCGTGGATAGTGAAGAAATTTCTTGAACAAGAAATTTCTTCGTTTTCCACAATGTTTTCCAAAACTTACAGGCGAGAAAACCAGGTATTGTGTGGGAAAGGGTTAAATGATCCTTCCAAGAGACACGTTTTCCTTACTTAACCCATTCCCACGCCTTTGGGCGCCTCTCAATAAAAACAATTGGGAAAACATTGTGTAAAATGAAGAAATTGCTTGTAACAAGCGACTTCTTCATTTAATACAATGTTTTCCCAATTGTTTTTCTTGAGGGGCGTGAAAAAGCGTCACTGTGTGGAAATGGGTTAGAATAAATGAAAGAGAGGAAGAAGCGAAGCGGATCCATACTTTAGTATGATTAAGCTTTTTTTCATACCTCAGTGAAAAAAACATTCTCTTCATTTCAAAAAGTTTCTAATTATGGTATAGGGTTAAACGCAACATGTCGAAACTCGGCGAAATAAAAAAAATCAAATAGTATACTAAACAAAGAGAATGATTTTGTTATCATCTGGTAGTTCCGTTAAGAATATATTTAAGTGGCTTTATTTACGCATAAAATATGGTAAACACCGTCAATTTGCTCGGTTTGAGTCGTTCAACCTAATACCAAACAAAACATCGTTTTCACGTACCGTAGAATTCTGTAGTAGACATTGCAGTTAAAGGAAAATTTGCTATTTTTCTTGACAATGTTATCTAGTATTTACATTTTTTTGTAAATTGAAAATATAATTCAGGTCGTATTGCAACAACATTAAATTTAAACCAGTATAGCATTGATCAATAGCTGGCCCCGCCCATTTACTTCGCTGGCCATGCCCACCGACTCTGACAGGAAGTTCCGCTTCGATTTTCAACGGCGTTATTTTGAAAAACTTATGCCCAGTAGCATGTAACAAAAAAAAAAAAAAAAAAAGAGAAAGAGAGAATATACTTCGTTGGTGACCTGAACCTCGTAAATACAGCTTCAATAACCTACAAAAAGGTTAACGAAAATGACTGCCAATGTCGGAGACGAAAACTCATAACGGGTATCAATGAATAATTTTGTTGGTCGACTGGTAATTTGATTGACAGCCGTGTTTGGTCAATTTGGTGTCGGGGTGGGGTGTAGTGTGGATGTTATTGTGCGTGTGTTTGTTTGTGAATGGATATGAGTTTATTATATTTTGAAATATATCACCTGTTTTGTAATCTGACCATGTCGAAGCTCAATATATTTGACTCCGACCCCAGCAGTTTAACGCCCTGTTTTAACACTATACATGAGCGAGAAGGGCAAAGTTGCGGACTGATCGTTTCTTTCACCCCCCATCACCACATTTTTACATCTTATGGGTGGGGGAAGAAATATTGAACATTTCTAGAAATGAAGGTAGAACCATCTTTAGTACTACATTTTTATCTGCGTAACAAGCTCTTTTCCGATAGAGATACGATATGACACCTTTGAGAACTAATAACCCACAACGATTGAAATATTTAACATAAAAAAAAAAGGCAGATTGGGAAAAACTTTTCTGTTCAGTTCAAATATGGAAAATTGATCAGGTACAAAAACCACCCTTGCCTTATAATTGACCAATCGCTTGCCCCGCCAAAGTCATCGTTGACTCAACCCATTGACTCCGACAGGAAGCCCCACTTCGATTTAAACGTCGTTACTTTGAAAAATACGTAGCCAGTAAGTAGCATGTAACGAAAGGGTAAAATGGTTTGTTGGCGACCAATATGTCGTAACTACAGCTAGAATAAGCCGCCACACCAACAAAAATCCTTCAAATAAATGTAGACCTTTATCGGAATTTACTCCCAGTCTAAGTTAAAGATTTCATTGTTGACTGATTATTTGATTGACAGCCACGATTGGTCAGTTTTGAACGTCCTCGAAGTTTTCGAACGCACACTCTGTATTTAGAATGCAGGCGGCACTCTAACAACACTTGACCTTACCTTCTATTAAATCCATTATTTTCTGAGTTGTTGGTTTAATATAATGTTGTCGAAATCAACAAGCTGTCTCTCCAAAAGAGACTAGAATAGCAAACAACATATTTTCGTTATCTCAGCAGCTGTCTCATGAAAACAAGACCCGTCAGAGACAGATTATGATCTCAGAATATAGCCCTGTCACAAAAAGTATAAAATAAAATGGAAAAGGAACTGACAGACGGACTGACAGACCAAGCGGCGTCTTTATGTTCGCTATTCTCCAGATACACTTAATTTCAACGTTTGACCTTGAGCAGTGACCTTGGTGTTATCTGAGTATTTCTTTCAAATGGCACATCTGCACAATAGAGAGCAATTATGCCAAGTTATAATGATATTCATCCATAATTGAAGGAGCTATGCCCTGGCCAAGCTCAATTTCAAAGTCTGACCTTGAACGGTGACCATCACCTTATAGCTAGCCAAAAGCTATGAAAAATGCGTCGGCGCAACATCATAAGGCATTAAAACGTGAATTTTCATCCGAATTGGCCAAAGGGCTGTGGAGAAATCGCAGCAGACGGATAAACGGACGGGATTACAGACAGATGGCCAGACGAGGCGGCGGTTATATGCTCGCCCTTGGGGAAGCATAAAAAATAACGAAGCGCAAAACTGATGAGTCGTGACAACTCGCTCTAACTCCATGAAGCCGGAGCCAGAGGTGCGTTCTTTTTGTCGAGATTATTAAGATTCTCAGATCAACAGCTTTATAGGTTATGGGTATATTCGTTTACCGACTTCCTTATCGAGTACACGAGAACTCTCTATATTTTATTGATGGACGTCTAAATCTTTGTAACTTACGCTTATTGAAGATGTAGTTACGGAGCTTTGGTCACCTTGTAACGATTTAACCCATTCCAACTCAATCCCTCCTTTTTACGCCCTTCAAGAAAAAAGCTTTGGAAAGCATTGTGGAAAATGAAGAAATTGCTTGTATCGAGCAATTTCTTCATTATCCACAATGTTTTCTATCCAAAAAGGTGAAAAAATTTAAAATTCCATCAACTTGAAATTGTCGTCTGCATCTTCTTTCAATTTGGACCAGTCTAAAATTTTGCTGTGTTGGAATGGGTTAATCATTTACGTATACTGCAACTCCCGACAAAATATTTCTTTTTCATATTTGCGAATTTCATATTCCTCAGCAAATTTACGTTATATATAAACTTTACTCACCAATAACGCTTTAATTGCGATCACGCCTAACACTACATGTACGTTTTCCGTAAATGTTAAGTTAAAGAGATTTTTTTTTTCACACGACTAACGACACAAGTAAATTCAACACCATTATAACATCTCCTTGTCGTCAAGGTACATATAAGGAAATAGTGACTTATATAGTGCGACCACTTTGTCTCAGCATATCACATGCAAAAATATTGGAAAAACCGAGTGATGTGTAGATAGAGTGCTAATGAAAAATTATAGCCATATATCAAACGAACTATGGAAACCGAGAAAAGAAACGTCCATTTTCGTTCAATTGGATTGGTTGTTAACCATATATCAAACGTTCTATAGTAACCAAGAGGAAGGGTCCATTATTTGTCTATCATCAGTTATGTTCATAATCTAACACAATTACTAAACGGCGAGATTTCAGATTGGTCCAAATTCAGCGATATTGCAGACGAGAAATTTTAGTTAATGATAGCCCTATTTTTTTCTCAATTTTGGGGGGAGCAAACATAATAGATAATGAAGAAATTGCTTGTACCAAGCATTTTTTTTAAAATTTTCTACAATGTTTTCCAAAGCTTTATTTCTTTAGGGCGTCATAAACGTCATTGTGTGGGAATGGGTTAATAGTACAAGTCATGTATTAAGCGCAAGTTATGGCAGTCGTATAAACATATGCAGGATAACTGTTTGTTTCAGTATAAGTTAGGTAACATTTCAATGAGTGACCTTAATAAGCTATATTTTCACGATAGGCTCCGCCATTCATGAAAATATGCTTTAGTTGTTCACGAAATGAAAGATAAATCGACCTTACACGAAAAACAAACAATCAACCAGTTTCTTTAATGAAAAAAAAAAGGGAGAAAAAATATTATCTTTCTAAGAGTGAATTGTTTCGCACGTGAATTGCATGGCAAGCTAGTGACGTCATCAGTTTCTTTGTTCCCGAGTAGTCAAGCAAAACATTGAGTTTATCATTTTGATAATTTCACTGCTTTTCTGTGAAATTATCGAGTGATAACCTACAAAGAAATCTCGCTAATCTACCTGAGAGCATTAATCCTTTCCTATTCAATCTCTGTTTTTACGTCCCTGTGTTTCTATACTTGAGAAAATATTGTGAAAAAAAGTAGAAATAGCTTGTAACAAGAAATATCTACCTTTTACACATTATTTTTGACCCTACTGAATGATTATTTTTCAAATGAAATGAAAATTAATTTGTCGTCTGCAAAACCTTTGAATTTAGACAAGTATAATTTTTTTGTAAAACAGGATAGTCTTGAAGGCTATTGCCATATAACAGCATATTGTAGTAGACCTAACCAAAGTCAAAGGGTCTCTCTTCCGTTTAACACATTCCCACTCAGTGACGCTTTTAGACGCTTCGAAGAAAAAAGCTTAAGAAAACATTGTGAAAAATGAAGAAATTGCTTGTTACAAGCAATCTGTTCATTTTCCACAATGTTTTCTACCCAGAAAGTGGAAAAAATCCAAAATTCCATTCACCTTAAATTGTCGTCTGCAACTTTTTTCAATTTGGACCAGTCTAAAATTTCGACGTCTGATAATGGGTTAATTTGTTTCGTTATCTCATTCAACTTTTCGAAGAATAACGATACAGCCGCTTCTCTTCTAAATCCTCCCCAAGTTATCACTTATCAAATAAGGAAATATAGAATACTAGGAAATCGTCATGACGAAATTTTCTCCTTTCCCTCAAAATGTTAGAAGTAATAAACAACGAATGAGTGGTTTGGTTACTCATTTCCCAAAGATTTCACCAGCAAGGCTTTAAGGCCTGATACCGCTTTACCCATTTCCATAATATAAATTTTAGACCAGTCCAAATTAGCTGACGACAGTTTTAAGTTGACGAAATCTTTGAAATCTTTGTCTTTTGGGGTTGAAAACAATGTGGATAATGAAGAAGTTGATTGTAACAAGCAATTTTCATTTTCAACAATATTCTCCAAAGGTTTCATACTTAGAGGCGTTAAAAAGCGTGATAACGGATTAACTTGCTTCCGTATGGCGCACTAAATGGGTCAAAAGTCCACTTTCTGCCGTAAACGCTAAACAAGAGGGACAAGATGTCCCTAAATCGCTCACCTGAAAAAGAGTTTCTAAGTCTGATAAGCCCAGTGCTGCCACATTAACATTTTTATACAAATTAAAATTTTACAATTCAAACAAGTTTGAAAAGGGTCACCCAATCAAAGCCCTGAAGGGCCTAAAAGTTGCGACAACAGACAGATTGTCTAGAATTCATTAATAAACATAAACTGAAGGCTGTTTGCCCTTGACTGATCAAATGAGATTTGTCCTCTTAGAGACCAATTCAAGTAAATTCTCTGTGTGTATTTCTGTTTATCTAATTCTGTGGTTGCGAGTTCTATTTTAAAGTAGCGTGATTGGATCTTGCATTTAGGTACTATTATCTTACAATTGACCCCATATCACACAAGTTACTTAAAAGAAGCATTGATTATCTGAGGTGAATTGTGTTTTGAAATATGAACATTTTTCCACTATTTATAGACGTCAGAGAATATTTCTTCTCAGTGTTGCACAACAAGCTCTGGAAAACAGTTTTTTAATCGTCTTAGCAAATGTTGAGGACATAGTTAATTGGGTAGAAAGTAACTTCTTGTATAGATCTGGTTTCTGTTTCTCATCAGAGATACTTTCAGTGCTTTGATTATACAAATTATTGAACTTCAAATCCCAGCTGAAATTTGAAATAGATACTAAAATAAATACAAGAGGACCATGATGGTTAATACTTAGAAAGCACGGTAATTCTTTGAAGTACTTACGTAGAGGGTCAATAGGCATTAATACATACCAAATATCAAAGCTCTAGGCCTAACGATTTAGAAGGAGAACATTTTCTATGATATCCTTCATTACTCATTTCTGGGATTGCCCTAAAAAGCGCTTATTTTCAGAATACAGTAATTCAATGAAGTATTTTAGTACAGGGTCAATAGGTATTATCACAAACTAAATATTAAAGCCCTTATGGTTTGAGAGAAAAAGACCTTTAAAGATTTCCTTCTTTATTTCATTATAATCAGGGATCACAAAGAAAAGGGCTAATTTTCAGAATACAGTTTATTCTATGAAGTATTTTGGTAGATGGTCAATAGATGATGATTTATACAAAATGTCTAAGCCTTAGGGCTTATGGTTTCGAAGAAGAAGATTTTTAAAGTTTTCGTTCTTATTTCCATGTAAAATCAGGGATGGCACAGAAAAGGGCTAATTTTCAGAATACGGTAATTCTTTGAAGCATTTTGGTAGAAGGTCAATAGATAATGATTTGTACTAAATATCAAAGCTCTAGGCCTTATGGTTAGGGAGAAATATATTTCTAAAGTTTTCCTTCTTTATTTCTAGGTAAAATCAGGGATCGCACAGAAAAGGGCTAATTCTTAGAATACTGTATTTCTATGTAGTATTTTGGTAGAGGGTCAATAGATGATGATTTGTACAAAATATCAAAGCTCTATGCCTTATGGTTTGGGAGAAGAAGATTTTAAAAGTTTTCCTTCTTTAATTCTATGTAAAATCACTAAATCAGAGATTGCAGGGATTCCGCTGGCCTTACCCACTGATTTCACTGGTCATGCCCACTGATTCCACTGGTCATGCCCACTGATTCCACTGGTCATGCCCACTGATTCCGCTGGCCACGCCCACGGACTCTGACAGGATTTCCAGTGTTTCCTCATACTAGTTAATACCCAACATCCTTTTCGAGCCAGCAGCTACCGACCCCACCTACGTACAGTAATTATCATTCGCTAAATGGTGATAGAAAGCTGTCCCATCCTTTTTGGAAAGAATGATTGCCGAGTCGGCAGTCGAACCGATGGCCCAAAGGTGAAAAGCTTAACGCGATGCCGACTGGCTAACAGAGCTTGTGGACGAACCCGAATTATTAACAATCTGAAAGACGGGAAGTCCGTTAGGTCGATCACAGCTTCACATCTGCAGCTCAACTGATAAAAGGCCTATTAGCAATCACGCTCTAATAGAGTGCTAATAATAATACAAGTATCATGAAAGGCGAAATCAGACTACTTGGATGTTGAAATGACAAATACTTCAGAAATATATAAGATCCAGTAGAGGTCAACCTCAGGTCACCGTCATAGAAAGGTAAAGTGGTTAGTCTAAATCCAGAAAACCGTCAAAGAGCGGACAGTTTGGATCCAGGTCTTTGTGCTAAGATTGTGCAGGCAGACCAGGATCTATACTGTTCGCACTTTCCAGACGTCCCTTTTCCATGTACTGATAATATATATAAGATTCAAGGATCTCAAAACACACAAAACAAGCGGCTCTAGTGCTAGCAATACGAACACTATCATTACATATGAGTTGTCTTTGTTAAAACCTTTCACTTCCGTGCTAGCAATTTCTCACAATGAATGACCAGATTGTCATTAGCAAATGCGAGTCAATAAGAGATGCCAACTTGTCAAATATATATGAGAAAATGTACAGTCCGCAAGTTCAAGTTTCGAAAGATAATTCTATTTTGTTCATGGTTGTAAAAAGTTGGGGATATATAAACGAAAGAACTTGTGAATAAAGTAAAATCTTGAGAGGATTCATAAAAAGCACATTTCACTCGATTCTACTCTTGTTCACCTATGTTTGACTGCAATGAGAGAATAACTAAATTTCGTCTATCAAGATGCAAGCGTTTCGATTGGCTGAATAGTTCAACGAAACCAGAGGCGCTTGAGCGCCTGATCCGCCTGATTCGCTCCACCGGCCTGAATTTACTTATTATTCCTGAGAAATTTGGTTGAAAACCATCCTGCAGATTGAAGCTTTTCACTGTTTACTATATGGAAATAAGCCCAATCCATTAAAGCAATGTTAACAGCCAATCAATTCCTTTTTAGCAATCTAACAAGGGATCACCAAAGGATCATTCTGGTGAAATTCTTTGAATGAATTTCATAAAAAGACATCCAAGGATCAATCCAGTGAAATTAAGTAAAAACCCATCCATTGGTATCTGAGAAGAAGATTTTCAAAGTTTTCACCATATATGGAAATAGCCCCGGCCATTAAAGTCATATTTTTCATCCATGTTAATTCTTTGAAGGAATCTGAAAAAGTATCACACAATGAGCATTCCTGTAAAATTTGGTTGAAATCAATCTATTGGTTTCTTAGAAGAAGATTTTTTAAGGTTTCACCATATATGGAATTTAGCCCCAACCATTAAAGCCATGTTTTTCATCCGATCAAAATTCTTTGAAAGAATCTGACAAAGGGTCACCTAAGGACCATTCCTGTGAAATTTGGTTGAATCCTGTACAGTACTTTCTGAGGAGAAGATTTTTAAAGTAAAAGTTTACGGACGGACGGACGGACGCACGGAAGGACGCACGATGGACACAACGCCATGACAATAGCTCGCTGCCTTTCAGTCAGTGGAGCTTAAAAATGAGCATGCAACTATTTTGTATACTTGCGATTAAAGTAGATCTACGAAATATTACTCAAAACAAGGAAAGTATTTGTTTTGTTTTGCTTGATGAAATTAAATCAGAAATAAAGAGAATATTTTTTGTTTTCATTAAGGTATGATCCTTAGTTCTTAATCACACTATTTTATTTATCCGCTTCGCGTTTTCATCGTGTGATTAATTTGGTTTAGTTCTAGTCTCAATGAAAACAAAATCAAAGTACTGAAAGTTCTGTAAGCTAGCAAAGCATGGTTTTGTTACGTAATCCACTTTGTCAAAGGTTATCATGATAAATAAATGAGGTTAAGGTAACCCCGGAGTTAACCCATTACAACATTTCAAAATTTTATACTGGTTCAAATTGAAAGAGGTTGTAGACGACAATTTCAAGATAGTAGAATTTGGAAGAAAACATTGTGGACATTGAAGAAATTGCATGTTACTATGTTTTCCAAAGCATTTTTCTTGAGATGCTACTTTTTATGGTGTATGCGTTCAACAGATTAGTGGTTAAGCCCCCAGTTGAAATTTGCAGTCGTTGAACTTTGAGATCACCTCTAAATTTTCTCTGTTAACTTAAGTTATCAAAGCTGACGCTTTGCTAGCTAAAAAGGTATTATTTACCATTTCTAACGGGATTCAATATGTATACTTTTCGCAATTTTTCTACCTTGTGTGACTCATATGTTTTTAGTCGACACGATCTTGTCTGTATTTCCTTTGTATTTGGACTGGATTTAACCGAATTCCAAAGGACAAAAGTTTAGTCTGGTCAAGACTCAAAGAAGTTCCATACGTCATAAACAAGTTGAGATATTTAAAAATCTTTATCTCTCTGGGTAGAAATCATTGTGGGAAATGAAAAAAAATGCTTATTACAATCGATTTCTTCATTTTCCCGTATGCTTTCAAAAGCTATTTTCTTGGCGTGTCAAAATGCTTGATTATGTGATAATGGGTTAAATTGACCAATCGCAGCGGTCAGTGAAGGAATATATCGACCAATCAAATCATTCATTCAAATTAAGATTTGAACTCCAACGTTGGCCGCCATTTTGTGAAACATTTTTGATGGTTTGGCGACTTAAACGTCGTTACTACAGCTTATTTAAGCTGTAAATAGACTGTAGGTATGACGTTTATGTCGCCAAACAACCGTTCTAATTTTTGTTACATGCTGCTGGCAATAAATGTTGCAAAATAAAGCGGTTTTAAATCGAAGCTGTACTCCCTTTCGAGTAATGGGCGTGTCCAATGGAGTAAGTGGGCGGGGCCAGCGACTGGTCGATTAGTTCGCCTAGTAATGAATACTTAAATGATTGTCTACTAACCTTTCCCTAACAGGCGTCGTTTGTTGCTGCTGTTGTTGTGTGGGTGGGGGTTGACTGGTTGTCTGTCTGTGACCATGTTGTTGTTGTTGTTGTTGTTGTAGGGGGACAGTCTGTTGATGTATAGGCTGGGCAGACCTCTGTTGATGCTGAGCGTGTAATGACTGCCAGGCCTGGAAGTTCAAGTCTTGTCGTTCTTGTCGCTCATTGCGATAATTAGGGTTATACATCTGAAATGGATAACAATTACAGGTGACCAATCAATTTCTCCTTTCCAAACAATGTTTAATACTACATTTCTCATGTGTCTCAAAGGCGGAAAAGTATTGTGAAGTTAAAAGTGGTAAAAAGAAGCTGCAACATTCGATATCGTCGGTGGATGAAAAATCCTAGTGCCTACAGCTTTAAATAAGGTTTTGTACTTTGGTCGCTTACCAACGATATACTCTTTTAATATGCCACGTGACTGGGTCCGGTTTGCTCAGTCGGTATCGCGTTTGGTTTTCACTCCAGGGGTCGTGAGTTCGGATCCAAACTCGGACTACATTCTCTTCGACATTTGACAAAATGGTGTACTGGTGTAAAAACAGGAAGCCATTGTTAGGTGCCCCAGCTACTGGACCACTGAAACACTGTTGAAAGAGGCGTTAAACCCAATATAATCAGTCAATGGTAAAACAATATTTATCTAGGTCTAATTCGTGGATTTAACGCCAAACTATCCAGATAAACGCTAAAAACTTTACCTTTGTCATATTTACATTTTTTTTCTGGATGCAAGTAAGCCATATTGTCACTTGCAAAGTTGTACGAAAACAATGAATTCATGAATCTTGAGGGTAAGATTTAGGAAAACTCCCATTAAGATAAGAGTAAGACCTGACCTTTGATATGTGAATCTCATCAAATGTACAGTATTTATACAAACCTATATGTTAAATATGAAAAATGTTCCCCAAACAAGAGGGCCGTTGGCCCTGGAGCGCTCACCTGAGATGAAGACTCAGTCTAATTTCGTGTTAAGGTTAGGATTATGAAACAAGTGGGCCACACTTACATATAAAGACTATGAACCTTCCAAGAAGATTTTTAAAGATTATTTTAAAATTTCACTTTTGTTGCCATGGCAACCAGAGTTTTTAACGAATTTCAATTCTTTTAGCTATTTTTCAATTTGGTCAAGTGTTTTGGGAGGAGATGTCGTTTAAAGAAATTTTTGACGGACGCCGGACGGACGCCGGACGGACGCCGGACGAAAGGTGATCACAATAGCTCACTTGAGCACTTCGTGCTCAGGTGAGCCAAAAAATGGAAGAAGCATGTACATCTTAATTTTTTGGTTATAATTTTAGAAATAAGAAGAAAAGGCGTTTGAACACTTTGTGGATAATGAAGAAATTGATTGATACAAGCAATTTCCTCATTTACCACAATGTTTTTCAGAGTTTTTTTCTTGAGGGGCTTAAAAAGGAGGAACTTTTTGGGAATGGGTTAAACAACACCCGCTTTGTTGTTAAGTACCTGCAATATAAAAAAAAAGGAAATAAAAAACGAAACAAGTACACAAATATTATTTAAGCAAATGAGAAATGTTAAGTTGTATTTTGCCTATCATGTTTACAGCAGACAAACGGGATATATAACTAATCGGACAATGGAAAAATAGCATGCCCTCAATCTTTCTTCATTGTGCATAATGTTTTTCAAACTGTTTTCTTCGGGGGGGGGGGGGGGCGTTAAAAGATGGGAATTTGTTAACACGTGACCAATGTCCTTTGGTTGTACCGATAATCAGACTGACAGAAACATCTTATATTGTCTTGTAGGGTTTCTTGTTGTGACACAAATATTCTATAAAGTCCTTGAAACAAGAATGACAGCAAAATATTGTTTAACCCTTTCCTACACAATCCCGTTTTTGACCCCCCCCCTCCCCTAGAACAAAAATTTTGAAAAACATAGTGGAAAATAAAGAAATTGCTTCACCGTGCGTGCAGTATGCATACTTACCAGGATTCAAACTTTTTGTTTGTGAAGATTTCCTTTAAAAAAAAAAAACTCTTGCAGTAAGCGATCTATCATTCAATCATTTTTTATGGATGAACCCTTTTCGCACGTGGGTTAATATACATTACAAAATATACATAACAACTACTTTCATGTACTTCTATGCCGAAGAAAAAGTAGCTACTTGGTTCCATTTTTACGGATGGACCCTTTTCGCACGAGGGTAAAAATACATTACAAGATATAAATAACAACTACTTTCTTTTTATTTTTGTGCCGAAGAGAACCTAATTTTAGGTTCTATTTTCACGGGTTGACCCTTTTCGCACGAGGGTTAAAATAAATTGCAATCAAAATATACATAACAACTACTTTCATACAGTTTTCTGCTGAAGAGAAACTGATTCCTTGGTTCTACAACCGAGAAAAATACACGAATAAATAACGGCGACAGAGTGGTTTTTGATAAGCTTCAAAGTGATTGACGTAACTATGCATTAACAACCCTTTCCATACTCGGATCCAGATTTCTTTCTCACATGGTAGGGACTGAATAAAAATTCACTAGTTTAAAATATTCGTCAGTTATTGAGAAAATGTCGTAACTACAGCTTGAACAAAGCTGTAGTTACGGCATTTTGGATGCACACTGTCAATATGATACTTTGATTTTTCGTATCTTAGAACCTCATATTTGTCGAACTTCCCGGAGGTTTGGACCCCTGGTTACCCCTCCCCTCTCATGTTTTCAAAACAAAGCCTTGAATTATTGATTGGTGAGAAAACTTATTTTCACCACAAAGAACTCTTACAGGATCTACCTTGTTTGAGCAATAACTGTTTTGATCAAGCGATTCATTGTGGAATCAAAAATCTAAAAACCATAATTAGAAGACGTATAACTTAAAAATAGTTCACCGGGGATAAATGTCACTTGTTTACAAACAAAAAGAGGCCCATGGGGGCCCGAGACGCTTCAATGGCTATCAAGTTTCCCTTACAGGTAATCTTATATCCAAAGAAATTATTTGCTTAAAGAAAAATTCAAAAAATAAAAATAAATTGAACTTTATCCTCTTCATTCTTTTCTTAGCAACGAAATTTCCGTAAGATACATTTTCCATGATTCTTGACTGATCAGACCCAAAATCAAAAAGAACCATCCTAATGATGGTACAATCATTCTATGAAAGTTTGAAATGAACCTGGTAAAATCTGGGAATATCATTGTGTTAACTAGAATATTTAAATATTTTTTTTTATAAGGGTCCCTTTTCATGTGATACTAGAGGGCGCGGATCCACGGTCAAATTCAACAATCGTAATGATGGTTCAATCAATCCGTGTACTTTTTGTGTTAATAAGAATTTTTAACGAAATTTTATACGGCCCATTTTCCCGTGATACTTTACTGAACAAACCAATTTTCAAACGGAATAATTCTAATGAAGGTACAATCTTTCTGTGAACGTTTAAAGAGAATCGATGAAAACTATGGACTGTATTGTCTCACGAATCTCTTGTGAAAGGAATCCTCAAATGGCCCCTTTTCCCGTGATACTTGACAGATTAGACCCGATTTAAAAAGGAACAATTCTAAAGATGGCACAAATATTCCGTGAAAGCTTGAACAGAATTTGATGAAAATGTTCATTTTATTGTGCCAACTAGGATCTTATGGTGAAATTTTCATACAAACCCTTTTCCCGTGATACTTGACAAAACTAACAAAATTTCAAAAGGAACAATCCCAATGACGGTACAATCATTCTTTGAAAGTTTGAAGAGCATACATTGAAACTGTAAACTTAAATATATTAACGTGGAATTTTAAGTGAAATAATTGTAATTGTAATTGCCATTTTTCTCATTGCGCTTGACGGATCAGACCAATCCTAATGATGGAACAATCATTCTGTAAACCTTTGAATAGAATCTGATGAAAACTGTTGACTTTAACAAGGATTTTAAAATGAAAATTTCATAAGGCTCCTTTTCCTGTAATACTTGTCGATTCAGATGTGATGTCAACATCAACGATCGTACTTATTGTACAATCATTCTGTGAAAGTATGAAGAGAATATGATGAAAGATGTGGACTTGATGCCAAAAATTTTTAAATGAATTTTGCATAAGGCCCCTTTCCCCTTGTTTCCTGACAGTTCAGACCCAATTTCAAAAGGAATGATTCTTATGAAATTAAAATCATTCTGTTAAAGTTATAACAAAATCCGATCAAAGCTGTTGGCTGTATTGCGCTTGTGACTTTTTAAATTAAATTTTCATAAGGGTCTTTTTCCCATGCTTATTAATTGATCTGACCAAATGTCAAAAGAAACGTTTTTTATGATAATCATTCAGAGTTTGTCGAGAATCCGATGAAACTGTGGACTTTATTGCGTTCAGGAGAAGTTTTAAATCAAATTTTCATAGGAATCCCTTTCCCGCGTTTCTTATGGATCAAACCCAATTTCGAAAGGCACAATTCCTTTAACGGTCCAATCATTCTGTGAAATTTTGAGGAGACTCTGATAAAAACTGTGGATTTTTAATAGATGTTTTCATTGACTTTTCACGTGAAACTTGACACATCGGACCCAATTTCGAAAGGAACAATCCTTATAATAACTACTACAATCATTCTGTGAAAGTTTGAAGAGACTTCGATGAAGACTGTGCACTATAGAGTGTTAACAAGGATTTTAAATTCAATTTTCATAAGGCCCTTTTCCCATGTAATTTGACGGATTAGACCCAATGTCGAAAGGACCGAAGCTTGATAGTACAATCATTCTGTGAAAGTTTGAAGAGAATCCGATGAAAACTGTTTACACTAGAGTATAAACAGGGAAAAGTTAACGACGGATTAACGACTTGACGGACGGCCGGGTGGCAAGGAGGACGACGGGAATACGTCATCGCTATAGCTCTCCTGGCTTTCGTCCAGTACAGCTTAAACCTTTTATAATCACAAAATTGACGCCTGTGTTGTTTTAAGCAATTAGCGTCCGTCGGTTATTTTCAAGAGTATATAAGTTATAAAACTTTTACTTTTAAATTTATGTGATTTTTTTTGTTTGAATGGGGTTTAACACCGCTTTTAACAATCTTTCAGTTATATCGCGGCGGCTGGGGCACCTAATAATGGATTCCTAGAATTTCTCGCACCAGTACTACCACTTCACCCTTTCCTAGCCTCCAGCTGATATCCCACATAGGCTTACGATTATCTGCCCATTGGTGGTAGACAAATGTCGGAAAGAGTATTGCCGCCGTCGGGGATCGAACCCGGGACCCTTTGAATGATAGTCCGACGCGCTACCAACTGCGCTATGACGGCGGCTCTAAAATAATGTGAACGTTGATGCAAGTCGATCTTCTTCAGGTAACACATTATCGCCCTTGATTGATAGAGATGTTTATACATTTGTATACAACTGATCAAATTCTATCTAGATATAATTCTTCAAGTTTTACAAGAGACAAATTAATTTCCGTCGACCGTCTCCGTACGTTGACCCATTCCAACACAACATATTTTCAGACTGGTCCAAATTGAAAGAAGCTTCAGACGACAATTTCAATTAGATGGAATTCAATTTCTTATATCTTTTTGGGCGGTCAAACCTTAGAAGATAGCAGCTTGAGGCTAGGAAAGGATGTAATGGTGGTACTGGTGCGAGATAAACAAGGAATCTATTATAAGTTGCAGGAGCCGCCGCGATATGACTGAAAAACTGTTAAAAGCGGCGTTAAACCCCATTCAAAGAAGCAAATTTTGGTTGGAAGACATTGTGGATAATGAAGAAATGCTTGATACAAGCAAGTTCTTCATTTTTCACTATGTTTTCCATACCTACTTAATTGAAGGGCGTAGCACGGGGGTAGGGGTGGGAATGGGCTAAGTGTGTCAATAACGGTGAAGTTAAAACATGTTTATAGAACTGACGGATCACTGCTGCCCATCAAAAAATCCGAAAATCAAACCATCATACATTTAGTCCGGAAGTGAACTTTTGAACTTCGACATTGGGCGACATTTACCTGAACAATTCCAATGGTTATGTGACTTAAACAACTGCGCAGCAAAAAATCTACAGATCAATCAAATCATGCATTTAGACCGGAAGTGAACTTTGAACTTCAACATTGGCTGACATTATTTCTCCCACCTCTACTAACATCATTCGTTCCAGACTCTCCAGCTGCTCATCCCACTTAGGTTAATAATTATCTATACATTGGTGGGACACAAATATCGGAAAGGATATTTGTCATGACTGGAACCTCATAATTGAAAGTCCGACGCGCTACCAACAGCGCAATGGCCGCGACTTAAAAATCAAACTCTGAGTCGGTACTGATATGCATTGCGTAAACTGAAAATACTGATCACTGCGCTAATAGACAGACTGATCCGAGTTTTTGTTTCGCGTTCATGTATAAGTGACACGCCTTCTATCCTCCGATAAGGCAGGTCGAAATAGATGTCAAACTATGTCTCTATATTTCATGCAAGATTCATGGTCAAAAACATACAAAAACGCCAAAACGTTGATATTTTTTATAAAATATTTCAGAATTTTAGGTTAATTTCTGTCAGAATTGCACGAATACACAACATTACCAATATCAACAATACGAGGACAATCCTTCAAAGTTAAAATCCTTGAAATCATATTAGAGTTTTATGGAACAATTCGTACAAGGTATTTGTCGACGATTCCAGACATGAAATAAATATGGTGATCATAAATGCTCAGCAAGATGTGCTCTGGTGAGCTTACAGAGATAAAATGAAATAGAGAACACGAGACAAGTTATAAAATCTACGATTCTTAGACTCTGTAGGAACATTCGTGTCAAGCTGAAGACAAGTTCGATATACGCCCATTTATATCCGCTTTACCATATAAGACAAATAAGCCCATACATTACCCTTAACTCATATGGCGGCACCTATTCTTTCCGACATTTGTCTCTCACCAATGGGTGGATAATCGTTAACCGAAGTGGGATAGCAGCTGGAGACTAGGAGAGGATGTAATTGTGATACCTGTGGGAGGTATACAAAGAATCCATTGTTAGGTACTCCAGCCGCCGCGATATGATTGAAAAAATATTGAGAGCGGCATTAAACTTCATTCAAATAAACAAATTAAATCATGTGGCCTTTAGAAAGACCTACAAAAACTTGGAGAATTTAAGAAGTTGTAATTTAAAAGAAAGTTCTCCGCTAAAAAGTGTTGTTTCTATATCTGTAACGACAGCACAAACCATTGATCGCGGTAGAAGTGCTCTATTTATATCTGTAACGACAGTACAAACAACGTGATCGCGGTAAAAGTACTGCATTTATATATAAAACGTCCGTACAAACCATTGATCGAGATAAAAGTACTGTATTTATATCTGTAACGACAGTACAAACAATGTGATCGCGGTAAAAGTACTGCATTTATATATAAAACGTCCGTACAAACCATTGATCGAGATAAAAGTACTGTAGATATATCTGTAACGACAGTACAAATCACAGATCGACATAAAAGTACCCTATATAAAATGTCAGTACAAACCATTGATCGAGATAAAAGTACTGTATTTATATCTGTAACGACAGTACAAATCACTGTACCCTACTTATATTTAAAACGTCAGTACAAACCATTGATCGAGATAAAAGCACTGTATTTATATCTGTAACGACAGTACAAATCACTGTATTCTATTAATATATAAAATGTCAGTTCAAACCATTGATCGAGAAAAAAGTACTGTTTTTATATCTGTAACGACAGTACAAATCACTGTACTCTATTAATATATAAAATGTCAGTACAAACCATTGATCGAGATAAAAGTACTGTTTTTCAATCTGTAACGACAGTACAAATCACTGTACTCTATTAATATATAAAATGTCAGTTCAAACCATTGATCGAGATAAAAGCACTGTATTTATATCTGTAACGACAGTACAAATCACTGTACCCTACTTATATTTAAAACGTCAGTACAAACCATTGATCGAGATAAAAGTACTGTTTTTCAATCTGTAACGACAGTACAAATCACTGTACCCTACTTATATTTAAAATGTCAGTACAAACCATTGATCGAGATAAAAGTACTGTTTTTAAATCTGTAACGACAGTACAAATCACTGTACTCTATTAATATATAAAATGTCAGTTCAAACCATTGATCGAGAAAAAAGTACTGTTTTTAAATCTGTAACGACAGTACAAATCACTGTACTCTATTAATATATAAAATGTCAGTTCAAACCATTGATCGAGATAAAAGTACTGTTTTTCAATCTGTAACGACAGTACAAATCACTGTACTCTATTAATATATAAAATGTCAGTACAAACCATTGATCGAGATAAAAGTACTGTTTTTAAATCTGTAACGACAGTACAAATCAATGTACTCTATTAATATAAAAAATGTCAGTTCAAACCATTGATCAAGATAAAAGTACTGTTTTTCAATCTGTAACGACAGTACAAATCACTGTATTCTATTAATATATAAAATGTCAGTTCAAACCATTGATCGAGATAAAAGTACTGTATTTATATCTGTAACGACAGTACAAATCACTGTATTCTATTAATATATAAAATGTCAGTTCAAACCATTGATCGAGAAAAAAGTACTGTTTTTAAATCTGTAACGACAGTACAAATCACTGTACTCTATTAATATATAAAATGTCAGTTCAAACCATTGATCGAGATAAAAGTACTGTTTTTCAATCTGTAACGACAGTACAAATCACTGTACTCTATTAATATATAAAACGTCAGTACAAACCATTGATCGAGATAAAAGCACTGTTTTTAAATCTGTAACGACAGTACAAATCACTGTACTCTATTAATATATAAAATGTCAGTACAAACGATTGATCTGTAATTTTATCTGTAACGACAGTACAAAGCACAGAACCCGGTAACGTCGTTTGGTGACCTTAATGTCGTAAATACAGCTTTATTCCGGCTGTATTTGCGACATTATGATTACCTAACGACGTTAAAAAAAATGTTTTATTTCTATCTGTAAATGTAACGACAGTACAAGGCATTTATCAAGATAAAAATGTATCTATATCTGTAACGATATTTAACATCATTGATAGCGATTAAATACTTTCTCTAAACAACAAAGTTTTGATAGCAGAAGAAATACTGCAACAATAGTACAAACCATTGGATTATGATGTTGTTATCATATTCGTAACGACAGTACAAACTTTTGATTTCGATACGATACACTGTATCTACTTCCGTAACAGTGATTGTAGTAAAAACACCAAAATGCAGTTGCTATTTATACAGGGTGTGGACCTCCCATTCCTTTCTTGTCTGACATGGGCTTGTCCACATGCAGACAAGTACATTTCTTAAGGTCACTTGTTCGAAGACAAGTAAATACCAGGGCGTATCTTTAAATGTTACAAAATATATCTGGAAAAAAAACCATTTTATATTCGAGGATTATTATATTAATTGATATTGAGGGATATAAATATTGTGGTTGATGAAAGAAGAGCTCTGACATATCCTTCATTAACAATAATGATTGCTCAAAATTTCTCTTCAGTTTTTAGCGGACAAGTTTATTTGAACTCTTGAAAAGTACAAAATAATGTATAACTCGCCCGAGTTCAAGTGGAGAAAATTTGTATTGCCACACTACTATTTAATGCAACAGCTGTTTTGGAAAGGCTTTGATTGGTTCTTTGTCATCTGGTGGGTCTCCCGGTTTTCAATATTCTATTAATTCAGCTAATACTTACGCTTTAATGTAATCATAAAACTCGGAGAGTAAAGGTGTCCATGTTAGTTTTTCGTCTACAGATTTTCCCTTTCGACTTTCCTGAAAAATATAATCAAGATTCATATTGATGTGGACAGATTGAGGTTAAAACCCATTCAACTCCTAAATTAGGAATTTCTTTTGTTTTAACAACTTTGCATGGATTTTCAAGAAAGATATGTGCACCCCGTTTGTTATTTGACTTGAATGCCTTTCTTTCAAGAGAGTCACATAATGTTTAACCCTTTCCTGGACAACCGGGATTTTACGTCACTGTGATTTTATACTTGAGAAAACATTGTGGAAAAAGGAGAAATTGCTTGTAACAAGCAATTTCTCCTTTTCCCACAATATTTTCTACCACATAGAATGGACAGATTTCACATTGCATACATTTTTCATTGTCGTCTGTAACCTCTTTCAAGTTGGACCAGTCTAAAATTTCATAAAACAGGAAAGGGTTAATGTAAAAATTCTTTTTACTTCCAAAACTTGAAATTGTGACCCTTCACGCGAAAAAGCACGAGCTCCGTAATACCGAAACTTGAAAAGGACCGACTGTAGTGGAGATCAATCACAGTATAATAATTTAATTGTTAGTTTCGTCTATCAAGAACGAGCGATCTGATTGGTCGAAAAATTTAATTCATACCTCCATGAACAAAATTTTGAGTACGCAGCCATTTTGAATGCTTCTGCACAAAATAGTTCACTACAAAAAGGTATCAAAATTTGTTAAGTTGTTGCATTTTTCACTCGATGCTATTAAATTATAAGAAATGAAGATAATATTTCTTTGTTTTCAAGGAGGTATGAACCGAAAAACCTAATCACACAATGTATGAATCCGCTTCGCGAATTCATACAGTGTGATTAGGTTTTTCGGTTCATACCTCCATGAAAACAAAAAATATTCTCTTCATCTCTTAAAAGGAATAAAATAATGTACTATCGTTAGGTAGATGATCAGATTCATAAAATTTGACACTTGCGATTTGTTTCGATCCGGTCAATCTTTGAACTCCGGGCTGTTTTCTGAGTCACAGATCAAATTCATGAATCTTTGATCAACTCTTTCGTAATCGCTTTTCGCGACTCAGATTAAGAGCTCGTACGTACATAATACTTTTCTGTACATTTATTATACTTCCCCGTAAGAATACGGACAAACTGACTTGATATAGATATTATAGCTAGAACATGTCATACCCTAGGTTCTAATTTGTCTAATCAAGGCAAAGCTAGATTCCAATCAGGAATGTGTCCAATACATCGTAGACCCTAACGAATCAAATTTACCACCGCCCTCTCAATTTGAATGTTAGATACCTTGATTACTTGTAGATCTAATGATCTTTAGACGTCATTGGTCGAGCAATATGTCGTAAAAACAGCTTGAATAAAGCTGTATTTACGACATTTTACTTGCCATACGCCCCTTTGTTTCTTAGGGTTGTGGAAGAAATTGGAGTCAAGTAAACTCTAATGTACGTTAAAATTCCTACATCGGGGTCATTATCCGGACGAGCGAATGCCGTTTTCCTTCCAGCAACAATCAGCTGGAGTCTCTAATGTGGGAAGAAAGGTAAATGGTTATCGTTTGACGACCCCTTTCTTTAACCCATTACCAGACGACGAAATTTTAGACTGGTCCAAATTCAAAGAAGCTGCATACGACAATCTTTATTTAATAAGATTTTTCTGTCTTTTAGGGTAGAAAATAGTGATTAATAAAAAAAAATCTTGTAATAAGCAATTTCTTTATTGTCCACAATAGTCTCCAACCCCTTTTCTCAAGGGATTCGAAAAGGCGGGATTGTGTGGGAAAGGCTTAAAGGACCCTCCGCATTCACCCATCTTACGCTGTAGATCTTGAACCCAGCTTTGATTCAATTTTCATACTGATGTTTCAGAACAGAACAGAACAAAACTTTTATTTTACATCCAGGTACATAACAGTACAACATGAACAAAACAAGAACTTTGTCCACAGGACACAGATGCCCCCATGGGTAGTTTTGATAATAACAAAGGGCAATAACTCCAAAATTATGCAAGCAAGAGTTAATGTTCTTGTGCACTGCACTTCTCCTCAATGAGGTCTATCCACCTTTGAAGTTTCAAGTTGATAGCTATATTATTCTTTCAGAGATATGTCCCAGACAATATGTAAGTCTTAAAATAACAAAGGGCAATTACTACATAATTATACAAGCAGGAGTTGTGGTTCTTGTGCACTGCACTTCTCATCAATAAGGTCTATCCACCTGTGAAGTTTCAAGTTGATAGCTATTATACTTTCAGAGATATGCCCCGGAGAAAATGTAAGTCTTTAAAATAACAAAGGGCAATAACTCTACAACTATGCAAGCAAGAGTTGAGGTTCTTGTGCACTGCACTTCTCCTCAATAAGGTCTATCCACCTGTGAAGTTTCAAGTTGATAGCTATTATACTTTCAGAGATATGCCCCGGACAATTTCGGGACGGACGGAAGGACGGAAGTACGGACGGACAAAGGCAAATCTATATGCCCCCCCCCCATGCGGGGGCATAAAAACATTTAAACATGAATTAATAATATTTTACACTTCCGTTGTGCCAAGACAGTAAATTTGATAGGAGGGAGAAAATTTAAGGAAAACTATTTAATGGGATAGAATTTCTTAGTGTAAAGTGTAAAGAAGTTCAAGACAACTAAGGAGAAAAATTTCTATGGGATAGAATCTCTGTGTAGATATGAAGTTTCAGACAGCTAAGAAGACTTTATTTTTATCGGATGCAATCTCTGTTTGGATTAGAAGTTCGAGAACCCCGCACCACAGAGTCCAGCTGTGCTTGCGCGGTTTCCGACGAGGCGTTATATGGTTAAGACCTTGTATTGGGTAAATTATTTTTGAGATAACAGAACTGTTTCAAACTTGATTTCGAAAAAAGTAATGTCGGAATGTATCGGAAAAAATATACCTTGATTGTTGAGGACGAGAGTGAAAGTTTATTGTTGATAGACAATCTATTATCATGAGCGTACTTATTGGCATATCGCGTCTGCCAATCAAATGACCGGTCGACCAATGAAATCTTTCATTGAGACTAGAAATGGGTTTTGAACTCCGACAATGGCCGCCATTTTTTGTCACCGAGTTTCGTTGTTTTCGCGACTCAAACGTCGTAACTTAAACTATAGCTCTTTCAGGATGAAGTTACGACGTTTAGGTCGCCAACAAACTATTCTACCTTTTTTCACATGCTAGTAGACATAAATTCTGCAAAATAACTTTGAACTCAGGCAATAGCCGGTTTTTATAAGAAGTTTTTTTTTTGTCGGTTTGGCGACTTAAACGTCGATACTACATTCAAGCTGTATTAACCCATTTCTACACAATAACGCTTTTAAATCCCCCCAGTATGAAAGCTTTGGAAAACATTGTGGAAAATGATGAAATTGCTTGTTACAAGCAATTTCTTCATTATCCGCAATATTTTCTATCCCCCCAAAAAACAAACATTCTAAAGATTTCTTCAACTTAAAAATATTGTCTGCAGCTTCTTTCAATTTGGACTAGTCTAAAATTTTGTCATGTGGTAATGGGTTAATGACTTTTCGATCGACAACAAACCAATTAACTTTTTAGTTACATGCTACTGCAAAATAATGACGTCTTATATCGAAGTCGGCCTTCCTGTTGGAGTTAGAGGGCGGAGTCAACGATCAATCAATTGCATACACAACACTTATTTACCCTTGTCATGCTGAATAAAACTCCGTCTCCTAAAATGCCTTTAACTCAAGGCACTGAAAACACTAGAAAACATTATAGAGGGCTTGTATTTCTTTTGATAATTACAAGTACATAATGCGTAAAAAATACTAGCATGGGGTGTACTAAGATCAGCATACAATCAAAGTACTGAAAGTATTGCAAGCTAGCAAAGCTTAGTTTTTTTATGTATTCTTCTTTGGTAAAGGTCATCATGATAAATAAACGAGGTTAAGGTAATCCAGGAGTTAACCGATTACAACACGACACAAAGTTAGACTGGTTCAAATTAAAAGAAGTTGCAGACGAAAATTTCAAGTTGGTTGAATTTAGAAAACATTGTGGACAATGAAGAAATTGCATTGTCCATATTGTCTTCCAAAGTTTTTTCCTTGAGATGTTTAAAAGCGGAATTGATAAATAGCATGCTTTTGAACGAGTTCTCTACAATTTGAAGAGTTTGCAATATTCCTGAAATACACGAGAACTACTTTTTATAGAGTAGGCATTCAATGGATTAAGTGGTTAAGCCTCCAGTAGTAGTTTGCACTCATTGAACCTTAAGAAGACCTCAAATTTCGTCTGATAACTAAAGCTATCAAAGCTGACGCTTTGCTAGCTAAAAAGCTCTCAGTTTTTACGAATCCCTTTGACTATGGATGTAAGTAATTAAAGAACTGAGAACCAACTGCTTAACCAATTCCCGCATAATCACGCTTTCAGATGCCAATGGAAAAGGGAAGATTATCAAAACATTATGGAAAATGAAGATATTGCTTGTAACAAGCAATTTCTTCATTATCCACAATGTTTCTACCCAAATGAGCAGTTTTAAAAGTTAATTAATTGAAAATCATCTTTTGCAACATTTTTCAATTTGGGCCAGTCTAAAATTCTGTCGCCTTGTAAAGGGTTAATAAATTTCATCGCTTCATTTCTTCTTCGCAGAACTGCTGTCTTGTTAGCATCACTTTGGTGGATCCAGTTCGACTGACGAAATTGAGTTGAAATCAGCGTCGGTCCTAAAAGCGGCCTCGCATTTTTTGGGCATATCCATGACTTCAGTTCTGACTTAAATTCGTTCTAGCGGTAGGAATACGTCTAGTAAATAAATAATCGAAAACAATACACATCCTTTGTGCAACCGCAATATGTTTTTATAACGCAAATCAATTAGATCAGTGGTTTTCGAATTTTGAATAATTAAAACATTTTTACTTGGCAATAGCGGAATAGGGTTGTCCGTTTTATGCATTATTATTCTGAAATCGGCAAAATATCCTATCGGGATTAACCTAGATATATGAGCAGATAAAGTTATACATACATCATAACGGTGAACGCCAAGGGAAGATCTTGAGCTGCTTGCACTCAGTTTACACCATTTTTACTTTCTCAAAATGTTTTATACTACCGTATGCCATACTTTTGTTGTACCTTGATATGAAACTTGCATACTTTTTTCTTAGCTTGTACCAGAATAAAATTGTGTTATCTGGTAATGGGTTGATCGCCTAATGCACTGACAGCAGGGTTTTTTCTGTTCATATAGGTTGTTTTTCTTTCTTTCTTTAACCCTTTCTGTATAAACTTGTGATTTACGTCGCAGTAATTTTATACTCGAGAAAATATTGTGGAAAAAGAAGAAATTGATTGTAACAAGCAATTTCTCCTCTTCCCACAATTATTTCTACCACATAAAATGGTTTCATTTCAAATAGCATCCAATTTTAATTGTTGTCTGCAACCTCTTTCAATATCTTCGATCTACTAGGTTTGTATTGCAAACACGTGTTGCAGTTTAGTACTTGCGTGATGAACTTTCATTGACTTTTCTTATCCGATCAAACAGATCATACATAAAATCTGAGGTATCGTGCAAAGAGTCCCTCATGTGATCGCCATCATAAAAGGGTTTCATGTGAAAAATTTAAGAGATGAAGAGAAAATCTTTTTGTTTTCATGGAGGTATGAACCGAAAAACCTAATCGAAGCGGATTCATACATTGTGTGATTAGGTTTTTCGGTTCATACCTCCATGAAAAAAAAAAAAAAAATATTCTCTTCATCTCTTATAATTTAATAGCATCGAGCGAAAAATACATCAACTTTACAAATTTTGATACCTCTTTGTATGGAACTATTTTGTGCAAATAAAATTAAAGAAAACGTTGTGATTAAATCAAGATAGCGATTTCGGTAAACAGTAAAAGGGTCATGATTGATTGAATGGGGTTTAACGCAAATTTTAATAGTATTTCAGTTATATCGGGGAGGCTCGAGCTCCTAACCATGGGTTCCTAGCAGTTCTCACACCAATATTACCACTATATCCTTATAGAGCCTACAGCTGCTCATCCCACTTAAGTGTACGATTTATTTACCCATCTTGATGAAACAAGTTGTCATTATTGAGCGCGGGTACTGATAAGCCAGCAAAACCGCTTTCAGGACTTTCAGTCCTTTGATTGTTACATGCTACAATTCATAGATCTTGCAAAATAACGTCGTTTAAAATCGTAGCGAGACTTCCTGTCGGAGTCAGTGGGCGGAGCCAGCGATTGGTCAATAATCTACAATTGTGAGGTCATCAAAACATTCAAATGTTCCAACGGTAAAAGTTATGTCTTTAGTCAGGCTTTCCTGTCTAATGGAAAATGCTTTAGGGAACGCACCCATTACAAAAAGTCGTTGTGTAATTAACCCTTGTCATTCTGAATAAAATGCTTGTCTTAATTCGCATTAAAATCAAAGGTCTGAAAGTACTAGGAGCACAAGGTAAGAATCAAATTTTATTTTGAAAATTAATCTTATAAACAACTCTGGGTTGGAGGAGACAAGCAGGAGGTGTAGACTAAGATCAGACTGCACTTATGTGCAGGCTGATCATGGTCTAAACCAACTGCCAGAATAGGAATATTCTGGGTTCGGCATGATAAGGGTTAAAGGATGTTCGACTATAGCTTGACCATTGCACTGCTGAATAAAATGAACAGCAATCAGCATAAGTTGAGGGCCCGAGGTTATAAAACTTTTTTCGAACTCAGTTGAGAATTTACTCTATCTTCAAATATTAACAAATACCTTAATTATAAGTCCTATTGTATATTAAGAGTAATACGTAACAACCTAGAAATATTGTCATTTTTTTTCATGAAAATACCATAAGATCTAAGCAGAAACCAAAGTTGATGTACAAGTAAATTCTCAACCGAGTACGAAAAAAATTTATAATCTCGGGCACAGAAGAGACAGCTGGTCTTTCTCTATGCAGCATGCAAACGCAGGACTAGTTCAGGATCAACAGTGAAAGGGTCATTATCTTAGACCTCATATATCAGATTATTCCAATAGAAGTACGCCTCTTTATATGTACGTACACACGTGACCAACAATCTCCACCTCATTTAGAGTACATCTCCTCATTAAACCGGATTTAATAAAGATTCAATCAGTAATAACCGA
The DNA here is from genome assembly GCA_946902895.1 of Fragum fragum. Taxonomy (NCBI): domain Eukaryota; kingdom Metazoa; phylum Mollusca; class Bivalvia; order Cardiida; family Cardiidae; genus Fragum; species Fragum fragum. The sequence goes on along the minus strand of OX336379.1, from coordinate 6,702,818 downwards.
GGTCAAAGATTGCGTGTCTAAAGGGTGTAAAGGTGTTCCACGCCTAATAAGATCGGGACATTTGATCACAAATAGCCCGTTCACCGGCGATATTACTTTTAAAAGTTCGAATAAGCAGCTAAGATGACTCATTCTCAGGCGATACAAGTTTGTTCATTTTATTTGATTTACACCGCATTTGTGTCGTAACCGCGACGGAAATAAAAACCGGGAGTGCTTGATATGCACTGAAGGATAGGAAAAACCCACTAGCGGGAATTATCCAAGCTCAAAACGGGATATGCGCGACCGCCAAAAGAATATATTGGACCACCTAAAGAGATATACACTATCTTGTAACGGTATATACACTCTCAACTTACGAAATATACACTACCGCGTAACGGATTATACATAACCATGTCAGAGGATTTACAGTAACGTATATCAGGATATACATTATTGTGTAATTGGTTTTACACTGCCGTGTAACAAAGTATACGCTACCGTTTAACTGGATATACACGGCGATTTAACGGCATTTGACAGCATATAGACCGTCGTGCTACTGGATATACTCAACTGTGTAACGGGATATACACTACCTGTAACGGGATATACACTACCGAGTAACGATTTGTACAATGTCGTGTAATGGGATATACACTACCGTGTAACGGTATATACACTTCCATTTATCGGCGTATATATTGTCGTGATTATGGATATACTCAATCGTGTAAAGGGATAAACACTAGCGTGTTACTGGATAAACACTACAGTGTAACGGGATATACACTATAGTGAAACGATATATACACTACATTATCACGGGATGGACACTACCATGTAACGATATTTACACTACCGTGTAAAGGGATTGACACTACCGTATAACGGGATTACCTCTACCATGTAACGGGATATACACTACGTTTAACGGGATATAAACTACCGTGTAACGGGATATACATAACTAAGCAATGGGCTATACACTACCATGTAACGGTATATACACTATTGGGTAACGGGTTTTACACTACCGAGTAACGGGATATACAACACATGTTGAACCGAATATACACAACCATGAAACGAGATAAACACTGTGGCCCAATTATAGAAAGTGTGAACCTTTACTGTTGATCGATTTACCAATGAAGAAGTTTATTTGCATTCGAATATCCAAAGAGTCTCGCCCATGATAACTACGTAAGGGCTCTGTCATGTTATGTGGTAAAGTTACCATGAACGATACTTGTTAAAATGATAAAGGTAAATGCAATTTCAAGTATATAGATGTAAATCACACAACAAAAGGACCATGGTGGTCCTAAACCGCTCCCCTGAGTATGATGGTTCATGGCTTTATGATATATACAAAATAACAATGCCCTCTGTCTAATTATTTTGGGGAAGATGTTTAAGGATTTTCTCTTTTAATCTAATCTTAGATATATTGATGAACCAACTATATAGCACTAATTTCCTGAATATGGTAATGCTTTGAAGTAAAGACTTCAATACATACCAAATATCAAAGCTCTAGGGCTAATGGTTTAGGAGAAGAAGGTTTTCAAAGATACCATTCTTTAATCCTATGTAAAATTAGAGATCGCACAAGAAAGGGCTTATTTTCAGAGTACGGCATTCTTTGAAGTATCTTAATAGAGGGTCAATAGCTGATGATATGTACCAAATAACAATGCTCTATGCCTTATCGTTTGGGAGAAGAAAATTTTCAAAGATTTCTTTCTTTTTTCCTTTGAAAAATCAGAGATCCCACAGAAAAAGGTTAATTTTCAGAATATGGTAATTCTTTGAAGTAATTTGGTAGAGGGCCAATAGGTGATGATACATACCAAATATAAAAGCTATAGGCCTTATGGTTTAGGAGGAGATGATCTTTGGGAGAAGAAGACTTTAAAAATTTGCTTCTTCATTCATTTGTTAAATCAGGGAGTGCATAGAAAAGGGCTACTTTTCAGAATACGGTAACTCTTTGAAGCATTTTGGTAGAGGATCAATAGATGATCATACATATCAAATATAAAAGCTTTAGGCCTTGTGATTTGGAAGAAGAAGATTTTCAAAGAATTCCTTCTTTATTCCTTCGTAAAATCAGGTATCGCACAGAAAAGGGTTAAATTTAAGAATACGGTATTTTTTTTAAGTATTTTAGTAGAGGATCAATAGGTGATGACACATACCAAATATAAAAGCTCTATGCCTTATCTTTTGGGAGAAGAAGATTTTCGAATTTTTATTCTTTATTCCTACATAAAATTAGGGATCGCTCAGAAATAGGCTAATTTTCAGAATACGGTTATTCTTTGAAGAAATTTTGTAGATGGTCAATAGGTGATGATATGTACCAAATATCAAAGCTCTAGGTCTAATGGTTTGGGAGAAGAAAATTTTCAAAGAACTCTTTTTTTATTCCTTTGTAAAATAAGGGATCGCACAGAAAAGGGCTAGTTTTCAGAATACGGTAATTCTTTGAAGTATTTTGGTAGCGGGTCAATAAATGACCATACATACCAAATATAAAAGCTCTATGCTTTATCTTTTGGGAGAAGATTTTGAAAGATTTCCTTTGTAAAACCGGAGATCGCACAGAAAAGGGTTAATTTTAAGAGAACAGTTATTCTTTGAAGTATTTTGATAGAGGGTCAATAGGTGATGATATGCAGCAAATATCAAAGCTCTAGGCCTTATGGTTAAGGAGGAGATGATCTTTGATAATTGTTTACGGACGGACAAACGGACAGATGGACAGACGGACGCGGGATAAATACCGCTCACAATATCTCACCTAGAGCACGTTTTGCTCAGGTGAGCTAAAAAAAAAGGATATCATTCAGAAACGCCTCTGATTGTAACAAACTTCTCGATGTGTGAGTCTAGCGTGAAATAATATTTCCATTCTTATCTATAGACGAAGTGCGTGTAAAGTAATTCAATAAGATAATAAACAAAACATTACGTAGTTTTCATATCTAATAATGATTCTCTGATCTAATTACAAATGAGACATGTGACATATTTTATCACGTGCAGATCACAAACCAAAGCTGATTATTTGCCGTTAAGAACATTTAAATCTAATTAAATTTCCTAAAATAACACGTAAACAGGATTCGTGTCAAACGTCCCGTGACACTTGGTATAAACAATATACCTAGTTTGATGTTGGACCACCCTGAGTTCTAGACGACAAAAAAATTGATCAAGCTTTTAAGTTGTATCCTACATGGCCCATTTGCTTATTGATTTTTGTTTGTTTGAATGGAGTTTTACGCCGCTTTCAACAATCTTTCAGTTATATCGCGGCGGCTGGATCACCTGACAATGGAATCCTGGTATTTCTCACACCAGTATTACAATTACATCCCTTCCTAGCCTCAAGCTGCTATCCCACATAGGTCTACGATTATCGACCAATTGGTGAGAGACAAATAGTCGGAAAGGATGATTGCCGCCGTCGGGGATCGAACCCGGAACCTCTAGATTGACAGTCCGATGCGCTACCAACTGCGCTATGACGGCGGCTTGCTTATCGAAAACAGTACAAAATGGCGAATATTCCGTTACACGATATCTGATTTCCGTCCCAGTATAATTTCCGTCGCGGTAATGTAATGCAAAACGGAAATAAAATACCACCTGACCAGATAGACACCGCAATCTTGGCGGTACCACGACGGAAATTAAATCGAGTGTAATGCTTGTAATACTGAGACGGAAAATCAATATCGCGTAATGGGATATCCACTGTGTTCAAGACGTTATATAATTTGACGGATCACTTGCCAGACCATCTGCACTCCTTCAGTCCAGGTTGACAATGAATCGACATTAGTTTACAAAATCTTTGTTTGTGACATTAAACATAATGCAAATGTTATAGAAGTGACATAAACGTCCTAACCTTTTCTTGAATCACCTGTTGTTACATTTGATTCACCTTCAACGAAATATTTAAGAGATGAATAGAACATGTTTTTTGTTCATGGAGGTATGAAACGAAAAACTAATCATACTTGTGAATGAATACGCGAAGCGGATTCATACACATGTGTGATTCGTTTTCACTTTTTATACCTCCCTGAAAACGAAAAACTTATCATACTTGTGAATGAATACGCGAAGCGGATTCATACACATGTGTGATTCGTTTTCACTTTTTATACCTCCCTGAAAACGAAAAACTTATCATACTTGTGAATGAATACGCGAAGCGGATTCATACACATGTGTGATTCGTTTTCACTTTTTATACCTCCCTGAAAACGAAAAACTTATCATACTTGTGAATGAATACGCGAAGCGGATTCATACACACGTGTGATTCGTTTTCCCTTTTTATACCTCCCTGAAAACAAAAAAAAATACCCTCTTAATTACATATAATTTTATGACATCAAACGAAAAAGCAATGTTTAAGAAATTTTGATACATTTTATGGAACTATTTTTTGCGAAAGCATACATAACAGGCTGTTGGTCAAAGTTTTGTTTTTGAAGGTATGAATTTTTTTCGACCAATTAGAACGCTAGTTTTTGAAAGGCAAAACTAAAAAATACATTATTATTACATAAATGTCGTAGGTCAAAATAACACTTTCGGTTTAACTGAATAATTTGATTGGTCAGTCGATACATGTATTTTCTAATAAAGTTCTAAAAATCTTTGTATTTTGGGAAAGAAAACATTGTGAATAATGAAGAAATTGCTTGTTACAAGCAATTTCTGTATTTTCCACAACGGTTTCCCACAGTTTTTTCTTGAGGGGCGTAAAAATGGGGAATCGTGTAGGTATAGGCTAATGTACTTGATGCGAGACACACGAATTGGGATCATCAGCGAACAGTCTAGACGCTTTATTCTTTTAAACTGCGTAGTAAAAAATATACGTCTGAACGTAGATGCGATCTTTTTTTTTTTTTTCGAGATTAAATGCTGCCAAATAAGTTTTTTTTAGATGCCCCCCAGACCCCCCCCCCCCCCCCGAGTTTTCCTTTTTTAAATGAAAACATTGGACGTCGACAAAGGTACTCGTTTAAGCCGTTACTATACGAAAGAATTTTAGGCTGGTCCAAATTGAAAGAAGTTAAAGAAAACAGTTTTAGTTGGTTAAATTTAAAACAATCTTTGTCTACTAGGGCACAAATGAAGAAATTGCTTTGGGCAAGTATTTTTTCTTTATCCAAAATATTTTCTCAAGCCCTTTTCATTCGGGGCGTAAAAAGCGGGATAGTGTTGGAATGGATCAAACAAATACTTATAAGGCGTATTTTTAGGATCCTTATTTAGCAACTAAAATATCGGTCTAAAGAACGCTTCATCATGGACATTTAAATAAGAATATTTTAATAACTTATTCCAACACAATACAATAACCTAAAATAGCATCTATATTTCTTTTCAGGATTTTGTTCCAATGTTGTCCCTTTCTGGGCGAGGACCAAATTGACTGGTCGCAGATGTCAGTCAAAATATCGATAAACCAATCAAATCATATATTGAGACAGGAAGTTAACTTTTGAACTCCGAAATTGGTTGACATTTATGTGAAGCATTTTTGTTAACCCTTTCCTGGACAAACCCGGGATTTAACGTCACTGTGATTTTATACTAGATAAAACATTGTGGAAAAAGGAGAAATTGCTTGTTACAAGCAATTAATCATTTTCCCACAATGTTTTCTACCACAAAGGATGGTCAGATTTCAAATTGCATACAATATTCATTGTCATCTGCAATCTCTTTCAAATTGGACCAGTCTAAAATTTCATAAAAACAGGAAAGTGTTAACCCATTACAAGACAGCAACATTTAAGACTGGTCCAAATGGTCAAAAGTTATGAAATTATGGATTTTTTTTACATTTGTGGTAGAAAACATTACGGATAATGAAGATTTTTTCAAGTTTCCACAAAAAATTCTAAAGCCCTTTTCTTTGACCATCATAGAATGAAAATGGAATATATTTATTAATTGCAGCTTAATCAATCTGTAGTTACGACGTTTAGGTCGCCAACCAACATTTTCTTTTACATGTTACTGACCATAAATTTTAGAAAATAACACTGTAAAAAGTCTAAGTAAAACTTCCTGTCGGAGCTCATGTGCCGTGAACAGCGATCATCCACTAACCAATTCCTCTGACTGGACCATTTTTACAGGACGTGTCCCGAATAATAACCAGCTCTGAGATCGTGTAAGTTTACGCGGTATGAAATATTAAATCATTTTGTTACAGAGAAATACAGGAATTTATTGGACGTGTAGTACCGAACTGTCTGACTTATTGTAATAAATTCTCGGCCTGAAATTTCCTGAATAAACAAAAAGTCAACAATAAACACTGCAAACTTTTGAAAATTATTACGTCAAATACACGCTAACTCGTAGAAACAAGAGTTGTCTGAGACGGCTCCTCGATAAGTACTTGTCACAAAAAACAAAATTTTAGACTGGTACAAATTTAAAGATGGTGCAGACGATAATTTCAAGTTATCGGAATTAGGATAGACGACATTGTGAATATTGAAAAAAAAAAATGCTTGTTACAGGCATTTGTATCATTGTTCATGATGTTTTCAAAAGATTTTCTTTATGGGAAGGTGTGTTCATTCCCCGGCCGCGGCAAATAATCTTTCCGAAATTGTCTCCAACCAATGGTTGGATAATCGACAAACGCACGTCAGCTCATTATCATGATGTGTTTACATTATTATGAAGTTCCATCCCATTTGGCCTAAGGGTTTTAGAGAAATCACTCCGGACGGATGGGCGGACGAAAGGGCAGACGGACGTTATAAAAGACGTCGTTACGGACGGACGGACACACGAAGCGGCGACCATATACTCGCCCTTCGGGCAGCATAAAAATACATGTATGTTTCAAGGGAGTTAACAGTTCTTGACTGGAGGGTCACTGACGTAGCGCTATAGGATTTATTCTTTCATGGATGGCGGATCCGTCCATAAATGTATTAACAAGAAATCGGACGGACAGACTTCTGGACGGACTGAAGGACGTCGAATCTTACCGACGGACAGACGGAGAAGATGGTGCCAATATACGACCACCGTCGGTGTCGTACAAGAATTGTGAAAAAGAAAGAATTTACTTGTGACAAGTAATATCTTCTTTTCTAATATTCCAAAGTGGGTTCGTTTAGGGATATTATAAAGTAAGTAGAATTCAAAAAGTAACCATCCTACATGGTAGAAAAACAATGTGGGAAAAGAAGAAATTGCTTGTCACGAGTAATTTCTTCTTTTTCTATAATGTTTTCTTAAGTATACTATTACAAGAATGTACAAACTAGGGTCTGTCACAAATATTTCTTCTTTTTCCGCTATGTTTTCTCAAGCGTACTATCACAGAAATGTACAAAGTAGGGGCTGTACGACAAAGGGTTAAAGTTCCGACCTAGTGACCTAGTTTTTAACCCTTCAAGTGTCCGTCCAAACGATCGTACAGATAATTTCCTATATTTGACGTAATTTCTTACCTTAAGTATCCTGTATTTACACTATTCAAATATTTATCATCATTTTTACAGATAAGTTCTTACCTCATATTTGACCTATTTGCATACCTTTTTACTGTAGGATTTAGAAGAAACTATTTAACCCATTCCCACACAATCCCTCTTTTGGAAATATACAGCTTTTGGAAACATTGATATTATGAAGAAATTGTTTGTAACAAGCAATTTCTTCATTATCCACGATGTTTTCACTACTAGCCTATTTGACAAAAAAAGTTTCAAGTTTAAAAACTTCCGCCAGTACTTTCTTTCAATTTGGGCCTGTCTAAAATTGTGTCGTTTTGGTAAACAAATACTTCAAGTATGGTTGAAACATTGGACCGAAAAGAATGGCTCCATATCAGGATAGGTCTAACACTGTCGTAAATGATTATTTTGACTCCCCATTCAACTAGTTTTGATTAGATTTTTGACTTGAGTTTCCATCTATTTTATAACTGCATTCTTTGTTTTTCCTACCCTTTGTTTAATCCGTTCACACACAAGCCCTCCTTTTACGCCCCTCAAGGAAAAAGTTGTGGAAAACATTGTCGAAAATGAAGAAATTGCTAACTAAAAAGACGAACAAGTTCAAAATTCAGTTAACTTTATTTTGTCGTCGGTAGTTTCTTTAAATTTGGACCAGTCTACAGTTTTATTGTATGGAAATGGGTTAAACCAGGATTCGTGTCGGCTTTAGACGACGAGTGACCATCAACGGGTGACGGACACTGAGCTTAGAGTGATTTCCTTATGTCAATCAAAGTATTGAGAGTACTGTGAGCTAGCAAAGCATGGTTTTGTAAAAAGTAATCTTCTTTGCCAAAGGTTATCACGATAAATAAGTTTAAGTAACCAAGGAATTAATCCATTCCCATACAATCCATACTTGTTACGCCCCCCTAAGAAAATAGTTGTAGAAGACAATGTGGAAAATGAAGAAATTGCTTGTCATAAGCAGTTTCTTCATTTTCCACATTGTTTTTAACCTAAAGAAATAAATACTAGTACTAAAGGATTTTAAACAATTTGAAATTGTCGTCTCCAACTTCTATGAAGATCGTGATCAGAGGCATTTTGAACACGGTGTGGTCAAATGAACTAGAAATAGACATGAGATGAACTTGCATGCATAATTTGCAATATTCCTGAAATACATAAGGACTAGTTTTAATGGCGTAGGCATTTAACGGATTTTGTGGTTAAGCCTCCAGTGGCGGTTTGCACTCGTTGAACTTTGAGCAGACCTCAAAATTTTGTCTGTTAACTTAAGCTATCAAAGCTGAGGCTTTGCTTACTAAAAAGAATGTGAGAATATGAAAAGAATGCATGTAATGAGACATCTCTTTATTCTCCCCCCCCCCCCTGATAGAACATTTGAATTTCATGAACTGTCGACTGCAACTTGTATGATTTTGTACCAGTCTAAAATTATGCCGTCTGATAATGGGTTGAAGAATCATTCAAGTTCGACCTGTATGGTTCTGGTAATTGTCCGAAGACATTCCATGTAAACCAAGTCGTACGATAATTAACCTTTTACTGTTTTTCATAATTTTAGATTTGTCCATATTCAAATGGTAGCAGGCAACTTTACAGTAAAATTTAAAGAGTAGCCACCCTATTTGGCAGAAAATATTATGGAAAAAGAAGAAATTGATTATTAATGGCAGTTTCTTCTTTTTCAAAAAAAATCTCAGGTATAAAATCACAAGGGGTAAAAATCATGGATTGTACAGAAAAGTGTTTATAACCGTTTGTATAACCGAAATTATTTAATATCTTGCTTTATGGGCTATTTTGAATTTTTCCTTTCTGTAAATGAATTTATTTGTATATAAATAACAGATGTGTTTTGTTCAGTTTTAAATTTATGGGTCTGTTCCTTGTCAAAGGATGAGAATACAAGGGGGGTTTATATTTTTGCCTTAGTGTTGTTACGTAATTAATTTTGCGACATAAATATCCCAAGAGTGTTTTATTTCTTTAATTAAAATTCCTCTTGTGATTGAATGTTTTATTATAATTCAAGTCACACGAACAACTCCAGATGAGAAGCGAAAATATTAATTTACACATCGAAAGCTTAGTGTAAAAACATCGTAAGTGTCTATATATGGTATAGACACTTACGGTGTTTTTGCATTAAGCTGTCGACAATAACATCTCAAAGAAACTTATCGATGTACGTAGTCTTTAGAATCCTACTAGCGAGATGATTCAAGGGCGTACGATGCACATTCCTTTAATCAACATGTGCTTTCCGTCTCTGCAAAAGATGGAATTCTTCGCAATTTTATTTCCGTCACTGTAATTCCGCGAACGCAGTAAATATCCCATCATGCAGCATTTAATTCCATCGCCGCCTGATAAAACCGCGACGAAAATGAATAAACGTGCAACATGGAGATGTAAATAAGAAATGACGTAACGCGATGTAAAACGTGGCATTTTTCTTAAGACCGACTAACTTAAATTTTCAAGTATGAAACCATCCCATAGCCTTTACCAAGCGAAAAAAAAGACCGGCTAGGTGATCCGAATAACACTTGAAAAACGAAGTGACCAAGCAGCTGGTGTGGAAATACCAAAAATCCATTGTTATGTGCTCCAGCCATCGCGATACGACTGAAATACTGTAAAGTGACTTTAAACCCAATTCAATCAATCAATCTGATCTAGCAGGGGTCAATCAGAGTGAGTATCCGAAAATAAACATACAGTGAGGCAGAATGACAACTAGATATTCATAAGATTCGCAAAGAGCGTTAAGACTCGACCCTTATCAGGATGAGCAGTTGGCGAAGTCTGACCTTAATCGATACTTTTCGTCCTTCCCAGGAGGTACTTTTTCAACAGACGACTAAAATCAATGTTATATCAAAGTTGATCTTGAACGAGCAAGAGAGACCACCATTACATATCAAACAATATCAATTCACCGTTGTCATGCTGAATAAAATCCTTATTTAGAAATTCATTGAAATCAAAGGGCTGAAAGCACTGGAATGCCTAATATCATGGGTCATTATTTTTTGTTCATTAATTTTATTTACAACTCTGAAATTAAAATGCAAACAGGTGGTTTAGACTAAAATCAGACTGCACATAAGTCTATATATACCTCCTGAAAAAGCGGGAATATTCCGGGTTCAGATTGACGAGGGTTTCCTAACCGAAACGCTCCAAAAATGCGAACTCATTATCGTCACAAAATTCTATGTTGTTGAAACTCATTTAAAATTGAGAAAATGAGACAAATTGGATAAATTCAATTATCAGTTCGAAAAACCTATGATTAAGTGAAAATCATCTAAAAACCAACTGAAGGTAATCAAACTAATCCGTGTAATATGTCAAGATAAAGTGTTTGCTGAGAACCATTCTCTTAACACATTTCCACTTAATCCAGTATTTTTACGCACTTATGAAATACAGCTTTGGAAAACATTGTAAGAAGAGGAGAAATTGTTCGTGACGTGCAATTTCTCCTTTCCTTACAATGTCTTCTACCCCAGATGACATTTATTTGTAAATTCATTTGCATTTTGAAATGTTGTCTGCAACTTCTTTCAATTTGGACCAGTCTAATATTTTGCTAAGTAGGAACAGGTTAAGCGACCACTTTTTCGTGGTCCATTGAATGGTCGCTTCAATAAAATCTTCACTGTTGTAGCTTACTTACCTATATAGCATTTGATTATCTTTCATCTGAAAAAGATAAAAACAATATATATGGTTAGTGAAGATCTAAACGGCGTTACTATGTTTATTCTAGAATTTGTTTGTTAGCTAGCAAAGCGTCAGCTTTGATAGCTTAAGTTAACAGACGAAATTTTGAGGTCGTCTCAAAGTTCAACGAGTGCAAACTACCACTGGAGGCTTTACCACTAAATCCGTTAAATGCCTACGCCATTAAAAGTAGTTCTTATGTATTTCAGGAATATTGCAAACTCTATTCAAATTGTGGAGAACTCTGTCAAAATCACGCTATTTAACCCATCTCGAATCAATTCCGCTTTTTAAGCGTCTCAAGAAAAAAGCTTCGGAAAATATTGTGGACAATGAAGAAATTGCTTGTAACAAGCAATTTCTTAATGTCCACAATGTTTTCTACCCAACAAGGAAAATATTGTCCAAATTCAACCATGCTTTGCTAGCTTACAGTACTTTTCAGTACTTTGATTTAATTTGGGTTTAACGCCGCTTTTGAGAATGTTTTAGTCATATCACTAGTTCAGTCATATCGCGGCGACTGGGGCACCTAACAATGGATTCCTGGTATATCTCGCACCTGTACCATTTCATCCTTTCCTAGCCTCCAGCTGCTATTCCACTTAGGTTTACGATTATCTGAACATTTGCGAGAGACATATGTCGGAAAGCATATGTGCCGCCGCCGGGGATCGAAGTCAATTCTAGAAGTATGATCGTACATTTTTTGTACATTGTTTCAACCCCCCCCCCCCGTATTCTGGAGATGACAGGGACCCCCCCCCCCCCCCGTATTCTGAAGATGACGGGATTTTTCTCTATATAGACACAGAACATACATGCGCATATTAAAGATTTTTTCTCGTGGGGCGGGGTGCAACAAAAATTATACTCGTCTTGTAATAATGAAAGTCAGTAGGCAAGCAAAATGTCGTAACTACAGCTTAAATAAGCTGCAGTTACGACATTTTGGTTGCTTATTGACGATAGGACAGATCGATAGCTGGATTTCGTTAATCTGATCACCATATTTTACCGTGATTCAGGGGACACCCCCTTCTGGATCGACACATGACAAAAATACCATTTTTCGCAACGTTGTAGGTTCTTGGTGAACCCATTATCATACAACAAAATCTTGGATTTGTCCAAATTCAAAGTAGCTGCAGACAACAATTTTTTAGTTGATGGTTTTTAAACTTCTTTGGGATAGAAAACATTGGGGATAATGAGGTATTTGCTTGTAACAAGCAATTTCTTCATTTTCAACTATGTTTTACAAGGTTTTTTTCTTAGGGTAACAATAAGCTTCATTGTGTGAGAATGGGTTGATTCCCAATGTTTATGCCAAGAATATACACGTTTGAAGATAAGACGCTATACTTCAGCGGGGATAATAAGTCACTTGTTGAAAAAAAACAACTTTTAAAATCACATTGGCCACTGTGTTGTTATAACCAACATGAGTCCATCGCTTATCTTAACTCATTCCCACGCAATAAGTTTTGAGACTGTTCCATAGTGAAGAAAGTAGCAGACGACGCAGTTAAAATTGGTGGAAATTTAGATTATTTAGTTTCTTTGGCTATAAAACACGGACAATGCAGAAAGTGCTTGATACAAGCAATTTCCTCATTTTCAACAATGATTTTAAAAGCCCTTTTCTTTAGGATTGTAAAAAGGAGTGTGGAAATGGGTTAAAATCAACGATCTGAAAGTAACATTGAATGACTTGCACAAATAAATGAGAAGTTAATAGTTTGACAAAGCAGAGCTATCGGGTAACTGCATATATTGAAATACGAAAAATGATATCCCACTCTGTAAATTTAGCTTTGATAACAACCTCTATTCAGCGACCTCTCTCATTAAGCGTCCAAAATAAAGAGTGACAAAAGACTTTCTAATATAAATCCAAAATGTTCTCTCCACTAAATCCTGCAATGTTGTTAGAAAGGTCTTAGTAAGATAAACAAGATAAAAAAACATAGCTAGAGTCGTTTACATTCTTATAAACAAAAGTAGGAATAAGAGGCATATAAGGGTCTATGACACTCTACAGGCCCTCTGACCGTCAAAATACACTTTTGCCTTCCAAAGCCATTATTTCAAATTATAATTGACGAGTGATATTACAAACATTTTTTTGAGAATGTAACATAATTGAATATTATTTGTGCATGTAAAAGTGCTAACAAGCTCTATGGCATATGTGATGATATATTGATCTAATATATGTCGAAAAGAACAATTTGATTAAAGTAGGTCAAAGGTCACGATCACATCACTAGATGTAGAGTGGAAGCCTATGGTACATTTGAATTGTGTGAAAAATGAAATCTTAATAGACGCACAAGATTTCTATAGATAAGCCAGAGATCAGAAGGTATCAGCGTATTTGATATGACTTTGGCATATTTTGTGTTCACAAGAATGTTTTAATCAAATTATCACAAGCCTCATCCGCAGCGTTACTAGACGGAAATAACCAAATTTCGAAAGGAGCGATACTTACGCTATTACAATCGATGTGTACCAGTTTGCAGACTACCCTGTGAGAATTTTGGACGTGAACGAGACGTGAACGAGTTAACAATAAAGAATACACGGACAGACGCACATACGTTATAGGTCTTCAACAAGTAAGGAAAATTTCTTTTCGGCATGCCTCTTCCTGAAGTTGTTTTAAAAGCACAATGCCCTTCGTAGAGACGAAATTTCTCGTGAAATCTTTGTTGAAATTATATACAGACCCCCTTATAAATAACGTCACAAGCCCCATATAGAAAGCTTAGCCGAATACAAAACGAAATCATTTTTTTTTTTTTAATTATTTTAGTTGGCAACATAAAATAATTTTGAAATTCATTTTCGTTTTCTGTTTTGAAAAGCTTTTCATAGCGGACGTGTGACGTATCCTGAAGTTATTGAAACAAGATTCTGTACACAAGTTTAACGAAGATTTCAGGTTTCCCTTTTATGAGAATTATTTTTTGGTCTGCAAAAGCCAGAGAGCCGAAAGGTTGGCAAAACCAAATGAAAGTGATGACACGAAAAAGGCATTTCGTATAAAGGTGGGAAAAAATCTATAATTAGCATAACAAAGAACTTTTCTTTTTGTCAAAGCATTTATGTTAATAGGCATCATAATACCACCATTGATGCAAATGACCTTAAAAATGTTGCGTAAATCACCGCGATTTATCACGAACACAGGATAATAATTCGTCATAATTTATACTGCACATAACTGCACACATTTACAAGTCTCAAAAGTCGTACAAACATATATCATTTCGATAGCGGGCGACCAAATTGTCGTAACTTCAGCTGATTATTAGGTCGCAAGCCTTTATCTTTCCCCGTCTAATAGTAATATATGACTGAATAAACAAATACCGATCCCAACACAGTCCCTTCTTTTGACGCCCATAAGGAAATAAGAGGTTAAAAAACGGCGTACAGTCTTTTACGCGTTTTACCGTCAAAACATTGAAGGCAGTACACGCGATAACATAGACGTTGCGGTGAATCCGAAAATGCGACAAATATCTTTTTACGCCGTATTTCATTTCTGAAGCCACACTACACTCCCGCGCGGGAAATAAAAGAGCTTGTAATGCGGAGAAGGAAATTTAATATCGTGAAGCGGGAGTTACCAAAACCTTTTAAATCCTGATTATTGAATCTATAGTTAAGCGGTTTTGGTCGTTTACCGACGTTATATACCTTGTAATAGCGTGCTTAGTTTATCAGGAGATGAGTTAATAGACTCATAAAGCCATTTGTTAACCCATTCCAACACAGCAAAATTTTAGACTGGTCCAAATTGAAAGAAGCTGCAGACGACAATTTCATTTTGATTGAATTTCGAATTTTTTCGTCTTTTTGGATAGAAAACATTGTAGATAATGAAGAAATTGCTTGATACAAGCAATTTCTTCATTTTCCACAATGTTTTCCAAAGCTTTTTTCTCGAGGGTAGTAAAAAGGAGGGATTGAGTTGGAATGGGTTAAGAGACCTCATCATCGAGGAATACACAACGCTCAGGCCCGTGGGAAGCATTTCGAGATTGAAGCAGCTAGCGTGGAAGTAATTTAAAGTTAGGGCTTGGGTTTGGGAGGATGGGGAGGGGGGGGGGGGGTAACTTGGAAGATTGTCGGAAGTGAGCGGCCAAAATTTCGTAAATGCTTCTTTATGTAAGCTGAAGCGACGACATTTAGCTCATTGAAATCATGTGAAATCTTATAGTACCAAACAAAATTTATTATTTGTAGTGTCAAAAAGAGTGACGGTAGATAGGCTAAATGAGGAACAAACAATGTCCGCCATTAGTTCCTGGTCAATCCCTGGTTTTTACGTCCCTGTGATTTTATAATTGAGAAAACATTATAGAAAAAGAAGAAATTGCTTGTAATAAGCAATTTCTTCTTTTTCCATAATATTTTCTACCCTACTGAATGTTAATTTTTCAAATTAGATCCACTTTAGATTTTCGTCTGCAAAACCTGTGAATTTGGACAAATCTAAAACTTTGAAAATACAGGAAAGAGTTAAGAGGGAAAAGATGGGGCGACTCCAAAAGACCATTAACCCATTCAACACAATCCCTTTTTTTGACGCCCAAAGAAATAAAACTTTGGAAACATAGTGCGTAATGAAGAAATTGCTTGTTACAAGCAATTTCTTCATTAAGCACAATGTTTCCTATCCCGAAGAAAAAGATTTTTAAGTTTTCACCAACCAAAAATTATCGTCTGCAACTTCTTTGAATTTCGACAAAATTAAACATTGTCGTCTGGTAAAGGGGAAAATACTACTATCTGAGAGCGATTTGTCACCTGATTCTTTATGCCGCGCCGAGAATCTCAAGAAAATAGATAACGCCATCGGTTTTTTACGTCTTATAAATGGCATCTGGGAGAAAACTAGGTCAATCAATAAAACACTGTCAATTTCCTTCTGTATTCCATTACATTGCATTACGTAAACAACTTTTTTTTAACCATGGTTTTATATTCGCAGGGGAATTTCCGTTCGTGCTAAATCCGTTTGACCTTTTCGTACCACGGTCCCAAATTTTGATACACTTGTGTTGTCGTTCCAGCTTTCGTAAAATATAAAATATGTTCCTTTTCAAGAAGAATCGCCCATTTACCTTCAGTTTAAAATATTACCAGACGGCAATTTTTTAGACTTGTCCGAATGGAAATGAGTTGCAGACGACAATATAAAGTTTATGAAATTTTAGATTTTTTAAAACTTTCGGGGTAGAAAACAATGTATTAAATGAAGAAATTGCTTGTAAAAAAAAAAAAAGAAAAAAAAGTAACTTCTTCATTTTCACAATGTTTTTTTCCTACGCCAATTCCTTAATGAGCTTAAAAAGCAGAATTGTGAGAGAATGGGTTAGTTCTTGTAATGGATAAATCGAACCATTCTACAACACAACACTCTCTGACCAATCGAGGAAGTCAATCGAGGAGTATTTCGACCAATCAAATAATTAATTCATGTCGGAATCGAGAATTAAACGCCGCCATTTTCCGCCATTTGTGTTAAACATATTAGTTGTTTGGCGTCTTAAACATCGTAACTACAGCTTATTCAAGCAGTAGTTACGTTATTTAGGTCGCAACCCAACCATTCTTCTTTTTTGTTACATACCACAGACCGAAAACTTTTCATATAAACGACGTTTAAAATCGAAGCGGGACTTCCTGTCGGAGTCAGTGAGCGTGGCCAAAGGAGTAAGTGGGCGGCGCAAGCGGGCGGTGCAAGCGAATTTTCAATTGGAAGATTCTTCGAAATAAATCACATCAAACTTTAATTGGCGTATCGCCCTTGTCAATTAAAGAATAAATTGACCAATCAAATCATATAGACCGGAAGAAAATTCTGAACTCCAACATTGGCCGACATTTACGCAATACATATTTTGTTGATTATACGAATGAAAACGTCTTAACTACAGCTTATTCAAGCTGTAGTTAAGACGTTTAATTCGTATAATCAACCATATTGCTGTTTTACTACATGTGACAGACCAACCCCTTTTCCTGATCGCCGTTTAATATCTAAGTCGTAATTCCTTTCGGAGCTAAAAGGCCGCGAATTCGTCTATTATACGTTTATGTATAAATGGCCTAATATTGTTACACGTGTTGATCTAGCGTCGTTTATTTTCGCTTTATCTTGGCTTCTAAAAGACGAACCGCTTCATTTCGCACCACACGAGGCCTTTTCAACATAAATCGCTTAATTTCACTAACTTTATTTTTCTTCAAAACGAATCGAGTAATTTTACGCTTTGTCATCAACTAGCTGAATCGCTTTATCTTGGAGCTTATTCAAGACAAACAGATTAATTTCGCTTACACAATTAAAAATCGCATCGCTTAATTTCACTTTCTATAGGTTACAACCTGACAAATCGATTAAAACCGCTTAATTTCGCTTTGTCTTGTAGCTTATTCAATATACATCACTCAATTTCGCCTACATAATCAAAACAAATAATTTTTTTATGATCGCTTAATTTCGCCTTAAATTAGGTTTTAACGTGACAAATCGATTGTTTTCGCATTTCTATGAGTTTCTTAAAGATAAATCACGTTTGATATACTTAATGATTCTGCAAGCGAATCGCTTAGTTTCTCTCTCTTTTGGCATCAGCTATATTAGTCACTTAAAATTCGCTTTTTGGAGCTTTTTCAAAATAAATCATTTACTTAATGCATATTTAAAACGAAATTCACCTTCTATAGAACTATAGATGCATCGCTTACTTTCAGTTTTCATGGAACATCTATGTGATTGATTGCACGATTTTTCTCCTAAAAATTTCATGACACATGTGATTCGACTTAGTACGGAAGGCCATACGTGTATATACAACGTGTATGCATTAAAGACAATGCATTTCTGGGCTATTAATGTAATAGAAAACAATTTTTCCATGGGTAACATTTACCCTTTGTATGTCTTTGTCTGTATTTGATGGATTATAAAATAATACAAGATGAATATTACATTGAAGCTGTTATACGTAAGTATTGAATTCGACTTAAGTAGGAAAATTTGCAGTTCACAGAGACTGGGTGTCGAGCGAATAAATTTTTTCCATGGCGATAACCCAGTGTTAGGATTTGTGTGTCTACTACATAATGATATAATTTGAGTTTATGCGTGACTTTTCCAACAATTTCGCATGTGCGTGACTCGCACACATTGAGCACCCTGGACAGCAATTCGGGGCAATAAGAACATTCGCTGATTGTTTAAAGAAGATTTTGGTCAGTATCTGTCTACAGAGTGCAGAGTGAAGACCCTGATCAGACTGCGGGTGCACAGGCTGATCTGAGTCTTTACTTAGCGCACATGTGTAATCGTTTGAAATTTCACGCATGCGCTCATTTTATCTAATATACAAACGAGTTTTGTAAAAGAAACTCGAGAATCGAAAATAAACATTTCTTTATAATTCGTAAAACGTTCATTATCGGCGTGACTTCATTTTACTCGGAAATGACGTTATAAACATCATCTGCATCGTCGGATTATCTCCTCTTGCATGTATTTCATATGGAAATTTGGTAAGGATATCATAAAATAATAGACAGTTAGTGTGAGCTGAGATCAATATGTACCAATAGAACAAAAGAGAAGAGAAGAGAACAGAACATGTCCTTTATTACGTCCAGGTACAACAAGGTAGAATAGGGACAATATATACAATTGAAATATATGATAATAGAATAAGAGCCTCTGGTAAATTTCTCAATAAAATTAAAGTAATTTTGATGATGGCAAAATTTTAGACATACCGGTATTTGAGGGATAGACGCTCTTTAATCATGAATTGGATTTCAAATATGAAATAAAGAATAGGCCTAAAAAGGGTTTGTTGTAAATAACTCGTTACATCTAAAAGGGACCTAAACACCACAGTTACAGCATAATTAGCTTAGTTATGGCGTTTTGATCTCCAGTTTATACTTTTACCCATTAAGTTACTGATTGCTTTTTAATTTTTTTTACAATAAGCAGACTGATCTGTGTCTGTTTTGCCTGCTGATAAAGGAATTCTCTATCCTTAACATGAGAAGGGTTTATACTTATTCGATTAGTATAAATGTCAAAAACAATTGAATTGGATCGCTTCATTATATTCATTAACCGAATTGACGCAATTATCTAGAAATAGACATAATTTGGTCTATGTCAAGATGTTAATTACAATTCAACAAGGAACCGCATGACAAATTGCGTACTTTGAAAGGGTTTGTAAATTACATAAACATCATTCTTTTGTTTGAAGAGCGTAGTTATGATACTTGTTCGTGATAACCTTTGTTTTTTTTTTGCTTTTTTTATACAAGTGGAGGGTAGGAAACAAGCGGCTCTGAAGCACGGTTATGATATTTGTTGGTGATAACCTTTTGTTGTTGTGTTGTTTAGCTGGGGAGAGTAGGGGACCAGGAAAAGCTGAAATTCTTAGACAATCATGACCTAACAATTATTCTGACTAAGTTTCATGAAGATTGGGTCTAAACTGTGGCCTCTAGAGTGTAAACAAAGAATTGGTCATTAAGGCCCCTTTTCCTGTGTTTTCGGAAAGATCCTTCCAATAATCAACAGGGGACATCTTTACGACCTATAAATTAATCTGGCAAAGTTTCATGAAGATTGAGCCAAAATTGTGGCCTCTAGAGTGTAAACAAAGAACTTGTCATTAAAACCCCTTTTCCTGTGTTTTCCGATAGAACCCTCCCATAATCAATAGGGTTCATTCTCATGACATAACAATTATTCTGACCAAGTTACATGAAGATTGGGTCAAAACTGTGGCCTCTAGAGTCAATTGTTAACGCCGCACGACGCACGATGCACGACGGACGACAGATATTTTCAACGATCACAAAAGCTCACAGGTGAGCTGAAAATAACAATCCTATATAACTGAAAATATTGTGGAAAAGAAGAAATTGCTTGTTAGCCATCTTTTCTTTTACCCCGATATTTTCTCAATTATGATTTCACAGGTACAAAAAAAAACAAAAACAAAACAAAAAAAAAAAAAACCAAAAAAAACAGCGGCTACAGAGGAAAGTTTCCTGACACAACACACATTAAACCATTGCCATATATTATTGAAAAGCCGAAATGGCTTACATGTACTAATATAATCCTATATTCACAATTATTTTTAACAAAATTTTGAACTTTTTTGTGATTATTATATTTTTTTCGAATTTAACGATAAGCTGAATCGTCGTCTGCTACCTCTCTCTTTTCGAATCGGTCTTATACAGGGGTGTGGAATTCTCATGTCCGACTTTACTACTATTCCACATTTAAAACTTGTTCGGAATATGTAAATATTAAAGGATATCTTGAAATGCTACAAAATGGATCTCAAAGTCAACTCATTATCAATTGGATAATTACGAGGTATCAAAGGGTAGAAAATATTTTGGTAACTGAAAAAAAAAAAAAAAAAAAAAAACTCGGTTCCAGCATTTTTCCATTAACGACAATGTTTTCTCTATAATCATCACTCCGTTTTTCTGCATAAATTTGACAAGTGAATTTGGTTTATTTATGAGGGGACGTGTGCATGTAACACTACTCTGTGAATTTTTTTTTTTAACAAAACATTGGAATGTCGTTTATTTGAATCGGGTCTGCGGCCATTGCGCCGTAGTAGCGCATGGGACTTCTATAGTCATTGGGACACGGCTTCGATCCCAAATCGCGGAAAATGTCCTGTCCGACATTTGTCTCCCACGAACGGGAGGATAAATCGTAAACCTAAGTGGGATTTTTATTTGTTCATTCAAGTCTCATTCATATACACATACAAATTACAATAACAAAAATATATGTAAACTATAGAAGGAATTTAAAGATGTATTTAATCATTCATTGTATGAATTATAAGAGACTAATGAAAGGTCTTATACAAACTTGAAATAATATTCTGGTAACTACTCTACAGAAATGTCCACACATATCGAGGGCCTAGAGCAAAAACATAGTATGGCTTTATACATTGTATAGAGCCATACTATATTTTTGCTCTAAGCCCTCGATATATTGGATGAGCAGCTGGGGGTTCGGAAAGGATGTAGTGGTAGTACTGGTGTCAGAAATACAATATACCTGGATTCCACGGTTAGGTGCTCCAGCCGCCGTGATAAGACTGAAATACTGCTAAAAGTGGCGTTAAATCCCAACCAATCAATCAACTATTTGAATCGATTAAATAGCTAAAAGAAATGTCGTGTTTTCAAGACTGAAAAGAGGGAAGAAGACGAAGGCGGGGTAATGCTTTTGACCTTGTCAACCGATTGATCAAATTAAAAGAATTGTTTGGCTAAAAATACTTTAGAAATGAAAGAGATGAATCGATGATCGTTTTGTCCCGAGTTTAGTGCATTCGGTTTATATAAATAGACACGCAATTCAACTTCAATTTCGAGAGCATTGTTCTTATATAGTGTAAATGGGTAAAATGACCTAAACGTTCTTTTTATTGAGGTAAAACGTATAACTCATTCCCACACAGCAATATTTTAGATTGGTTTAAATTGAAAGAAGATTAAGACGACATTTTCAAGATGATATAATTTCATTTTTTATTTCTTTATTCGTCTATTCAGATAGAAAACATTGTGGATTATGAAGAAATTTCTTGATTAAGACTGTAGTTTCGATTGATTGATTGAATGGGATTTAAAGGGACATTTAACAGTAGTTAAGTCATATCGCACGGCTTGGGCACCTAACCATGTATTCCTGGTATTTCCCACGCCCGTACTACCGCTACATCCTTTCCGAGCCTCAAACTGCTCATCCCACTTAGGTGGGAGGTAAATGTTGGAAAGGAAATTTACCGCGATCGAGGATCGAACGCGGAACCTCACAATGGGGAGTCTGACGCGCTACTAACTACGCTATGGTCGCGTCCCTGTAGTTTGAGGTTTTGGTTTACCATCGCCGATTTCCCTTTCAAGTGTTAACCAGAATCTATAGCAGCGTTATAAAATGAACCATTGTTATAATATATTGTTATAATTCTATTTTGGCACGAAGAAATTGTTAGGCACATGAATGCAGGGAGAACTTCAAGATTCGTTGATAAGCCCAATAGCGACATTGCATCGTTAAAAAACGTTAGCCGATTATACTTTCTGTGAAATTTAATAAGTTTAAGAATCACAAGATGTTATCTCTTTTTAGTGAAGTATAACCAAATAACACAAGAAAATGCAAACGCCCATTTTACGTCGGTGGGCGTCTAAAATGTCGTAAATACAGCTTTAATCAAGCTGTATTTTCATTATTATTATAATTATTATTTTATAATAAATGCACCGACTTGTCAGGCGATATCTATCGAAAACGACACAAAGTAAATTGGCATGCGCACTGAAACATTTGACCAAACTCAATCAAAACTTTTGTTTTTGAGACGAAATAGTATCAGATTTTACAGCACAAACGCAGTTATCTGTTAACGACTTTGATTTTTGTTGCACAAAATGTGCATTAAGATGAGAGATAACGCGGTGCGCAGGTTACAATCTATTAGCCGCTAGTTGTCAATGTTGATATGTATCTACACTTTAACGTGAACCATCAAGCAAAAGGGGCCCTTCAGGATGTTCCGTTAATACCCGTGCAACTAATACAATGTACTTGAAAAAGAAATTCGATCCAGTAGAGGTCAACTAGCGATGGCGTCCTGACATAGCAGTAAAAAAGGTGGAATGGCCATCTTTATAAGGAAATATTCTGAAAGAGATAAAACATAGAGGGAGGGAAGGAAAGAGAGGTAGAGAGAGCGAAACAGACAGAGAAAGCGAGAGAGAGAGAGAGAGAGAGAGAGAGAGAGCAAGTGCAAGTGTCTATACATTTACGATGCTTTTGAACTAACTCGTGTTTTTTGTGTGTTTGTGTGTGTGTGTGTGTTTTCTCCCTTTCCAAATCCCAGATAACCCCTTTTATTCAACTGTACTGTATCCAATCACGCATGTCACACAACAAGCGACAGAATGAAAACTGTGGCATTTCCCCTCTCTCCAGAACAGAACTTGAGTGGGCGTTCAGTCTATTCCATCGCGGTCAATCAATTATTAACAGACATAGACTATTGACCTGTGGACTGTATAGACATGGCACCTCGCTTATTCGTGTATTCTAGACTATTGGGAATTTTGCTGACATCGTAATTTTTTAGAATATGCATAGGGTAATCGGTTGGTGAAACAGCTTCGTTACGAAGATTTATTTCAAATGTCTTTGGTAATCACAACGTCGTTTGGCGCTAAAAATGTCGAAACTTCAGCTTGAATAAAGCTGTAGTTACGATATTATGCAAGCCCACTGACGATGTAAAGTTGAATAAGCTGTAGTTACGACATTTTGCTCTCCTACCGAAGATGTACAGTTGAATAAAGCTGTAGTTTCGACATTTTGCACGCCCAACGACGACATGTGATGTGTTTAATCAAAGTACTGTATTTATTGTAAGTTAGCAAATCATGATTTGATTAAGAAAATCTTTCCTTTGTTGGATAGAAAACATTGTGGACATTGAAGAAATTGCTTGTTACAAGCAGTTTCTGCATTGTCCACCATGTTTTCCAAAAACCAGGTGCTTTAAAAGCGGAATTGGGTGGGAATAGGTTTACAATTTGAATAGAGTTTGCAATATTCTTGAAATACATAAGAACTATTTTTATGGCGTAGGCATTCCATGAATTTAGAGGTTAAGCCTCCAGTGGCACTTTGAACTCGTTGAACTTTGGGAAGACCTCAAAATTTTGTCTGTTAACTTAAGCTTTCAAAGCTGAAACTTTGCTAGCTAAAAAACACCATTGCGCGAGTTATAAACGAGAACAATACTAGAACATATAACTTCAACGAAGTCAGGTACCCCAGCTGGTATAGACAAACAAGCAGTGCCAACACGTCTAATTACCCTTTCCAGTTGTTCGGAATTTTTGACCAGTTCAATTTGAAAGAAGTTGCAGATAACAACTAAAAGTGAATACAATTTGAAAAGTAACCAACATACCGGACAGGAAATATTGTCAGAAAAGAAAAAAAATGCTTGTTACAAGCAATTTCTTTTCCCACAATGTTTTCAAAATTATAAAATCACAGTGACGTAAAAACCAGGGATTGAACAGGAAAGGATTTATTTGAGCTAAACTTACTTCGAACCTGAAGAAGGGAATCGACGGATCGCTGGTCCCGCCCATCGACCTCCGACAGTAAGTTCGACTTAGTAAACGGAGTTGTTTCCAAAAATTATGGTCAGTAGTTGAATAAGCTGTAGTTACGACGTTAAGTCGCAAAACTATCTAAAATATTTGACAAAAGTTTCTGAGTTCGAAGGTTACTTCCGGTCTAAACGAATAATTTAATTGGTCAATCGATATTTTGATCGACATCGAGCGTTCCACCAATGCGTTTATATTTTACATATATTAGATCTTTGAGATAGACAGTTTTCCCGTGCCGGGACAAATGTTCATTGTGACACGTACTTGACTTTACCGGAAATGAAAAATGACGATATCAGAGCGCACGTGATCGGAATCAAATGCGATTGTTTCTTTTTTATGCTGGAATGGCGTATGTACTTATGTATCACATTTATGAATAAAATGATCTGACATTAACATCTATTATGCTAATTAGATAAAGTGCAAAATGTATGTATGCTCAATTGTTTCAAATCATGGTTCAACCCTTTTATCGTTATGACACGAGTTTTCACCTGCCAAGATTGAGTTCCAAATGAAAATACGCTCCTTAACCAATTTCTAGACAACATTTTAGACTGGTCCAAATAGAAAGAAGTTACAGGCGGCAGTTGCAAGTTGGTGGAATTTATACTTTTTTTCCAAAGAGGTATCAAAAAGCGGGATGGTATAGGAAAGGTTACAGTTTACAAAATAGTACCCCGCTTTGCACGAACAGTTTTGTCCAAAGTGAATATCAAGAAGGAAGCAATCAACTTTGTCACTGTTTTGTCATCCTAAACGCGGGGCTAATACAGAGTTCTAGAAAAGTCTAAAAGGCGGAAGCTCACATGTTCTGTGTACCCTCGGTTAGACCAATCAGCGTTCCAGATAGAGGGGATTAATTGTCCAATATCTGGATCCGCCTACTTACTCCATTGGCCTAGCCCTTTGACCCCATCAGGAAGTTCCACTTCGATTTTTAACGGCGTTATTTTGCAAAGTTTATGGCCAATAGAATGTAACAAAAAAAAGGAGAATTTTTGGTTGGCGACTTAAATAATCTGTGGTTACGACGTTTAATCGCTAAACCAACAAAATGCTTCACATAAAAGGTAACCAATGCCGGAATTCAAACTTCAATCCCGTTCTAGATGCACGGTTTGAATGGTGGATTTTTTTGTTTGACAGCCGCGGTTTGTCTATTACATAACACAATGTAAAATGTTATGTTTTGTCAATTAAACCCCAGCTTTTCTCACCCATTAACCCTGAGCTGTTTTTGGAAATTTTGGACTATTCCAAATTGAAAGAGGTTGCAGACGACAATGAAAACTGGATTCCATTTGAAATGAAACCATCCTATGTGGTAGAAAATATTGTGGATATTGAAAATATTGTGGATAAAGAAGAAATTGCTTATTACAAGCAATTTCTTCTTTTTCCACAATGCTTTCTCGAGAATAAAATCACAGGAACGTATTATCCCGTATTTGAACGGCAAAGAGTTAAATCGTCTCGCCAGCACGATCCCAATAAGTGTCGATACCATAGGGTTTGATTGAATGAGAGATGTAAATTGTAATAATTGTAAACCATGTGGACAATGAAGTAATTGCAATTTATTCAATGCCGACAATGTTTTCTATCCTGGGAGGCAAATATTTCAAAATTCCTTCAACTTGATTTCGTCGTCTACAACTCTACACCAGTCTAAGATTTCGTCGAGTGGTTATGAGTTTAAGGGTTTAAAAAAATTGGGCCGCTGGTGTAACCTCACCATTTCTCCCTTCATATTCCTCTAGGGTATGCTAATTTTGTACATCTCATCTGCATATCAGAAGATTTGCGTGTACTTTTTATATGATTTAGCCTTCGTGCAATATTTAACCCTTTCAAGTAAAATCCCCGTTTTCTACGGTCCTGTGATTCTGTAATTGAGAAGACATCATGGAATAGGAGGATTTTTTTTAACAAGCAATTTCTTCTTTTTCCACAATATTTTCTACCCTGTAGGTTGATAACATTTCAAATTGCACTCACTTTTAAATGTCGTCTGCAACTTCTTTGAATTTGGACAAGTCTAAAATTTTGAAAAACAGGAAAAAGTTAAGTTACTATCGTGTATCTAAGACAAAGGTGGTCTATTGCCTGCAGCGATTTGAGAAAAAAAGTTGATTAGACGGTGTAACTATTTGTAGTCTTTCCTTAGGACTTTACTTTCTTTGTCTTGAAAAGTTAAGATGTGTGATTTAGGAAAGGGTTTGATATCATTAATAACAATTTAGCTCTATCAAAGTTAAACAAAGAGCCCTTGACATAGCGTCTACTTTTTCCGGAAGCCACACATTTTGAATGCTTGAATAATGGCAACTCTTTTCATTCAGAGCAGTCCACGTACATATCAATGGCTCTAAGTAACAAGAGGCGCTTTAGGGCCTGATTCGCTCCATCGTCATGAATTGACCAATCGTGGCTGACAAACTAGAAATATATCAAGCAATCAAATCATTCATTCAGCCCGGAATTAAAATTTGAACTCCAAACATTGATCGCCATTTGAGTGAAACATATTTGTTGGATTGACGACCTAAACGTCGCAACTACAGCTTATTCAAGCTGTAGCTACGACATTAAGGTCACTTACCAAACACTCTTATCTTTTGTTTAATGCTGTTGGCTATAAATTTTGCAAAATAACGCGGTATAAATCGAAGCGAGAATTCCTGTTGGAGTAAGTGGTCGGGGCCAGCGATTGGTCAATAACCACACAGATACTTAGTTTTCTTTAACACAGGAGGCAACTGATTTTACAAAGATTTCTTTTTTTTTTTTCTTCTTACTTAAGGGGAAGCAATTTTCCTTACGCAACAAATATTCTCAGTAAAGCAGGATTGACTATTTCCATTGAATCATTATCTGGTCTCTACCTTTGAATTATGCCAATACTCCAAAGCAGTATTATCAAACCTAGAAATATTATAGATATATCCTGTGTTATTTCATTGAAATCCATCCACCAGTTTCCTTGCGAAGATTTTTTTAAGTCTTCACTACATGGCGTATGGGTAATTTGATATTAATCCGGCAAAAAGCAATGTTAATTCACCGAAATTGTACAGAGGAATTTTATAAAGAAACACAAAAGCACCGTTCCTGTGAAAGTTGGTTGATATCCATCGACTAGTTTCTGGTGAGAAGATTTTCTTAACTTTCACTATACACTCATATTTGGAATTTAACCCCGCCAATTTATGCCTTTATTTCTGATGAATACTGATTACTGAGAAGATTATCAGGTCTTCAGTATTAACCATTTATCCCACCCTTTTAAGCCATGATTTTGCCCGATCGTTGTTCTATGAAGGACTCTTATCAAGAATCGCCAAGAAATTTGGTTGAAATCCATCTTCAGGAATCTGAGGAGATTATATTCACATCTTATGGAAATAAGATCCGCCCATCAAAGCTTGAGGCCGCGACAACAGAGCAATAGTAGCACGTATGACTCCCAATCAAGGGGTCCCGGATTCAATCCCCGGCCGCGGCGAATATCCTTTCCGACATTAGTCTCCAACCAATGACTGGATAATCGTAAACTTAAGTGGTATTAGCAGTTTGAGGCTCGGAAAATATGTAATGGTAGTACTGATGTGAGAAATACCAAGAATCCACGGTAAGGTGCTCAAGCCGCCGCGATATGACTGATATACTGTTTAAAGTGGTCTTAAACCCTATTTAATCAATCAATGAATGAAAGCTCTAAAGTTCCTATGAGGAAAACATTGTAAGAAAAGGAGAAATCAAAATTTCTTTGAAATCAGAACTGTCCAAAAACTTATCGTCCGGTAAAGGAATAACCCTTGATGTAGGTACTCGTTATGTACTCGTTAGAATCGTGTCGATTGGGCCGGATTAGAATGAGTACCCACGACATAGAATTTCATTGAGAAATTGCATTCCTTTGAACTTAAATCATTACCCTCTCTTATCTAGAACGATGAAGTAGCGAATCTTGGACAATGCTAATGAAGTTTTACAACTACACAGAGAAATTAACCCATAACCAGTCGAAAAATATTAGACTCGTCCAAAGCCAAATAAGTTTCAGACAACAATTTAAAATTGATAGAATATTACAAAATCTTTGACTTTTGGGATGGAAAACATTGCGGGTAATGAAGAAATTGCTAGTAATAAGCAAATTATTTATACCACAATGTCTTCCCAAGCTCTTTTCTTGAGGATGTCTAAAAGTAGGATCGTGTGGGACATGGTTAAGTGAAGTTGGAAGTTTGCCTATTTCTAAACGGATCCATAAGGTTGTGGTTTATTAGACGCTCGTCTTCAAAATAGTCTTACCAATTTCTATTTTGTTTTATTTTTCATGAGATAGATTTCCTAGATCAAATCTCTCTCCTTGCTCGAGTTCCGACAAAACTTGTCTATTTATAGAAACACGCGTTTCTTTGTCCTCATAAGGTAGATGTCCTTATTGATTGGTTCATTTCCCTTGGGGAAATATCGCGTGGTTTTCTACACAAAAATATGAGCGTTTTTTCTAGTAAAAGACCTACCACAGACAGTTATGGGTAGGTCTTTTACTAGAACCTGCCACAGACAGTTAGTTTGATCCCCGGTGGCGGCACATATCCTTTCCGACATTTGGCTCTCACCCATGGATGAGTAATCGTAAACCTACGTGGGATAGCAGCTGGCAGCTAAGAAAGGACGTAGTGGTAGTACTGGTTTAAGATATATCAGGAATCCATTGTTAGGTGCTCCAGCCGCCACGATATGACTGAAATACTGTTAAAAATGGCGTTAAACCCCATTCAACCAACCAGCCACAGACAGTTAATATTCCAGCGTCATTGAAAAAAAATCTCTGAACTTAACGAATGTACAACTAAAAGTATATTTTCAAACACGTTCAAAAGCATATCCCCCTGGCCTTAGCGCAGTGGTAGCGCGTAGGACTCCTAGTCACGGGGATTCGGTTTCGATCCCCGGTCGTGGCGAATATCCCTTTCGACATTTGTCTCCGACCAATAGGTGGATATTTGCAAGCCAAAGTGGGATAGAAGCTGGAGGCTAGGAAAGGATGGAGGGGACGTACTGGTCTGAGAAATACCTGGAATCCATTGTTAGGTGCTCCAGCCGCCGAGATATGACTGAACTAGTGTTGAAAGTGGCGTTAAACCCCATTCAATCAATCAATCATTCAATCAATCATTCAATTGACAGCCTTTCAACCCATTACCGAACGATATCCCTGGATTTTCAATATGTTGCTTAGCCTTCTGACAATGTTGCAGTTAAAAGGTGACTTTCGGTCTAAATGAATGATTTGATTGGCCGATTGGTTCTTTGATTGAAATCTCGATCTGTCAATTGAGTGAAAAAATACCCCGTTGTATTCTGGGACATTTATCTGTTCAGCATAAAAGGTTTTGCATGTATCCATCAAAAAGCTGTAAACGTGCAATATTCATCCCCACGTGAATTCATATCTGGCAGTTTAAATGCAATCTTTATCAGTTGATTGTTTAAAATTTCAAATGTGCGATGGTCGTCTTTTTGGCGTTCGATATAAGAGGTGACTTTAACTTTACCCCATTACCAGACGGAAAAATTTTACACTGGTCAAAATTGAAAGAAGTTGTAGACGACAATTTAAAAGTTAGGAAATTTTGGAGTTTTTCAACTTTCTGTAGAGAAAAGATTGTAGAAAATGAAGAAATTGCTTGTTACAAGCAATTCCTTCATTTTCCACAATCTTTTCCAAAGCTATTTTTCTTGGAGCGTCTAATAGCGTCACCGAGTGGGAATGGGTTAACCAACCCTAGTCTGTTTGATTTCGCCTTATATTGGGCTTGAAAACATAATGGCGAATGAAGAAATATTATAATGTAATGTTGCTTGTAACAAGCAGTTTCTTCATTTTCAAGAATGATTTTATAAGTTGTTTTTTACTTGGAGGTGGGGAGGTGTCAAAAAGAATTATTGTGTGAGTGAGAATGGGTTAACCCATTCCTGTTCAATCCCTGTTTTTTATATTCCCGTGAAAATATATCTGAGAAAATATTGTAGATAAAGAAGAAATTGCTTGCAACTAGGATTTCCTCATTTTCATTAATAATTTCTACCCTACTGAATGGTTAGTTTTCAAATTAAGTCAAAATTAAATTTTCGTCTGCGAAACCTTTGAATATGGACAAGTCTAAAATTTTGCAAAACAGGACAGGGCTGAAACGGAAAAAGCCAAGACAAGAGAAATATTAGTATAAAAGGTTCCCTTCCGAGATTTAATTTCTCGAGAATGAAGTAAAGTGTTAAGATCAGTTTCCCGACTGTCTGCCTGGTTCCCTTTAGAGAAACCTATAAGAAGATCCAGTTATTTCCTGGGGTAACTGACATCTTTATTCCGTTAACATAACATTGATCGATGACTGCACTCTTGCGAGTACACGAGAACACTGAAGAATATCATGAATTTGGCGTTATTTCAAACAAAATTAGGGAGCTGCCTACACAATATCACACTTATCCCTTTCCAAAACACCGAAATTGTAGACTGGTCCAAATTGAAAGAGGTTGCAGACTACAAAGTTTGTTTAAATTGAAATAAAAGCGCTAATTTAGGAATAAAACATTGTGAGAAAACAAGAAATTGCTTGTGACAAGCAATTTCTTCTTTCTCATAATATTTTATTTCTAAAGCTCTATTTCTTAGGAGCGAAAAAATGTGGGATTTTGTGGTAATGGGTTATCTAGTTAGGGGGTCGCTATAGCCCCGTCTTCATCATAAAACACCCCCGACAATACATTTGTCTGCGATATCAGACGGTATTAGTCTGCAGCGTGAATCGGGGACATTTCGACATTGATAAAAAAGTGATTCGTTGATGAGGAACCTTAGAACCATAATCAAGACTAAAGCATTAGGTACGACGTTTTGGTCTTCCCCTGACCCCATAGTTTTTCCCTAAATGTCGGAGATAAGCATTACATCTCCGGACTGCCGAATCACTTACAACGCCCTCTCACTTCCGACATGGTATTGCGACTGATATATCAAAGGGTGTTAATTTGCATACTGTAAGTTAAATCAAATTACAAACAAGAGGGCCGTTGGCCCTGGGGCGCTCACCTGAGATATAGGCTCTTTTTCTTTTAACAGTCTAATTGTTAAGATTAGAATCATAATACAAGTTGGCCTGACCATACTTTATACTTATATATAGGATCTGTACCTGGAGATCCCAAAATCAAAGGCTTCAGGACTAATATGAAGGAGGAAAACACCTTTCCCTCGCTCTGGACTCATGGGTCATAATTTTTTAATCATAAAAGAAGTCAATGAAATGATGCTTCGTGTTAAATATCAAGGCTGAAGGCAAACTAAATCAGGACTTGGGAATATTTTTTTAAGATTTAAATTTCATTGCCATGGCAACCAGAGTTCTTCCATTGGATTTCTATCACTTTAGCAGATGTGTAAGAGGACCACCTCGGAAACATTTCCGCAAAATTTAGTTCAAATTTGTTCAGTGGCTTTGGAGGAGAAGTCATTTAAAATCATTCTTTACATCTTTATACCCCCCCCCCCCGAGACCCGAACGTCGTGGTTTTAGCAATTTTGAAAGAGGTCATTGCACTCATATTTCATGTAAAATATTAAGGATCTGCGTCTTCTTGGTAAGGAGGAGATTTTAAAGATTATTTTAGAATTTCACTATTGTTACCACGGTAACAAGAGTTTTCAACGGATTGAAATTCTTTTAGCAATTTAAATACAGGGCCACCTACGGAACATCTCTATCAAATTTGGTTCAGATTGGCCAAATGGGTTGGGAGGAGATGTTTAAAATTCGTTCTTTATTTCTATATAAACCCTACCCCCTGGGGTTCCGCCCCTTGGCAACCGAGGGTAATGATTTTAGTTATTTTGAAAGAGGTCATTATACTTATTTTTCATGCAAAATATCAAGGCTCTACATCTACTCGGTCAGAAGGAGAAGTTTTGAATATTATTTAAAAATTCGCTTTTGCCATGACAACCAGAGCTTTCAACGGATTTAATAGTTTAAGCAACTTTTAAAGGGGACAACCTAATAACATTTCTGCCAAATTTGGTTCAAAGTGGCTTAATGGTTTAGGAGGAGATGTCTTTTTTTATTCTTTATTTATATATATATGAACCCCATCCCCCTGGGGCTCCGTCCCTGGGCATCCGAGAATAACGGTTTTAGCTTTTTTAAGAGTGGTGAATTTACTGAAGTTTCATGCAAAATATCAAGGTACTACGCCTAAGAGTCAAGAGGAGGAGATGTTAAAAGATCATTTTAAAATTTCTTCACAGTTTATAACGGCTTTAATTTCTGAGGCTATTTTTAAAGGGGGACACCTTTGGAACATCTCTGCCAAATGTGGTTCAAATTTGCTCGGTGATTTGGAAGGAGATGTTGTTTAAAGAAATTGTTGCCAGACGACGCACGCCTAACGACGGACGGACGCCCGACAAAAGGTGATCAAAACAAACTCAAACGCGTGGCAGCACAAACCAACCTGGATCAGTAAAAGAAAAGAACAGCGTAAAGATAATACCTTATTTAGCTCAATGTTATAAAGTGTCGAGTGAGACCGGAGACATCTGGGTGAAAATATCACAAAAATCATCCTGCTGTCTCACTTTGATTTTTGTCTGCGTATATGAATAAAGAAGTCAATGTCCTTCTGTAGACTGTTTTATTAGTCAGTCCTCTTTACTTAAACCATCCCCACACAGTGCAGTTTTCCAATATATTGAGGATTTCAGAGTAAAATCTACACAGTTGAGAAATATTAAGTATTTCAGGCTCTTTGTTTATAGGAAAACTTGATCCCAAAACAAAAGTTGAAAATATGGGGGATCCGTGAATCAAGAGTCGCTTGAACGCCTGTATCGCTCGACAGGCATGAATGTACTAATTAAGCAAATGGTATTTTCAGGAATTCGATATAGACCGCATCATATTCACCATGTGTAGCAAATACATCTTATCAATGTATTTTTTTTTTTTTAATATTTTAAACTTTTCTTTGTTTTGTAACACTCAATTAATCTACTAAATCAGGTGAAAAAGGTATTATGTATTTTTTAAAAAATCACTGGATACCATATATGGACATAACCACGATCATAAAAGCCATGTTTTCAATCAATCAAAATTAATTGGTAAAATCTGAAAAAGAGCTATCAGAAGATCATTCCAGTGAGAGTTGGTTGAAATCAATCGACTGGTTTCTGAGAAAGAAATGTTCAAAGCTTTCACCTTGTGTGGAAATTATCCCCGCCCATTGAAGCCATGCTTTTCATTGGATCAAGTAGCCGCCGTCATAGCGCAGTTGGTAGCGCGTCGGACTGTAAATCTAGAGGTCCCGGGTTCGATCCCCGACGGCGGCACTCATCCTTTCCGACTATTTGTCTCTCACCAATGGGTCGATAATCGTAGACCTATGTGGGATAGCAGCTGGAGGCTAGGAAAGGATGTAATGGTAGTACTGGTGTGAGAAATACCAGGATTCCATTGTTAGGTGCTCCAGCCGCCGCGATATAACTGAAAGATTGTTGAAAGCGGCGTAAAACCCCATTCAAACAAACAAACAAACAAATCATTGGATCAAATTCTTTGAAGGAATCTGATAAAGGGTCGCACAACGATCGTTTCTGTTAAACATGGTGGAAATACTTACTCTGGGTTCTGAGAAGAAAACTTTTATAAGCTTTCGCTATGTATGAAAATTAGTCCTGCCGATTTAAGCCATGCTTTTCATCCGATCAAAATTCTTTAATGGAATCTAAAAGATGTCGGCCAAGGATCCTTTCTGTGAAATTTTGTTGAATTCTGTTCAGTACTTTCTGAGGAGAAGAATTTTAAAGTAAAAGTTTACGGACGGACGGATGCACGACGGACACAACGCCATGACAAAAGCTCGATGTCTTTCAGCTAGTGGAGCTAAACACAAAACTCATGATGTGTTGGACACGAATATCGTCGTGACTTACCATCGATTGGCGCGCAACATGTCGAAAATACATCTTGAATATAGCCATGATTACGACATTTTTGTCGCCAAAAGACGTTATGAAATTTCACTATAAGTTCACAAAACGTATCAAAATTCAAATGTGCTTTATATAAACGTTTTAGCATCAAAGCCATGAGTGTATTTTAGCCATTAATGAAATTATTCTCATTGCGGTCTAACCGAAATTAAACTCGTCTTGTGGGCGTGACTGTCAGTGGACGTGGCAGATGTCGTAATCACTGCATTAATACGTTGTAGTTATGACATTTTGTTGGCTCACTAACGATGTGATACATTGATTCCCAACTTTCCCTAACCTGAACACCATATTTTTATCGCTATTGCAGGAGGGGGGGGGGCGCACGTGCCATTCGCGCATCTTACTTACATTGTTTGTTAGTTTGGGGGCAAAGATTCGGACGGACGCACGAACGTCGGGACGGACGGATAGAGGGAGAAGACGATACAAATATATACGTACACCTTCGGCAGTGTATAAACAATTCGTGACAAATTCAATCTTGTTAAGGTATCGATAAATCATTCTGCGTAAAGAAATTTTAACTGTGTCCTATTTTCAAAGTTCACAAGCCAATCGAAATTCTTGACAAACAGCCAATTAGAAAGTTCACTGTACTGAAGACCCAATAAGACGATGAAAAGGATATGGCAGAAATTTACCTTTCATCTTCAATAACAAACAATATCTTCTAGTTTAGGAAAAGTTCCATAACTTGTATGTTTGGGTTAC
The DNA here is from genome assembly GCA_946902895.1 of Fragum fragum. NCBI lineage: Eukaryota > Metazoa > Mollusca > Bivalvia > Cardiida > Cardiidae > Fragum > Fragum fragum. Next base: position 6,667,499 of record OX336379.1, on the reverse strand, counting down.
TTTAACAATGAAAAGTTGCTTTTAGCTAGCAAAGCGTCAGCTTTGATAGCTTTAGTTAACAGACAAAATTGAGGTCTGCTCAAAAGTTCAACGAGTGTAAACTGCTATTGGAGACTTAACCACCAAATCGATGGAATGCCTACGCCATAAAAAATAGTTCTTATATATTTCAGGAATATTGCAAACTCTATTCAAATTGTAGAGAAATCTGTTAAAAGCAAGCTATATGACCCATTCCCACTAAATTCCGCTTTTTAAGCATCTCTAGATAAACGGTTTGGAAAAAATTGTGTACAATGAAGAAATTGCTTGAAACAAGCAATTTCTTCAATGTCCACCAAGTTTTCCACCCAACAAGTGAAAGGTTTTCTAAATTCAACCGTGATTCGCTACCTTACAGTACTTTCAGTACTTTGATTTAACGATAAGTTGCATCGTCGGAACAACGACCCTATAGGGCCCGTAGGTTCATGCAGTAGATATGGGAATGGGGGCTAAGTGTCCCCTCTTAAGGACCATTTGGATGTCATAGGGACAAACTTTGCGACAAAAATGAATCCTGAGATCTGTAAAATTGTTGACAAACCCCTCTATCAATAATTTCAGACTGGCAACATAAACCAATTTTGAAATTTAATTTCGTTTTCTGTTTGGCAAAGCTATCCATAGCGGGCTTGTGACCAATTCTGAAATTATTGATGGAGAGGGATCTGGACACAATTTTAACCATTATCATGCTGAACCCGGAATATTCCGGTTTCGGCAGGAGGTGTAGACTAAGATCAGCCTGCACTTATGTGCAGGCTGATCTTAGTCTATACCTCCTGCTTGTACTTTTCCTGCAAGATTTGTTTATGAAATTGATTTCTAAAAGAAATAATGATTTTTGAACAGCAAGTTCTATCAGTGCTTGCAGCCCTTTGATTTGACAGCAATTCAGTAAGGTAATTTATACAGCATGACCAGGGTAAACATTCCTTGTCGCGAGAAATTTTGTCACTGCGAGAACAGTATGAAGTGCGTTTACATCTGACAGGGTGTTACTGTCTATCAAAAAGTCAAATGAAGATTGATTGACTGATTGAAATTAACGCCGCTTTTAACGGAATTTCAGTCATATCGCGGCGACTAACATTGGATTCCTGGTATTTCTCACACCAGTACTACCAGTACATCCTTTCCTAGCCTCCAGCTGCTATCCCACATAGGTTTACGATTATCCACCCATTGGTGAGAGACAAATGTCGGAAAGGATATGTGCCGCCGCCGGGGATCGAATCCATGACATCCAATCATTGATGTTTAGGAGTCTGACGCGCTACCAACTGCGCTATGACGGCTGCGTCAAATGAAGATTTAGACCGGAAGTGATTGTTGACCTCAACAGTTGTGTCTTTATTTGTTGTTAGCGACTTAAACTCCGTATCATCATCTTAAACGAACCGTGATCGCGGCGTTTCAGTCAACACACCTTCGTAAAATGCGCCATAGATATAAGCCGATGTTGGCTTGTTGGTTTGATTGGGACTTAACGCCACTTTTAACACTTTTCCAGTCATATCCCGGCCGTTGGAGCACCTTACAATAGACTCCTGGTATATCTCGCACCAGTACCATCATTACACCCTTTCCTAGCCTCCAGCTGCCGTCCCACTTAGGTTTACGATTATCCATCCATCGGTGAGAGACAAATCAACCGATGTAGGAATTCAAAGTTCACTTCCGGTCAAACTGATTTAATTGGTCAATTGATTCTTTGATTTACGACGTAACCTGTCAACTATCTCTTATCACTTAACAAATTTCAGAATAATCCCTCTTTTTACGCCCTTCAAGAAATAGCTTAGGAAAACATAATGGGAAATGAAAAACTTTCTTCATTTCCCACAACGTTTTCTACGCAAAATATCTAAAATTTCATTTACTTTATAATATCGTCTGCAACTCTTCCGACTTGAACCAGTTAAACATTTTTGTCGTTTGGGAATGGTTTTAGCAAGTAATGGAAATACCTTTTCCATAGATCCTCAAAAGGTTTATCAAAGATCAAATAAGATCACACTCTTTTGTGGCTTTATATAAGTTGTTTGTATGAACCCGATCGAAACCAATTTCACCTTCGATAACCCTAATTTACTGGGTTTAGCTATCGACTTTAACACCATGACTTCGTTAATGATCTATAAAACATGTTAATTGATTTACCTAAAAGCTAAAAGCTATAATTAGTCATGCAAAGAAACCGTCCTAATGTATAAATTACACAGCGAGAACTTGGATGTCTCAACATGCACATTTCTTAAGTCGTAAACTTGATGCTAAAAGGTAGTAACTCCAACCGCAGTTTAAGAAAGTCAAAACTTTTTGTTTTTTGTGTTTATCGTTTGAAATGGGATAGTGTCTGCTGGGGGTTTAACCAATTACCAGACGACAAATTTTTAGACAATGTCAAAGAAGTTGCAGACGACAATTGTTAAGTGACGGAATTTTTATTTTTTTGGTTGAAAAACAATATGGATAAGGCAGAAATCGCTTATAACAAGCAAGTTATTCATTTTCCACATTGTTTGCCAAAGCACTTTTCTTGATTGATTGATTGATTGAATGAATAATTGAATGGGGTTTTACGCCACTTTTAATAGTATTTCAGTCATATCGCGGCGGCTGGAGACCTAGCCATGGACTTTTGGTATTTCTCACACCAGAAATACCACTGCATCCTTTCCGAGCCTTCAGCTACTCATCCCACGTAGGTTTACTATTATCCACCCATTGGTGAGATGAGAGCCAAATGTCAGAAAAGACGAGGGATCGAACCCTGGACCTCATGAGTGAGAGTCCAACGCGCTACCAACTGTACTATGGCCGTGGCCCTTGTGCGACCCTTTGTGTACCGAGCTTTTATTTACTCCTCTGCGATTTTAACCCTTGTCATGCTGAACCCGGAATATTCCGGTCTTGGCAGGAGGTGTAGACTAAGATCAGACTGCACTTTTTGTGCAGGCTGATCTTAGTCTACACCTCCTGCTTGTACTTTTCCTGTCAGAGTCGTTTATGAAGTTGATTTCTAAAAGAAATATTGATTTTTTAACAACAAGTTCTATCAGTGCTTTTAGCCCTTTGATTTGACAGCATTTCAGTAAGGTAATTTATACAGCATGACAAGGGTTAAACAAGAGAAAACATTGTAGGAAAATTAGAAATTGCATGTAATAAACAATTTCTTTGTAACTTCTTTTTAAATTGGAAAAGTCTAAAATTTCGACAACGGGAAAGGTTTAAGAAAAAGCCATTTTCATGGTTCTTTAGACGAGTGTGGCTTAGCAATGGATTTTAAATAAGATTTTAATACCAAAGCCCGCTGGTCACGTTTGAATGCCTTTGGTGAAGCCCACCTGAATCAGACCTATGCTAAGTCTGTTCAATTATGAAGTTTAGTAAATGCAAATGATTTTGACCACAAATCAAGGCTACATGGACTTCGAATAAACCAATTACTGAACACACTTTTTGTTGTAGCAAATCAAATAAACATTATTCAAGTACCATAATAAGGCTCTTTAAGCTCTTCTACGAGATGCATGCTCAATTACAGCCGCATGAATTTATCATGAGAAAAGGATTTTTCAGGTTTGTAATGTAAATTATGTAACGTGAAGACGGCATATATCTCCAACATGCGTTTTTAAATTCCATATTTGATTTAAAGGATTTGAGAGGCCTTTTAACCAATTACAACTCAATCCTATATTTCACGGGCTGGGGAAATTAGCTATGGAGGTCATTGTGAAAAAGAAGAGAGGAAATGGCTTATGAAAATCAAAATCCCCTTCTCTAAAAATGGTTTTTAAAACAAGCCATTTTCCTTTTCTCACCATGTTTTCAGTCTTACATGACTTCTTATTTTTCATTTTACCTCTCTATTTTGTCGTCTGCAACCGTTTTCAATTTGGACTAGTCTGAAATCTTGTCGTCAGGTAATGGGTAAACTACTATCTTCTGTCGATATTCAACGAATAATTAACCCTTTCCCGTTTTGCAAAATTTTAGACCTTTCCAAATTCAAAGGTTTTGCAGACGAAAATTTAAAGTGGATTTAATTTGAAAAATAACCATTCAGTATGGTAGAAAATATTGTGGAAAAAGAAAAAAATGCTTGTTACAAGCAATTTCTTCTTTTCCCATACTGTTTTCTCAAGTATAAAATCACAAGGACGTAAAAACCAGTGATTGTACAGGAAAGGGTTAAATTAAAAAATAAAGAATAAAATAAATCTTGTATTAAGCGAGCACCCACGGGACGACCAAAAATAGGATCGCTTAAGGGCTTGATTTTTTTTTATACATGAGTACCCACAACATAGGGGTTCATTGAGAAATAAGGATTTTAGAATGGTATTACTCCCCTTTTATCTAGACCTCTGAGCGTTGATTCGATAGCAAACATGAATTAATACAGAAGTCTCGCTAGATCCGATGCTGCTTGGACTCATCAGAATTGTCTCACTGAGACAAGCAACAGGAACAAAAACTTATTCACACAGCTGAAGGTGTAGCTAAGACGGAGTAAATCAGTTAAGGAGGAACGCGAACTAATCCACAAAGCAAGAGGTTGCGGTAAGACGGTGTAACTCTAGCCAAGGAGGAACAAGAACTTATCAACATAGCTGTAGGTCGAGGTAAGCCACTGTAACTCCAGTCAATGAGAAGCAAGAACTTATCTACATAGCAGGTGATGGAGGTAAGACGGCGTAACTCCGGTTAAGGAGGAACAAGAACTTTACCACTTAGCTGGAGGTCGAGGTAAGCTGGTGTAACTCCAGTCAAGGAGAAACAGGAACTTATCTTCATAGCTGGAGGTGGAGGTAAGACGGTGTAACTCCAGTCAAGGATGAACAAGAACTTATCCACAAAGCTTGAAGTCTAGATAAGTTGGGGTATGTCCAAAAAAGGAGGAACAAGAACTTATTAACATAGCTGGAGGTGGAGCTAAGACGGTATAACTCCAGTCAAGGAGGAATAAGATCTTATCCACATAGCTTGGGGTTAAGGTAAGACGGGGTAACTCCAATCCAGGAGGAATTCGAACTTATTTACACAGTTGGAGGTGTACCTAGGATGGAGTAACTCCAGTTAAGGAGGAACAGGAGCTAATCCACATAGCCGAAGGTTGAGGAAAGACGGAGTTACTCCAGTCAAGGGGGAACAATTATTTTTATCCACATAGTTTGAAGTCGAGGTAAGACGGGGTGACCCCAGTCAAGGAGGATCAAGAACTTATCCACATAGCTTGATGTCGAAGTAAGTCGGGCAAATTCAATCAAGGAGGAACAAGAACTTATCGACATAGTTGGAGGTGGAGCTATGACGGTGTAACTCTAATTAAGGAGAAACAAGAAATTATCCACATAGCTGAAAATTTAGGTAGGAAAGTTTAAATCTAGTCAAGGAAGAACAATAACTTATTCACATAGATGGAGGTGGAGCTAAGACGATGTAACTCTAGTCAAGAAGGAACAAGAAGCTTGATGTGGAGCTAAGACGGTGTTACTCTAGTCAAGGTGGAACATGAACTAATCCACATAGCTAGAGTTGGAGATAAGACGGGGTAACTTTAGTTATTATGGAACAAGGACTTATCCATATAGCTGGAGGTCAAGGTAAGAACGTTTAACTCCAGTCATGTAGGAACAAGAACTCATCGACATAGCTGGAGGTCTAAAATTGGCATTTCTCAATAAAACCCTATGTTGTGGGAGCTCATTGGAATTAACGGGTTTGTGGTCACGCCAAATGAACTCCGACAGGAAGTTCGACTTGAAAACAAAAATATTCTGTTCTGTACTTCCTGAAGAGAAGATTTTTAAAGTGACAGTTTATGACCGGACGGATGACGCACGACGTAAATAGCCAAAAATTTTATCTCACCAAGCCTGTTCTTTCACAAATGATGTTAGAATTAGTGTATTGTGCACCTAACTCTTTCTTATTCAATCCTTGTTTTTTCACGTTCCCGTGATTTTATAATTGAGAAAACATTAGGGAAAAGAATTGCTTATAACAAGTAATTTCTTCTTTTTTCACAATAGAAGACAGAAAATGGTAAATGAACAAAAAAAAGTTTTGACACAAATACCGTACTGAAGGTATACATCTTGAACCTTTAAAATCCGTGACAACCCATTTAATGGTTATACAACAGTTGAATAATCTGCATTATAAACACTCACTGGAGTTGCTAATAAACCATTTGTCAAATCGTTGAAATAAACTGTGACAATCATCCTACAGTTTCCAGATCAACACAAATGTTTAACATAAATGTCGACCTAATATGGAGTTCAAAGTGCATTTCCGGTCTAAATTGTTATTTGATTGGTCTATTGAGGTTTTGATTTACACTCTAGATTCGTTAATTTTCTCTATTTGACTATTCAAATAAGTAACAACAAAACAGGGTTGAGGGCGGTTTTGTTGAAAAATTCAAATCCACAATTCAAAATAGCCCTTCGATTAGTAGTGGCGAAGAAACATAGACATACGATTAAGTAGGAAATACTGTTTCACGAGAATGTAAATAAGATGAGGCAATATCCGGTCTTTCTCATTTCGATTTATTGTTGATAGATGATAAATCCCAGCTGTTTGTTCGTTAATGAGAGAACATCTAAAGTGCAAAAAACGCCTGTACGAATCACGTGAGCATGTTACTCATAGCCTGCCATCAAGTCCACGTCTTACCGAGAAAATAAACTTCTCGTAATTATCGATTCTTTAACCCATACCCGACGGCGGCACTCATCTTCTCCTGTACCACCATTACATCTTTTCCTAGCCTCCAGCTGCTATCAAACTTAGGTTAATGATTACCCATCCATTGGTGAGAGACAAGTGTCGGAAAGGATATGTGCCACCGCCGGGTCAATTGACTTTCAAATCTCATCTTCAACTATCTGAACAGCGTCCGGAAAGCATAAAAAATAACATAGTGAGGTAAATATATAAGTTTACACGTTTCTGTCTCGGACAGGATTCGTACGGATGAACAAAACCATATTCTCTAACATAAATCATCATTCAGTTTCAATTAGCTGCAGTTACGATAGTTTGATTGGCCATTGTACATTTCTTATAGCTCAAACACAAATATATCCGTGCTAAGATGAGCTATTACGCACAGATACAAAGCCCTGGATAAGAAAGGGGGAGGGTTGAATGAAATCTTAAATCATCGTAGAAACATCATAACAATTATTACAATCTGTAGTTCGCCCATCAACGATATCATTATCTTTTTCTTCTGAACTCTGAAAAAAGTGTGTTTATTGGAGCATTCTTGAGGATTTTCATCGATATCTACAAAGATTTTGTTTTAGTGAATAATGCAATTTTTAGTATCGTTCTGATTGACAAAAAATATGTAATCTTCTATGAATAAATTATTTAGCACGCAGTTGTTGTGTATGCTTCCGCAAAAAATAGCTCCATACAAAAAAGTATCAAAAATTGTAAAATATTTGCTTTTGTCGCTCAATGTCATTAAATCATAAGGAATGAAGAAAATATTTTTGTTTTCATAAAAGTATGAAACGGAAAACTAAATCACATTTACGTATTAATCCGCCTCGAGTATTCATACACTGTGATTATTATTTTTGTGACTATTTTTTGTTTCATATCTCCATGAAAACAAAAAATGTTCTCTTCATCTCTTAAATTTTTTTTAGATAGTAATCACTCCTTCTAACTGGAAATAATTTAATTCAAGTCTCGTCTATCAAGACAAGCGTTTTTGATTGGCCGATTTTTATACTTGAGCACGCATCTGTTCTTTATGCTTACGCACAAAGTAGATCCATATTTCTTTTACTAAGGAATGGTAAACTATTTGCTTTGTTTTGCTTGGTGGAATTAGATTATAAGAAATGCTACAACCAATTTCTCCTTTTTCTACAAAGTTTACCATAACAATTATGTGAGGGGTTTTGTGGTAATGCTTTAATCATAACCACATACAGTTATGTAAGAAAACGCATTCATTTACGGGAAAAACATGAAATGCTCACTCTGTAATGCTAAACCATGAAAGTATTTGATTTATGACCGATTAATTTCATTGCAAAATACTGCAGTATTCGCGCTCTGCACGTCTCGTGCATTTTATTAAGCTGTAAAAATTCGACGCGTTATACAAAACAGGCCAACTCTGAGACTATTCTTTACGGCAAAATAACTATTATACTTTCTGAACTATTTCATATCTTTTTGAAATATTCTTGAAGTCGACATACGTGCCTCTTAATACCAGTAAATTCACTTTTTTGCCATTGTAAAATTAACTTTTAATAAATGAAGAGAAAATAAATATATTCTAATGTTGTTTTAATTGAGGTATGAACCTGAAAACTTGAAGCGTATTCATTCAGTAATTATTTAATTTTTAGTTTCGTCTATCAAAAACGAGCGTTCTGATTGGTCGAAAAATATTATTCATAACTCAATGAACAAAATTTTGATCACGCAGCGATTTTGTATGCTTCCGCACAAATTAGTCCCATAAAAAATGGTATCAAATTTTGTAAAAGCTTTTGGTTTTTTTTTTTTTTCGCTCGATGCTATTAAATTATAAGAAATGAAGAGAATATTTTTTGTTTTTATGGAGGAATGAACCGAAAAACCTAATCACACAATGTATGAATCCGCTTCGCGTATTTATACAGTGTGATTAGTTTTTTCGGTTCACACCTCCATGAAAACAAAAAAAATTCTCTTCGTTTTTTAAGTGTGATTAAGTCTTTAGGATCATATCTCAATGAAAACAACAACAAAAAACATTCATTTTACCGAGCAAAATAAAGCAAAAGCTATACTAGTTTTGAGTAATTTAATGGATCTACTTCGTGCGCAAACATACAAAATAGCAACATGCTTAAAATAGTGTTCATAGAAGTATGAAAAAAGAAATTTCAGCCAATCAAAACGCTAGAATCTTGACGGACAAAACTAAATTTTAAATAAGAATAGAATGGCAATCACACAGGAACTCTAGCAGAAGAGTCAAGTGGTAAATATTCCACAAAGAACATTATTTTTCAATAAGAATACTTTGACATTAACCAGATATTGTCATTACCAAGCGAGAACATTAAGGACTATAATCCAATTTCAAAGAATTTGTTGACCTGAACTTTCAGGTGATGAAGTTTTAAAAATTCTCGTCTTTGGGGGAAAATATCATTTATAATGAAGAAATCGTTTGTAACAGGCAATTATTTTTCATTTTCCACATTTTTTTCTAAAACTCTTTTCTTGCGAGACAACTATAAACGTAGAGTTAACACCTGAAAACTTTAGGCAAACTGAAAAATAGTTATCATTTTCAAATAAAGGCTTATCAGCTTTTGGAATTCTCAAGCATCAGATTTTTTGGCTAGGAAATATGAAAATATAAGGATTCCTTTTCAAGTGATTGACAAATAATAATACGTTTTCGTTCAGGAGAAAAAAAATCGTTTTATGGAGAAAGTGTATAGTGTCTTTTGATGTTCAGTATACATTTTAACAGTTATGCTATATCATCCACATGATTCGTAACTATAGCTAAACCCTTGTCCTGCTGATCCTGGAATATTCCTATTTTGACAGGAGGTAAAGACAAAGATCAACCTGCACATATGTGCAGTCTGATCTTAGTCTTCACCCCTTGATTGTCTCCTTCAACCCAGAGTAGTTTTTTATATTAATTTTCAGTATATCTTTTTAGCCTTATCTAGTACTTCTATTGCTTTCAGGCCTTTGATTTAGTATGCAAATTCAAACAAGGATTTTATTCAGCATGGCATGGGCTAATGAGCTTTCATAAGCATCGGTTACGCTATTTTGAAGTCCTGACAACGATACAAGTCGGTTGAAATGGACTTGGGATAGGGCGAGAAGTATCAATACTGATCATTCTGCGAAGGTTTGCAAGGGCCGAAAACTTTTGCTCTATGAAGATTTTCTAATGCTAGAATGGCCATTCTATCTCCTTTTAGTTTTTGTATAAGTGTTGTTTTTTTTGTTGAGGGTTTTTGTTTTTGTTGTTGTTGTTGTTTGTGTTGTTTTTGTTTTTCTTGTTGTTGTTGTTGTTGTTTATTTATTTATTTATTTATTTACCAACATTTTGAAATTTGGTTTACCCCTGTTGAATCATATCAAATTTTCAAATAATTACAAAGCAATTTCTCCTTTTCCCACAATGTTTTCTATCTTATATGATGGTTTTATTTCAAATTGCATCAAATCTTCATTGTCGTCTGCATCCACTTTCAATTTGGACCAGTCTAAAATTTGAAAAGCAGGAAATGGTCAATTAATAAATTGATCCTTAGATTGCCACTCGTGATCCTTGAATTATAACAAAATATTTTTTCTAAACACCGTAACATTTCTAAAGATTTATCTTGCTGTACAAAAATTATGATCGATTACAATTATGATCTTTTTTGAAAATATTAACATAAAATGTCAATGTCGTTGTTTCATTGTGTATGAAGTTACATTCGTGAAACGAAAACTTGTTCCAGACATGTTACAAGTTCCTTAAAAGTCAGTTTGTCAGGATAGACAATGGCCTTATTTGTCCTCCGTTGATCTTTCATTATCATTGGTGTTGGCCGTACGTACTGTGACATAATTACAAACCCTTGAATTAAGTTTTACAGAAAACATGGAATAAACGTTATTTTGTCCTAAAAACGATTTTTCACTTTGCATCAAGGATTGATTGTGGTTTAACACCACTTTTAGCAGTTTTAAGTCTAACAGAGGCGGCTGGAGCAACTAACAATGGATTTCTGGTATTTTTCACACCAGTACTACCACTACATTCTATACAACTTAGGCATGCGATAATCCTACCATTGGTGAGAGACAAATGTCGGAAAGGATATGTGCCGCCGCCGGGGATCGAACCCATGACACCCAATGTTGAATCAACGAAACGTGAAATCTAACACTCAAACCACATTCACTAAAATTTGTTAACCACCAATTTAGACGACGCTGCCAGAAGACATTTTGTAAGAGGGATCGTTAGAGGATTCAGGGCGTAACGACTGGGGTTTTTATTACTTCTTTAACCCATTTGACGAAATTTTAGACTGTTCCAAATTGAAATAAGTTGAGGGCGACTTTAAAGGTGTTTGTATTTCAAAAAAAAGTGACTGAATATGGAAAAAACTGATGTAACAAGCCATTTCTCCTTTTCCAACACTGTTTTTCGCAGTATTATTTTACGAGGACGTAAAAAGGGGGTTATTGAGTGATAGTGGGTTATCGAGCTCGATGTAAAGGACCGTCTAAATGGGCCTCGGTCTTATATCTAATGGGAGACCAAGTCAATTTGTAAGTCAGTCAGGCCCGTCGATGCGATTCCATTAAGTACCAACATCATAGAGCTAATAACCCCCTCGTATCTTCCCATGTACATTTGCCGGCAGAGTACAACAATCTACTAGGCGCTTAAGCGTCGGATTCACTACATCGGCCCATCAATTAACTTGTTTACCCATAACCAGACGGCAAAATTTAAGACATCAAAATTTGAAGGAGCTGTAAACGACAATTTTAAGTTTATGAAGTTTTATTTTTTTTCAATTTTCTTGGTAGAAACCATCGAGTAAAATGAAGAAATTGCTTGTGACAAGCAATTTCTTCATTTTACACAATGTTTTCCCAATTGTTTATCCCGAGGAGCGTGTCCAAAAGTGTCACTTTGTGGGAACGGATTAAATATCTTCAGCACGGGCGGCAAATCATTAAAAAGATTCTATTTCAATTTAATTGACCAACCGCGGCTGTACATCAAGTTACCAGTCGACCAATAAATTCATCCATTGAGACCAGAAATAAGTTTTGAACTCCGACATTGGCCGCCATTTTTGTTTCCCCTTTTGTTGAATTGGCGACTTAAACGACTTAACTTCAGCTTATTCAAGCCGCAATTTTGCGACGTTTAAGTCGCCAAACATTTATGTAATTTTTGTTACATGCTACTTGCCATAAATGTTTCAAAATAATTACATTCGAAGCAAGACTTCCTGTCGAAGTTATTGTTCGGGTCTAAGGAAGTAAGCGGGAGGGACCAGCGATTGGTCAATTTCCTTCACACAGCAAAATATTCTCAGTCAAGCAGTAGCAATTGCTTCCTTTGAATCACTGTGTGACCAGAGCAATATATTAAAAATGTCTTCAAAAAATCACTAAATAACAATCCTTTGAAATTTGGTTAAAATCCAGCCTCTGAGAAGGTTTTCACTATACACCATATATGGAAATTAAACCAACCTATTAAAACACGTTTTTAAACCAAGCGAATTACTCTGAAGAAACCACAGATCCTTCCTGCAAAATTAAGTTAAAAATCGCTAGCTTGTTTCTAAGATGGTTTTCGAAGTTTCTACAATAGAACATATATTGGAATTAGCTCCGCCCATAAAATTCACGGGGTTGTAGTATTTGTTGTTTTCCATCAAAATTCTTTAAAACAATATGATAGCGGGCCAATCAAGGGTAATTTCTGTGAAATTTGGTTGAAATCCGTGCAATACTTTCTAAAGAGAAGACTTTTACAGTAAAAGTTTACGGTTTGCGGTCCGGTCGCACGACGAACACAACGCCATGACGATATCTCGCTGGCTTTCAGTCACTGAAGCTTCAACGAGCTGTAACCGATTGGAATTGTAAATTTTGAGGACAATTATTTTTCCCTCCTCACCGTTTTTTATTTGCATAACTAAAAATTGTTTCACGAAATTGTATATCGAAGAGGATGAAATAATAAATTTGGGTGTAATTCTAAAACCTCGTAAATACAGCTTGATTCAAGATGAAGTTACGATGTTTTTGAATTACACCGATGAAATAATCTAATATGGTATTGAATGACAGTTTTATCGAGCAGAAATGGCGTGTGATAATTATATGATTCTATGAGTCGTAAATAGATGTTATGAAAGTTAATTATCGTCGGTGCGTGAGCGAAATGTAGTAACTACAGCTTTATTAAAGCTGTAATTGCGACATTTTGCTCGCGCACCGACATTATGTACTTTTGACCATTCAAAAAGGTTGTGTAAAAAGTGCATTTTCAGCAATGGGTTAACTTCTTGCTACCAGACAGCGACAATTTTAGGCTGGTCGAATTTGAAGAAGTTGCAGAAGACAATTTTAAGTTGGTGAAAATTTTAAAATATATGTGTTTTTCGGTAGAAGACATATTGTATAATGAAGAAATTGCTTATAATAAGTAGTTTCTTCATTTTCCAAGATGTTATTTAAAAAAAGCCCCTTGCTTTAGAGCGGTCATAAATCGAGTACATGTGAGAATGGTTTAGGAATTAGGATTGCAAGAAAAATACAATAGCATTAAATACCTGGAGACTACAAGTCGTCACTACAGCTTCAGTAAACCGTGTTTATGTCATTTTGTCGCCCATCCACGAAATAAAGAAATAACTTCACTCATAATACGAACAGATCAAGATACAATTAACTTTACCAAACAAAATGATCAATTTGTTGTTACTCAACTGATCGGGTCTGCCGCTTGAATTGATTGACTGAATGGGGTTTAACGCCTCTTTTAGCTGTATTTCAGTTAAATCGAGGGGACTGGAGCACATAACCATGAATCCCTGGTATTTCTCACACCAGTACTACCACTAAATCCTTTCCGAGCCTCCAATGGTGGAAGACAAAAGTTGGAAAGGATATTTGCCGCGACCGGGGATCGAACTGCGACCTCATAATTGAGAGTCCGACGCGCTACCACTGCGCTATGGCTGTGGTCTTGTGGCATTAAATGTGTGTACATTTTTTTTTCAGCAGAAATAGAGACAAAGCTTGTTAATCCATTACAGCACTATCCCGCTTTTAACGCCATTCGAGAAGAAGAGGGACGTTGGCTCTGGGGCGCTCACCTTAGATAAAGGCTCTTTTTCTTTCAACTGTCTAATTTTGTGTTAAGGTTAGGATTATGATACAAGTGGGCCTGACGATACATTATACATATATAGGCTCTGTACCTGGGGATCCAAAAGTCTTAACCCATTACCAGATGGCAAAGTTTCAGACCAATCCAAAATTGAACGGTGTTCCAGACGATAATTCAAGAGTTATGAAATTTTGGATTTTCTTCATTCTCCACATTTTCTTTTTTGTGTGTGTGTGGGGGGGGGGCGTCTAAAAGCTTCACTGAGTGGGAATGGTCTTTAGGACTTATTTGAAAGGAGGATATTACTTTTTGCAACCTCTTAATTAATGGGTAGTAATTTCAGAAATATGAAAGAAGTCAATGAAATGATGCTACGTGCAAACTATCAAGGCTCTACTCCTTGCAGGAGGTAAAGATATTTGAAGATTATTTTAAAATTTCACTTTTGTTGCTATGGTAACTGAGTTTTTTAAAACAGATTTCAATTCTTTTAGCAATTCTTAAAGGGGACCAGCTGAGGAATATTCTTGCTATATTTTGTTCAAATTGGCCCAGTGGTTTAAGAGGAGATTTCGCTTAAAAATCGTTCTTCATTTCTTTATCACACCGGGGCTCTGCCCTTTAGGGCCCGTGGCTCAAAATTTTAGCAATTTTGAAAAAGGTCAATATACTGATGTTTCATGCAAATTATGAAGACCCTACACATTATGGGTCAAGAGGAGAAGATTTTTAAAGATTATTTCAAAATTTCACTTTTGTTGCCATGGCGAGTAGGCCTACATTTGTAATGTATTTCAATTCATCTAGGTATTTACAAACGGGACCACCTAAGAAACATTTTGCCAAATTTTGTTCAAACTGGCCCAGTTGTTTTGGAGGAGATGTCGTTTAAAATCGCTCTTTATTTCCATATCACCCCCGGGGCTCTACCACCTGGGGACCGGAGGGTCATGATTTTAGCAATGTTGAAAGAGGTAAATCTACTGATGTTTCTTGCAAAATATAAAGACTCTACACCTTCTGGGTCTAGAGGAGATTTTTTTTAATTAATTTAAAATTTCACTTTATTGTCATGGCAACCAGAAATTTTAACGGCTTTCAATTCTTTATGTATTTACAAAGAGGACCACCTAAGGAACTTTCCGGCCAAATTTGGATCAAATTTGCCAAATGGTTTGGGAGATGTCGTTAAAAATCGCTCTTTATTTCTATATTATCCCGGCCTCAAGGGCTCTACCCCTGGGGACCCGAAGGTCGTGATTTTAGCTATTTTGAAAAAGGTCAATATATTGATTTTTCGTGCAAAATATTAAGGCTCTAGAAATTCTGGGTCAGAGGAGAAGATTTTTAAAGATTATTTCAAAATTTCACTTTTGTTGCCATGGCAACCAGACATTTAACTGGATTTCAATTCTTTAAGCTATTCTTTAAAGGGGATCACCTAAAGAATATTTCTGCAAAATTTGGTTCAAATTGGCCAAGTGCTTTGTGGGAATATGTTATTTTAAGAAATTGTTGACGGACGACGCACGACGGTCGCCGGAAGAGGGCGTACAAAAAGGTTATCAAAATAGCTCTCTTGAGCACTTCGTGCTCAGGTGAGCTAAAAAAGCTTAGGAAAACATTACAGAAAATGAATAAGGGTGTCAGCGATCTCATCGGAGAACTATCGGCTGATATTGTACACAGTGAATGTATAAACTGAGCAGGCCAATCTCACAAATCTCAACGTTTGTGGAAGTCAAAATCATTGCTAAAACGTTCGAGATGGATTTTCGTTCGGGTGTTTAAAAAAGTATCAGGAATGATTGGCCTTAAATATCATGACTTATTGGCCTCAAGTTATGTTCGACAGCATGATTTAAGTTCGTTTCAAAATCAAGTTAATAAACTATTCCATTTGATATGCACTCTTACCGATGCATGCATATCAAATTGCTTTAATATTAAAGTAAATACCAAATTATTAGGATGACAGTGCAGTTGTGACGCCACAAACCCTTTATTAGATTAACTCTCTATCTGTCGGTCATCAGAAGACTCTGTTAACCCGTTCAACAACAATCCCTCTTTTTACGACAGAAAAGGTTGAAAAACAAATTGGACAATGCAGAAATTGCTTGTAACAATCAATTTCTTCATTGTCCACAATCTTTTCTACCCTGTAAGACAAATATTTTTTTTAATTTCAACAACTTGAAATTGTTGTCTG
Organism: Fragum fragum; assembly: GCA_946902895.1. NCBI lineage: Eukaryota > Metazoa > Mollusca > Bivalvia > Cardiida > Cardiidae > Fragum > Fragum fragum. The sequence goes on along the minus strand of OX336379.1, from coordinate 6,651,312 downwards.
CGACAACTTTTAATTTCAATCAATCTAAAACTTTGTCGTGTAGTAATAGCTTAAATGTGTATACAGCTTGTAGACTTTAACCAAATACCGACAATCTTGTCTTTTTACAGTTCGGGAAAACAAAGTTGAAAATGAGGAAATAGCTGGTTACACGCAATTTCTAGATCTCACACATTGTTTTCTACCCAGAAAATAACCAAATATAGAAAATTTGAATTCTATCAATATGAAATTCACGTCTCCCTATTCATTTTAATTTGGGCCAGTCTAAAATTTTGTCCTGTAGTTATGGAGTTTTTTTTTTTTTTTTCAGAATTTTAGACTTGTCAAAATTCAAAGGGCTGTCAGACGATATTGTTTCAAAAATGAATAAATCCTTCATGAAAGAAATGTTGAGGAAAAAAAAGACACGTAATTTCTTCTTTTCCACTTCCACAATGTTTCCTCCAGCATAATATCTCAAGGGCGTAAAAATAAAGAAGTGTATGGGAAAAGGGTTAAATGGCTTCATGGTTTCTCTTCCAATATAAGTATTGAAACCTTTCTTTTTGATAATTTACCGTGGTCAGTTCAATGTACCACACAATATCACATCTGAAGCAAATGAGTGAGAAAATATTGGAAATGGGAAAATATGTTTGTAACAAATACGTTCTCCTTTTGACACAAAGTTTTCTATCGACATGTTACATACTTTTCAATAAAATACGTAGACGGGTATCGACTTATGTGTACAGATAACACTTTATTGCACGAACTAGCTTTTATAGTGGTGGTAGAGAATTTGCTTAGAAATAAGGAGACCTTTGATTCGCGCCCCGACTGATTCAAACACTGTAAACTGTCTCTCAAACTGCTTATACCATTACCACACGACAAAATGTTAGACTGGTCTAAATTGAAAGATGTTACAGACAACACGTTTAAGTGAAAGAAAAATTTGGACTTTTTTGCTACAAAAGCATTGTGGATAATGAAGAAATTGCTTGTTACAAGCAATTTCTTCATTTTCCACAATGTTTTCCAAATCATTGTTTCTGGGGGGCGTCAAAAAGCGTCATCGTGTGGTAATGGGTCAAGCAGCTTTCCATTTGGACCACTCCAATATTTTGTCGTCTGATAATGGATAAGGGATTGGTTGATAACGGGTAGGGTTAAATCAGGAACAAAAATCGGAGCTCCAGATAAGTTGGGAGGGGGGGTTAAAAATCTAAATGTCATATTTGTCATCCTAACCATGTGCTGTGGGTACGCACTGTTATCAACGTGTCAAGACGATTCCAATGTCCTTAAAGGTATGATCTAACCATACTAAAATATACCTTCTTTAATTAAAAATAATTTCCTATACCTTGAGCTTCGAGGACAGAAAATGCCACAATATAAGGCGGGAAATAATGTGAAACTGAGACGACCATCCGGTTTAAAAGGAAGAAATATCAACCACATACTTGAAAGCAATTGACCTTGTGAGTGCATGTTTAAAGTAGGGGGATTTTTCATGGAAAGGCGTAGGTGCATAGATTCCGTCTTGTTGAATTGAAAGAATGTCTGATGCATGCATATGTAATGACGTGTTATTTGACAATGGCCTCAGTTGGCCAATCGCTAGCCCCAACCACTCACTCTGTTTGCCACGCCCATCGACTCCGACTGGAAGTTACGAGACTGACCCAACTTGAAAGAGTTGCTGACGACAATTCTAAATATATGAATTTTTATATTTGTTTTTAACCGTCAGGGAGAGAAACATTGTGCACAATGAAGAAATTGCTTGTTACAAGCAATTTCTTCATTTGTACACAATGCTTTCCGAATTGCTCATCTTTTGGCGTGTCAAAAAGCATCATTGTATGGGAATTGGTTAATAAAGCAATAGTTACGACGTTTAAGTCGCCAACCAACCATTTTATGTATTGATCATAAGTATTGCAAAACAAACACCGTTTAGTACACAAGTCGAACTTCTGTCGGAGCTCGGTGACACCGATCTGTCAGTTAGTGTGAAAAAACTCACATAAAAACAACAAGGTGTGGGTAATTATATTTATGTCATGTAATATTCTAGGTCAAAGGGGTCACCGCGTGTCATATTTGTATACAGACAGTCGAGAGGTGGTAAAAAACACAGGGACAGTCGACTCGTTTTACACAAAACGTAATAAGGTGTATTTCCTTAAAATATTGACCCAAGTTTGAACCCTTTTCTTCAAATATTCAATGGAGGGCTGTAAATAAATGTTCACCCCTTTCCCGTTTTTCAATATTTTACTCTTGTCCAATTTGAAAGAAGTAGCAGACGACAGTTAAAAGTGAATGCAATTTGCAAGAAATAAACCTACAGAGTTGAAAATATTGTTGGTAAAGAAGAAATTGTTTATTACAAACATTTTCTAATTTTCCATCAATATTTTCTCAAGTATGAAATCACAGGGTCGGTTAGTAATTTGCATTTTTGTTTCATTAACCCGGCAATACATTGAACACTCAAGCAGTGTGTTATTTTTTCGAGCTGGCATATCGGGGGTCAGTGAGTGGGCTTGGTCGGCGATCCGTTCATATAAAAAGGTATTTTGAGAGGTCATTCTTGTTGAAAGTTCAAAGTTTCTGCATTACAATCAGCCAATCGAACAAAAGGCTATAGGTACCATTGCATGCATACAAATACTGATATTTCTTTGTTTAGGGATGTGTTATATTTTAATGCACTTCCTTAGAGTCTAAAGCAACACATAATGATTCATATTAACCCTTTCCTGTTTTTTTGAAGTTTTAGACTGGTCCAAATACAAAGGTTTTGCAGATTTAAAGTTGAATTTATTTTATAAATAATCATTCAGTAGGGTAGAAAATATTGTGGAAAAAGAAGAAATTGCTTGCTACAAGCAATTTCTTCTTTTTCAACAATGTTTTCTCAAGTATAAAAACACAGTGAATATATGGGAAAGGGTTAAACACCCTGATATCGTCGATGCGCGAGCATAATATCGTTCTTAACTGCGGTTTCATTAAAGCTATAGTTACGACAATTTGCTCGCGCGCCGACGATATACTCTCTTCATCTAGTCCAAAGCGATTATGACAGAATCCTGCTCTACAATGAAAGTGTTTGAAAACTTTATCAATGGACGTTTGTCTTGATGTAACTGAAAGGTTGTAGAAAGCAGCATTCAACCCCATACATACTTGGAAGGCATCATTCTCTGTACAATGATTGGTCGAATTGTAACCGTTCATAATTACGCGGAATGCAAATATATCACAAATACTGACGTAACATCGCAACGAACATAAATAATGCAACATTGTGTAACATTAACCCTTGTCATGCTAATCCCGGAATATTCCTGCTTTGTCAATAGCTTTGGCAGGTGTATAGACAAAGATCAGCCTACAAACGTGCAGTCTGATCTTAGCGTACACTACCTGCTTGTTCTTGTTGTGTTGAGAAAAATATATACAGCATCGATCTATTAATGTCAATGTTATAAAAAATAGTGAACAGAGAATAAAATTCGGCAAGGTCGCGATATCTATCAAAGAATCAACCGATCAATCAAATCATTCATTTTGACCGGAATGAACTTTGAACTCCTACATACGCCGACATTCATGTGAACCATTCTGTTGGTTTGGCGATTTAAAAGTCATAACGATAGCTTTTGCAGTCTGTATTTACGACGTTAAGGTCGCCAACCAACTATAAAACTTTTTGTTACGTGTAACTAGCCGTGAATTTTCCAAAATAACGGCGTTTAACATGTAAGTGGAACTTCCTGTCGGAGCTCAGTGGGCGTGGCTAGCGATCCGTCAATAAAACTCGAAATTCACAAACATGTGAAGCCTTACTACATACCCCTTTTTCAAACGGATCTATGGGACAATATCCGTATAAATAACACTGTGTCAATAAAGCGGTGAATGGCCGGTAGGACGAAACGAAAACACGCAAGTATGGTCAGAACGTACTTAACCACGCCGTCTCCAATGGGCGGTCTAGACCTTCTCTGTGTTAAATAATCTCTAAAAGAATATTTCAACAATACTTGTAAAAATCAATTTCATCATTACCCACAATGTTTACATAGCTTTTTTTCTAGAGGGCGTCCACTGTGTGGATTTAATTCGATCCTACATTTCAACGCCACTGAAGACTAACTTATCATACAGTGTTTTGAGTTCGACTCGACATCTGAAATCATGTGGAGACGCGTTTGAAAGTCTCCTCCGAATAACTGAAGAAGCAGGGAATCGAACCAGGGACCTAGAATCTAGCTAGTTATCAATAGACCAAATCCAATGACACGCCCCCGAAGAATGATAATGAGGTAAATATTGTTGGAAACGGAAAAAATGTCTTATCACAACTCTCAATTGAGTACGATAACAGAGTTATAATCCTGTGCATTGATCATTTAAGAGATGGTGTGGTGTGAACCGGAAAGACTAATCGCACTGTATGAATACGCGAATCAAACAGGATTTTGAATTGTGTATCTAATATACCACTGAAAAATGTACAAATAAATTTATAAATATATTGCTCACTTTACATCTTTACAACAAAACCGATACCCAAACCTTCAGATTTTTCTCCGTGATTCCCTCTATTTGTTGTTTTAAGCACCTTCAGTTTTGACCCATAGAATTTCAAGGATAAGAAGTCAATCAGACCTAAATTTTTAAACGCTAGAACGAGCCCTGTAAAAATATTGTAATAAGATTCGGAAAATCTGGAATTAAGAGAATCATTTTATCAGTTGGAAACCAATATGCCGTAACTACAGCTCTGTTCAAGCATAAATTACGTCAAATTTGCTCAACAACTTACGGATGTTATAAAATGAGTACATTTTCGGTGAGACCCCAGTGAAATTAATCTCGAACCGCGCATGTTAAGATAATAATATATCAAAATCTAAAGCACAATAGAAAGAAATCAGAAACCATTTAATCCATTACAAGACGACAAAACTTTTGACTGGTCCAAACTGGAAGGAGTTGCAGACGATGATTTAAATTTCATAAAATTTTAGATTTTTTCGACTTTCTTGGTAGAAAAGATTGTGGAAAATGAAGAAATTGCTTGTGTCAAGCAATTTCTTCATTTTACACAATGTTTTCCAATTTTTTTTTTTTTTTTTTTTTTTTTTTTTCTTTAGGGGTTTCAAAAAGCGTCGTTGTGTGGGAATGGGTTAAGGGGAATTTTAATCATGACACAATTCCAAAAGGTAAGCAATATCTAATATCTTCTTTAAATCTAGGTTAAATATTCAGTATTTTTAAATACTCATAATAACTCGAGAATAAGACAAAGATAATACAAAACAGCTGTACTTTTCTTATCTTAGTCAGCTTAATCCTTTCCCAATCTGAACAAATTTCGATCTTTTCTTTTTTCTTTTCTTTCAATAATATCATTCTATTACAATTTAATTTTTAGTTTCGTCTATCAAATACGTGCGTTCTGATTGGTCAAAAAAATGTTCACACCTCCATGATCAAAAATTTCAGCACGAAGCAATTTTGTATGCTTCCTCACAAAATAGTTCCAAACAAAAAAGTATCAAAATTTGTAAAGTTTTTTGCTTTTTTCGCTCGATGCTATTAAACTATATGAAACGAAGAGTATATTTATGTTTTCATGGAGGTATGAACCGAAAAATCTAATCGCACTTATACAGTTTGATTTGTTTTTTCGGTTCATACCTCCATGAAAACGAAAAAAAAAAAAATCTCTAAATCTCTTTAAAATCTATTATCGAAGAGTAGTACGAGTTGATTCTATCTAAACCTTTCTGTCTTTTAAGTTTGGTATGGGTTTTTTCGTTAGTTATAATCCGTAAGAGCCCGATTTACCCAGGGCTAGGAGCTTGAACCATAACTTTTTCTTTTTTTTATAGCTGTATTGTACTTAATGTGTTCGTGTTCGTATTTCCGTCCCATGGTTAGATCACAATCAATAATTTTACGAATTGGGAAATGATCAAACGCTGGCTCCGTCCACTTCTTTGGCCACGCCCATTTCCTCCCACAGGGATTTACGCTTCGATTTTAAACTGCGTTATTTTTGCAAAAGTAATGACTAGTGGAATTAAACAAACAAGAGGACCATTATGGTCCTAAATCGCTCTCAGGGAAGCCACACAAGCTCCTGTTTTCGGTGAAATCCTTTTCTCTAAGAACATATATAAATGTCTATGATATTTTTTCGTGCAAAAAAAAAATAAATAAAAGACGTTTCCTATGTTTCTACTTTCAATTTTTAAACCTTGATTCACCAATCCCGGCTGCCAATCATAGAATCAATTGACAAATAAAATCGTTCTTTTAGTTCGCAAGTGAACTTTGAAATTCGTCATTGGTCTACATTTCTGTGAAACATTAAAGTTGGTGTGGCGAGTGGACTCAGTAGGCGGGGCCAACAATCCGTTAATTCATGCAATAAAGTGAATATCAGTTTAATATATAGTAAGGGTTCCTTCTGTTTATGACGCAAAATGTAAGCCCAGTCATTATAGAAACGGTCGCACGCCTACCCTTTTTGCTTTTAAGGTCGACAACGTATCTGGTAAAGACAAAATTATAGCCAAACGCAGCTCCTGAATTAATGTTTATAGGCGACTAGACAATTGAATTGTCTGCATAAAGCCTTACATTTTCATCTTTCAAACCTCACTTTATTTTTTACTTAAATGAAGCTGAAAATGTCTAGACTGGTTGATCATATAGACACGAAATACGTAGGTGCGTCTACAACGATATCGACTCTCAACGTGGAGTACAGAAATACGCTAAAACCACATCTTGAAACGCCTACCAACGAATGTTTATGTTTGAAAGCATAATGTTTGTGTGTTTTTTCTTTTGTTTTGCAAGACTAATGCACTATGTTGTGAATTTTCTCCGCATAATGATTTCGATCCATGTGTTACAGACAACATCTTGTAGACTTATTTTTTAACAAACATGCATATGATACATTCATGCATTTTGAGAGAGACTCGAGCGGATAAATGGCAGCACATTATCAATAAATCAAAGCACTGGACGCACCGATGATTGACATCCCTGTTGGCATACATCAGAATGAGATGCCCATTTGTGTGTAAAAATGGCCATTTCCACACGGAGTCTGATTTAAGCAAAACGAGTCGCATAGCCTGGCTAGCTTATAGGTATTACAGGATGAAATCTATTCTATTTCAGCAAAATAATTGCCATTGCCACTCGCGTCGAAAAATGATGAGAGGTTTACTTATGAACTTATCTTGGGATTTAATGGCTCAAATTTAATGTTGGAGTTGTACATGTACATGTCCTGGTTGAAAAATGACAAGGAAGCTATGGTTTGGTGCGCCTACCAACCGTGGTATTACTGAAAGTGACTGTTAAACCATTATCACTTAATCACGGGCTCACTAGCTTTCAAAATCAATACTTTTTAACTTTTCCTAAATGATCCATTTCCCATGTCAGTCTACAAATAATCAAGATCAAACTTGGACAATATTGGATTGAATCATTACTCACAAGAAACAAGTACATGTATATCTTTATAACATTCTTCTGTCCAAAAGAATCTTAAATATCCAATTAAAAGTCATGCAAACCATCCACATATTTGCGTACATCATACTGAAATTGTGTTCTCTTGTCTATACATTTCTGTGTAGTATAGTACGAAAATTACATCCGATGATTGGTTGCTTATTTGGTTGATTGGTCGATTGATTGGGGTTTAACGCCACTTTTCAAAGTATTTCAGTTATATTGCGGGGGCTGGGGCACTTAACCATATATTCCATGTGTTTCTTAAACCTACCATAATTTTCTTTCCAGCTTATTAATGTCAAATGAATAGTCAATGAGCCCAGGATTTAGGGATGCGTTTGAATTTACATGCACTAAAATTCACTAAAATTTATGAAGTTATTCCAATGCTTTGATGTGGAACATGTGAATCGTTTCGTAAGTACCTTTCAAAATAAACCCTAAATAGGTTGTTGGAGAGATTTAATCCTTTACCACACAATCAGTCTTTTTACGCCCCTCCATTTAGAGCTATGGAAAACATTGTGTAAAATGAAAAAAATGCTTAAAACAAGCAATTTCACCATTACCCACAATATTTTCTATCCAATCAGGCGTACAAATTAAAATTCCATCAACTCGGTATTGTCGTCTGCAGCTTCTATCAATTTAGACCAGTCTAAAATTTGTTGTGTGTGAACGGGTTAACCCTTTATCAGACGGCAAAATCGAACTGATCCAAAATAGAAAACAACAACAACCATTTAGCGTTCAAACTAAACGAGAAAAATGAAATTGGCCAATACAGAATTCACTTTTACCTCAATGTATCCAACAGCTCTATTTATCTAGTAGATTATACTGGAAGCAAGTCGCTTATGTCGGTCGGAGCACAACCCTATGGTACATGTTTGGCAATTGAGTAAATTGACTCTTCACGAATAAAAGCCTAAAGAAATTCCCTTTCGATAAAGGCCATCTTTTATCTATTTATATAATTGATTTGTGTCTTGTGTCCTATTTATAACAAAATAAACAGTTAGAATTGTGATAGTGTTAAGGAATTCATTTAATCACATCCACGATATCCCAGAAGCATATGTGTTGACACAAACAAACCCAGCGTGTAAACAGAAAACGGATTATAAATAAGACCTAGATGATAGAAATCGTATAATCGTACATACCCTGTTTGAATCCTTATCCGATTGATTATGTACATAAACATGATAAACAAATAACCGAGTCAATAGATTCCTTGAATTATTTCACGCACGGTACGATCGCGAGCTTACACTCCAACACAATATTTAGTGTATTCCGTATTGGTAAACCACGTTTAGATATCTACACACAGAGAATATCAGCTTTGAAGTATTTACGCACTCGTTATGCACCTAGATTCGTTTATCGGCCACAAACCCCGATCCACGTTTAACACAAAATCGTAAAAACGTTTTCGCTAAGTGATTTTGACTAATTTAACCAATACCACCGCCGAATTCAATACTATGCAGACATGAGGCGCTTTCGCCTTACACACACTAAGCTATTAAATGTGGGAAATAAATTATGAGTACACTTCTTGATTTATATGCTGACCGAGATATTTGGTTCACGTGACCTGATGCGTACAAAAAAGACAATGTTAGTTTCAAGGTCAACGTCTGCATAATAAACCAGTCCGCGATGACCTGTCATGCTATAAAAATCCCGTTACCTTTGACACGTTTGATTAGTAATACCTATCGGCTAATATTGGCCAATGCGGGTTGTGGGCCCGAGATTAAAAAAAAAAAAAAACATTTTTCGTACTCAATTGAGAATTTACTCAAAGTTCAAATATGAATAGATATCTTGTTTTAATTTCAAGTGTTTATTAAGAGATATAAATAACAACCTACGAATATTGTCATTTATTTTCATGCAGTTACCAATGAATCTGAGTAGAAAATACATCTTTAACCCTTACTCGAAGTTTGAGTAAATTGTCATGAGTACAAGAAAAAAATTAATGAAATCGGCCCCTGATCGTCGATCCAATGTCCTTGAATTCTATTATACACGATCGAATACCTAGCAATTTAGCTGTGATAACGTGTCCCTTTTTCTGATAATCTGTTTTCAAACAGATTATCAGAAAGAGGTCTACGTTATCGCAATTACTAACAACTCTACGAAATAGATATCTTTACCACGTATTTCCGGCATCGCCCCATCGCTCCTTGTTCTTTCCAAAAAAATGTTATATCATTTTATAGCCTCCTAGCCTACATTCATTACGCAAAATCGGAGGAAAAAACAAATAATCATTATACTATAATAATGTTATCGATGGAGAAGACGAGTTCGTTCTAACTTTCATTTAAAGTTTAGTGTAATACTATCAGATGTTCCAAAGATGATCTTAGATATTGTACATTTGATACCTCTAAGTCTAACAAGGTAAAATTTATAACCAATTAAGATCTTTATCCGAGAGAGAAATGTTCTGCGTGATTGAGAAGTAAAAGTTATTACATCTAGTCACATTTCATAAACTATTCAGTCTATAGTCAGCATCAGTCAAAAATCAATTAACCAATCAAATCATTCTTTAGACCGGAAGCCACGATGAACTTTGAACTTTGATGTTAGTGGTGGATTCAATATGTGCTTATGACGTTTAAGTCGAAAATCATGTGTGTCTGTCTTATATTTACTGTCCTTCGTCACACATTTGACAACATATCGTCGTTTATTATCCCAGTCGGACTGTCATGCCGGAGGTCAGGGGCGTGGTCAGCGATCCGTCAACTGTCTAAAGTTTACTTAACCCTTTCCTGTTTTGTAAGATTTTAGACTTGAACAAATTCAAAGGCATTGCAGGCTAAAATTTAAAGTGGATTTAATTTGAAAGGTAACAATTCAGTACGGTAGAAAATATTGTGGAAAAAGAAGAAATTGCTTGTTACAAGCAATTTCTTCTTTTTCTACAATGTTTTCTCAATGATAAAATCTTAGGGACGTAAAAACCAGGGATTGAATAGGAAAGGGGTAAGATAGATTTAAAAAGCGTGACATGTCACGTAATAGAAGAAGAATCTTCCTGGAACAGAGGCATAATAGAAAATCAAAGTACTGATAGTACTGTAAGCTAGCAAAGCATTGTTTTGTTAAGTAATCTTCTTTGCTCAAGTTATGATTATAAATAAACGAGGTTTAAGCAACCAAGGAGTTAACCCATTACAACGCGACATAATCTTAGTCAAATTGAAAGAAGTTACAGACGAAATTTCAAGTTGGTTGAATTAAGAAAAGTTTTCCCCTGTTGGGTGTACAAGCAATTTCTTCATTGTCCACTATGTTTTCCAAAAAATTTTATTGAATTGAGCGGAAATGGGTTAAATAGCATGCTTTTCAATGAGTTCTGTACACTTTAATAGAGTTTGCAATATTCCTGAAATACATAAGAACTGGATTTAGTGGTTAAGCCTCCAGTGGCAATTTGCACTCGTTGAACTTTGAGAAGACCTCAAAATTTTGTCTGTTAACTTAAGCTATCAAAGCTGACGCTTTGCTAAAAATGATGATATTGTAATAGTATTTAGCACAGGTCACTTAGAGTTGGTAAATGATCCGTAGATATTTCAAAACTTAAAAAAATCGATAAGTTTCAGTGTTGTTAATAATTGTTTGTTAACTAATCCAATTCCACACTATCTTTTTGGAGCTTCTTAGTTGTAAAAATATTTTTGAAAACGCTGTGGATACTGAAGAATGCTTTTTACAAGCAATTTCTTCATTTTCCAAAACGTTTTTTATCTTTTTTTTTTTTTTTTTTTTTTTGAGGGGGGTGTCATGAACTTGCAATTTACTTCTGAAACTACTATGAATTTGGATAAGTCTAAAATTTTGTCGTAAGATAATTGTTTAAAGAACATTCTAAGAGCCGACAGGCGAAAGGGATCATCATAGAAATACGAAAAGTGAGCCTTTCGGGGTCGACAACAAGGGGTTTGCTGTCCACCGAAGGTTGATTTCGATACTGTTGTAAGTTTCTATGCATTGTATAGACACTTAGTTTGATTGATTGAATGGGGTTTAACGCCGCTTTTAACAGAATTTCAGCCATATCGTTGCGGCTAGAGCATCTAAAAATAGATTCCTGGTATTTTCTCACACCAGTACTACCACTAAATCCTTTCCTAGCCTCCAGCTGCTATCCCTCTTAGGTTTACGATTATCCACTCATTGGTGGGAGACAAATGTCTGAAAGAATATGTGCCGCCACCGGGTATCGAACCCATGACATCCCATGATTGAAGATTAGGAGTCTGACGCGCTGCCGACTGCTCTGTGACGGCGGCCTGAATAGACACTTAGTATAGCGTCCAGTGCCCTTAGAAAGAAATCTGAATACCATGCTAATTAGGTGTGATTCAGACTGGGTAATCAGTAGTTACGATATTTATGTTCGACACACATTTGCATTACTCCCTTTTTTTTAACGCCAATTTTATAGGATTTTAAAGGATTTATTCAAATAAAAGTGTCGTCAGTATCTTTTTTTCTACAATTTAAACCAGTCTTAATTTTTGTGGTTTAGTTATGGGTTTAAAGGGTTAAAAGGTAAGTGTCAAACCATTTATCCGCAAGCAATCTTTTCACCTTAAATAAATAAGTATAAAAAGAATATCGTCAGTTACTTTATTATCTATGTCGTTTTTACACTAAAATTTATTTCAAACTGATTGAGTTTTGCAACATATCCTCAACTGATTTTAATGATAGTATTTTACTCTATATATTGAAACCAAGTTGAACAAATTTCAAAAGAAATATTATGAATAGGAAATATTGTATTACGATAGAGATACAAAATATTGTATTTACTTTGAGCCGCGGAGGAAAATTTTGATAAATTACGAGTGGATAAATGTCCTTTGTTCCAATTTGGAGTTCAAAGTTCACTTCCCGTCTAAAAATATTATTTCAATGGTTGAAAGTCAATATCGATCATTTAGGTATACAAGCCAAAAACAAATGCGGTAAGTTGTAATGTCGGGAAATTGTTCCCTGAACAGGTTATTCGATTAAGTTCTCGAGAATTTGCCGTCATGTGCTGTCATGTGCTTTATTTTACTGAGGCACAGGATTTTGCAGGAATGGTAACCCTTGTCATGCTTAACCCGGAATATTTCTGTTTTGTCACGTGGCATAGAACGTGCAGTCTCATCTTAATCTACACCACCTGCTTGTCCGTGTTGAGCAGGAGTTGTTCTAAAATTTAATTGTCTGAAGAAATATTAGTTCTCTGTAAGAGTCTCCAATGCTTACAGTCCTTTGATTTAATTGTATCTTTTTGAAACAGATTTTATTCACTATGACAAGGGTAAAGACAGCGAACAGTTAACCCTTGTCATGCTGAATAAATTACCTTACTGAAATACTGCCAAATCCAAGGGCTGAAAGCACTGATAAACTTGTTGTTCAAAAATCAATATTTCTTTTAGAAATCAACTTCAAAAACAACTCTGACAGGAAAAGTACAAGCAAGAGGTGTAGACTGAGATCAGCCAGCACATAAGTGTAGTCTGATCTTAGTCTACACCTCCTGTTTAAATGGAATATTCCGGGTTCAGCATGACAAGTGCTATGAAAACATTGTTGGGGAAAAAACCTGTCGAATATCAACAATTTCATCTTTTCTTTCAAGGATGTCAGAGTTTTCCTTGTCACGGTGATGTGGGAAGGTGTAAGAGTACACAATTAATCCCACCCACCCCACACTCACCCCCACCCTCGGAATGTAGGAATAAAACATTTTCCAGTGGCATAGGAAAGGATGATTTGTGAATCGCGAAATGTTTCAATCCTCTTTTTAGTCACACTTACGTGTGATAAACGCTTGAAAGTGTAATTTGGTTTTTCGATTCATACCTACATGAAAAAAAGATATTATCTTCATTTCTTATAGTTAAATAGGATCGACCGAAAAAAGCAAAAACTTTACACATTTTGATACTTTTTTGTATCGAACTATGCGGAAGCATACAAAATAGATGAGTACTCAAGATTTTGTTCATGGAGGTATGAATAAATTTTTTCGACCGATCAAAATACCTGTTTTTGATAGACGAAACTAGAAATTAGATTATATACGTACGTCCCTTATTTTTCAAAATTATTATTATTATTATTTTTTTTTTTTTTTTAGAGTCGATTAGCGGCTTTTTTATGCTTATATTCTTCTTACCTTTAAATATAAAAAAATGTTTTTTAGATGAACATTTTTGCCTTTTGGCAAATAACTATACAAGAAATTGCGTGAGTGAAAGAGGGAGTGTGAGACAGAATGAGTGAGGGGGAGAGAGAAGAGAGTTGATAGTGTATAGAGAAAGAATTTGTCTTTTTTAAGGTTGTGCAATGAAATAGTCTCTTATAATTCTCTACGAGAATGGTCACATATATATACTTTTTAGTTTATAGTTTTATTTGTTTGTATATTTGTAAAAATGCGTATATGTGAATGAGATTTTAATAAATATTAAATCTTAAATCTATTTATATGTATATAGCCTAGAGCACAATACAAAAAGCAAATCGTCGGTTAGAGACCTAAACTTCCTAACTACAGCTTTAATTAACCTATTCCCACATGGTAAAATTTTAGATCAGTCCAAATTCAAAGAGGTTGTCGACGACAATTTGAAACTAATAAAATCTTTACAATCTTTGCCTCTGCGGGTAGAAAACATTGTGGATAATTAAGAAATTGCTTGTAACAAGCAGTTTCTTCATTGTCCACAATTGTTTTCCAAAGTTTTCATATTGAGGGGCGTTTAAAAGCGTCACTGTGTGGAAGTGGGTTAAATAGAGCTGCAGGAAAAGAAGCCAACAAATATGCTTATCATAAACCTCGGAATTCAAAGTCCACTTTCGGTCTAAATAAAAGATTCTATTGGTTAATCGGTACTTTGATAATCAGTGGTTATTCGTCAATATTGCCAGTTACTCCTTTTTTAACGTGACGGGTCACGAATTGATTCATATTTTAAACCCGGATATAGACGGTAATTTACATGATGATATCAGACTATCTGTTTTATCCTTATCCAGATAAAGTACCCTAAAATATGTTTGTAAGGCATATTCGTGTAATGTCCAAGACAACACGTGTGCCCCTAGAAAAACTTCTTATCAGTCTGGACTTCGACATGTTCTGGCCAGATTTTACGTAAAAATTAGTTCACCTATATGATTTCTTATCAATTGACCGATCGCTCGCCCCGCCCACTGGCTCCCTAGGCCCCGTTCATTGACTCAAACAGGAAAAAAGTTTCTGCTGCGATTTTTTACGGTGATATTTGAAACTCTTATGGCCAGTAGCGAGTAACATAAGAGTAAAGCGGTTAGTTGGTAACTTAAACATAGTAACTACAGCTTGAATAAACTGTAGTTATGGCGTTTCCGCGCCAAACCTACAAAATGTTAAACAAAAAAAAAGCGGCTAATGAAGGAGTTCAAAGCTCGATTCCGGTCTGAATAAAGGAATTGATTGGTCCATTGCTTTCTTAATAGACAGCCACGATTGGACGATTTCCTGCAAGGACTACATTTCTACTAAATAAAGACATAAAGAAACAATAAACCCATGTCCAGAAAGCAAAATTTTAGACTGGTCCAAACTCATAGAATTTGCAGACGACAATTTTTAGTTAATAAAGTTTTCAAAAATCTGGAATTGCTTTTTTGTCAGCGTTCCCAATTTTTTCCAATGTTTTTGTCCTGTAGGGGTGGGGGCGAATAAAGATGAAGTGTGAAATGCTTTTTTTTCTCTTCATTTCATTGAGGTATAAACCTAAAAACTAATGTATGAATCCGCTTTGTGTAATCGTACAGAGTGATTAAGTTTTTTTGGTTCATACCTCATTGAAAACAAAACAAACATTCTCCATAATTCCTAAAATTTAAAGTTATCAAGCAGATCAAAGCAAATATTTTGTTAGTTTCAGTAGAATTATATGAGAGCGTGCGTGACATTTCCAACCATTACACATGTGCGCCAAGTAAAGACCAAGATCAGCCTGTGCATCCGCACAGTCTGATCAGAGTCTTCACTCTGCGCTCTATACATAGATACTGTCCCAAAGCGTCTTTAAACAATCAGCGAATATTCTAATTGCTCCGAATGGCTGTCCAGGCTGCTCAATGTGTGCGAGTCACTCACCTTCGAAATTGTTGGAAATGTCACGCATAGGCTCATATGTTTCTACTTTGTGCACAAGCTTACAAGATAGTTGCGTGCTCAAATTTTGTCCAGGAGAGCACGAAAATAAACTTTGGCAAATCAAAACGCTCGAAACGGACGGACGAAACTAATATTAACGATTTCTACAGATTGACATTTCAGACTGGTTCAAATTGCATAAAGTTGCATATGATTAAGTCAAATTGTTAAAATTTCTAAATTGTGTGTCTCTCTGGGTAGAAAACAATGTGGAAAATGCAGAAATTGCTTGATTTTGCTGTTGTCGCTATTGCTGCTACAGCTGCTGCTGATGCTATTACTGATGGAGATGTTGATGTTACTTCCGATGCTGATGCTGATGATGTTTCTACTGACGCTGAAACTGATGCTGTTGCTGCTGATACCGATGTATATACTGATCCTGGTGATGATGATGATGCATATACTGCTTTCAATACTGCTGCTGATGCATCTTATGCTGATTATTTTGCTGATGCTTCTGATGAGGGTGGTGCTGCTTCTATTACTGATGCTGATAATGGTGCTAATGATGCGGGTCCTGATGATGCTGATGCTGTTGTTGAAAAAAAAAACAAGCTAATGTTAACCATACATTGATCTATTTAAATATATCTTTTTTCAGGTTATCTCCAAAATATTTACATAACCATTAGAACTATTTTGATACACCAATGTCAATCAGTTATGCTTTACAATTTCTTAACCCTTTCCTGTTCAAACCCTGGATTTTACGTCACTCCGATTTTATCCTTGAAAAAAACATTGTGGAAAAAGGAGAATTTGCTTTATACAGGCAATTTCTCCTTTTCCCACAACATTTTCTACCACATAGGATGGGTTTATTTCAAATTGCATGCAAATATCATTGTCGTTTGCATCCTCTTTCAAATTGGACCATTCTAAAATTTCAAAAAACAAGAAAGGATTAAAGTATTATGCAATTGTTAGAAAAGTTTGTATTAGGTATTGTCGCATTGACCATATTTTCTATATGAATTACAATTTCTTGTTTTCTAGAAACATAATTTTTTAGAGAAAATATCGTTTAACAAAGACATTATGCCCTTATAATGGTCAATCTTTTCTCAAAAGTATCCATGATAATAGACCTTAAACTCTTTCCTATACGAACCCAGGATTTTAAGTCACTGTTATCTTACAATTGAGAAAGTATTATGGAAAAGAAAAAAATGCTTATGACTGTCAATTTCTCATTTTTCTACAATGTTTTCTACTACCTAGGATGGATTAATTTCAAATTGCACCCAATATTCATTGTTGTCTGCAGTCTCTTTCAATTTGAACCAGTCTAAAATGTCAAAAAACGGGAAAAGTGAAAGCCAAAAGGAGGTGCATATGGATCAGCAATGTCTACAATAACATACCATTTATAATTATTCTATCACCGACATTCTTTGAGTTATAATGAATGTATCTATGGATTAAGGTTTCACACTCCCGACAGGCGGACAACGTTTAAACAATACGATTCGAGAAGGGGTATAAAAAAGGGAACTAATAATAGCAATTGTCTTCTCAATTATGCAGAGCATTCTGCGGTCTATTTTCATTTTACAGTACCAAAAGCTATTATGATTCATTAATAAACAACAAAAATGTCTACTCTTTCGCGCTATATTAAACGACAGTATCTTCATCGTGGTAAATATCTTAACTGCAGCTGGAAAACCAAAGCTAAAGCTAATAGGTTTTGTGCGCATTAGGAAGAAATATGGATTTTCCCTTTCCGTCTAGCTAATAGTTTTATATTTGTATTTTTTCTATTTGTGACAGAAAGAGGGAGACATAGACAGAGAAAGAAGGATAAAGAGACAGACAGAGACGCCGAAGATATAGACAATGAGAAAGTGTGAGGAGAAATATCGAATTCATTAAATTCCTATTTTTCTACTATACTTTTGTTCACATTGTATATCAGCACTAACTTCTGTTTTTTTTAAACAGAATTTAATGCTGATAAACAATGTGAGTAAAGTTTGTCAGATCACAAAGGGAGCTCCTCGTTGTATTTTTCAAGGAAAATCCTGCCGTCATTTCAAAGTATAATTTTTTATCTACATTTGTCTGTTTATAAGAAGTCTGTTTTTGCCGTAGTCCAATCACAACTCGTAAATTACCAATTCAATATCCAAAGAAATTTATATGCTCCTTCAATAGCAGTTATTGAAACTGCTTGTAAAAATGTTCAGTATTATATGCGTTAAGCTGAGTTAACCCATTCCCACTCAATGACGCTTTTAAACACCCCTCTATATGAAAGCCTTGTAAAACATTGTAGAAAATGAAGAAATTTCTTGCAACAAGCAATTTCTTCATTGTCAACAATGGTTTCTACTCCAAAAGACAAAGAAATTAAGAATTTCATCAACCTAAAATTGTCGTTTGCATATTCTTTCAATTTGGACTAGTCTAAGATTTTCGCATGTGGGAATGGGTTAAGAGAAACATAAGGAAAAAGCGTCATCAGCGATAACAGAAATCGTCACATCTACACAACAACAAAAAGACCATTGCAAGGAGGGAAAAATGTGAGAAAAAGATTCACTTTCTTGAGTATTTTTCGAAAATATTGTTGACTAATTTGTCTGGATGAAAAACAAATAACGTAATTTCATTAGATTCATACGTTAATTTTGAGAAATGACGAGACACTGGGATTGTTGATATTAAAATTCTTTTTAACCCATTCCCACTAAAGTATGCTTTTGAAGCCCTCAAGAAGTAAAGCTTTGGAAAACATTGCACAAAATGAATAAAATCCTTGTCACAAGCATTTTTTTTCATTATCCACATTGTTTTCCACCTAAGCGTTTAACGTTTTTTAAAATTTCATGAACCAAAAACGGCGTCTGCAACTCCTGTCAATTTGAACCTGTCTATATTTTAGTCGTTTAGTAATGGGTCAAACAACATTAATAGTCTCAACTTTGAATCGCATTTCCGAAAAACCTCATACATTTAGAATAACTGCCAGTCGCACAAAGAAACGTCGAGTGAGTGACATAAGATAGGACATAGACTTGGATTGGACAGTTCAGATGATCGCGATTAATTATTTGTTGTACATTAAAGAGATTTTGTTTTCATGGTGTTATGAACCGAAAAAATTAATCACACTGTATGAACACGCGATACCTCCATAAAAATACAAAAATATTATCTTCATTTCTTATAATTTAATAGCATCGAGCGAAAAAAAAAAAAGCTTACAAATTCTGATACCTTTTAGTGCCGAAGCATACAAAATCGTTGCGTGCTCAACATTTTGTTCATGGAGATATGAATTTTTTTTTCGACCAGTCAGAACGCTCGATTTTGATAGACGAAACTAAAAGTTAAATTATTAGAAATTGGCTTTAGGAATAAATCTTTAACTTTAGTTTAATCTATTACCTGACGACAAAATTTAGACTGGTTCCAATTCAAAGAAGATGCTGACGACAGTTTTTGGTTGATCGACCTTTAAAAATCGTGGAAGAAAACATTGCGGATAATGCAGGAACTGATTGTAACAAATAATTTCTCCATTTTCCACAATGGCCAAGCATCTTATATCTCTTGAGGGACGTAGAAAGAGTAAGATTGTGTGGGAATGGGTTAATGAAGTGGAATTGTGTGGGGATTATCAAATGACAAATAGTTCAACTCCTTTTAATTCGTTTTTGAAAAGTGACTGTTGACAAATGTTTAAAAAGTATGTCTTAGTGATTTGTAGATTCCTTATAGTAAATTTAGATATAAATATTAATATCATCTGTTTAAAATTCAAGACCCCAGCTCAAGATTATCCTTGAAACACACATTTTGAACAAACAAGTATGATTATAGAACTTACTCTATATAAGAACTTTCAGTAATTTGATTTTCCTTAAATCTACATAAAAAAAAACTACTACCATAAACTGCTAGACAATCTAAATGTATCTCCCTATACGATTATTAAGGAAAATATAGATTCAAAACAGATCGGAACTATAAATTCTACCCCGTAGAAGTTGAATCATATTTCAAGAGCAGAGCACTTTATAACCTGTTGTCATCCTGAACGCCCGTTACACAAAATCAAAGTACTGTAAATACTGTAAGCTAGCAAAGCATGCTTTTATTGAGTTATCTTCTTTTTCAAAAGTTTCTATGATAAGTGGAATTTAAAAAACATTGAAGGGTAGAAAACAGTGTGAACAATGAAGAAAATGTTTTCCAAAGCTACTTTCTTGAGATGATTAAAAAACGCGATTGGATTGGATTGGGTTAAATAACATGCTTCTGTAGGAATTGTCTACGATTTGAATAAAGTTATTTCATGTGGCAATAAAAAGCAGTGGCAGAGATAGCAATATTCCTGAAACAAGAACTACTTTTTGTGACGTAGGCATTCACTGGATTTAGTGATTAAGCCTCCAGTGGCAGTTTGCACTCGTTGAACTCTCAGAAGACCTCAAAATTTTGTCTGTTAACGCTTTGCTAGCTAAAAACTGATCTCCACACTGCAAACGTCACCTATCGGGTCAGACCACGTACATTTATTGTTTGGCATTTTCGCCAAAAGAAAATTCATGTAAACAACACTTTAAACAACACTTGTGCCTTTTAACATTCCCATTACAACCCCGCCTGTTTGCGCCTCCTCTGATTAAAGCTCTAGAAAACAAAGTTGATAAGAGAGAAATCGCATGAAACAAACAATTCGCGTATTGATACAGTATGACTAACTTTTTGTCGTTCCTCTCAATCTCTAAAGTACTTGACGTATTTCTGGACATGCCCACTTAATTCCGTCAAGAAGTTCAATTTCGGTAAAAAACGCATTATTTTCAAAATCTAAGGTCAGCAAAATATAACAAGAAAGTGCTATGGTTGGTTGGCGATCTAAACGTCGTAACTACAGATTCAATAAGCTGTAGTTACGACGTATAAGTCGGCAACCCGACAAAAATGCTTCACATAAATGTCGGTTAATGTCGAAATTAAAAGTTCACTTGCGCTCTTATTCAATTATTTAAATGGTCGATTGATTCTTTGATTGACTTTATAATCAAGAATAGATTTGGGTTTTTTGTCATTATTTATTGAGGTTTAAAACAAAGTAAAATCGAATTTCACTGCTGTATTAATCTGCTTCGTGTCTTCATACAGTGTGATAAGATTCTAAATTTCATGTCTCAATGAAAACAAAACTGTTTTTCTTCATTTCTTCATTAAATGAATGTTGTGGAGCACCGTGGTTTAGTAGAAGGACGCGGAACTCGGGATCGGAGGGTCCCTGGTTCGAATCCCGCTCGGACCGTGGGGATTTTTCTTAGCAAGAAACTTACTCCACATTTCTCCTCTCCACCCAGGTGTACTAATGGGTACCTGTGAGGGTTGTAAGCCACAGTGCTGTGGCTGCCATGAGATCCATATGTTAACAGCCAACTAGCAATTAAATGATCGGGGCTTAAAGAGTAAAGTTGTTTAAATACGCCAGGCATATTAAAAGACTATAAGACCAAACTTAAACTTTTAAGCATTGTATTTTAGGTAGTTGAATACTGTATTCGACTAGACTGGCAACCGCCTTGATATAAAACTATTTCACCTTTTTCAACGCACTTTTTTGTATAATCCTCCGGATAGTATCATTTGGGAAAAACTATGAAAACAATACATTTATAATGTCGTTAGGAGTGCAAAATTATAGTAAATACAGCTTGAATAAAGCTGTATTTACGACATTTTGCTCTCCCAACGACGATTAGTAATTATGCTCTCAGCCTTTCTACCTTAAATTAATGGTTTTATATTCATATAAACTCCGTGAAATGTCGTCTGAATTTTTTTTTAATTTTTGGACTGTTTAAAAATGTTTCTGTGGATAAGTTATGAAGCCTGTCTTTCATCTCCAATTAATCTTTTCAAGTACAGTGAACTCACGAAGGCAAGTTACAAACCTTTCTAATGCTTGGCTATATGAACCAGGTTTGTACAAAAAATCCTTCCTAAAACAAAGTACTGAAAATGCTTAAAGCTGGCAACCGTGTCTTTGTTTTAGTAAGTCTAGTGATCAAAGGTTTATCATGCAAATGGAATGCGGTGAAAGCAGTGCATATCGTAGACATATTCTAAATAGTTTCATTAAAATTCATAGGGCCCGCAGGTCACGTCTTTTCTCTTAACCCATTCCCACAAAACAACATTTTTGACGCTATAGACGAAAATTTAAAGTTAATGGATTTTTCCCACCTTTTTGGATAGAAAGCAATGGGGGAAATGATAGTATCATAATGTTTTTCAAACGTTTTTTAGGGGAATAAAATGGGGGGTGGGGGGTTGAGTGGGAATGAGTTAAATTAGTTATAATGTTTAACCGTTTACTGTTTTTACAGACGACAATCTAGAGTCTAATTTGTTTGAAAAATAATCATCCAGAAGGGTAGAAAATACTGTGGAAAAAGAAGAAATTGCTTGTTATAAGCAATTTCTTCTTTTTCCAACAAGCAATTTCTTCTTTTTCCACAATGTTCTCTCAAGTATAAAACCACAGGGACGTAAAAAATAGGGGTTGAATAAGAAAGGGTTAAACGATTACAAATAGATAACTGTATACTTGACTCACTTACAGTGCACTTTGGCTGACCTAACAGAAATATTTAACTAAAAAACAACATTAAAATCTTTAAAAGAGAGAGAGAGAGAGACAGAGACAGAGACAGAGACAGAGAGAGAAAGAAAGAAAGAGAGAGAAGGAGAGTAAACAGACATCGCATGAGGATGTCAACACTCGGCTACAGTTGCTGGATAGTGAAACAAAATTCGGGCATAGGAGGACCATATTAGAACTCATCAAGATGAAGAATTATGCAATTATGAATGAAAATCGGACGAAAGGATCGAGAAATATAGGCAGGTTCGATTTACGGGCTTTGACCTCCTGCTATA
This sequence comes from Fragum fragum, assembly GCA_946902895.1. NCBI lineage: Eukaryota > Metazoa > Mollusca > Bivalvia > Cardiida > Cardiidae > Fragum > Fragum fragum. The sequence continues at coordinate 6,628,586 of OX336379.1, read as the reverse complement.
ACATTGACCTTTAGGGCATGAGTCTAAATCAAATGCAGCGCATTTGCTCCTTCTAAGACGGGTGTGAGAATCGAGCAAAGGATCAAGAGATAATGGCAAATTCGAAATTTCACCTTTGACCTCCTGTTGTGACCTTGACCCTTAGACTAAAAACCCGAATCATTCGTGGCATTCATACAGTATAATTAGTTTTTTTCGGTTCATACCTCCATGAAAACAAATAAAAAAATATTATCTTCATCTGTTTAATGATTTTGATGTTCAATTTTCTAACCAACGGTTAACAAATGTACTTTGATCATGTTTACATTCTATTCTCAACAAAGGTTAACAAATGTACTTTGAACATGTTTACATTCTATTCTCACCAAAGGTTTTCAAATATACTTTGATCATGTTTACATTCTATTCTTACCAAAGGTTAACAAATGTACTATGATCATGTTGACATTCTATACTCATAAAAGGTTAAAAATGTACTTTGATCATGTTTATGTTATATTCTCACAAAAGGTTAACAAATGTTCTTTGATCATGGTTACATTCTATTTTCACAAAAGGTTAACAAATGTACTTTGATCGTGTTTACATTCTATTCTTACCAAAGGTTAATAAATATACTTTGATCATGTTTACATTCTATTCTCACAAAAGGTTAACAAATGTACTTTAATCATATTTTTATTCTATTCTCATAAAAGGTTAACAAATGTTCTTTTTTCATGTTTACATTCTATTCTCACAAAAGGTTAACAAATGTACTTTGATCATGTTTACATTCTATTCTCACAAAAGATTAACAAATGTACTTTGATCATGTTTTATATTCTATTCTCACAAAAGGTTAACAAATGTACTTTGGTCATATTTTATATTCTTTTCTCAGAAACGCCGTCATAGTGCAGTCGGTAGCGCATCAGACTCCTAATCTTCAATCATGGGTCATGGGTTCGATGCCCGGCGGCGGCACATATTCTTTCCGACACTTGTCTCTCATCAATGGGTGGATAATCGTATATCTAAGTGGGATAGCAGCTGGAGGCTAGGGAAGAATTTGGTGGTAGTACTTGTGTGAGAAATACCAGGAATCCATTGTTAGGTGCTCCAGCCGCCGCGTTTTGACTGAAATACCGTTAAAAGCGGCGTTTAACCCCATTCAATCAATTAATCAATCTATTCTCACAAAATGTTAACAGATGTACTCTGATCATGATTACTATTCTCACAAAAGGTTAACAAATGAACTTTGATCATGTTTACATTCTATTCTGTTTGTTGACCTTGTAGTTATAACCTTTCCAATAGACAATTTTTCATAAGGTAGATATTCAAATATTGTTTTCTCTGCGTCATTCGTTTGTGCAGTGGAATCTCATTGACCTTCTCCATATTCAAGGAAATATTGACATTTATTTAAATCTGGTCATTCAAACATGTCCCAAAACTCGGAAATCTTGAACGAATATCTGCGATTTACGTGTCGCCGAGTTCAAACCTATTATCGAGCGACGATCAAATTATTCATTTGGACCAGAAGTGTATGTTGGCCCCCCGACTTTGATATCACGAATATCTGTTGGCATGGCGACTTAACCCATTACCAGATGGCAAAAGTTGCAGACGACAAATTAAAGATTATGAAAGTTTGGATTTATTCAACTTTCTGGGTAGAAAACATTATGTAAAATGAAGAAATTGCTTGTTCGGGAAATTTTGTCATGCCGAATTAAACCTTTATTGAAATTAATTTTAAAATCAAAGGGACGAAAGCATTGAAAGGTCCTAATTGTGGGTCAATATTTCTTATCACTGCTGAATTTATTAACAACTAGGGCTTGAATTGTCAAACAGGTGGTAAAGATGAAGATCAGACAGTACATATGTGCAGACTGATCTTAGTCTTTACCTCCTGCAAAAGAAGAAATATTCCGAGTTCAGAATGACAAAGGTAAAGTGTAATATCTCGGTTATGGTCATAATACTTGCCATTGCTTCTCAAATGTACTCCTAAATGTATTTACGAAAGTCATAAGTGTATCATTGAAAATAAGCGATAGTTAATTGAAACCCCTTTGAATGAACAAATAAACTCTTACCTGTACATCAATTATGACCAAACTGTTCACACTAGGTGCAAATTTCTCTTGATCGTTGATATTTTATAGCCCTGGTGTGGCTCGCTTTTCAACATCTATTTTATGTAGCAATTCTCAGTGTGGCTTTGGATACTTTCAACCGTGGAAGGTATGTATAAGGCTATAAAACCTAGCATTTAAAGCCGACATTTGAGCTTTGATAAGCTGAAGTTACAACGTTTAAGTCGCCAAACCAACAAAAATGGTTAACAAAAATGGCGGGTATTGTCGGAGTTCAAAGTTTTATTCCGACCTGAATTTGGTTGTTAGATATATTCCTTTATTGACAGCCGCGATTGGTCAATTGGCAACTGGTGTCGAATGATCCTTCTAATGAAAGACTTCCTAATGTAGACATTGTTCAAAGTCTGGAAATTGTAAAAGTAAATCAAGATCTTCAGGAGAGAACCTCGTGGTTGTTAAGTATATAATACTATATCACAACAATACGATGCCTGTCTGAGAAAAGTGCAAGTAATTATATGTAGGTATCGCTTGGTCCTCTTTGTTTCGGAAATTAAATATGCGTCAAAATGAGATCTACGGAGGCCGTATACTAGATGAACCCTGTCGTAAAATCTGAGCTTTCGTTAGAAATTAATTGACTGCCATAAAAACATTACAGGTATCCTAGAGTGCAAGTGTTAAATCCAAAGTACAAGTGTAGAAATAAATGCAAAAATAGGCGAAAATGTACAAGCAATGCAGGCTGTGGCCAGTGGTAGCGCGTAGGTCAGTCAAAATAAAAGGGCGACTAGATGTAGTAACGACGTTTAAATCGAAAACCAACGGCTTGCATTTTTTTTCATATTTATTGAAAATTTACCTTTCATATTTAAGTTTAGCTTCTATGTCGTAAGTCAGTTGGCGTGACAAGCGTTCCATCAGTTCCATGTTTGGTCTCTTTTGACTGACGTGTCACACTTACAGTAAATAATGCGGCCACTCAAGGAACAACAATAAGTGGTCTCTTAACCCTTTCCCATACAATCACTGGTTTTCACGGCCATGTGATTTCATACTTGAGAAAACATTGTGGGAAAAGAAGAAATTGCTTGTAACAAGCAATTTCTTCTTTTCTCACAATATTTTCTACACTGTATGTTGGTTACTTTTCAAACTGCACTCACTTTTAGTTGTCGTCTGCAACTTCTTTCAAATTGGACTGGTCTAAAGTTTTCAAAATCAGGAAAGGGTTAAAAGAACGGTCGCTTGAATCACTTTTTTGTGAAATATATGGGGGATTGATTCGATTGCATACATTCTGCATTTTAACAGAAATCTCGCTTAATCGTATGTTATTGGAACGCATTACAATCGTCTCACTAGACGATTCTAATGAGTCCGAGCAACATAGGATTAAGGTCTAGTAGGTTTTTATCAAATACGATTTCTTCTGTATGAGACCTTTAGTTACGAAAAGGGTTTTCGATTGTGGTCGCTTAATGGAACTGGTCTCTTAATAGAGATGTTCGCTCGGGCAAGATCGACTGTATTAAACAAAATAACCATTTACCATAAAGAAATGTCGAGCACTTGCCTCTCGTTGATATATACCGGTGGACGTGTGGAAGGTCTGAAGAAGTGCATTCGGTACGCTAAATTAAACAAGCACATCTTTGTGATTTCGTTTAATGTAGTCTCAACAGATAAACACATTTTGACCCCTTACCACATGAAAACTGGTCCAAATAGAAAGGTGTTGCAGACGATAATTCGAAGTTTATAAGCAATTCCTTCATTTTACACAATGCTTTCTCAATTGTTTTTTGAGGGGGGTGCATCAAATAGAAAACATTGTGTAAAATGAAGAAATTGCTTGTAACAAGCAATGCCTTCATTTTACACAATGCTTTCTCAATTGTTTTTTGAGGGGGAGGTGCATCAAATAGAAAAAAAATGTGTAAAATGAAGAAATTGCTTGTAACAAGCAATGCCTTCATTTTACACAATGCTTTCTCAATTGTTTTTCGGGGGGGTGCATCAAATAGAAAACATTGTGTAAAATGAAGAAATAGCTTGTAACAAGCAATTTCTTCATTTTACACAATGTTTTCTCAATTGTTTTTCGAGGGGGGGGGGTATCAAAAGGCGTCATTGTGTTGGAATGGGTTAATTCCCACAACTTTCAATAATCTCATAAACGAAATAAACATGAAAGCATTCGGTAAAATATATCAATTGACTGGTTCATTTTGGCCTATTAACGAATGGCTGGCCCACTCCACCGAGCTCCGACAGGAAGCTCCTTTTCGATATTAATTATTTTATAAAGTTTACTACTGGTAACATGTTACAAAAAAAGTAAAATTTTAAGTCAAAATACAGCATAAAGACTGTAGTAACGACTTTTATATCGAAAACCAACAAAAAATAAAATAAAAACAGTTTTATTCAAGCTGCATTGAGACACTTTTTCCCCCGAATTTGTCTGTACTTATTTTCTCTGACTCAGTTTTTAGAATGACGGTTCACACAAATTAGTTTGAATTAGAATTAATTCATATTCATAAGTGTTCAGTCGTTGCCGACACTCTAAATTATTCCCGCAAACCACGCGTCTGCGTCAAACAATCTCTTTTAAGACAAAGAGTCAATTATTTTGAATCTTCAGAAGTCCTTGGAGGGAAATTGCAATTATTTATCAAAGACATAACTGTTTATAAAACTAACAATTTATCTGAATTACGTAAGTATGAGGGGGTCGTTTAGGGAACATCAAAATGTATGGTCAAGATAAAAATGTGCGGAATATGGTCTTTATCAACCTTTTACTTTACACTTGTCCAAATTAACAGGGGTATGAGACGACATTAAAAATGTACAAGTTGAACAATTACTTACATCGCGTGGGATAGGAGACAAAAACAAACCGTTGAATGGCGACAAAAAGCGTCTTTACCCTTTCCTGTATAATCCCTGGTTTTTACGTCCCTGTGATGTTATAATTGAGAAAACATTGTAGAAAAAGAAGAAATTGCTTGTTACAAGCAATTTCTTCTTTTTCGACAATATTTTCTACCCTACTAAATGGTTATTTTTCAAATTGACTGCAATTAAAATTTTCGTCTGCAAAACCTTTGAACTGGAGAGGTCTATAATTTTGAAAAACAGGAAAGGGTTAATTAAAGCTTGAATGAGTACTGATGTATCCCTTAAACAATATTTGCATAAACCCATTACCAGAGGGCAAAATTTAAGACTGGTCTTGATTTAAAGGAGTTGTAGACGATAATGTAAAGTTTATGGAATTTAAGCTATAATTTCAACTTTCTGGCTAGAAAACAATCAAATTCTTTATTCGCCTCAATGTTTTCACCAATTTTATTTTCATGTGGGACATCGAAAAACGTAAATGTGCGGGTGTGGGTTAAGATAAGCAAGTACTTTATTAGACATAATGAATGGATGAATGAGGATTAACGTCCCTTTTAACAAATTTAGTCATATCATGGTGCTCGAGCACCTAACCATGGATTCCAAGTTTTTCTCAAATAATTACCACAACATTCTTTCCTAGCCTCCAGCTGCGCATCCCAATTAGGTTTACGATTAATCCACCATATGGTGGGAGACAAACGTCGGAAAAGATATTTACAGCGGCCGGCGTTAGAACCCGGAACCCCACGATAACGAGTCCAACGAGCTACCAACTGCGCTAGGGCCGCGATCATAGGGCGGAAGAAACTACAAATTATATATGCATACGAGTTAGAAATTAACACAATTCTCTTAACCGACACAAGATCGTTGCCTGTTATAATGATATAGGGACACAGTACATTTTATAGCTAGCAAAGGGTCAACCTCGATAGCTTAAGTTAAGGGGAGCAAACTGGCACTGGAGGCTTTAAGACTTAATCCATTGAATGCCTGTGCGATAAAAAGTAGTATGAATATTGCAAACTCTGCCTGTATGTTCGTCTCCTATGTGTTTTAGCTCACTTGAGCTCACTTGAGGACACCGTATTCAAAATGACTCTGATCAGACTCTTCAAAGAAGCTGCAGACTTGTAAACCCTACTAAATGGTTATTTTTCAATCTAAATCCACTTCAAATCGGGAGTGACGAAAAAAAAATCGATAAACCAATCAAATCATTCATGTCGACCGGAAAACTCCGATAAGTGCAGTGTACATGTAGATGTTGGTTTTGCGACTTAAACGTCTTAACTACTACTTATTCAAGCTGTAGTTACGTCGTTTAGGCTGGAACCATTCCTCTTATTTTTACATTCTCTTTTCAATATTGGCTTTCCATTATGTGGATTTTTCCTTTCTTATTTTAATGGAAACAAGTTTAACTTTAGATGTTAAATAATAGATTTACAAGCACTTGTCTCTATCTACAAATCGGGAGAGGAACCGTATTAGATTCTCTCTCGTTTGTTTGTTTGTTTGCATGATTGGGGTTTTACGCCGCTTGCAACAATCTTTCAGTTATATCGCGGCGGCTAGAGCGCCTAACAATGGATTCCTGGTATTTCTCACACCAGTATAGCCATCACATCCTTTCCTAGCATCCAGCTGCTATCCCACATAGGTCTACGATTAATCAAACCATTGGTGGGAGACAAATAGTGGGAAAGGATGAGTGCCGCCGTCGGGGATCGAACCCGGGACCTTTAGATTGACAGTCCGACGCGCTACCAACTGCGCTATGACGGCGACCTCGCTCTCGTTCCAACCTTTCTTCAAGTAAATACTTTTGTATATCAGTTTATATGTATGTTTATAAGAAAATAACTGCAAATATGTTTCAACTAAACATGGGACGGCTATTGGGCATGCATGTTATTCCCGAGAATGCGTTATATTTGTTTTTACCTTGAGTGTTGGACGTTTTCTCACAATAAAGAAAGTCTTGCTGTTTCATTAATTATGTTGCGTTTCCACAGAAAAGTTAAGATATGTTGTTCCCCAGAGAGAACGACTTTTTCCCACAATATAGTACTTGAAATAAAAGACGCGTTGTTCACAAGAGAAATCGACATTTTCCAACAATAAAGTAAGACTTGTTGCTTACACGAGTGTGCGACTTTGTCCCGCATTAAATTCTCAAGACTTTTTACTAGAATAATGTAAGACGTGTTATTCACAAAAATGTGACTTTAACCCTCAATAAAGTTAGGCGTGTTGTTCACAAGAGTAATCGACATTTTCCAACAGTAATCTAAGGCGTGTTGTTCACAAAAATGTGACTTAAACCCACTATAAAGTAAGACGTGTTGTTCACAAGAGTGATCGACTTTTTACTACACCAAAATAAGACGTGTTGCTTTCATATTTTCATACATCAGACCATATCGACTAATGATGATCGTTTGTGATGTGATTACCCCAAACATATGTAGCAAGACCAAGAATTAATAAGATTGCCATTTTATTCAGTTCCTTTATTAGGGAAGAAACCCTTAAATGTCTGAAGAGTTTGAGTTTGGCCTGCACACCCTTTCCCCTCTCATGTTTGAATTCCATTCCTGTGGTACAGAAACAATACAATATTCTTCAACTATTCTGCGGTCCACGCTATCCTGTGTTCCTTGTAAGCGGTCGGGCGATCGGATACTTTTGCGTTTCTATAGAAACCTAAAACCTAAATCATGCTAGGCAGAAGCTATGCCATCCTTCGATCGGCGGATGGCAATTATAAATAAAGAATCCGTTCGCTAAAAAAGCATCCATTTTGAAGTGAAATTTGAACTCCGACATTAGAAGTAAAATTTGGACTTCGACTTCAACGCGAAGTACTTTTTTTGGTTTGGCGACATAAACCACGTAACTACAGCAATAGTTGTTGTTAAGAGTTAAGGTCACCAATTAAGAATTTGTCTTCGATGTCAAAAAACACATTAGTGGGCGTGGCCAGTAACCGCCAAATACACTGTATGTATATCAATCAAGACGGCAGCGCCGTTTACAGTTTTATCAATATTCGGTATACTGAAAAGACAACTTAAAGCGTTTTCCTGTCTATCACGAGTTTCACATACAGATTCAAAGATCGAGTCTTAATCGAAACGTGCCGCCGTCATAGCGAAGTCGGTAGCTCGTCAGACTCCTAATCTTCAATCATTGGATGTCATGGGTTCGGTCCCCGGCAGCAGCACATATTCTTTCCGACATTTGTCTCTCACCAAAGTGTGGATAATTGTAAACCTAGGAAAGGATGTAGTGGTAGTACTGGTGTGAGAAATATCAGGAATCCATTGTTAGGTGCTCCAGCCGCCGCGATATGACTGAAATACTGTTAAAAGCGGCGTTAAACCCCATTCAATCTTAACCGAAACATTCTGTGTCTCGTGACAGATAGTTACCCATACCGTTTAGGTATGATATTCCATATTCCTCCGTGATACGTGTAATCTCCTCTAGGTTTATTAACCCTTGTCATGCTGAACCCGGAATATTTCTGCTTTGGCAGGAGGCATGGACTAAGATCAGCCTCTCATTAAGTTAGACCTGTATACAAGATTAACCCTTTAATCAAATATTCACCCCGAAAACAATAGCTGCAGAACTTTCAGTCCTTTGAATTTTATGAATGTTGAAAGGTATTTTATTCATGACACACTAAAACTTGTATCTATTCGCTGTAAAATATCATTTTGAAGATGTCATATTGTTGAAAATGTCACTCTAAAAGGAACATCTTGGAATGATTGGGAAATAGCGATCCATGAATAACTGAGCGCTCTCTGCCAATCTAAATTCGATTCACCAATCAAATTATCCGTTTTGATCGGAAGTAAACTTTAAACTCTAACATTGGTCCACATTTATGTGAAGCATTTTTGCTGTTTTGGCGACTTAAGCGTCGTAACTACAGCTTGCTTCGTAACTACAGCTTATTCAAGCTGTAGTTACGATGTTTAAATCGCCAAACAACGATTTTTTTACATATCACTGACAATAAAATTGTAAATTAACGTCGTTTAATATCTTAATTGAACTTCCTATTGGAGTCAGTGGGCGTGGCTGGCGTTCCATAATTAACCCGTTCCCACATGAATTTTTTTTTAAACCAGTCCAAATTGAAAGAAGTTAGAGTTGATTTAAAGCTTAAAGTTGATGAAAATTTTGTAGTCTCTGTCTATTGGGGTAGAAAACATTGTGGATAATTAAAAAAATTCTTGTAACAAGCAATTTATTTTCCACAATGTTTTCCAAAGCTTTCATTTTGAGGGGCGTTTTAAAGCATAATTGTGTGGGAATGGGTGTACTTGAGACAGATTGTCTCAAAATTTCGCAATTCTTACTCAAATTTGAAACAGCCAGACACAGTGCATTTTAAACTAGGTTAGCGTGTTTTCCTGTCTGATCCTACGAAACCCAGGACTTTACCCACCTAATAATATTCTTAATTTGGATGCGCCCCCCTCCCCCGCCAAAAGAAAACAAACAAACAAAGGCTTTAGAAAATATTCTAAAATATGAAGCAATTGCTTGTAAAAAAAACTTCATTTAAAATTTCACCTACTGAAAATTGTCGTCTGTAACTTCTTTGAATTTGGATCAGTCTAAATTTGTATCGTCTGGGTATGGTTTTCATGTAGAAGTTATGTCATCATTAGGTAAGGACGTCAAGTAGCGTCTATTTGTAGCCAGTTCAAAGTCGTAAACAAAGAAATACGTATAATAAAAATCGGAGTCGTCAATCAATCTTAACAATGATTAATATTTCAAATTGTGTCAGCGTGACCTTCGTTGCACCTTGTGAACAGAAGATGGATAGAGTATAAATAATGATTCATCATTCACGCGCCATTTGTTTGCCCGTTCAGCTCAGTTGGTAGAGCTTCAAGATCACGTGTTCGAGCCCTGGGCTGACCGTATCAACTAACAAATCAATTGTCATTCGGATGAGACGTTAAACTGAGGCCCCCAGTGACGATGCTTTACACTAGGCGGAGCTTCTAGCAGTTTCGTATCCTTGCACTATCCCCCGTAATTATTAACCGTCTCCTGAAGGCGTCGCTCATATGGGCATATGCTGCGGTAGTGACGATGAATAAGCGGAAATACACACAAAGCAGTCGTAGTTAGCCCAATTAGCTTGGTTGGTAGAGCACTTGACTTCATATCTAAAGATCACGGTTCGAGCCCTGGGCAGACCATTTCAACTAACAAACTAATTGACTTTGAGATTGGACGTTACATCGAGGCCCCGTGTGACGCTGATTTACATCGAGCACATTAAAGAACCAGGCGAAGCTCTCAGTAGTTTCGTCCTGTATCCCTGCAGTATCACACATAACATCTAACAGTCTTGTAGAGGCGTCACTCATATGGACATGTGCTACGGTAGCGACGATAAATAAACGGAAATACGTTCACTCGCCATTTCTTTCGGAACAGCTGACTACACAAACGACACCTTATAGAAAGATCTAATGAGTCCAAACAACATAGGATTTAGGTGTAGTAGGTTTTCAGCAAATACGACCACTTCTTTATGAGAGCTTTTGGTTTCGAATAGGGGATTTCTATTGTTGTCGCTTAACCCTTTTCCCATTCAGTGACGCTTTTAGACGCCCCCAAGAAAAAAAGCTTTGGAAAACATTGAATGTTTTCCTTCTAAAAAGACGAAAAAATCTGATATTTCATAAAGTTTAAATTTTCGTCTGCAACTTCTTTCAATTTGGACAAGTCTAAAATTTTCTTGTGTGGTAATTGGTTGATGAAAGTGGTCGCTTAATAGAGGTGGTCTCTCGATCAAGATCGACACAACAATTTCTCTTCTTGATGTATACTCACTCTAGTGTCTGATGGCTTATCGTCACGATTCAATAATTTAATTTTCAGTTTCGTCTATTAAAAACGAGCGTTCTGATTGGTCGAAAAAATTATAATATCTCCATGAACAAAATTGAGCACGCAGCGATTTTGTATGTATCCGCACAAAATAGTTCCATACAAAATGGTATCAAAATTTGTAAAGCTTTTTTTTTTTTTGCTCGATGCTGTTAAATTATAAGAAATGAAGAGAATATTTTTTGTTTTCATGGAGCTATGAACCGAAAAACCTAATCACACTTATGTATGTCTCCGCTTGGCGTATTCATACAGTGTGATTAGTTTTTTCGGTTCATACCTCCATGAAAACAAAAAATACTCTCTTCATATCTTCATTGTGATGGGTATTCGTAACGGTGATGCTTGACCGTCAATGACAGATACTGAAGCTGTAAGAAAAATGAGTGACGGTTTCTCATCACAAGTATTGAGATTCTGAAAGATGCAGATATTTTGTAAAACAATGTAAAAAAAACTTGATAGGTAAGTGCATTAATGATATGCTGTATTTACATTGTGTCGATGAATGGCATCACTTTTATTGACAGGACAATATCTATTTCGATGGCAATAAGGAAGTCTTGGCCATCGTTACAGTCGTTGAATCAGTCTAGCAATGAAATATCTCAGTAAAATGTAACTAAAACGTCAATTGATTTACGACCTAAACGTCGTAACTACAGTTTTTAAATGACGAAATTTGAGTCGCCAAACCAACAATGATATTCAACGTATATTTCGGAGTTCAAAGCTAATTTCCGGTCTAAATGAACAAATTGGTTGGTCGATCGATTTTGTAATTGACATTTTGATCCGTCAATTCTATATATAACAATATATCTTTGTTTATCTCTCTCTCTCTCTCTCTCCCTCTCTTTATCTATCTACCATCTCTCTATTTCATAACGACAACAACGATTTTTACCATCTAGATTAGTTAAATCGATACGAAAAAGAAAATTCGCTCCAGACCTTTTTATCTTAAAACTTTTTAGATAAACCGATGGTGAACTGCAAAAACATCGTAACTAAAGCTTGGAATAACTTATAGTTACGATGTTTTGGTAGGAAACCGACGATATATTCTATAGATTTACGAAGCATGTAGAGGTTCTGTGCACCGTGATTTATCATACAAGACACGACAATTCTAGGTAGAATATTGATTTGTCTCACGAGAAAGGAAATAGACGACATCATTTATATATGTTTTAGGGAAAAAAACTTTTACTGGAGAAGTCACGTCTTTGACGTTATCTAAGATTACGAAACTGTTGCTAGGCAACGAATGTAATGAAACAATATTCATGGATTTGCCACAGGAATAGTGTTATTCAAAGAATCCCAATTTCTGTGCTTTTAAACTATACATCAGACAGATAATAGTGATGCATTTTGTACCAATTTCTCTTAGCCCTTCCAGCATAATTCATAAAGGAAGTATTCTAGAAAGATTTTTAAGAAATAAACATTTATTTCATAGCTAATTTTAGCATTGAGTTGAAACGAAACATTATTTCCTTTGCCATTTATTTCTCTTAGCCTTTCAGTTTCCACCTACTTTGAAATTTTGCATGTCAACTGTTTTTTAGCAGAGGACCGATTCATACGTTCGTTTTTCTATTACATCTATATATTAGCTCTTTTTTTATGACAAGAAGATTCGTTCAGAGTGAAGAATTTTCGTGCGACGAACACCTTAAAGTTTACGTTATGTTGAATAAGTGGAATAACATAACTGTGGTATTTCGATACGAAATCAAGAGAACACGACACCTCTATGCCTTGTGTCCTTGTGGGATAACATGAACAACGCGTCTTGTATTATTGTTGGCGTACACAACATATTCGATTGAACGATTCGGGGGAAATGCAAAACTTTAAGTTTTTGTGCCGCAGTCATAGCGCAGTTGGTACCGAATCAGACCAGACTCCCAATCTTCAATCACGGGGTGTCATGGATTCGATCCCCTGTGGCAACACATATCCTTTTCGATATTTGTCTCTCACCAATGAGTGGTTAATCGTAAACCTAAGTGGGGTAGCAACTGGAGGCTAGGAAAGGCTGTAAAGGTGGTACTGGTATAATAGGAATTTTTTGGTGCACCAATCGCCGCGATATGACTGAAGAATCGTTAAAGGCAGCGTTAAAATCCAATCAAACTAACAGACTTACTTTATTGTGAGAAAACAAACACATTCAAGAGAAATCAAATCTTTGAAACGCGACTCATCTTATTGGACGCCAAGCCTAACATCATAATGTAATTTCGTAAATACTTTTAGAATAATACGATTTCCCTAAATTGGGAAAACTTCAATAATTCTTTGGAACAACAAGACTTCCTTCCTTATGGGAAACGTCAATCACTCGAGACAAAACGTCAAAAACTCATACCTCTGAACCCCTTCCAACACAACGATATTTTAGAAAAAAAAAAACTGATTGAACGAAACTGCAAATGATAATTTCAAGTTGATGAAACTTAAAATTACCTCTGTCTTTTTGAGTAGATAACAGTGTGGATAATGAACAAATTGCTTGTTGCAAGCAATTTCTTCATTTTCCACAATGTTTCTAAAGCCTTTCGTTGAGTTGTATAAAAATTTTTAGGGAATGTGTTAACCTTTCACGTAACATCAGCGTTTCGGACAGTTATCAATCTCTAATGAGCTCTAATGTAAGACCATTGCGCAAAACGAAGAAGACTTCTTTATGAGAGCTTTTGGTTTTGAATAGGGAATTTCTATTCGATCTTCAATTTCCAACATAATAATCATATATGGTGGGGCAATCTTTGTTTGTTCTACCTTAAAGGTAGGTATCGACTTTTATTGTTGTTGTTGTTGTTGTTGTAACAGATTTTGTTTACACTTATTTCCTCTACTTTTCCCTACTATTTTCATACAATATTGTGAAAAGTAGTTTTGCTAAAATCAGAGGTCATTTATATGAATAAGCAAGGGTACCTCCCTATTTTAAGATTGAGACGAGACAGTTGCGAAGAATATTGGGTTATTCACGCGGTGCGTATAACTGATGGAATCAAGTTTTCTGTTTGAATTGCTCAAACCAACGTCATCAATACGTCATCAGGAGTTATTTTCGATAGCCGTTCGTCAATTCTGTAAAGATCAATGCAAAACTGCCATAAGCGTTTATACGAATATAGGCACTTATCGTAGTTTTGCGCTAACCATTTATTTTGACATAATTAAGGACATTGGTTTTCGTTTGTCAATATGTTACTTTCCGTTGACTTTGGTCATATGCAAATGAAGTCATAGGTTGTCGACAACCGAATTCCGTGATATCTAAAAATAACCTGGAATTCCGCTGAAACAAAAAAATACCACTTTAGCCTATCGGACTACCACGTAGACAGTATCTGACTCAAATTCAAGTATTAAGCGTCCGTTTAAGCATATTATTAGGCGCTTTGCAAATCTTTCTTATCTAGGTTCCAGAAACATTGATACCTCCCTTTAAGGGAAGGAAGACGCGCATGCGCAAAGATTTTTTCTAATTTTAGCAACAAATCTTTAAAAAGATCGCTGCCATACAGAAACAAAGAAAACTGTCTGGTTAATAATTGTTGGTTGAAAAACTTATTTTCTATTCAATTTAAAATTTTCTTCATATGTACGAAACTATAAATCTTTTATAATCGAAAATACTTCTTTTCTAGATCTCTCTTGACTTTTTTTTTTTTTTTTTTTTTTCTAAAAATGACGGATCGCTGCTGTCAAAAATAGAATCAGTCAACCAATTAAAATAATTCATACAGACTTGGGGTAAAATTTGAACTTGATTCTTGTAAATCAGGTAATCCTTGGCATATCTCCGAAGTCTCCGATCAATTAATTCTAAGATCTAGGTACGGAATCAGCCGATTTGTGACGAATGAATTCTTATCATATTATTCCAACGGCTGGATGCTTATTTCCGAGGCCGAGTGAGTTCCAAGTAATCGCCGACCCGGACTGCATGGGAAGTAATATACTTGTTACATTTGTTGAGGAATCTACATATCAAGTTTGAAAGAGATCCGAACAATGTTAGCACTAAATACTAGCAGCCATAGTAAGACAAAGAATTAAAAAGTTTTACAGAGTTAGAAGTTCGGTGATTCTGTTCTTTATGAAATCTTTGTTCGAAACAAATGCTTAATTCTCCAAACAGTAATAAATCTTGTAATTCAGTGCGTGATTATTTTCTCCCGGATTAAATAAATCTCAGAGATTTACGTCATCAGTCTCTCAAATATTGATATATAGACATTACTGTAGAGGAACTGCGTTAAAGTGCAATAGAATTTTGTTGATCCTTTCCTGTAGAATCCCTGGCTATTACGTTCCTGAGCTTTTATACTTCAGAAAACATTTCGGAAAAAAGAAGAAATTGCTTGTGACAGGCAATTTCTTCTTTTTCCACAATATTTTCTCCCTAATCGAATGATTATTTTTCATTTCGACTTTTATTTGTCGTCTGCAAAACCTTTGACTTTGAACAGGGCATACATTTTGCAATACAGTAAAGAGTTGAACTTGTAGCATGATGGTGGTCTAAAAGTCTTCAATAGACAGCCTCGTTCCAGAAGATGAACGATTCCAAAACGATATCGTCTGCGGGCATCAAAAATATCGTTACTTATCGAGGTTTTTGTCGCCCACCGACAATATATGGTAATTGTCACCATATTTGTTAAAAGTCGTAACTACTTCTTGAACCTAGCTATTGTTACAAGCTTTAAAAAGTAAACGGACTATAAAGTATTTTACATGTCGACGCTGCAGTCAGTGACATTCCCTTGGTCATTGCGTTCCCCGAGAAAATAACTAAACCGGTTGATGAAGTTAAATCTGGAAGAAACCATATAAAACAGTCATTAATCAACCTGAGATATCCCCTCTCTCTTTAAAAATTTCTTTGTATAATTCGTTTACTTGTACTCGTTTAACCCAGCGTATTGCTGACCTTTGGTTTGATGCCACTAAACGCAAAATTGGAAAATTCGTCCATTGCTTGAATCAAGTTTTGAACTGCTACAAGAACGTGAGCGTCCACGAAAAGATAGTTTACATCCGTATGTACGCACGTTCTTGTATTAATTCGTATCTTATCACCAGCCACTCATAACAGTTCTTAACCCATTCCAACACAAGAAAATTTTAGACTGTTCCAAATTGAAAGAAGCTGCATACGACAATTTCAAGTTGATGGAATTTTAATTTTTTTCGTCTTTTGGGATAGAAAACATTGTGGATAATGAAGAAATTGCTTGTCACAAGCAATTTCTTCATTGTCCACAATGTTTTCCAAAGCAGAGCATTCCAAGACCGGTTACGATCAAATCGATTTTTGATTTTGGAAACATGATTTAATGCACTTTTTGGTGCTCTATTATAATAGAATAATAGAATCTGTCGCGAGAACTAGGATAGAAAACCGACTGTGTTTATCGAAGAACATCTTTTTGATGCTATTTTTCCTCATTGAGGAGAAGTACAAAACAATATTGCTATAACTAAGTATTTTTGGTCTTTTCTTATAATAACAGACGTCTAGCTCAAAGAGTATAAAAGATATCAAGAAGGTATTTCGTTGGTGGGTAGGAAAATAGTGGGGGACAGAAGCATAACTTTAGTTTAAATTACATTTTCTTTAATGTTTAAAAGCTATCAACACGAAACTTTGAGGGTGAATAGAGAGAAGAACAGTGCTATGGAAGCATAACTCTCGCTTTAATTTCTTTCCCTTTTGTGATTTTAACTCAAGCTTTGTGTTGGACATAATTCTAATAGGATAAAAGTTATACATGTATCAACATGAAACTTAGTGGGTGGATAGATCTCGTTGAACTTTCTATTTTCATTTAAAATTCTTAAGTTTGAAGGCCGGTAACCCATTCCATCACAATTTTTTACGCCCTTCAAGAAGAGACATTGGAAAACATTGTGGAAAATGAAGAAATTGCTTGATACAAGCAATTTCTTCATTATCCATAATGTTTTCTAAATTAAATTCCATCAACTAAACGTTGTGGTTCTCATCTTCCTTCAGGCTGGACCAATCTATTTCTCTAATCATCTGGTAAAGCGCTAAATCGAGGTAGAAGATGAGGTCAGCTAAAGTCGTGCATAAATAGCAATTGCCATGATTTTTTACTCCTTTTATTTTTCTCAGAGGGGTCATGATAGAATTTAATAAAAGGATTTATTCAACACAGTAACTCTTGCCTTCTTGTTTCCCTTACTCGAATCTTTAATAAGTTTTGTAATAAGGACTCATTTGGTTAGCAGAATTGGTGGCCCTCGCCAAGTTTATTTCATTTAGGAAATGAAGATTCTTGTTTTAATTTGGTTGTGAATGTATTCATTTGATGATTAAGTTTTCATATTCATACCTCACTGAAAACAAAATAATCTCTTCATTTCTTACGATTTAATGCCAACAAGCAAAACAAAGAAAATTGTTTGCTAGTTTTGAGTAAAAAATTATAGGTCTACATTGTGCTCAAGCATACAAACTTGTGGCGCACTCAAAATAGTCTTCATTAGAGTGTTTAAAAAAATAACCAATAAAACGCTTGAAATAGTTTACGATCTTTTCAAGTTAGTTGGTTTATGGTTTATAACAAAAAAAAATCTTTTCCGTGATTTTTTTTTTTTTTTTAACTGGTACTCATATAGCATTCATTTCTATTATCTGAAAGAAAGTTCCTAATTTAAATGTACTTATAGAGAACGTTAGACTAATTAACAATTTACTATCCGTGTCCATGACAAAATAGAAACCAAGAGGACCATGATGGTCCTAAATTGCTCATCCGACTCATCTGCTAATCGAATTATTTTTTGTATAACAAAAAACAAAAAAACAACAACAAAAAAACGCAACTGGAGCCCAATAAATAATTTGGGCACAATACAAAACCAACGAGAAATAGTACATACTAAGTGTGGATATCTTGGTCATTATACCTTAATCCATTACCGAATAATCTTGCATTTCGACCCCTCTAGGAAAATAGATTTAGACCTACATTGTGAGAAAAAGATTACTTGCTTATTACAAGATTAATTTATTTCGAACCATGTTTTTACTTTAAAAGCTACTTATAAAGATTCTGGACGGACAGATGGACGGTGGACAATGACCGATCAAAATAGTTCACCTTGCACTTCGTTCTGAGGTGAGCTAAAATGGAGATCTAGTTCAACGAAAGCAATTTAAAGGGAATAATTTTAGTTACCCGAAAGCGATGTGTTTTAGTCTCGATCCCACACATTTAACCCATTCCCACACAACTATTTTAGACTGGTCAAAATTCAAAGAAGCTACAGACGAATTTTTCAAGTATATGGAATTCGGGGGGGAGCTTTTTTGTTGCTGTTGTTATTGCTGCTGTTTTCGTTTTTTGGAGATAGAAAAGACTGTGGATAATGAAGAAATTTCTTGATACATTTTACACAATGATTTCTAAATATCTTTTCTTGAGGGTGTCAAAAGGAGGGATTGTGTGTAAATAGGTTAACGACGTGATAAAGTGGTACCTACCATCGGGCTATGACTGCGATGCGAAATTTATGTTACAGCATTTGAGTGCTATAGAAAAATAACCGAGCTATATCGAGTGGGCTCCGAAGGCAACACGTGCTATGTCGGGGGCATAGTGATCGAAATTTAATTCATCTAAATGGAGGGGCCCGGATCAGGTAAAACTTTATCGACTTACTATACCAGGGGCCCGAGATTATAAAACTTTTTACGTACTCAGTTGAGAATTTACTCAAATTTCAAGCTTAAATAACTGAATCAATGTTAACAGTAGAATTGTGTTATAATTTACCGATATAATGCTTCATTTTCACTCATTTGACGAAGACTTTAAGCTAACATACATCTTTAATATCGAATCGTATTTGAGTAAATTCTCAATCGAGTACGACAAAGGATACATAATCTTGTGCCCAGATGTATTCATTTTTCAAATTGCATATCGCCGTTGGGTGGCCAAAGCCTCAGATAATAATATTTAAAACGACATTTTATGCTCATGCTTTATTAATTAAATTCAGCTGCAGAGGCCCATCTATATGGTAGGATCTAATGTAATGAGTGAATAATAGTTTTACCTTAACCCTTTCCTGGACAAACCCTGGATTTTACGTCACTGTGATTTTATACTTAAGAAAACATTGTGGAAAAAGGAGAAATTGCTTGTAACAAGCAATTTCTCCTTTTCCCACAATATTTTATGCCACATTGGATGGTCAGATTTCAAATTGCATGCATTTTTCATTGTCGTCTGCAACCGCTTTCAAATTGGAGCAATTTAAAATTTCATAAAACAGGAAAGGGTTAAACGATATCGCAAATTACTGACAATGTCAATTAATGATTTAACGTTGTTTTTTCGTGAATAAACATTCATTGTGCAAATATATAGAGATCGAGACTTGAATGTGAGAAGAAAAACTAAAAAAAAGTCTACAAGGCTACTTGCTGAGCAAATTTTCCAACAAATCGTGATTTTCATGAGTTATTCTGGGCAATATTCCACATGAAGTAGCTATTTTCTGTCTACAAGACCATTGTCCTACAATATAATAAGACGAAATGTAATACTGTTGTTTTCCGTGTTAACGATTCTACAGAGAATCAATGGCAATTTAATGGGTGGTGGCTAGAGTAAATCGTAAGTGATCTAATTAAACAATTGAAGGCGCTAAACAATGATTTGTATTAGATATCATAATTTTGCGGAGCACATTGTTCCTTCGACAATACATGTAATCAATTTTAGTTGTCTTATTGGTTGAAGGAAAAAGGTGTTTCATCCTCAATGACAAAATTAGTGATGGAATATTTTGTAATCTATAGTGCACAAAGAAGTTCAATAAGAAAACTTTTTCAAACTAGAGTAATCCATCATAATGTTTATGACTTTTAAATTATAAGAATTAGAAAAGAATTTGTGGCTTCTTATGAGTCATTTTCATACACCGATGTAAACAAAGAAACCATTCCTTTTATCTCTTTATAAATCAAACCATCCTGCAAGCCTGTTGCTTATTGTAAAGATTAAATAACTATTTCTTTAAACTCTGAAGTCAAGTCAAGACTGGATACTAGTATTGATATATACAATTCTAACAGCTTGACATCAAAGAAACTTCCCTGTACTAGAACACAAAGTATTATTCATGCTTATACTCATCCCGAATAGTTTGATACACTAGATGTAGTAAGTGATTACTGTTTCGAGATCCATTCTATACTCATAGATCTGGCCTAGGGAGACTAAGTCATTTGTTAGGTTCCTACATTCATATCTTGCCTAATATCTTGTCCATCTTGGAGCATCCCTTGCCAGCATCTTGTCATACAAATCCAGTGGTTTTATGGAGAAAGTGTCACAGGAAAGTTTCATCTCCGGGTCTCGTACAAGAGAGTCGTACTGCCAACAATATTTCTTTGTCGAAAAGATTCAAGGATAGGTAACCGAGATATTGAAGATAGGTCGCATCGAGAGAACTTTGTCGTGTTCACGTCATATCAACTTGCTAGGCTCCAGAACACAGCGTATCTTCGGTGGGCGAAAAATGTCGTTAACGCAACTTGAAAAAGAGCCGTCGGAGACGGATTATGCTCCCCGAATAAGGTTTTTGTCACAGAATTGCATGCCATTATTGGACAAAAAACTTTTAATTGAATGCATCTATAGTTTGAGAGTTCAGTTCACAAGAAATTTGGAAGATTGACAAACATTGAAGGAAACTGTTTGGCTTCACAGGCCTTATTCTAGTAAAATTCAATATCATTATATGGTAAAGGGTTAAATATTTGTTTTAGAATAGGATATATACAAAATGTAAAGCTACATGACAATAAGCCCCCTTTTAGCATGGTAAGGCTCATTGGGTTAAAAATTGAAATTAAAATTACCTATGGCTTTTAATGAACAACATTTATGTAAAGCAACAAGATATTTTGGCAATTAGTGAAGGAGGAATATTTGAAAATTAATGACCTTGACAATTTGACCTTGACCAATGACCTTGAACTTAGTACAGTCAAACCCCGTTATAACGACATACTTTGTCCCCACACAATTCCTGTCGGTAACTGAGTCAGTCGTTGTAATGGAGCAGGAGATTTTGGGTACCGGGAGATTTGTCGGGATGTCGGCAAAAATGACGGACTAGACAGGAAGTGAAAGTTGTAAACAGGAACAGGCTAAAAGCTGGGAAGTTTACGTATTACGTTGCGGATTGGGACAATGATAATATAAATAACGAAGAAAATTGTTTCTCGCATTTATTAAGGACACTTCTCAAAATTCTCAGATTTCTCAAACTTCTCAAATTGCTCAAACATCTCAAATAAAGATAACCGAATTCAAAAAAACATAATACACCGGTAATTAAAGTGTGAAAAACTTGCCAAAGGCATTTTATTTACATTAAACACTATTAATCAGAATGTGTAAAAAATCGATAATCGAGTCTATTGTGTAACCTATATTGTTTAAGACAACTGCGGATAAAGGATTTTACGACACCATTTACGGCATGTCAACAACCGTAAAACATGGGCTGAGAAAATTCCGATAAACTGAAGCAAAATTCTTTAAATTTCGAAGGTTTGTTCCAACAAATGTCCGTCGGTGTCGGTACTTGAATATGCCGTTCAATCAGGTCAAAATTGCGTTAGGTGAGGTTTGTTCCCATTGTTTTTCTGTCGTTAACTGAGTTTGCCGATATAACGATGGTCGGTGTATCGCGGCCTGACTGTACCAACAGAAAGTCCATGTCATAAGCAATGCACATGTAAAATATGAAGGCTTTATCTCTTACCATTGGTTACATATGGGAGTTGTTAAAGTTAAAATTTTCGAAATTTTGACATTGAGAAATGGCCTTTACCTTGACAGATGACCTTGAACCTCATACAAACAGAAAGGTCATGTCATTAGCAATGCACATGTAAATTATGAAGAGTGTGTCACTTACCATTGTACACTTATACACTTATGGACAATGATAAAGTTATTTTTTTCAAAATTTTGACCTTGAGAAATGACCTTAACCTTGACAGATGACCTTGAAATTAGTACCAACAGAAAGTCCATGTCATAAGCAATGCACATGTAAAATATGAAGGCTATATCACTTACCATTGTATACTTATGGGCTCTGTTAAAGTTATTTATTTTATTTTTTTTTGAAATTTTGACCTTGAGAAATGACCTTGACCTTGACAGATGACCTTGAACTTAATTCCAACAGAAAGGTCATGCCATTAGCAATGCACATGTGAAATATGAAGGCTATATCACTTACCATTGAAAACTTATAGACAATGTTAAAGTTAAAATTTTCAAAATTTGACCTTGAGAAATGACCTTGATCTTGACAGATGACCTTGAACTTAGTACCAACAGAAAGTCCATGTCAAAAGCAATTCACATTTGAAATATGAAGGTTATATCACTTAACATTGTAAACTTAAAGACAATGTTAAAGTTAAGATTTTCTAAATTTTGATCTTCAGAAATGACCTTGACCTTGAATGATGACCTTGAACTTGGTACCAAAAGAAAGGGTTTGTCACAAGCAATGCACATGTGAAATATGAAGACTTCATCTGTATCAAATCAAAAGTTATTGCCAATTCTAGTTTTTGATGGGAAAAAAGACAGTTAACGTAAAGGTAATAACATTAAGGCCCCTTTTCCCATGACGCATTTTTTAAACGAAAATTCCCGTTAGTTTAAGGTCAAGGGGATCTGATTTGCTACTCAAATATGAAATTCGTGTAATTCTAAAAATTAGTCTTGGAGAAATTGGCAAAAAACTAGTTTTTACATTAAGGCCCCTTTTTCCATGTCGCAGCTTTGAAATAAGAAAAATAAAAGAATGGGTCTTGGAAATTTCCTAAGAAGATTATATGAAGTTTCGTCCAATTAGGCCCAGGGGTTGCTGAGATATGACTTCGGACGGACGGACGGACTGCCGGAAGGCAGGACGGAAGGACGGACGGACGGTCGGACGCACAGGCCGGCGACTAAATGCTCCCCCCGAAAAATTTTTCGGGGAGCATAATAAAGCTTTATTTACGACACGTTTGTATCTTACGAATGCTTGGCTGAAATTTGTGTCAAACGAGAAATAGTCGAAATAGCTGTTAAGGCACACAGTTTTGCCTGTGTTCGTTAAGGAAACAAAACTGAGACTTTCATTGCCTATTGTTGAATGTGATTCTCCAACTTTATCCGGTGAAGTGTCTTAATCACATATGTTACTCTCTTATTAACCCATTTCCACACAATGGCGTTTTCAGACGCCCCACAGTAAAATAATTGGGAAAACATTGTGTAAAATCAAGATATTGCTTGTAACAAGCATTGTCTTCATTTAACATAATGTTTTCTACCTAGAAAGTTGAAAGAATCTAAAACTTCCTTAACTTTAGATTTAAATTGTCGTCTGCAACACCTTTCAATTTGGACCAGTCTAAAATTTTCTTATGTCGGAATGGGTTAAATATGTTGGGTTGATAATCGTAAACCTAAGAGGGATAGTAGCTGGAGGCTAGGAAAGGATGTAGTGGTAGTACCGGTGTGAGAAATACCGAGAATCCATTGTTAAGTGCTCAAGCCGCCGCGATATGACTGAAATAATGTTAAAAGCGGTGTTTAACCAAATTCAATCAACCATTCAATCTTATTAGATATGTATTTACACAGAAGGCTGTAGAATATCTACTACACGCGCAATTCTTATTTGTGCCAACATTTAAAAGTTGTATGTGTCCTTAGTGTTAAATCGAATAGGTTGACTTTCAAATCAGTTATAGTTACGATGCACCTTTGTAAAATCCGAGGTCGTAGACTGTGAAATTCTGTGCACGCGAATCGAAAAGATCAAACCTTAATATAATGCTCAAATAAAACATCCTGCTGAAATCATTATTTCATAGGTAACAATTACCAAGTACACTTGTAATCTTTACAAAACTGTACTCGGCTGAGGGTGATGAACCCCCATCGTTGGCTTACCTCCAGACATACTATCTAATCATCTCACCGTGAACTTGAAATTGGCCCAAACAAACCACACGTCATTCATCATCATTTACCAGTTATCACTATTTTTTACTCTTAACCTTACATTCCCCGAAAACTACGTTACAAAGAGAGGTGCTTACAGAGTTTTGGTGAATGCACTGTGGCTGAATTGACCTGAATCGCGGCTGTCAATCAAATAATCAGTGGACCAATGAAATCGTTCATTTTGACCACGACTGAGATTTCATCTCCGATATTGGCCGCCATTTTATTCAACCCTTTTCGTTAGTTCGGCTGTAGTTAAGACGTTTAGGTCACCAAACAACCATTCTACTCATTCGTTACATGCTGCAAGCCACAATTTTTTAAAAATAATAAAAAAAAAATGGAAGTGGGACTTCTTGTCGGAGTCAACGGGGTTGGTGTGCAAGAACAGCGGTTTGTCAATAACCCTCTGGCGGGCGGTGTTTATCGCTGTGACAGGTATCGTGTATTTGTGCAATATCGCTGTAACATGGCAGGGCCATAACATAGGTATTGAGAAAGCGCATTCCTTGTTATGGCTCAAATGAAATATATTCGATTATCGACATAATAGACTTTTACATGGCAAAGTAATCACTTTACTTTCGTTATGAATGGTTGTTACACTGATAAGTAGCTTGATAGTGTAGACTAAGGCCCGACTGCACTTGTACGTTCAAGCTAACACCTATTACATATTAAACGAGCATAAAAATCAAATGCACACGCTCGCGAAAACCAGAGTTAAGATGGTCTGACGTTTCTGCGACATCTCTGTGTTCGGAAAGCTCAGTCGATAACGCGCTGTGCTTTCAGTTGACTAGTCGCTGACCCCACCCACTTACTCCTTTGGCCGAGGGAGTGAGTTATTTTGCAAAACCTATAGTAGCATATAACAAAAATATAGAACCGTTGGTTTGCGACCTTAACGTTGTAACTACAGAATAAGCTGTAGTTACGACGTTTAAGTCGCTAAACAACAAATATGTATCACAAAAATGGCGGTCAATGTCGGAGTTTAGATGTCAATTTCGGGCTGAATGAGTAATTTGATTGGTCGATATATTCCTTGATTGACAGTCGCGATTGGTCAATCATGGAGACCTGACTTCGAACCCCGGCTCGGTCAACAAATACATTGTAATTTATACTGTTAAGTGTGTTAATACCCATGTATGCTTTGTATAATGTTGTTTTGTATATCGACGATGGACCATACGTGTTCAAGTCGTTATCTTGAATACAATTTCTGTTCTTTTCTGTTCCTATCTACAGATCGGATAGTGCAGACCCTGATCAGACAGAAAAAAATTACATCAATGGTGTAACTAAAGCGGTGAGGTTAATTTCGAGAGCTACAGAGGGCGAAGTTCGTATTTCATACTTCAATATTTCACCAATACTGCCATAAGCCCTATGTTGTTGGTTATCATTTTATATCGTTTCTCTGAGACTATTCAAATAAGTTCACACAACGTAATATTTCGTTGAGAGAAAAGGATTTATAAATGCTATTAACACCCCCCCCCCACACACACACACTATCTAGACCTCTGTTTATTAAAACGCCGCTGACAATTAAAATACGAGGGATCCATCAAGCTTACCAATTAGAACAGAACTAATTTAATGACCCTTGATATTTTATCTCAGGCATTATTGTAGGTTTGGCGATTTAAATGCCATAGTTACTGGTCATTCAACTCTTGTTACGACGTTTAGGTCCCTCTGGCATCAACGATTCGCCATTTGTTACATGTCCTGACCATATATCTTAACCGTTTCCTGTACAATCACTGCTTTTTACGTCCTTGTGATTTTATACTTTTGAAAACATTGTGGGAAAAGAAGAAATTGCTTGTGACAAGCAATTTCTTCTTTTTCCACAATATTTTCCACCCTACTGAACGGTTATATTTCAAATTAAATCCACTATAAATTTTCGTCTGCAAAACCTTTCAATTTTGGACAGGTATAAAAAAGATAAAACAGAAAAGGGTTAAAAACAATGGTCAGTCGAACGCCATGACGGAGGTCAGTTGGAGTGACCTGCGATCCTTCCATTGATTTGGTATTTGACAGGATCGACATCCTTCAGCTTTTATTGTGCTATGATATATTTTATATGTACTCTTATTCTATATCCCTTAACCCTTTCCAACTCAATCCCTCCTTTTTACGCCCCCCCCCCCAAGAAAAAAACTTTGGAAAACATTGTTAAAAATGAAGAAATTGCTTGTCTCAAGTAATTTCTTCATTATCCACAATGTTTTCTATCCAAAAAGACAAATATATAAAATTACATCAACTCAAAATTGTCGTCTGCAGCTTCTCTCAATTTGGACCAGTCTAAAATTTTGCTGTGTTGGAATGAGTTAAGAAAGCAGACCTAAATTTGAACCGGTTTTCACATCAAAGGCAACATCGATTCATTCATCAAATAGATCAGTAATGAATGGAACGTAGTAGGAAACATACGTAAAATAGAACGTTTTAATCGCATATCATGTATTGTGTAAACGGATAAACGCCTGATAAAACAATCTCATTAAATTTAAGTACTAAGATTTCCTGGGGTCGTTGTACTCATTAATTTGTTTTCTAAGAGAGACAATGCCCACAAAAGCAGACGAGTGTCTGTAAATTTATTTGATTACGAAAGAATATTTCTCGGCTTCCATTTTTTCTGAGACGCTTTACTACTGTTAGATATTTCGTTAGAGACTCCGTATACGGCATGTTTACAGTATACGATATATTAACCCATTCCCACACAACAAAATATTAGACTGGTCCAAATTGAAAGAATCTGGAGACAACACTTTCAAGTTAGTGGAATTTAAATTTTTTTCGTCATTTTGGTTTGAAAACATTGTGGATAATGAAGAAATTGCTTGATACAAGCAATTTCTTCATTTTCCACAATGTTTTCCAAAGCTTTTTCCTCGAGGGGCGTAAAAAGGAGGGCTTTTGTGGGAATGGGGTCAATGGTGTATCCTAATAACGCGGCATTAGTAAAACCTGTACTATTTTATCATCAGTACTTGACGGAATCATCGTTTGAAGACGTGAGCATTGATGTCCGCCAAAGGAGACTATCTAAGTATCACGGTAATCAGATCAGGCCAACAAAGAGATAATGCTGGACCATATTATCAGCGCAAAGATCAGAGCATTATTTTTTATGAATTTATAAAACCTAATGTAATCAGACAAATTGAACTTCTCAAATGTAACTATGATACTTGAAATGT
Organism: Fragum fragum; assembly: GCA_946902895.1. Taxonomy (NCBI): domain Eukaryota; kingdom Metazoa; phylum Mollusca; class Bivalvia; order Cardiida; family Cardiidae; genus Fragum; species Fragum fragum. Next base: position 6,601,301 of record OX336379.1, on the reverse strand, counting down.
TGACTTCAGAAAAATCAAAGTACTGAAAGTACTGTAAGCTAGAAAAAAACAGGACTTAACCTATTACAACATGACATAATCTTAGACTGGTTCAAATTGAAAAAAGCTGCAAACGACAATTTCAAAATGGTGGAATTTAGAAAATGTTTGCCTTGCAGGATAGAAAACATTGTGATAATTGTCCACAATGTTTTCTAAAACTTACTTCTTGAGATGCTTAGAAAGCGAAATTGAGTGGGAATGTGTTAAATAGCATGCTTTTGAAAGAGTTCGCTATAATTTAAATAATAGAGTTTATAATATTCCGGAAATGCATACTATTTATGGCGAGGGCATTAAATGGATTTAGTATTTAAGCCTCTAGTGATAGTTTGCACTTATTGAACTTATAGAGAAGATCTGAAAAAATTGTCAACTTCTGACGTTTGGCTATCTAATCACAAAAACGCGAGAGTGAGGCACTATTTATTATTAATTATTTACCTTCTTTTTTTCACATTCTTCCCAACACGTTCTCTTTATCACCTGAAAAAAAAACAATATTCTGCGTCTGCAACGGATGTACACGTCTAAAAAACATGCACAGAAAATATTTGTGAAAAACAATCAGAATCTCAACCAATTAACATGGTTGTTTTCGCCGAGTAAACACTGCAACAAATTTTCCCATAATTTTGACTGATGGGCACGCTAGAAATGGCGTTGTCACATGACAAGAACATTTGTCCCCGTTGAACATGACTCATGCTGAACCTTTCATCAAAATTTTGAATTCAAATCATGATATAAATTGAAAGAGGGATAAAGAAATTAATTGTACGGAGTGGAATTCAAAGATTCTTTCTAAAAATTGAATTGACCCATACGGAAAAAAATCATACCAGACCATGTTTCGTAGAAATATTGACAACAGAGTTTGGGTATATAAATCCATTGACCAAAACAAGTATAATGGGCGACCCATTGTTATTACGGCATTTGGATTTTCCACTTACGCAATATTGACGAACCCACGATACTTCTGGAAGTGAAAATATGTTCTATGTCTCAGTGAACTTTAACCCAATTACATCTTTATGCTAAATCTAAGCAAGTATTATTGGCAATATGTGGGACATGCACACATATACAAGTATACAGCCTGTTATTATAACAGGTTTAGATATTAAATGGGGGGGGGGTCTGCGTTAAATAACATAAACTAACATCAACATGAATACAAACAATTTAAGTATGCAAACAAGAATAAATAAGTACAGAAATAAGACAGACGGCATGAAAACGATGAAAGCTGATTTTATACTAGCGGTAAAAAAAACTGATTACTTTATCATACCCGAGTCGGCTGTCAATCAAGAAATATATCGACCAATCAAATTACTCATTAAGCCAAGATTGAGATTTAAACTCACACGTTGGCCGCCATTTGTGTGAAATAATTTGTTGTTTGGCAACTTAAATGTCGTACCCACATCTTATTTAATCTGTAGTTGCGACGTTTAGGTCGCAAGCCAAGGATTTTCCTTTTTAGCTCACCTGAGCACGAAGTGCTCTGGGTGAGCTATTGTGATCGGTCATCGTCTGTCCGTCCGTTCACAATTTACAAAAAATCTTCTCCTACTAAACTTACCATGAAATTTCAACAAAACTTCACATCCTGAGGTCATGCCCTTTCAAAAAACTTCAAAGAATTGAAACCCATGAAGAACTCTGGTTACCATAGCAACGGAGTGAAAAAACTTCAAAATCTTCTCCTCCCAAGCTGTAAGGCTAAGAGCTTTGATATTTTGTACAAATCATCATCTATTGAACCTCTACCAAAATACTTCAAAGAATTATCGTTTTCTGAAAAGTGGCCCTTTTCTGTGCGATCCCTGATTTTACATAGAAATAAATAAGGAAAACTTTAAAAATCTTCTACTACCAAAGCATTCGGCTTAGAGCTTTGATATTTGGTACAAATCATCATCTACTGACCCTCTTCCAAAATATTTCAAAGAATTGCCGCATTCTGAATATAAGCCCTTTTCTGTGCGATCCCTGATTTTACAAAGAAATAAGAATTAAAACTTTAAAAATCTTCTTCTCCCAAACCAAAAGGCCTAGAGCTTTGATATTTTGTACAAATCATCTATTGACCCTCTACCAAAATGCATAAAAGAATTACTGCATTCTGAAAATTAGCCCTTTTCTTTGTGATCCCTGATTTTACCTAGAAGGAAATCTTTTAAAATCTTCTTCTCCCAAACCATAAAGCCGAGAGCTTTGATATTTAGTGTGTAATATTACCTATTGACCCTGTACTAAAATATTTCATAGAATTACTGTATTCTGAAAAATAATCTTTTCTGTGCAATCCCATCATAGAAAATGTTCTCCTTCTAAACCATTAGGTATAGAGCTTTGATAGTTGGTTTGTATTAATACCTATTGTATTAATACCTATTGACCCTCTACTTAAGTATTTCAAAGAATTACCATACTCTTGAAATTAGCTCAAGATGATTGGATCTTCACTTTACCTAGTAATAAAGGAGAAAATTTTTAAAAATCTTCTTCTCCAAAATGATTAAGTGTGGGGCTTTTATATCGTGTATATTATATCATAAGGCCTTGAGCCATCATATTCAGGGGAGCGATATAGGAACATCATGGCCCTCTTGTTTGTTACATGCTAATGACCATAGTTTTTGCAAAAAAACGTCGTTTAAAATCGAAGCGGGACTTCCTGTCGGAGTCAATAGGCGTGGCCAAAGATGTAAGTTGGCGGGACCAGCGATTGGTCAGTTATTTCAAATATAAGGTGGAAACTTTATTTTTATATGTAGTGGACGTCAACAAAAATAAAATCCATATTCACTTCTGAAACTTCACTGGTGACATCGTTCGATTTTCTGTCATCTCGGTGTCCGTTGATTTCCGTTTGTTTTCATATAAATATTAGGCCTATAATAGGAGGTTAATAACATGTTTACATATTCCATGAGCCATATGAATAGTTTTATTATTGTTGGAACTTTGCAACTTCGTATTTTTCTTCATTTGCCCTTTTTAGCCTTTTTCTTATCCTTATTGATCTTATTTTTTGTTGAACATTGGCTAAATTATACTAATATAGGACCTACACGGGTCTCATATTGGTATTTTGCCCAGTCTCTGCCCACGAAGAAAAAGACTGACACATAAATTGTTGTTTTATTTGTTTGTTTGTTTACTTTTTAAAGTTGTATCAACATATACCGATTCAAGATTTTTTAAGAATAATCGCTGTCCCCGCCCACTTCATTCGTTAGCACCACTCACTGACTCCAACAGAAAGTTCAACTTCGATTTGAAACCGCGTTTTTTTTCAAAATTTGTGGCCAGTAGCATGTAATAATAAGTAGAATTGTTGGCTGCCGACCTAAACGTCGTTACTACAGCTTGGAAAAGCTGTAGTTACGACGTTTAAGTCGATAAATCAACAAAAAACTTAAAAACATGGCTGCCAATTTTGGAGTTCAAAACTCAATTCTAGTCAAAATGGATGATTTCACTGATCGAGTAGTTATTTGATTGACAGCCGCGACTGGTTAATTACTGCAGTGTCACAGTGTTAAAAATAATATTACTTTAAAGAAAAGTATTTACAATAAAATTTATTATTTTTTCCGTTTATCGCCAGGGTATTGAATATTCGTAGCTATAGTTTAAGTTGCACTTCTGTGCAGTCTGATCTTTGTCTTTACTTCCCGCTAAAACCGGAATATAACGTGAGTCTTTCAGTATGTAAAAAGGCTCTGTATTCTTCAAGAAGGTGGCATAGAAATTTTCCCCAGATCAGTGTTTGATTTCCCATTTATGACGTTTTGATAATTCAAATCCATTTCATAGTTCTCGTCGTTCTTGTCGCGGTGCAAAATCACCCACATCTTATTATATTACAAGTTTTACTGAAGAGATATATTTGTTATTTTGAATAAATATGTTTGTTCCATACAGTAAGAGAAACCTAGACTATGAACTGCGGTTACCCTATATGGACTTTTATTCGAATTACGTTGGTGGTCCTTCTTCTTTTTCAATGCTCTGTTGCGACGGGTTCATCTTTGATTTGAGCATAAACGCTTATGTTTCTTTGTTGTACATTCGCGATTCGTTATGCAGGATATCTATGTTCAATTAATAAAAAGTTAAGAGTTGAAGAGAATTTTTAAGGAATAAAACAAAAAAACTAATCACACTGTATGAATACGCTGTCGGAATGGGATAACTCCTCGTTTCTTTATCGTGAAAGAAGATTACTGAACAAAACACTAGTAGCTTGAGACTGATCCAAATTGAAAGATGTTGCAGACAACAATGAAAATTGGACGCAATTTGAAATGAAACCATCCTATGTGGTAGGAAATATTGTGGGAAAGGAGTAATTGCTTGTTACAAGCAATTTCTTCTTTTTCCACAATGTTTACTCAAGCATTAAAATCATATCAACGTAAAATCCAGGGTTGGAACAGGAAAAGGTTAAAGAGCAAATTGATTCTTTTAGTAACAGCTACCAGTTATAAGCAACAAAGGTTTGAAGAGTTGTTCTTGGCAATAATAGGATTTCATTGTATGGATTTCACTCATCTCGAATATCTTCTAATGTCGAAGTCAGTTGACGAAGGGCTGGTCCCGCGCCATACCTCCAACAGGAATTTCGACCTAGATGGCAAATAGGGTTATTTTCCAAAATTTATGGACCGTAACATGTAACAATCAAAGTACTGAAAACTACAGTAAGCTAGCAAAGCATTGTTTTTTGTTTTTTTTTTTGTTTTTTTTTTTTTTTGTCAAACGTTATCATGTTAAAGAAGTGAAGTTAAAGTTACCAAGGAGTTAGCCCATTCCCACACTATCCCTCCTTTTTACGCCCAGTTGTGGAAAAGAATGTGGAAAATGAAGAAATTGCTTGTTACAAGCAATTTCTTCATTTTCCAAATCGTTTTCTACCTAAAGAGATAAATATCTTAGAATTTTCAACTTTGGTCAGAGTCATTTCGAACACGATGTGCTCAAGTGAGCCAAAACACCTAGGAGATGAACTTCCATGCAGAGTTTGCAATTTTCCTGCAATACATAAGAATCTACTTTTTGTAGCGTAGGCATTTAGTGGTTAAGCCTCCAGTGGCGGTTTGCACCCGTTGAACTTTGAGACGACCTCAAAATTTTGTCTGTTAACTTAAGCTATCAAAGCTTAGGCTTTGCTAGCTAAAAATAGAATGGTTGGTTCGCGACCTGAAAGCTCGCATACGCGAATTAACTTAGAAAAAAAATTTTTTTTTTGTTTTGTTTTTTTTTTTTTTTTTTTTAATTGATATCAACGATCCTTAAATTCCTGGTCCCGGTTTCACAATCGACTTTAAAGTCAAATTGGAGTAGTTGATATCATTCTTCCTTTCTAATTCAGGTACTATGTTTGTATAACTTTTAAATAGCTTCAAATTGATGCACTTATAAATTTTAATGAAATAATCTCAACTAGTTCTCTTATAAGAATTTTGCATGTTTTCCCTGGAGTAATTAGTCGAGGATGTTAAGTACCAATCTACATAGACATTTTAAGTATATTGCTCTTAAAATAAAATTTCCCTACGGTGATGACTAATTAAGTGAAAGACCCTTAACGGCTTTGGTATACAAAGTTCAGTAGCCGCTGAAACAAAACCTAGGTGAAAGATGATAAGATTTTAAACGGTCAAAGGGAGCTTCGTTTCAGGGAGCTATACGTCGATGGGCGAGCAAAATATCGCAAATACAGCTTTATTTTTGCTGTATTTATGACATTTTACCCTCCAACTGACGTATAACAGTTCGTTTCGTTATCGAAATCAAAAGATCTGAAAGTACCGACTGTCAAGAAAAGTTGGAGTTAGTATGATTTCGATCTGCTCCGAAATTACAAGTTAGATTGAACTTTCCAGATGTAATGACCATATCGAGACCTAGACGGGATACCCTTCTATCCATCCTGATCTAATGGTCAGTTTTTCAGCAATCAAATCGCGACTATATGCTGCTAAAAGGGCTGAAATATTTGCCTTATATCATTCGTTCGATTAATCGAAGAATAAATTCTTCCATTAATTTTCACGCATTATTGATTATTAAGCACGACATGCTTATAGTTAAGACTGGTTAAACATTAGAAAGATCAAATCGACGGATCACTGGCCACGCCCACTGAGCTCCGACAGGAAGTTCCTCTTCGATATTAAACAGTGTTATTTTGCCATATATATGATCATTAACATGTAACATGTAAAATGGTAGCTCGGCGGCCTTAACGTCGTAACTGCCGCTTAAAAAAACTAGAGATACTACGTTTAAGTCGCCAAACCGACAAAAAGAGCTTCAATTAAATATCGGCCAATATCGGAGTTTGAGTTCATTCTCGTCCGAATGAATGATTTGATTGGTCAATTTAGTCTTTGATTGGCAATCGCTATCCGTTAATTGACTCATCAACTCTTTCATTTGATTAGTGAACACCCCCCCTTTCAACCCTGGTTATGCTGAACCCGGAATATTTCTGCTTTTGTCGGATGTATAGAAAAAGATCAGTCTGCACATAAGTGCAGTCTGATCTTACTCTACACAGCTTTTTATCCTTTTTAAGTCAGAGTTGTCAATAGAGTTTAAACTTTAAAATAAATATTGATCCATAATCAGTACTTTCTGAGCTTTCAGGCATTTTATTTCATCCCAGTTTGGAAATATTTCATTCAGCATGATAAGGCGACATGGAAAGTCATTTCTCAAAAAAAATACATTCTCGCATTTCAAGTTACTTTTGAAAATTCAAAACTCGTTAATTTGATAAATTGCCCCACTTATAACATTCTCTCCAAATCTAGCTTAATGACTTTCCATATTCGGGAACGAGCGTGTGGGTCCGGAACTGAAATTATCTAATATTTTTAGCCTCGTCTTTATATTTAGTAGGGGTTATTACAACACATCTGCACCAGCTAGTGGACAGTGAGGGGTGTGTCAGAAATAAAGACAGCCGCATGCCCTGTAAGGCACGTGTAAAAATTGGATTATTTTAGTCATCAGATTGCGAAACGACCCGGCTGTCATTATTATGGCACTCGATAATGGGGATCTGTCAGACTCATAAAACGTTTCCAATACCCTTTCCACTGAATCTATACACGGTACTACTTTTTAAAAAAAAACATATGCATATAGTGTTTTCTTTATTTAAGAGGATTGTTTGAGGTGTAAACGGAGTATGTTTTATGAAGTGTTTTCTTTTTCCAAAGACGTTTGTTATTCTCCTTACATCGTAGAACTCATATGAGGTCAAATTACGTTTTTGAGGTCGGGGCGTTTAAGCATTCAATGGTCTCTGTCAATATTAACGACTAAAAAATCGTGAAATTATCTTAACATTTGCACAAAAATCGGAGCAGTTTTTAACCCATTTCCAGACGACAAAATTTTAGACTGTTTAGATTGGTTTAAAATGAAAGGAGTTGCAGACGTTTGACAACTAGATCATAATTTACGAAACTTTAGTTTCGGTCGCCGAAATAAACGTCATATAAATTTGGTTATGCATTGCTTAGCTATTCTTTCACTAAATGTTGTGACCCGTTATCACATGCCTACTATGTACAGAAAATCTACATTTAATACAATAATGATAGATATTGCATAATACGCAGGTATTCGGACCGAATAAATTCGGGCGCTTACAGACAGAAAAAGAGGTCTTTCGTCATGTCCAATTGAGAAACTTCTTCGGCTTGTACTTTCATGCAATAATATCTTATTCACTTTTTTCTGTCACTTGTAGAGTCCACCTAAATTCGCATTCGATGTAATATCATTTTTCGGGTCCCTGCAAATATCAACGACCTCGAAATGCGTTAATTCCGTAATCAATGGTGTCTAGAAGTGTTTATAAGTCTTGTTAATAAAGATGATAAATTCCATTAATGATACAAAGCACCCATTTTTCAAATGAGACTGCCCATTGTGGACTTGTATGATCGAGAATGGATGCAAGTGTCAGTGGTCGCTTCGATGAAATTTTGGCTTTTAATGTCAATTGGACAATGCATTACACCGCGTCTTTATAACGTCTAAAATACTGAAGATATTGTAAAGTACAATAGAATATTTAACATACAATTTTGCAATTGAACAAAAACATTGGTGAGAAACGAGCCCCTCAACTTCCTTATCTTCTTCCACCAGCTTTAGAGATTGATTTCATTTCATACTAGCACACCATGAACGGTGTGCTAGTATAAAATGAAATCAATCTTTGAAGCCGGTGAAAGACGATAAGGAAGTTGCTTATTGTTCAATTCAATCTAGCACAATGCAGCAAAGTCTTAGACTGCTTTAAAATGAAGTGATGTGCAGACGAGAGTTTATCTCAATTTAAAGTAAGTGCAATATTGACAAGATAATATTGTTTGTTACAGGGAGAAACAGATAGTCAAAACAATTTTCCCTTAAAGTCGAGTATTTCAGCTGTGCTTCAAATAATGGGGATTGTGGAGACAAGATGATATTTTATGGACTAGATTAACACGTAAATATTCAGACAAAAGTAGATCCGATGTAATATCAAAGTAAATATGGCATTTTATTACTCCTCCACCTCCTGCATAACAAAAATGCGTGGCTGCTCATGTAAGACCTTTCAGAATGGCACAGCGGTCGCGACAGCCAGCCTTTTGAATCCCGCTTTGGTTCAATAGACTATGTAGGATACCGTTTACAAGGCGTTGGTGTTGGCGAGTTGTTTTGTCAGTCTTAACGAAAGGCTTGTGGTCAGCGGGCGTGAAATAATATGTCATAACTACAGCTTTATTCAAGCTGAAGTTACGACATTTTGCACGCCCAACGAGGTTATTTCTTTTTAAATGAGTTAAATCATCACTCTCGCAAATACGCACCGTCTTCAACTTACGTATGTTCCGCTAAATTCGCAAATCTTGCGATGACTTTTCAGTTAGATCAATGTCCAAACTAAATATTGATCCCAACAACCAGACCTACAGTGCCATCAGCCCTTTGATTTTAATACATTCCTGAACAAGGATTTTATTCAGCGTGACAAGGGTTAATATTATGTTTTATAAGAGAAAGTTGATCAAATATATAGTTTTTAAAAAAACTATGTCCAGATGTTATATACTGCTGATAAGGAATTAAAGTGATGGATATCATAGAATCTCGGTTTGTTGAAGGAATCCGGGAAAAGCCTTGCCAAAGAGTAACAATGTCCAATACCATTCCAAATCCATAAGCAGTTTCAGAGGAGAATACAATTAAAACTGTCTAATGTTTAAAATGATGCTGAAAGCCTCGCCTTAATACAAGCCATGTTTATCAACCAATGAAAATGGCCATTGTTATCATCCAATCAAAACTCTTGAAGAAATTCAAGGTAAGTATATTGACTTCGCATTTCACACCTCAAACTCCGAACTCCAAAGTTGTACTCCAGACTTCAAAATTTCCCTTCAAACTTCACGATTCAAACTTCACACTGCAGATTTGATGTACAATTTTCAGACTCCAAGCTTTAACGTTTCATTGTACTTTATGTTTGTGATATGAAGTTTGAATCTATAAAGTCATCACTGGTCCTTTTTGCTCTCATTATAATTTCTAGTGAGTTCTTTCAGAGCATTAATCTTTAGATGAATTCTCGAGTTTCACAAAGTGACGATAGAAACTATAAATCCGCTATATCTGGAGAGAGAAAAACCATTGACGGACACAGAATATGACAATGGGAGCAGGTCTTCGATCAGTGGAGCAAAGAAGTAACTTTTTAAGCTAGCAAAGCGTCAGTTTTGGAAGCTTAATTCAATAGAAAGACTTCGAGGTCGTCTCAAAGGTCAACGAGTGCAAACTGTCCTGGTGACTTAACCACTAAATCCGTTAAATGCCTACGCCATAAAAAGTAGTTCTTATGTATTTCAGAAATATTGCAAACTGTATAAGCAAGCGCATCCCCCAGATATTTTAGCTCACTTGAGCACATCGATCCTGAAAGAAGTTGCAGACGACAATTTCAAATTGTTGAAAATTCTAAAATATTAATCTTTTTATGTAGAAATCAATGTGGAAAATGAAGAAATTGCTTGTAACAAGCAATTTCTTCATTTTCCACAGTGTTTTCTTCAACAATTTTCTTGAGGGGCGTTAAAAGGAGGGTTTGTGTTGAAATGGGTTAACTCCTTGGTTATTTTAACCTCGTTCGTTTGAAAAAGAAAGATTATTGAACAAAACAATACTCTGCTAGGTTACAGTACTTTTCAGTACTTTGATTATTACAAAACGAATAGTCATATTACATACATGTAGACATGTGGACAGCTACACTTCTCAGATAATTATCAGTTCGAAAATAAACAAACAGCATTACATTCGATCTTGCTCGAGCGACCACTTCCACGTCCATTAAACGACCAAAATCAAAACCCCTTTCTTAAATCAAAAGCTCTTATGAGGTTAAAGGTAGGTATCGATATCTTTTTCATGTCACATATTTTAATTATTTTTATTTCCTCTCATATATTATTTGAATACAATATGTCGCAAAGTAATTTGCCAAAAATCTGAGGTCGCTTATCAGAAATCAAAGGACTGAAAGCCCTGAGAGCGGTTTTGCTGGTTTATCAGTTACCGCGATCTTTATTGCGAGCATTTTTCATCAATATGAATGAGTAAATCGTACACCTTAGTAGGAGGAGCAGCTGGTTGCTCGATAAGGGTGTAGTGGTAGTATTGGTGTGTGAACTACCAGGAATCCATGGTTAGGAGCTCCAGCCGCCCCGATATAATTGAAATACTATTAAAAGTTGGGTTAAACCCTATTCAATCAATCATAACCTATTACAGTTTACCGAAATCGCTATTTTGAATTAATCGCAACGTTTTCTTCTAAAAGGGCAAATCCATAGGGGTAACATAATTTCAATTTTCAAAATTCTATTTATAAACGAGTTTATTGATATTCATTGAATTTTCTTAAGAACGTTTCAAAACCACTTTATTGGAGTTTTTATTTTTACCTTTTCGTTTTTACGGCCTCGCTTACGTCCCTTACCTATTGGTTACACATGCTTAACTCCCCTGAATTGTGACGTCATAGTAGAAGTTTATTAAAAATGGACGTAGAGTATGAAAGCGATTTGAGCGATATTCCCGATGAAGAAATTGATGTTTCTGGTACTGTAAGGCCATATATTTACGAACCAGTTTGAAGGACAATCACTCCGGAATCGAGAGATGGTGATGACAATAGTTCTTCGTCTTCTTTTTGTCACGATTTTGACGATATGTCCCTGAGGTGTCGACATGGTGAGTGATTAATATTTGCGGCGAATATTGCCCTTAAAACCATTTGAAACGTTATAAATTTAAATTATCCCCTTTTTAAACGTTTAAATCATAAATGTTGCGTAGTATGAACATAAAACATATCTGTATTGACTTGAACAACGAATTTAAATCGAGATCCCAATGAGGTGTATTTGCCCCGATTCTTATTACAGCTTTTTGGCTCAGCATCCAGATAGGTCCAGACCCAATCACAGAACATCAACCATTAGCTGTTATTAATCCAAATGTACTAAAACCTAGTAATTCGTATGTTTGTGCCTGTTTGCTGAAATCAACACGGTGGTCCGTCCCGGTCGAGAAACACACAAGAAATTCTTCGCTAACATATTTATGTCTTCTCTTACTGTCTTTGTCTGCAGATGTAGAAACAAATCCTGGCCCAGAATTCCCATGTGGTTCGTGTCAATATGAGGTTCTTAACGAAGACAATGCTGTTGAATGCGACACCTGCCAAAGATGGTTCCACGTCAAATGTCAGGATATTACTAATGAAACCTATTTTGATCTTGTAGCTCGAGACACATCTTTCTCCTGGATCTGCTCAATCTGTGAAGCCCAAAATTTCTCTAGACATTCAAATCTTTCAATTTCTTCTTTTTCATCTCATAATAGCTACAGTGTTTTGAGTGAGCAGTCCAACTTACAACATCCAAGTACCACCTCCGGAAATACAGTACAGAGACAGAGATCTAAACAAAATAAAATTCCTTTTCAGCTTAAAGTAATTTCAGTTAATTGCCAGTCCATTGTCAACAAAAAAGCAGAATTTCTTTGTATGATAGATCAACATAAACCTGATATAGTTGTAGGTACAGAATCCTGGTTAAATAGACATCATGCAGATTGTGAATTCTTCCCAAAATCCCTAGGATATACACCCTTTAGATTAGACAGGTCAACCAAAGGTGGGGGAGTATTCATCCTGGTTAAAGATACTTTCCTTGCAACAGAGCAGAAAAAACTAAAGACTGATTGTGAAATTATTTGGATTAAATTACAGGCCAGAACATGTAAACCTCTTTATATAGCAGCCTACTACAGACCGTAAGAATCCGACATCCACAGCTTTAACGAGTTCAAAAAGTCCTTAGACCTGACAAGAAACCTTAAAGGATCTTTTTGGGTGCTAGGTGATTTTAACTTACCAAAAATCTCATGGAACTGTGATCATATACCAGTATTAAAGTCAGGATGCAGTTATACCAACTTGTATGAAGAATTTAATGACTTACTTTCAGATTTCAACCTCACTCAGATGGTAACAGAAAACACCAGAGGAGAAAATACACTGGACCTCTTCCTAACATCAAACCACACCTTAATTAAAAATGTAAAATGTCTTCCAGGTATATCGGACCATAATATTGTCTCTATTTTTGCAGATACAAAGCCACAGATGACAAAACAACAACCTAGACAGGTTCATCTGTACAAAAAAGCTGACTGGGGTAGCTTTAAAATCTACTTGGAGCAAGTTAAAAATGAAATTCTGAAAGATCATCACTCTAATTCTGTTGAAGAAATTTGGTTAAAATTTTCAGATGCAATCTCCACAGGTATCGAGAAGTATGTTCCAACAAAACGACTTGGCCTCAAGAGATCGCTTCCATGGATTACACAGCCTATAAAACGCCTTATCAGAAAAAGGGATCAACTCTATTTCAGATTGAAGAAAGAAGGAAACAACAAGATGAAGACTGCTCTCAAGGCTCTAAAAAGAAACATCAAAAATCAAATTAAAGTTTCCTATATTAATTATATTGAATATATTTTAGGCCTAGATGGAACCACTGAAGACAAAGAGAAAGCAATTAGATTTAACAATAAGAAACTTTTCAGTCTTTTAAAGAATGCCAAGCAAGATGCAACCGGAGTAGCCCCTCTTCTCGATAAAATTTCAGGTCCCATCAAATCAGACAACACAGAAAAGGCGAATATCCTAAATCAACAGTTCCAGTCAGTCTTCACTCCAATGACACCGATTTCTTTGGCTCAGTCCTGCCTCTCATCTATAAGACAAAATGTATTCTCTTCCTCTTTCAGCAAATACCCAGTTATGCCGAACATTACTATTTGCACCAGTGGAGTACAAAAACTTATTTCCAACCTGAAACCAGACAAAGCAGCAGGACCAGACAACATCAAACCTCTTGTACTAAAAAACTTATGTTATCAAATTTCCCCTATCTTACAAATTCTCTTTCAGAAATCCCTAGACACAGGCACTCTTCCCCAAGTTTGGACAAAAGCAAACGTGACTCCACTCTTCAAGAAAGGAAACAAAGAAGATCCTGCAAATTACAGACCTATATCTTTAACATGTATACTGTGTAAAGTTCTAGAACATATTGTAGCATCAAATCTAACTGAACATTTTGACAAAAATAATATCCTTTATGACTTGCAGCATGGTTTTAGAGAAAGACGTTCATGCGAAACCCAGCTACTTCAACTGACCGACCATCTTGCCAGAAACCTGACTGAAGGAAAACAAACTGATCTAGTTTTGTTAGACTTCAGCAAGGCTTTTGACAAAGTTAGCCACTTAAAACTTTTGTATAAATTGCAGGAACATGGTGTTAACAATGCTACCCTTTTGTGGATTAAATCTTTTCTAATAGGCAGAACACAAAAAGTAGTCTTAGAAGGTGGATGCTCATCAGAAGTACCAGTCACGTCTGGAGTACCTCAGGGATCTGTACTTGGCCCTCTTTTGTTTCTTTTGTATATAAATGACCTTCCAAATGACATCACATCCCAAGTTCGTTTGTTTGCAGATGACACTGCCGTTTACTTAGCTATTAACAACAGACAAGACTGTTTGACCCTACAAGAAGATCTAGACAAGTTAATGCAGTGGGAGAAAAGGTGGGAAATGGAGTTTAACCCCAGCAAATGCATTGTCCTAAATATTACTAAAAAGAAGAAAAAGATTTCCTTTGATTACAGGTTACATGGACAAGTACTAGAGACTGTGGACAATGCCAAATACCTAGGAGTTACAATATCTGGAGATCTTTCCTGGAACAAACACATTGACAACATAACATCAAATGCTAATAAAACTTTAGGTTTTCTCCGCAGAAACATCCAGACCAAAAATAAGAAGATCAGAGAAATAGCGTATAAAACTTTAGTGAGACCCCAGGTAGAATACGCATCAACAGTTTGGAGCCCCTACACAAAAACCTATATCAACAAAGTGGAAAAAGTACAACGTAGAGCGGCAAGATGGGTTCAAAATAATTTCTCTCATTATGACAGTGTTACCTGCATGCAGAAGGAGCTTGGTTGGGAAACTCTCCAATACAGACGAGACATCTCCAGAGTCACCATGTTTTATAAAATCGTTAACAATTTTGTTGCAGTGCCAGTACCAGCTTATCTTGAAAGACCAGTGAGGACCACCCGACATATGCACACAGCATCTTTCAGACAGATCCACACAAATGCAGCCTACTTTAAATATTCTTTTTTTCCCTACACAGTGATACTATGGAACAGCCTTCCAGAAACAATTGTACAGCAACCTGATATTGCAGCATTCAAAAAGAGTCTTGATTCTTTTCAGATAGTGAGCCGTCCCTGAATGACCAAAATATGTTTTATCAGCTCTTTTAACCTAACACTCACAATACTTTTAAAATTTTGCACCCTAACAAATGTCTAACAGTTTTTATTCCAGCACAGACGCGCACCTGCCAGTAATACCCGAAAGGGGAGTTGGGCAGTATATATAGATAGATAGATAGGTGACGTTTACGAATGGGACCCATTTTGAATTTCACGGAGATTATTAACACAGTAAACAAATACTCCCTCGGATTTTTTTGCCGTTACGATCAAACATCTCGTTTATGAATTTAAGACGAGAATAAGAAATTAAGTGCATGGCATTTCCAGTCGAATTGCCCAAACAGTGCATTAGATGATTATCTGGCTGTCATAAGAAACTTTCAGTCTGAGCTATCTACTAGGTACAAAGTGAAGCTTGATCAGACAGGATCATTTATGCAAATGTCAAACACTGTCTTAAATGGTTTTTGTTCCTTGAAATCAGTACTACATTATCAAATGTTTGAAAACAATTGTTGTTATATGGTTTACAATTGTACGCTATCTATATATACTGCCAAACACCCCTTTCGGGTATTACTGGCAGGTGAATAGGTTCTATTACCCTCATCAGATAAGTTACATTACTGTTTGTTTACTCTCTGTAAATATGGACAGTAAATCATTCTCAAATTTGAAAAAATTCAATTTCACAGGTGTGAATATGCTATCTGTGACAGAATCCAAGTGCTGCATGACAACAAACATTATAGATGGGAGGGTTGAAGCAGAAGGATTGACGTGCATGATAGATCACATTGGATTCCAGGCCAATTTTCTGAACATTCATGTTTTGGAAGTTGCCTAATGACCATGTGTTAGACAGGCCCACTTGAGGGAAATCAAAGAAATCATGAGTAAGTGAAATATTTTCTTGTTTTGTTATCATGACCCTATATTGTTCTTTCCTGTTTTGAAAAAAAATTAGACCTGTCCAAATTCAAAGGACTTAAAGACGAAAATTCAAAGCGGATTCTAGTTGAAAACAACCATTCTGTAGGGTAGAAAATATTGTGGAAAAAAAGAAATTTCTTGATACAAGCAACTTCTCTTTTTTCCAAAATGTTTCTCATTCATAAATTTATAGGACCTTCAAATCAGGGATTGAACAGAAAATGGTTAAGGCAAGGAAACTGCCCCAAATTACAACATAATCCCATGTTCTGACATCCTGAAGCTTTGCAAATAATTGTGTGGAAAAGGAGTAAATGCTGTTAACATGCAATTTTTCCTCCAAAAGTGAACTTTGGACTGCGATTTTGGCCATCTATCATTTTCTTGGTATGTTCACCTTGACATTGTAACTGCAGCTAATTCAATCTTTAGGTAAGATTTAGATCACCAGCCAACCATCTTGGAAATACTATAGAAAAAGAAGAAAATGCTTGTTACTTGATTCTGCCTTGTTTAGACAAAGCCAGTAAAGTTCATCAACTTTATATTGTCATCTGCAATTTTTTAAATTTGGATCAGTCCAAACTCTGTTGTCTATTATTAAGTTAAACGTCACCAAAAAATTCATGGTGCAAAAGCCAAGATCTCTTTCACAATTTTCTTTTTATTCTAGGCTATACAGAAACCCGGATGATTTATTAGATGGATTTATGGACTGCTTGGGAAAGGATTGAAAAAATTGATTCCTCCATGTGTGGTGACTGCTATCAGAGGACTATAGTGCATTCAAATACCTCCAGTAGTTAACTCTATGATCTTATTTTGCCATGGAGAAAAGGTGTTCAATTCATTTCCATACAATCCCTTTTTTTCATGCTCTGAAGAAAACCAAGCTGAAGAAAATACACAGAGAAAAGTATCCATTGCTCAGGACATTATCTCTAAACTTCATACCTATTTTACACATACTTTTCAATTTTAACATACTGAATTTTTGCCTGCTATTCATGTTCTAGACCCGCCTTAAATTTGTCATTTTTGGTATGAACCCATTGGCATAAAACCCAGCTTTTTGACACCATAAAGAAATATGGAAATTTTGCAGGAAAAGCAGAAATTGTTAATGACAAACAATTTTTCCTTTCCTCTCAAAGTTTCTAGACTATGTGTCAACCTCAATCCTGTTTAAGCAGGCATTGTCAACTTTTAATTTTGGACTAGTGTAAACTTTTGTTATCCTGGCATTATAGGTTAAGAGCCCCTGATACAGTGGAATCCTTTCAGTCTCAACACTAGCATGTCAACTATTTTACTATTGGGAAGGAAGTTTTCATAGGCTTCTGTTAAAAAGGGGAAAAAAGTCCTGTAAATTTTGTATTTAATCCTTTCCTGTAAAAAAATGGGATTTTACGTAAATAGAGAAAACATTGTGGGAAAAGAAGAAAATACATCTAACAAGTCATTTCTCCTTTTCCTACAATATTTTCTACCGCATAGGATGGTTTCAGTTCATACTGCATCCAATCTTCATTGTTGTCTGCAACCTCTTTCAATTTGGACCAGTCTTAAAATTCCAGAAAACAGAAAAGGATATGTCAGTTGCATATAAGCACTGAAGTGCAATTATCGGGGTTGTTATCAACCCCTTTCTAGATGATTTACCTGCCAGTAATACCTGAAAGGGGAGTTAGGCAGTATATAGTTAGATAAATTTTAGACAGGTGCATATTCAATCAATTTCTAAAAGGAACATGTTCAAGGCTTACAATGTGTTTTCATCCTGAGACTTGACAATTTCGAAAAGCTATTTTTTCACGTTGATTGAACTAAAACAAACTATAATGAAATGGCGAGATATACTGATAAAACGGGACTTGGAAAATAAATAATATCTGCAAGCTTCATACGTTTTATTCTGTTTCTTATTCTGTTTCGCTTGAATTTTATGCAATGTTATTCTACAATTCATTTGAACGACCTACTACCATACTATAAGACACAAAAAATGAGACCGGTTCAATTTTAAGGCTACAGGTGACAATTCACAGTGTTTGGAGTGAAAATTTGGGTACCAAATATGATCTCTAATAACAAGAAATCTCTCCTTTTCCCACTTTCTTTTCCATTTTATAATGTTTTCACATACCAAATAAGAATTGTGTGTTAATGGGTTAAATGCATGTACAAAGAAAGGAAAGTCGTGTGTAATGTGAACATGGGCAAAATTTAAGTGTACCCTAGAAACAATAATTAAAAAACAATCATGGAAAAAAGAAATTTTGGTTTTCAGAAAATCTTTCAATTATTTAAATCAATTATTAACCAATTTATAACAACCCTCAAGAAAAGGCTTTGATTGACATTGTGGAAAATTGGAAAAATTCTTGTTACAATAAATTTCTTCATTTACCACAATGTTTTCTGCCAAGGAAACAAAGAATTAAAATTCTTGTCTGCAACATCTTTCAATTTGGACAAGTCTAAAACTTTGAAATTCAGTAAAAGGTTAATTATATGTCATCTACTAGCCATACCAGCATCAATCACAAACTTGTCTGAGACACCAGATAACATTATTTTTTTGGCTGCTGAGAGCTAACTTACAAAGTTTGAGTTAGCTATTGGTGGAATGTTGTTAGTTGTCCATCTACAAAATCATTTCCCCCAGTTATGTGTTTGAGATTAACATCTGTACTCATGACCAAAGAAGTGATTTGATAGGCAAGGATTTTTTGTTCACAATACGACATATCAAGCTCATATATATGACTTGTCAAGCAAAATGGGACTATCTGTCATTTAACAGAATTTTGATCAACAAAAACGTAAAAAAAGAGAGATTAGATACAGTACTGGTCAGTCAATGTTGGCTTGTCAGGCTTAGCTATGTAGATACTTATTTTTTTTTCCACTTTTTAAACTTGTCCAGATTGAAAGATGTTGCCAGCAAAAACAATCTGAAGTCAAAGATCCTAAGTAGAAAATATTGTGGAAAAGAAGAAATTGCTTAATATTTGATGTTTGTGCAGGAAAGAGTTCAAGTGATTTCAAGTAGGCCTCAATTTGCATGACTTGTTTTCTTTGTCAATGTGAAAACTTGTATTGCCTATTCCCACAGAAACGGAGAAGAAGAACCCTGGAGCTGGTGTTTTAATGTTTAACCCATTTTAATATAATGTACATGCGGTATAACAGTCATTTGCAAACTATTAAATTTTGAGTAAAAAATCGATTTTTGATTTTGATATTGTGTCCCTAGTTTTTCTCAGATGTCGCAAACTTATGAGCTATTATGAGACATTTGTCCCATACTTTTTTCTATCTTGCCAGGACACTGCAATTGGGCTTAACCCATTCCCACTTAGTGACCCTTTTAGACACCCCAATTAAAAAAGCTTTAGAAGACATTGTGAAAAATGAAGAAATTGATTGTTACAAGCCATTTCTTAATTATCCTCTATGTTTTCTAAAAAGAAAGTTGAAAAATGCAAATTACATTCACTTTAAATTGTCGTCTGCAACTTCTTTCAATTTGGGCCAGTCTAAAATTTTGCTGTCTGGTAATGGAATAAAATGATGGCTGCTGTTTATCTGTTTAATTGGTCCTTGCTTGTCTATTTGCCCATTGTTTTGTGCCATTGGTTGGTCGAATATCAGGGTAAGTTTGAAGTCAAATCTGCAAACCAAGTCACTGAACACAGAGATGATTGGCTAGTCTGTGAAGTTGTCATACTTGTAGCTGATGCAGCTGTAGTTGTAATGATTTTGGTTGTTAAAGCAGCTGAAGAGCTCACAGTAACAATTGGATAAAGTGGAAAAGCTTTGTAGACTTCTCCAAATACAGTTACTTCCTCATCCATGCATGTTCTGCTATCTGATCTCATGTTGATGATAGTACAATTTATCTAAAATCAAAGAAAAAATACAATAACCAAACAGTTTAACCCTTTCCTGTTTTGAACATTTTTAGACCTGTCCAAATTCAAAGGTTTTGCAGATGAAAATTTAGCGTGGATTCAATTTGAGAAATAACTACCCAGTAGGGTAGGAAATATTGTTGAAAAAGAAGAAATTGCTTCTTACAAGCAATTTCTTCTTTTTCCACAATGTTTTCTCAATTATAAAATTACAGGGACATAAAAACCAGTGATTTTTATGCATGATTAGAAAGGCTGGTAATCCAAACAAGTTGTTTACAAGATTTTTCCTTTTTTAGTTAATAGTTTGAAAAAATGAGAAACTTTGCAAAAAAAGAAAATTTACCCTGACTTGTCTGGTGAAAACAATAGGTGGAGCTCAAAATGTAAAAAAGTTCAAACCAATTACCACACAATCCTGGTTTTTATGACCCTCAAGCTAAAAGCTTGGGAAATATTGTGGATAATGAAGGAATAGCTTTTTCCTTGTCTTCCAAACTTACTACTCCCACATAATTTTCTGTCCAAAATGAGACAAGGATTTTTGAAATTTAAAAGAATTGTCATCTCCATCTTCTTTGAATTAGGGCATGAATGAAATTGAGTCCTCTGTTTAAACCCTTACTAGGCGACAAAATGTTAGACTGGTTAAAATTGAAAGAAGTAAGAGATGACAATTTCAAAGTGACGAAATATTAATTAGTTTTGTCTTTTTGGGTAGAAAACATTGTGGAAAATAAAGCAATTGCTTGTCACATTTCTTCATTTTACACAATGCTTTCCCATTTGTTTCTTTAGGGGTGTGAGAAGATGCCATTGTGAGGGATTGGTTTCACAGAAATCCTTGATCCGCCATTGTATGAGCTTATCCTTTATTGGGTTTCCTCCATGAAGGCTACAGACAGGGTTTAGTAACAACCCCTGCCCCCTTCTATGTGCAGACTTATCAATGTCTATATCCCGGTCAAAACAGGAATATTCCAGAATTCTTTGATATCCCAGATTCAGCATTATAAGGGTTAAATCTTTTCTAATTTTGTCATTCTAAAAGTGTCAAAACCTGTCATGTTTGTCTAAGTACATAATATTTCCAAGAACTGTTACAAGGGTGATAATGATTTTTTCATTGGGGTATTTGATATAGATTCATTAGTCAGTTTAACAAGTCAGTTTACTGATAATAATTTCAAACTTTCCAAAACTCAAATAACAGATAGAATTCTCATTCATATAAACAAATTAAGATTAATTCATACATGACATAAATCATGACCTTTTCTAGTATCATCTTTGCTTATTTCCAAAGTCATAATAAGTTGCAATAGAATATAAAGGGATTTAACAAAGGAGTTATACAGTCCTAGGAAGAAACATAGATCACGGGTAAAAATTAAGGGTGCCATATACATCACTAGTTTGTCTAACATGAAAGGATGGTATATGCATCTGTTATGTAATCATTTCCTATATTGTTTAAAACACTCATTAAGACATGACATGACCTTAGTTTACCCTTTACCAAACAATCAGTAGCTTGTCTATCCGCTAGTGACTATTGAGATCTTATTAAAATATTAACATAATGATAGCCACTGTTTTCTGTTCAATCATCTGTCCTAGTTTGTACTCACAGTAGGAAATAGCTGTGACATATATTGCAGGAAAAGGAGAAACTGCTGGGGTCCCTTCCGATTTTAAGGGATCCCGGAACACTGTTAGTGTCGACCCCTTGTTGTGGCTGAATGGATTTGTTGGTGGTAAAAAAAAAGACAATACCTTCTAACAACTGTGTAAAAGGAACATTTTGAAACTATGTTGGAATTCTAGATAAACAGTATGTTTCTGGGGGAACTATGTTCATATCAATAATTAACACAGTTCTAAAGTAGTTTATAAGAGCAATTAAATTCAAAGCACCTCTTCTCAATTTGGACTAGTCTAAATTGTGTCATTTTTGAATGGGATTAATGAAAAATGAAGGTATGGCTAGGGTAGAAAGTGGTGAGAATAAAGGGAAATGACTTATAATTACTAAGTTCTCCTTTTGCCACACAGTTTTTGTGAATATATCAAAATTGACCAATTGCTGGCTCTGCCCATTACTACTAAAGCTCCGCCCATTGACTCCGACAGGAAGTTCCGCTTTGTTGTGTAATGACCGGTATTAACAATGATAAGACACAAGCTAGAACTTACTCAGCCTCTTCTAGGTCCCTGCTAGTGCCGGCACTACCAAGAAAGACAGTCAAGCCTGTAATACGTCGTACGTGGAACTGGGGCGAACTTCTCTCCGCACAGTGGGATATGCTTAATTCCAACCCAGGCGGGAACATTACTGTGCGCTGATTGGCTGAGAGTAACTTGTTTACACGGCCCCAGTAAACCACTTCCGGGAGGCTCTAAATCACAGCTCCGGATATCGGCAATCAACACTACATTCCTCCCCGTTTACAAAAGGAGTGCCTGAAACTTTCTAGAAAACATGCCACCCCCAACCCAAAAACCTATCCTTTCAAAAATATTCCTCATCCTAACTCCTAGTACAATTTCATTAAAATATGCCACCCCCCTCTCAATCAGTAAAACCTAGCAAAAAGGTAAACAATCCTGACCCCTAAAATCCAGCAAAGAGCCTAAGGTTAAGGCTTACATAGATCCTTAATACTTTAATCCTTAATTGCACTTCACTTACTAAAAATATGTTACTTGTATTCAAGTTAAAGATATCCATGCAATATTACATTTATACACAAAAAGCAACACAGACAAATGGACAGAGATACATATATCACAGCATACAAATATACATTTTCATTAAGACTATCTACATATCACAGACATATATCACAGAAATATATTTATCACATTTAGCTTTGATTTTAATTTACATTAGCATCCCAGGACGGACATATTGCCACACCCCTAGATGGCGAACTACCAATGGAAGGCAGAACATCATCCACATTTTCTGCAAAACTGGACCAGTTTTTATGGGCCCGAGTACAATGCTTACACCCCCCACAGGGAAGGTTGGAAACATCGGACCCCAGCCGAAAGTTATCACAGTATCCAGACTCGGGTATCCTAGAAAGAGCATCCGCATTTTCGTGCTTATTCCCGGGTCTATGCTGGACATGCATATTGTATTGTCCTAGCTCTTCTAGCCATCTGGCCAATTGACCCTGTGGGCTCTTAAAATGGAGGAGCCAAGTCAAGCTACTATGGTCTGTACGGACCAAGAACTCACGACCCAATAAATAATGCCTGAACTGACGAGTAAAGCGAACCACCGCCAGTTATTCCTTGCGGGTAGTGTAATATCTCCTCTGCTCAGGCGTAAGTGCAACACTAGCAAAAGCGATTACTCTCTCCTGACCATGCTGCAACTGTGATAGTTGAGCCCCAATAGCGTTTTGCGAGGCATCCGTATCTAATATAAATGTGTCCGTCCTATTTGGTAAACTTAACACGGGAGCACTTGTTAAGGCTTCCTTAATTTTATTTAAAGCTTGCTCTTCCGTTTCACCCCAATGAAATTCATTTTTGCCAGTCAAACTGTACAGTGGCGTAGCCAGATCCGCATAGCCCTTTAAGAAGCCTCTGTGGTAATTGGCCAAACCCAGGAATCGTTCCACATCTTTAGAACTCCCAGGAGTAGGCCAATTTTTAACCGCAGCGACTTGTTCGTCACTTATTTCAAGACCCTCACCCAAAACTATTCTGCCTAAAAATTCTACACGCTTTTGGAAAAACACACATTTCTTGGGTTTGAGTTTCAATTGGTACTCCCTCAGTCGCAAAAAGACCTGTCGGAGATTATCCAAGTGATCCTCAAACGATTTTCCTAATACCATAATATCGTCCAAGAAAGCCAGGACAATATTCCAGACCAGACCCCGCAGAATCATGTTTATTGCTCTCGCGAAGGTTGCCGGCGCATTGCATAATCCAAAAGCCATTTTTACGAAATGAAATAGGCCGTATTTCGTAATAAATGCAGTTTTCGGTTGATCCTCTTCTGCAATTGGTATCTGCCAATATGCAGAGTTGGCATCAAGTTTCGAAAACCACACATTACCCATCAATGTATCTAAACATTCTTCAATAATTGGCAATGGATAAGTGTCTTTTTTAGTAACATTATTAAGAGCCCTGAAATCCAGAAACCACCGCACACTTCCACAACGTTTCCGAATTAAAACTGGAGGCGACGCCCATTCTGAAATGGAAGGAGTGATTACTCCTGCTTTTATCATCTTCTTAAGGTGCTCTTCTTCCTCATTGATAAATTCAATGGGAGTCCGGCGCATCTTTTGTTTAATAGGTCGCGCATCCCCAGTATCAATTTTATGTTCCAAAGCATTTAAATTTCCAAGATCAAAATCACTTTCTGCGAAAACATCGTGAAACTCGAGAACAAGCTTTTTAAATTTTTGAGATTGCTCCACTGTCAAGTTCTCTATCGACCTTTCATACATACTCTCCAAATGTTCAGGTAGCCCCGTCTCCGTAGCCTCCCCTTTTCTTACTTTATTTAAGCTTAAGTTTTGTAGCTCTCCCGGTATAGGGCAAATTTCTGAATAGGGAAGTGCTTTTGCAATAGCTTGATCTTTTTTCAAAGTTTTGTACTGATCAGTCAAATTCAAAACACAAACAGTGGGCTTATTGGTGTCTTTATGGAAGCATTTAGCAACCAAAAGGTTATTGAGTGTTAAGGGTTCTACATAATAACTGTCTAACTCTAGTCCCCCTACTCTTCCCTGAATTAACTTCAAACTGTTAGGGGGGATGACTACTCTCTTAGAAATTGTCACTTGCGCTATTCTATGTGAACCCTGATTTTGGCCTTTCATGGTTATAGCTAGATCTCCCAATTTAAATGAAATTTGACCTATATTTATTTCTGCCCCATACTTCTTACAAAAATCCAAGCCCAGTAACATGTCATTTTCAATCGGTGCCTCATACACCCATTCTTTGAAAAACTTCCCACACATACCAATAGACACGGGGCCCACCACAAACCCTATCATGTCCATGTTTCTTCCCGCAGTATTTAATCTAACTGTACAGACAGTCACTGGTCTTGGACTGAGCTTTCTATACAAACAGTCTGAGATGATGGTAACCTCAGCTGCTGAATCCACAACAGCCTC
Source organism: Fragum fragum (assembly GCA_946902895.1). NCBI lineage: Eukaryota > Metazoa > Mollusca > Bivalvia > Cardiida > Cardiidae > Fragum > Fragum fragum. The sequence continues at coordinate 6,576,319 of OX336379.1, read as the reverse complement.
AGTTGATACCCCACCTACACTGACAGTAATTACTAACATATTTGTGGAACTTAACTGATTGATTTGTACCACCTCTTTTTCCATAATTTCAGTGGGAACTTCAAATTGATTGATCAAAGTATTGTCGGGACTATCTGAACCCTCATTTACCAGGCCATTTTCATCCCGGGTCAGATTATGGCCTAGAAGTCCGACCCCGAGGAGTTTAAATGTTCATATTCCTCCTCTGTTGAACAGAAATTAACACTCTTCGTACGCTTACTGGAGGGACATTCTCTTGCAAAATGTCCTACACCCCCACATTGAAAACAAACGTTCTTGCTAGGAGATGTTGGCTGCTTTTTACTAGGACTACGATTGGGTCCTGGACTTGTGGACCTTTGCTTGTTATTGGCCAGATCTGACATTAAATTGATAATTTTATCAAGTTTCTTGTCAAAACCATCCAACTTTTTCTCCATAGTCCCCATTCGTTCCTCCAGTCGCAACATTCTATCTGCATTAGCAGGGCTAGGAGGACGCGAGAAATTGACTTTGCTTTTTCTCTCCGCATTGGTAACCGCCTGCACTGAGTAAGACTCATCTGAGTCAAGCTCAACACTCTGCACCATGCGTCCTTTGGAGCCAAAAATAGCGGTGTAATTAAGACGCTGCCATTTTACCTCAGATATCGCTTCAAACAAGTAAGCCGGGCGAACTTTATTAGAAATCACCCGATAGCCTGCCTCCTTGTCGCAACACCCTTGGCAAAACCTAGTGACTGCCAAAGACATTATTTTTTTAGGTGTGAAACCTTCATACGCCCTTGTGGCTAAGTCATGAATTCTGTCTGCCCAGTCTTCTAAAGACTCATCTGTATGTTGAATTTCCGAGGAAAACTGGGCCAGCAGATTTTCAGGAATATCGTTCCTTCCAAATCTGGCAGCCAGTTTCGTCTCAATTTCTGCATAAGAAGACCCCGGCTTAAAATCCAGTTAACTGGTGTAATAATCCGCAGCCTTCCCACACAGCACCCAAAGCAGACCCTCTCTTCGTGCCAATTCATGAGTCCAGCCATTTGATTCGCAAAAACTCCTATATTTCCTAAGAAACTGATTTATGCTGGTTGACCCATCATACATAAGGGAGTGCGGTATTGAGGGCATCCTGTCTGATTTCTCATGAGATTTGGAAGATGAAGATTTATTTCTTTGTTTAGCGTCCTCTAAAAGCACCTGAAATGCTTCTTTATTACCCTTCTGTTCTTGCATTAACGCTGTCTACGCTTCCATAAACCTATCTTCCCTATCAAATTTTTCGGGTTCTTTGTACCCCTTTTTCCATCCACCTTTCTTATTACCCTCCCTATCCGGCCTTTGTTCAGAAATTCCAAACCCCCCTGCAACATCTGCCTGATTTATTTTAGGTCTAGCCCCAAAATTCTCGCCCCCTGTCATAAAAGGAGCAGGCATTTGTTCAGGTTCATCCTCCTTATATTTTTCTTTATTCATAAGCTGCCCCATAAAATTTTCAGCTTTTTTTAAATTATCCCAATCTTTTCTAAATTCTTGATTGGCATGCTCCGGATAGAAAGTGAAATATACTGCGTCACGAAATTGTTGTGTTATGGGAAAACCAATAAATGACGCATTTTGTTCCGAAATGGGTTTGGTTTTACGGAAATTTATAATCATATCCGCCCTTTTATCCCCTACCCCTGGAATAGTCATCCCTTGGGGCATGATTAATCGGAATTTTGTTCATGGTGGTATGTGAAAAATATATAATTTAATTAGGGAATTAACGCTTAAATGTCACTTAACACAAAAAGCAGCAGCTAAATGTAGTTGACAAATAAAGCACATATAAAACGACAGCATAAACAAATAAAGGATAAATATCCTATAAATAAGTTAATACATGCAGGCCTTTGCAAAATTACTTGTATAAGTGTAAGGTAGAAAAACACGGAAACCAATGATTTCACCAAATCCGCAATAATACTAACCCTATAATCACTCAAAAATTCCTATGGCCGCACTACTGCCTTAATTAAGGTGAATACATGTAATCCAAGATTTTTCAACCTAAAAAGAACAAGTAAGTTGCACCATCCTACTTGACTGCATTCATCCAATATGGCGGCGCCCGGCAAACAAACAGACACGTGAGGTTGACCTTGTCGACAAAAATTTACAACTCGGCAACCTAACTGCACAACGATTCACCGATACGCCCCTTTAAGCAATGAAATACAGTAGGAAAATAAATTCCTCAATTTAAACAAGTCAGTTCGACCCCCGGCGTGCAGCTACAAATGAAAAATTTCACCCGTCGTCTGCAATTGGAAGCTATCCAAAACGCGGCTCAAGTCGCAGCGCCAATTGTTGTGTAATGACCGGTATTAACAATGATAAGACACAAGCTAGAACTTACTCAGCCTCTGCTAGGTCCCTGCTAGTGCCGGCACTACCAAGAAAGACAGTCAAGCCTGTAATACGTCGTACGTGGAACTGGGGCGAACTTCTCTCCGCACAGTGGGATATGCTTAATTCCAACCCAGGCGGGAACATTACTGTGCGCTGATTGGCTGAGAGTAACTTGTTTACACGGCCCCAGTAAACCACTTCCGGGAGGCTCTAAATCACAGCTCCGGATATCGGCAATCAACACTACAGCTTTAATTTTTACAGCATTCTCATGCAAAATATTTGCCCAGTAGCATGTAACAAACAGTAAATTGGTGTGTTAATGACCTAAATGTCGTAGCTACAGATTAAAAAGGCTGTAGCTACGAGGTTTAAGCCGCCAAATCAAAAATAAAGGTAAAGAAAAATGGCAACCAATGTTAGATTTGATAAGCTTAGGTCCAGGCTGAATGAATTATTTGATTGGTCAGTATATTCCTCTATTGAAAGCCCCCTTTTGTCAATTCAAAGGGCAATATCCCAGAAAAAAGGGAACACTTTCATTTCTGCTGTCTTATGAAAATTGGTGATGAGATTCATTATTTTCTTTTTTTATATATATAATCCCCATCCCATAATATAATGGCCGAGATATCAGTTTATTCACCATAATGAACTAACCTCAGCCTCGAAATTTCCCTAGCTGATGTTCGGCATGTCGGTCCCTCTCCCCGTCAGTTCCCCGGGTTAAAGATTGTTGGCACGGCGTCAGGTTTCAATCGGAGTCGAAAGTTCTCAAAACCAACGTCATTTACTAGTTTCGGGCTGATAAAAAAATTAAAGTGTCTCACACAAAGCTTTGCATAACTCGATGGCTCAGAATTTGTAGTTGCTCGGTTCAGTTTATGAATCCACAACTTTTTTTCTTTTAAAATCAATCGGAAACGTAAAAATGCAGGTCTTCTGAGTTCCCGATTCATCATTACAACCGTAAGCATCACAGATCGTCATTATTCTGTTTTAAAATTGTTTTTTTATGTATCACCGCATGTATTTATTACAGCATCCATTTGACACAACTTCTACTATGACGTCACAAATGCAGGGGAGATAAGCGGTTTGGGGAATGTACAGGGGAAGTAAGCGATGCGCTGTTTTTTAGTTGACTGGCAAGCCTGTCCTAATCTAACGATACAAGGACAGGTAAATACTAATGTAAACATCGCATTGATTCGTCTCTAGTTCCTATCTTTTCATTGGTCGAAATCTTTCAATGTCGCTGATTGGCTGCGTTGTTTTAAGCGGGTGCGTGTTGAATGAATCTAATGAGATGTATATGTAAGAAAGGAATATTGAAAAAGGATGGTCATTTCTGATGTTTTACGAGCTCTTGAAGCTACGACGTGATGACGGTCTTCCAGTGTCCATTCTTATTTTTCTTCCTTTAATTTTTTTTAATTCTTTTTCCTTCTGTACGTTCGGTTTGACTAACCAATGATTTAATCCGCGTGTCCTACAGTTGACGGCGACCTTTCTATCACGTACAAAAATCTCATGAAATCGAAAGACACAAAATTAATCATCAAAACCATCAAACATGATAAAATCGTAGACGGTACCACATAAATCAGTTTTTAAATGCGTAACAACGTAACTAATTAAAAAGGGGGATTCTGTGCATTTTAACTCTCCTTTTGCACATTAACTCTTTTCCCAAACAATCTTTATTCAGTTTTGTAATTTTTTCAAACTTAAGTGATATCGTCACCTGAAAACTCTTTAAATTCAACAAGTTTGAACTTATGTTGCAATGTCATGGGTTAAGCTGTATCACAAAGGGTAATTTCCTTCGCAGAGAATTTTTTTTAAATCCAGTCGAAAACAATATAAGAAAAGGAGGAAACTGGCGGTCTCACATTATTCCAAATCCATCACTTTTACTTGAATTGTAATCCTAGAATTATCGCATGAACATATTATTAGAAGTTTTCGTACACCTAAAAGAAGAAGAAAGAAGAAACGGTTGATTAACGATTTGATTATAATCGAGATGTCAAAATTTTATCGATTTTTCAATTAAAGGGGTCGCGGTTAAACATCATGTATATTCTGCAAAGCGTGGCCACACACGACTCTACCTTTTATCTCCTAGAACTGATAGGACCTTACAATTTTAAAGCCGTTGATCTTAAAGGCATAATAAACAAAGAAGTTTTTTCGATAATAAAGATTTGTTCATATCTTCTGCCCTTTAAATTTTGCATGTATGTATTTTGTCTTGGATTAAGAATTATATGAATTATGATTCAATCAATAGCCACAGTCCGGTCCGTCTCAATGCCGTGCATAAAAAATGGAAAACATAGTGAAAAAGGAAAAATGTAGTCTCACTAAAAGTGCTCTTCTTTTTATAACAATGCTTTAAGTCCGTTTTTCCACTTATGATTTAATTCAAGTTGTAAGTATTTAGAAGACTGCATCATTTTTCTTTTTTAGTTTTATCCGTCTAAAATGTTGTCCTCGGGTAATTGGTTGAATTTCATTCAGAGTTAACCTTTTACCACACGATCCTGAATTTTGAAAATATGAATACAATTAGCTTTAGAAAACATTGCGAGAAAAATAGAAAATGCTTATAACGATAATGATATCCTGTTCTCTTGATGTTTTCATCCTATTTGAAACCTATTTTACAACGAAAATAAAAATTGGGTTTCGTCTGCATCTTCTTTGAATTGGGAAAAGTCGTCTTTCAAAAGGTGCTCACTTAATTGTCAATTATTACACAATTCAACCCTTTGGAATATTGAATGAACATCATCGTGGAGAGATAATTTTCAAAGGTTGAGATTGGTGCCCGAAGCAAATTAGAATGTAAATCTTTCGATTTTCCAGAATTTCTAAATTAATGAAGGCCATTCTAGCTTACCATGTCGCATGATTAAATTTTCTTATATCCACAGAATAGAGAGAAAGTGCAAGTATACGTGTTTACAACTAACTTGCAAAAGCATTACCTAGCTTCCCTGCAATCTTAATACATTGTCAATCTTTCATCATAAACATTTTTTGTCTGAAAATTGTTTTTCTCTGCAAAAGCTGATATCAATGTCATTGCATAACCTGGTTGAGCAAACTCGTCTGCTTGAGCAGATTGATCCGAGTACATGCATTGTTTTTGCATTACCAGTTATTTTAAATTTCGCCATACAAAGTCACTCAATTCACAAAAATTGGTGAAAAAAGCCCGATTTTCACCTTCTTCAAAATAGACATTCTTGGACAATAAAAGTAGATATTTGAAATAATGATAAGAAAAACGATGGTAGTAAATGAAAAGTAAGCATTTAACCCTTTCCTGTTCAATTCCTGGTTTGTACGTCCCTGTGATTTTATACTTGAGAAAACAGTGTAGGAAAAGAAGAAATTATTTATAACAAGCAATTTCTTCTTTTCCCACAATATTTTCTAACCTGTAGGTTTGTTACTTTTCAAATTGCACCTGATTTTAATCTTTGTCAGCGACTTCTTTCAAATTTGATCGGTCTAAAATTTCGAGAAACGGGAAAGGATTGCCAATGCTGAAACTGATAATAAAGAAAGGATATTGGCTTTTTTTTACAAGTTGGACCCATTAATGCTGGAGTGAGTAATAATGTAACGCTCGATCCAGAACAAAGGGTAACGGCTATTCTTATCAACACCGCACTTCGAGTCGGTTATAATACCGGACACTCTTTGATGTGGTAGTTTCTAACTTAATATACATCGCAGTCTTCTCAAATTCAATATATAATAAAATGAAATCTTGCGGCTAAAGGTGAAAAAAACGAAAAAATGTTGGTTAACAGGCATCGATGTCAACTATATTCTTTTACCGAAGGAAATCATTTCCTTCTATTAAATCCCGTTGAGATGGGAATTCAACGAATACTCTTCTCGCGCATGCGCACTCGTTATGAGGCAGAAAACCGGCTAGTAAAAATTAGGGTTTTCCTGTCCCAATATCGGAGAGCAGGGCAGATGGGACAGGTTTACCAGTCTATGTTTTTTAGCAGTATTAAATCTTGACATTTCGAATTGATTTTTGTACATGTGCACGGCCTGCAATCGCGAAAATATTGTTCATGTGTTTAAATAACACCATATACATGAATGAAAAGACAAAAAAAAATTTCTTGAATTTGCCCTTTAAGTGCGTGAAAATGTGTGGTTGTGTGGTAAAAGGTTAAATGATAAAATGTTAAGATATCAAAGCTAACATTCAATTTTTGTTTTCGTTGAGCATATTATTATCACAATTGAAGTAGTTAAATGTCCGTCTCAAAGATTTAGTCGAATTCGAGAGGTAAAAGGTGTTTTATTCGATGGGGTTAAATAGGCGCCTATAACAGGGTTGTAACGTGTTACATATACTGTGTACGCGGGGTGTAATTTTGCCCGGCCCTGCCAGGTCAATACACCAGCAGACAGTTTACATGTATTCGCTAACTCCACTAACCACTGACCTAGATTCTATCTTGAAACGCGAGGAAATTATTTCTCTCATTTTGACAATTCATTAGACAATTTACCAAGGATATATTAAGTTTTAAACCATTTTCCTGTATATTCATGATTTAAAGGAGGCTGTTGGCATTTAGCAAGTAAGTTATTTTCTTCATCAGCGATGAAACAAGATGGAGGCTATCACATTGATTTTCACTTCACGTTTATGAGCATGCGTGGAAATGAGCAGAAATGTGTGAGAACTTGTTTCCGGTTGATCGATATGAAATACCGGTTTTTTCCTAAAAAAAAAAACCGCTAAAAAGCAGGGCATTTCCCTAATAGCCTACGTAGGCTATTAATCTATTTTTAGATTAATCCGAGACAGTTGCGAAGAATAAAGGACATTCACGTGGCGCGAATAACCGTTGGAACCTTGCATTTAGTTTAAATTACATCAAACCAACGTCATCGTTATGTTATTAGAAGATATGTTCGCTAGCCGATCTGTAAAGATCAGTCCAAAACTATCGTAAGCGTTATTACGAATAAAAATACTTACCGTAGTTTTGCGCTTAGCCTTTCATGTGACATGATTTAGGGCGGTAGCTGTTTCGCTAGTAAATTTGTTACCTTCATTTGACTTTGGGTCATATGCAAATGAAGTCATTCGATGTCGACAGCCGAATTCCGTGAAATCTAAAAATAACCTGAAATTCCGCTGAACCTTTCCGATATAACCACAAAAAGTTACTTTAGGTCTATTAGATTACCACCAAGACAATACCTGACCTAACTTAAAGTATTAAATGTTCGTTTGAGTCTATTTTTCGGCACTTGGTAATTTTTTCTTATCTAGGGTTCAGAAACATCGATACCTCCCTTTAATGCATTTGCTAAAAAGTGAAATCACAACTAAATTCCATGTTGTTGCAACTCATTAGAATCGGCTCAAAAAGACGATTCTAATGATTCCCAACATGATAGGAAAAGCTCTGTAACAATCGATGTATGCAATGGAACCAATCCTTCATATCTTTGGCAAAAATACTGTACTAAGAGACTATCCTCTTAAGCGACCACTTTTCATCGTCTCCTGAGTCTCTTTTTATGAATATTTTTATTTCAGTAATTCATCTTTTTTTAATTCATTTCTTATTCATTTATTTCATAATCATAATTATCAATTTCAGCATGGCGGATTACAAAGGCGTTATCATTCAAACAGTGAAACTCGAGTAGTTTTGTGCGTGATTTATTTTCTCCATGATTAAAAAACATGAGAGATCTGCGTCATCGATCTCATAAATTCTGGGTTAACAGACGTTGCTACGAGAAAGTGCATTAAACTGTCACACAATTTGGATAACTGTGTGGTATCCGTTGGGATTTTCAGAAACTTTTACCTTAGCGGAATAAAAATCAGGTCCGATTTGAAATAAATTTCAAACAACAATATTAAAGTGTGCACTAACAAAGAACAAGAGCCGTCATGGACAGATTATGCTCCCCGAATAAGCCCTGTCACAAAAAGTGTAAAATAAACAGGAAATAGGGTTCGGACGGACCGACAGACACAGATGCGGGTATCTGCTCGCTATATTCCAGACATGCTAAATATCAACTTACATCCGTGAGCTATGACCTTGACCTTAGAGCTATCTGAAATTTTGTTTCAAATGGCACATCTACTCACTATAGAGAACAATTGTTCAAAGTTACTTTGAAATTAATCCATAAATTTAGGAACTATGCTCCAGAAATGCTTTATTTTAATGTTTGACCTTTAGCTGTGATCTTGACCTTTGAGCTTTCCCATTCTTATTTGCACATTGCACCAACAATTGTGACAAAGTTATATTGAAATCCACCTATAAATGAAGGAGCTATGCTCTGGACATGCTTAATTTCAATATTCGACCTTGAGCTGTGACCTGTACCTTGGGAATATTTTTTTAATGGCGCATCTACTCATGACAGAAAACAACTGTGTAAAGTTATTTCGTAATCTATCTGTCATTAAAGGATGTCATGTTCTTGAAATGCTGAACTTTCACGTTCAACATTGAGCAGTGACATTAACCTTAAAGTTACTGAAGATTTGTTTCAAATTGCACATATACCGATGATAGAGAATATTTGTGTAAAGTTATTTTGAATTCAAGCCATAATATTAGAATCTATACTCCAGACATGGCTTTTTCTACATTTGACCTTGACCTTTTGACCTTGGAGCTATATGATTTTTTTCCACATGGTACATTTTCTCATGACTGAGAACAATTGCGCCAAGTTACATTGAATTCTTTCTATATTTGAAGGAGCTGTGCTCTGGTAATGCTTAATTTTAACTTTCGACCTTGGGCTGTGACCTTGACCTTGGAGCTATCTGAAGATTTGTGTCAAATTGCACATCTACTCATATTAGAGAATAATTGATAAAGTTATTTACATCCATTACTGAAGAAGCCATACTCTAGAAATGCTTAACTTCAACATTTGACATTGATCTGTTACCTTGTCCTTTTAGCTATTTGATTTCTTTTTTCAAATGGCACATCTATTTATGACAGGGAACACTTGTGCCAAGTAATTTTGAAATCAAACTATAACTGAAGGAACTATGCTGTGAACAAGGCCAGTTCTGATCTTTGACCTTTAGTTGTGACCTTGACCTTAGAGCTATCAAAAACCGGTAAAAGAGCCTCGGTGCAATATCTTAAGGGATTCACACGTGAAGTTTCGTCAAATTTGCTCTAAGGGTTGTGGAGATATCGGGGCGGACTGCCTGGAGGGCGGAAAATGGAAGGGCGGACTGACAGACTGAACGATGGTTATATGCTCGCACTTTTGAAACCATGAATAAATACAATAGATAAGGGAAAGTATAAACTGCTTATCATGAGCAAATTTCTTCTTTTCTTACAACTTTCTATTTCTCGTTAATTTTCGTAGTATTGCCATAGCCTTGTCGTCTGCGTGGTTTCCGTGCAGAAATTTTAACATCTTATGATATCTCCCACAGGGGGCAGTTGCGTATGCTAGATATTCGCTAAAATGACCCAAAAGTCAAACCAGCCCTTTTAGAAATACTATAAATAGACAAGGGATACAACTCAGAATTCCTGAGATCCCACCCCTGTCTGTTTTAAACGTCTCTAAAAATTACACTTCTTTGTTTACACATTTTACAGTTGTACATATTCGTCACACATATAATCATGTGTAACCTTGACCCATCCATTCCACGAAAACTATACAGCAATCGGAGTACAGACAACTTTCTTACAGTAATACACCTCAATTTTGCTCGATTGTCGAGAAGTAGCACCTTCACTTTTCATCAGTAAATAGCAAATCCCAGATAAGCCAGTCATTTCTATTATGTATAGAGCAATGGTAGATTATAAATTAAATACACTTTTACCTTTAAGTAGTTAATTCTGATGTTTCCAGAGCTCTCCTAACCTTATGAAGTGTTACATCCTTTCTAGAAGTCAAAAGGCAGCCATCTTCTAAACAAACTGAAATATCCTTAAAAGCAAACAAGATGCAACATTGGGGAAGGGGGGGGGATTTACAAGTGGGGATGCAAGTTGCAATAAATGCCAACGACTGAAATAGAGTGTAGTTGAAATGACAATTTCTCATTCACAACTCATTAACATATGATATGAAAATTGAATAATATGTTCAATATGTATCAAAGGTTCTCTAACCTGATACCAGACATCTAATTTCTAAGAAGAATGTATTCTTAAGTTTGTTAAAATTCCAAGATATGCATTTTTGTGAGAAAATCCACAAAGATAAAAGATAAAGATGTGGCGATATAGGTAACAAGGGTGCTCCTCTTTTCCCTTAGTTTTTGATAATCTCCCTTTCGATTGCTCATTTAATACTTTTTAATGAGAATAGGAATTCCACAAGGTTTTGTTAATCAAAATCAAAGAAATAAGTGTTTCGATATAACTAAAAAAATCGACATGAACAATAAGAAAAAAAATCTTGAATTATATTTAATTAGCAAGATCAGAACAGGCTGCTTTTGGAGATAAGATACATCTTTTAACCCTCGAATTGTCTGAGTAATATTGATTCAGAGACTGTATAGATAGTTATGCTGAATGTATTTGCTTTTCACTTTGTGTGTTAAAACACATGTCTTTCATTAAATGATTCAAATTTTATGTGCAAATTACAATTAGAATTACAGTTAAAGTATAACCCATTAATGTGGAATGCAAAATAAATAACAATCACTATAATTCAATAGTAGATTTGCATCAACTCATACTGCTTTTACTTCTTCTTACACAGAAACATTTACAAAAAATAATTTGATAATACGTACATGTATACGTGTTTGAATGTATTACCAAATGTTATTTAACAATATACTCCGTTTTTAATATACAGGTAAATTACTTATTTAAAGCTATACGTAGACCTGTTCTTTTGAATTGAATCGTAATTGATGACCAAGAATTTAAAGAGAAAAACAATCGAAATTACGTTGAATATCAAACAAATAAACATGTTTTAACTACTAAGATAACTACCACAGTTGGCTTCTAATCCAATATAGAAAAGAACAGAAAATAAGTTTATTACAGACGTTGAGCATATTAGCTCTTAGTCCAAAAAATAACATGTTATAAAACACACAATGGAAAAAAACAGTCACATAAATAAACAATATTAATTATACCATGTTAATAATGAGAGTATCATAATGTAGCGTAAACTTTATACATATTAGGATGTTTATGGTAAAAGTAGGGATATACTTAGATCTTAAATCTTTAAAATAGGGACAAATCAAAGTGACATGAAATTCGTCTTCAATATTTGTAAAGGTACATAATTCGCATGTTCGATCATTTCTGTTGATATTTGGGTGGCGACCTGTTTCGACTTTTAAATCGTGTGAGGATAATCTAATATGTGCTAATATATTACGTTGTTTTCTATTTTCAAGGAGTCTAATATAAATTGACGTTTCATAACTCAATTTAAGGTTACGAAACAAAACTAGGGAGGAAGAAGCATCTATGGATGAGTGCCATTTACTTATGTATATATCTTTGACTCTTTTTTCAAATATCGGATTAAATTTTTTCAATATGTACCAAATCTAGGTAAAAAAAAAAACTTCGCTGAAGCCTGAAGTCTTCAATAGTTTTTTAATTCTATTACTCCAGTTTTTAACTTCGGGAACTTTTTCAATTTCTTACCGCTGGCTTTGTAATATTGATGTCAAAATACAATTGTTCTTCTTTTTACTGTACAGTTTTAGCCAATCTTTGACTATACGAATATGTCTATTAATTATAAGCGGGAATCTTCCTATTTCCGATAAGAGAGAAAGAGAATTCGCTGACTGTTTTAGATTTAGCATGCGCTTTTAAAAATTTCCTATGAATTCTTTCAATATTTTCCGATTGGGTGAAACCCCAGATTTCACAATTATAATTAAGAATGGGTGTAAGGTAACTATCAAACTAAGGATTTCCACAGGAATATCATAACCTTTATAAATTTAAACAAATGACTGTAGAATAGTCTTCTGTGTGTAAGAATTCATGTATTCATATTTTATTTTCCAGAATGGATATCAACAAATAGCATATCACACTGTTTCATAACCTTCTGCATACTGAAAGTTATTTTTCAACCCATTTCCAGAAAAAAATATTATACTATTTATATGTTACTGCATTCTCAATGCTTTCAATCCTGCGGGTGAACTTTCCATTGACTTAGAGATTCAGCTAGTGAAGATTCCATTAAAAGATGAGAGAAAGGGTTTTGTTTAGTGAAACATTAATAATATAATTAATTCAAGACGTTACATAAAATGAGAAAATTGGCTAACAAACTAATATTTGATATTTCATAAGCAATGTACTTATCAAAGTCAACAACTTAATTTTGTTACAAAGTGCAGCTGCATGGTATGTAGAGTGAGACGCTTTGCTGAATTTTACCCTTCCTTCTTAGAAGCCAAATAACAGTCGTCATTGGTGAGCTATGGCTTTTATCTGGCGTTCCACAGGGGTCAATCTTTGGTCTTAACTTGTTTCAAGTTAACGATGTGGAAGCTTGAACTAATCATAACTCATAAAGTCCTTATTTTTTTCAATTATTTATTTTCTTAATATAACTAACTTTTTAACTAACTTTAAAATGCATACAATTCAGTATCTTTGGCTCTAGTAAATGATTAGAGAGCCATTGATAAATAATGAATATTTTGTTTAAACTATGATGGTGTTATAAGTACCTTAAGAATAAAATTTTCTCATCTAGTCTATTCTGAAATTCATTTTGTTGTTCTTTTCTTGGCATTTACATCCCACTTGTGGCCTTTCTCGTCAATTACCCCTTTAAACACATTTTTGCATCCGTTTTTGCTTTATGGATGTTTATCATAAAAAACAACATGGCTGCCTTTTGACTTCTAGAAATGATGTAACACTTCATAAGCTTAGGAGAGCTCTAAAAGCATCAGAATTAACTACTTAAAGGTAAAAGTGTATTTAATTTATAATTTATCATAGCTCTATACATAATAGAAATGAGTGGCTTATCTGGGATTTGCTATTTACTGATGAAAAGTGAAGGTGCTACTTCTCGACAATCGAGCAAAATTGAGGTGTATTTCTGTAAGAAAGTTGTCTGTACTCCAAAAGCTGTATATTTTTCGTGGAATGGATGGGTCAAGGTTACAAATGATTATATATGTGACGAATATGCACAACTGTAAAATGTGTAAACAAAGAAGTGTAATTTTTAGAGACGTTTAAAACAGACAGGGGTGGGATCTCAGGAATTCTGAGTTGTATCCCTTGTCTATATATAGTATTTCTAAAAGGGCTGGTTTGACTTTTGGGTCATTTTAGCGAATATCTAGCATACGCAACTGCCCCCTGTGATATCTCCGAAATCTCGATTCCTATTCTCACCAAGAGTTAACTTTAAAAATTAAGGTTTATGTTTAAGCGCATAACCTTGTTGACGATTTTAATGATCTCGTCACACTTTTTAATGATACAGGTTCTTTTAACAAAAATCGTTAACTACTGGTAGGTAAAGGTCTCAAAGCACTCAATGTACTTTTGTCTGAAAATCTTGCTTTTAAATTCTGTACTTCTACTTTTTACTGCAATTACTTTAAGCTTACTTTGGTTCAATTCTTTGTTATTCAAACGGGGTCACGGGATTTATTAAGTCAAAGGACATCAAACGAATTCACTTACAATATTTGAAAAAAAAAATCATTGGTGTTTAAACGGCAACTTGTAATTATACAGTTAATTATGAACTAGGAAGATACCCGCTATACATTAAGCAAGCTCTATAAAAATTGGAGGGAAGAAATCTCGTATGATAATATACTTACGAATACCTTTACGTTTGTTCGGCGTCAAATGTAGAAAATGAAACTATAAGTTGGTGTAGCGATGTCATTGTCTGTTAATGCTGTTAGGTCTGTTGGAGATTTAGCTTATTTTTGGAATAATCCAAAATGTGTAGACTATAGTAAATTTAACCAAGTTTTTAGATAAAATATTATGGACGAATTCTATCAAAATATGCGCACTTATATCAATAGCCCATCATGGATTTTTAAACACTAGCCAAGGCGTATACTAGCCCAGGAACATGCGATTATTTGAATGCCTTACCTTTTAAATGGTTTTATTACAATTCAAAGATACGGCTTTAATCTCATCCTTTCAGAATATAGACAGGAAGATATGGCGATAGCAGAAGTGAGAGAAATCGCCGTATTTGTGAATCATGCAATAAACGCGAGACCGAAGATGAATGCCATTTTCTTTTTGTTTGCAACGTATGTGTAGATTCCAAGAGAGCTTATATTAGCAAAAAGTACTATTACCATCCTAATATGTATTAAAGAACTTTTACTTAATCAAACGAAGTAGAAGAATCTAGGTCTAGTTTGCTTAACAACATCCAAAGGATAATTGGATATTTTCATCTGATTAATTTCAACAGTCCAATCTTTATACATTTGAAACTTGCTTCCTTCCAACTTTTCTTTTTCCTTGAACAGCAAATTTATCTTTAATTGATATTCTCGGTTATAAGCCTATAGAATATTTTACCAAAACCGTGTCACTTATTCATGTTATTTTTATTCATTTGACATCGTGACTTTTTATGTTGTAATTTTTATGAATAGAAACTGTAAAGTTTTAGCCAATAAAATATTGTTTGAATTGTCTCACCATATCTCATACATTTCTTTATTATGATATGAGCAACCTTAAAGTAAAAGTTCTTCATTTAAACTTGCCTATGATTTTACACTCATGAACATATTGACGAGAATAAAAGCGGTACGCTTGTTTAAAGTTCAAAATCGCAAGAGAATGTCAACTGTCAGATGCTTACGTTGAATATATCTCTTGATCTTCCGATTATCGCTTTGGTCTACACACTTAGTCATCGTGGTGAGAGATAGTGTGTTGCCCGTGTTTCCGGATTTTACTCTAAAGGTCAATGTCACTTCCGAAGGTCAAAAATATGTTTTTACCTTGCCTCCACCTGTATTATGTGGTCCAATACGCATATTTTTACACTAATGAAAGTTGCACTGTACTTGATTAAGGCGTCATGGTAATAGAAAAGGGTCGGAGATCGAACTTTGAATTTCTGTTTCACTATCCAGCACCTGTAGCCTGTTGTCCGTATCCGGTGCTCTTGTCCTTTATCCCTGTCATGCTGAATAAAATCCTTTCCTGAATTGCATTAAAGAGCTGACAGCACCGGAAACATTAGTTCTTGGTCATTATATCTTTTGAAAACCAGTTTAATAACATATTACTGACTTGATTGATACAAACAGGTGTTGTAGACAAAGATAAGACTACACTTCTGTGCAGGCTGATCTTTGTCTATAAATCCTGCAAAAAACAGGAATATTCCGAGTTCAGCATTAAAAATCAATATATCTGTAAAATATTCATCGTAAGGGGCTTAAAGTACCAACATTTATTAAGTTGCCAGGAAACAGTGAAGAAGTGCTTTAGCCTCCTCGCAGACGAGACGTTAGTCTACCCAGAAAACGAAAGATTTTAAAGATATCAGGGAAAAGCGAAGAAAGCGCAGAGTTTTGAACAATAAGTCTAATCGTGTTGGTCCTTCAAGGCTAGTGACCTGGGATGAAATATATACGTTGGCATACACATGAGATGACCCGAATGGATCAATGGCTGGGGCGACAGATTCGGTTTCCACTTGAGCATAACCTTGTGCAAAGCCTATCGTCGTTGTTGTTCTAAAACCTCGTAACTACAGCTTGAATCAAGCTGTAGTTACGAGGATTTTGAACGTAAACGACGATATAGAGCTGTTGATACCCGAGAAGCAAATGAATACGTGAACTTTCTGAGAAGAAGTTAAACACCAATCAACCCCTTACCAGACGGCAAAATTTTAGACTTGTTCAAATTGAAAGGAGTTGAAGATGTCGATTCAAAGTTTATAAAATTCTAAATTTTTTCAACTATATGGATAGAAAACATGTGGAAAATGACGAAATTTTTTGGTTTAAGCAATTTTTCCATTTTACATAATGTTTTCTGAATTACCCTTCTTGACAGGCGTCAAAAGGTGTCATTCTGTGGTAATGAGTTAAACAAAAACGGAAAAAAACACTCCCCTATAACTACCTACTGCAGCAGTATCGTACATAAGAGACTGGAAATTTCTGTATACCGATGGATTAATTTACTAGTAATCTGGAATCGTGATTTTATTAATTAAAATAATAACTTTAATTGTAGAAGGTTTCATGTTAACTCTCGTCATGCTGAACCCGGAATATTCCTGTTTTAGCAGGGGGTACAGACTAACATCTTAATCTACACTACCTGATTGTCCATTTCAAGCCAGACATGTTCATTAAAGCAGTTTTTCCATCAAATATTGACCTACAATTAATACTTCCAGAGATGCTAGTCCTTTGATTTTGGTGGAATTCTAAACAGGGTTTTTATTCCACATGACAAGGGTTAAAACAACAAGGCTTATTTTAAACGCGGCTTTCAAACAATAAATCTTTCAATACGTGTTTACTAATCACGTAATTTCAATGCGCAAATAAAATATTTATATGTCTGAAACATATCACAGCTGTTAATATATTCGAATTAAAACGTTCGCGATAGATGCCAAATCAAAGGTTGTATATATTTTTTTAAAAAGCGGAAAGAAACACCTTTTCGCTGTTAAACGGTGAACAAATTATACAGTGCAGTCAAGTACACCTTGTGAAATTTTATTCGCCGATGCTTCTGGAAAAAATCCAAATGAAATAGTTTCATCAGCGCGGGTGTTCGTACCTTCTTTATAAGTTTTCTTTTCAGAAAAAGCTCATGAATTCTGTATAGATGAAAACGGTGTTGTAGGACACCCAAAACACTCTAGGACAACTTAACCCATTTCCACACAGTCCCTCTTTTTTTTCGCTACCAAGAAAAAAGGCTTGGAAAACATTGCGGAAAATGAAGAAATTGCTTTTATCAAGCGATTTCTTCACTATCCACAATATTTTCTATCCAAAAAATACACACAAATAGATAAAATTCTATAAACTCAGTAGCTCCTTTCGATTTGGATAATTCTTAAATTTTGTTGCGTAGGGCGACATTTTCGTCCATAGAAAATATATTACTAAATTGTCGAAGGACTCTCATTAAAGAAAAACATTAAGACATACATTCATCTTCAAAGGATAACTATTGTAACATCTCTTTGTAAGATACTAAGAATAATCCTAGGCTTTATCCTGGACAGATTAAATCAGTATTGGATAATTTATCGTCTGGCACCAAGAAGAGACGGATCGAAGGCCACGCCCACTGAGCTCCTACAGGAAGGTCCACTTCGATATTAAACAGCTTTATTTTGACAAACTTGTGGCCAGTATTATGTAACAAAAAGTAAAATGGTTGGTGGTAGCTTAAACGTCGTAACTACAGCTTGAAGAAGCTGCCAAACCACAAATAAATGTTTCATATAAATGTCGGCTAATCTTTGAGTTAAAAAGTCGAATTGAAATATTTTATAGGTAATTTTATTCTTTGATTGACAGCCACGAAGATTCAATCAAACTCCTTGGTCGTCCTTCGATTTAATACGGGGATAATTTATTAACACGACACAGCATTGCCCTGATACATCTCAGGTATATCTCAGGTGATACTGCTGTCAGTAACACTTCTTTTTTGTTGTTGTTGTTGTTGTTGTTGATTTTGCATGAAGAATATTCGAACGTAAAGAAACTTCACAAACCAACCATAGCGCGAGAATTCCTTTCAATTTATTTAAGGGATTCGTGGTTTTAACTTCTCCAAATTAGCAGATGTTGGTCAGAAAATGTAGTCGCTGTGCTACGTAAAAATCGATACTACAACCAAATAAATTTGTAGATTTATTTGTAGCCCTCAAAGTGGAATATATAGTAAGCGAGGCGCTTAACTCGAGTGTTCGTAGGATTTTAGGGTATTCTCTAATTCGAGAGAACACGAGATCACTGTATTATATTTACGTAATGAAGGGTTTATGTTAATGTTTGTCAAACGACCACGATCTACTGTCTTACATGTAAACAAATAAGTCATTGACATCTCCTTGTTTATTTTCTGACAATTCCTAGAAAACCATGTTATACTTGTGAAAGGCGTTAAATCTTGAAGAAACTCAATAATCATGAATCAACGCGAGTTTTTCCTTCTTGTACATGTACTTTTAGTGTTTCTATCAAGGGACGCTTTTATCAGGGTTAATCGTTGATCGTTTTAGTTCTAGAATTGATCATGATTAGGACTTAAACTGATGTTTAATTGACCAGTCGCTGGCCCCGCCCACGGACTCTCTAGCCCCCCCCATTAACTCCGACAGGAAGTTCCGCTTCGATTTTTAACGGCGCCATTTTGCAAAATTTATGGCCAGTAGCATGTAGCAAAAGAGTAAAGCGGTTCATTGGGGACTAAAACGCCGTAACTACAGCTTAAATAAGCTGTAGTTACGAGGTATAAGTCGCCAAACCAACAAAAAAGTTGAACAAAAATTGCAACCAATATTGGAGTGTAAAGCTCAGGACCGGGCTGAATATATGATTTGATTGTTCGTTTGATTCCTTGATTGACAGCCGCGATTGGTCAATTTACCCTGTCGATAAACTGGAATACAATAATTTTATTGCAAATACTTTTCTTTAAAATGATATTATTTTTTAACAGTTAGACACTGTAACAATTAACCGATCGCAGCTGTCATAATCAATCGAGAAAGGCATCTAGATCTAATTTTTGTTGACTTCCAATACATCTAGATATATTTCAACCTAATATTTGAAGTGATTATCAACAATTTTGATTAGGACAAAATCAGATTTCCATTGGTTTTTCGCACTGCGTCTTATTCTGTACTTATTTATTCTTGTTTACATATTCAAATTGTGTGTATCATGTTGACGTTGGACTGTATTGTTTAACCCGTTGCCCACAGTGACGCCTTTTGACGACACTAAGAAGAAAAGCGTTGGAAGACATTGTGGAAAAATGAAGAACTTGCTTGTTGCATGCAATTTCTTCATTATCCACAACTTTTCTACCCTAAAGCACAGAGAGTTCTTTTTAAAAAAATACCAGCCAAAAATTGTTTTCTACACCTTCTTTCAATTTAGACCGGTCTAAAATTAGGTCGTCTAGTAATGGGCCCCCACAAACCTCCTTATTGCGCCCACGAAGAAAAAAGCTTTGGAAAAAAAGCTTTGAGTCAAGCAATTTTTTCATTATCCATGTTTTCTATAAAAAAGACGAACAAATTATAAATTCGACCAACTTGAAATTGTTTTCTGCAGCTTCTTTCGATTTGGACCAGTCTAAGATTTTGTTGTGTGGAAATGGGTTAATTCGAATTCCCCTTTTTTATGTCAAAATCTTTTTCATTAACCCTTTCCTGCAAAATGTCTTGTTTTTACGTCCCTGTGATTTTGTACTTGAGAAAACATTGTGGGAAAAGAAGAAATTGCTTGAATCTTTTCCAACAATGTTTTCTCAAGTATAAATTCACAGGGACGTGAAAACAAGGGATTGTACAGGGAAGGGATAAACAGGAAATCGTAACGAACTTACAGCCTACATAACATTCCTGTCATAGATCTATATTTAATTTGACTTTCATCTTTTCTGGGATATATATAGCATTTAAGTGTTAAATGTGTTAATGTTCACTGACGGCTGGTTATTTTAATGAAATATAGTATCTGGAAAATATATGCATTTTACTATTATGCCCTGTATGGAATCTCTGAAGAAATGTCTATCAGTATTAATGCGTCTTAGAAAAAAAAGGAAGGCGAGTTATATTCTCAATTCAAATAAAGATACAGACACTCGTCTGCTTTTGAGGGCATTATCTCTCTTAGAAACAAATCAATGAGTACAACGACCCCCAGAAATCTTGGTATTGAGATTTAATGAGATTGTTTTATCGGACGTTTGTTCTTTCATACAATACATTATATGATACTAAAAGTTCTCTATCTCATATCAATTTCCTACTTCGATCCCATTACACTGATCTATCCGATCACGTTGCTAGCGCCATAGTCGAGTTATCTTCTGATGTGGAAACATTATCAAATGTAGTTTTACTATTAAAGAAGCACACGGGGTATTTATTTTTTGAGTTAACCCTTTCCTGTTTTTCGAAATTTTAGACTTGTCCAATTTGAAGGAAGCTGCAGACGACAACTACAAGTGAGTGCCTTTTGAAAAGTAAACAACCTACAGGGTAGAAAATATTGTGGGAAAAGAAGAAATTGCTTGTGTCAAGCAATTTCTTCTTTTCTCACAATATTTTCTTATGTATAAAATCATAGGGACGTGAAAACCAGGGACTGACCAGGAAAGGGTTAAAGAACATGTATGTATATTATACAAAGCGTGCAATATCAAAGCACCGTAAACGCTGGAGGACGACGATCCTGTCAAATGGATCATCAAGATGGATCACTGACAACGCCCGATAACCTATAAAAACGATATCGTATAAAATATACGGCCAGAACATAGAACAAATGGTAAATTGTTAATTGACGTTCAAACGGTAGTAATTAAAGCTTGAATAATCTTTAGATATTTTATTTAAGTTGCTAAACCATAAAAAGCTAGAGGCACTTGAGTGCCTGATTCGCTCCACCGGCCTTAATTTACTTATCATCATTCCGGGAACAAAATTTCAAAATTTTGACTTTATTCTACATATGGCCATAAGTACCACCCATAAAAGTAATGTTTCTAAACAGAGAAAATTTCTATGAAGGAATCTGAGAAAGAGCCAAGCTGTAAGGATAAGTGGTGAAATTTGGTTGAAATCCGTCGATTTGGTTCTGAGAAGAAGATTTTCAAAGGATTTAGTATATACTACACATGTTTTCATCCTATCCAAATTTTTTTAAGAAACCCGATAAAACATCACCAAAGAATCATTCCTGTGAGATTTGGTTGAAATCCACTAACTGGTTTCTGAGAAGATTTTCAAAGTTACCAACGTATATGAAAATAAGCTCCACCCATTAAAAACGTGTCCGTGTTTTTCATCTGATCAAAATTCTTTCAAGAAATCTGATAAAAGGTCACCAATGCATCATTTTTGTGAAATTTGGTTGAAATCCATCCACTGGTTTCTGACATGATTTTCAAAGATTCCACCGTATATGAAAATAATCTCCACCAGGGATGCCCGCACGCAAGGACGGACGCACGCCGGACACAACGCCATGGCAACAACTCGTTGGCGTTCAGCTTGTGAAACTAAAAATGGATGGCAGAAATGTCAGAGGTCACCATTCTCTTCCGGTCTAAATTGAAATTGAAGGATTTGATTTGTCCATCGATTTGTAGACAGCGTTGGTTAATACTTCAAAAATGATGATGACAAATATGTCGTTTTTAAAGCACAATACAGAGTCCTAAAAACAATTAAGAGACTCGAATCAAACACTTAAAACTCCCTAAAATAGTTCTATTTATCCTAAACGCAATAGTTAACATCCCCGTTATCATAAAAATTTTACGGTTATTCAAACGGAGCTCGGGAGGTTGTTGTCTATAAGTCGCAAGTACTATTCAGATTATGCTTCTACCAAAATGAAACTCTATTTAACTCTTAATTGTTATGCTGAACCCGGAATATTCCTGTTTTGGCAGGATGTATAGACCTTGGTCTACATCTCATGTTTTTCCCTTTTAAGCCAGAGTTAATTATTAATCTTCAAAAGGAATATTTTCTCTCATTAAGGCCTTCCAGTGCTGCCAGTCCTTTGATTTTAAAGCAATTCTGTATCGGATTTTAATTCGGCATGACAAGGGTTAAGAATAATCAGTTGGAGACGTCGTAGAAACGTCCCACTATCTAATGGTAAACTAGGTGTGGTCATAACTTTATTGTAGGTTTTCACGAAGCCGTATATTCTAAGGCGCGTTTAACATTATTCATTGAATGGGGTTTAACGCCACTTTAAACAGAACAGTCATATCGAAACTGCTGGAGCACATAACCAT
This sequence comes from Fragum fragum, assembly GCA_946902895.1. Lineage (NCBI taxonomy): Eukaryota > Metazoa > Mollusca > Bivalvia > Cardiida > Cardiidae > Fragum > Fragum fragum. The sequence continues at coordinate 6,553,836 of OX336379.1, read as the reverse complement.
GCATGGCTGTCTAGTCTCTCTCTTACAAGTACTCCCACTACATTCTTTACATCCATGGCAGCTGCTCATCCTACTTGTAATTACGATAATCAACCTATTTGAGGGAAACAAACGTCGGAATGGATATTTGCCGATACAAGGGATCGAACCCTGGATCTCATGATTGAAAGTCCAATGCGCTACCAACTGCGGTATGGCCGGGGCCGGGTTCATCATATAAACAGGAAATGTCTTGAAAGTACGTGTATAGTCTGATCTATGTCAACACTAACAAGGTACAGCGAATCTTGTTTTGAAATACCACTCAAGGGACGATTAAAAGTTGTCGCTTAACCCTTTACCAAGCGACCAAATTTTAGACCAGTCAAAATTGAAAAGTAGCAGTTCGTGAAATTTTAGATTTTTAACTGTCTGGTTAGAAAACATAGTAGAAAATGAATGAATTGCTTGTAACAAGCAATTTCAAGCAATTTAGTACGATACCTGTAACAGTGTCAAATCGCTATTGCGCAATACCTGTTACAGCGATATAATTAGTTCAGCGATTAAACGAGATTGTACGATACCTGTTTATGGCGATACAGCGAGATAGCACGATACCTGTTACAGCGGAAAGGCGTGATTTTACGATACCTGTTACAGCAATACAATTTGTTTGTACGATACCAGTTAAGCGATAAAGCGAGATTGTACGATCATTGTAACAGCGATTAAACGATATTGTACGATACCAAAACAGCGCTTAAATGAGATTGTACGATACCTGTTAAGCGATAAAGCGCGATTGTACGACACCTGTAACAGCGCTAAAGCGCGCTTGCCAGAGAGTGATTCAGTGACCTCCTCCGAATTAAAGCTCACAAGGAATCCATGGTTAGGTGCTACAGCCACCGCGATATGACTGGAATGCTGGTTAAACCCCATTCTTACAATTTAAACCGAACTAAAACTCTATAAGAAAAGAACAAGATAAACAATCATGAACGCATCTTTTCGTAACATAGTTTTCGACGAATGTAAGGTAAAGGTTAAAAAAAGGTAAATGGTGATGAATGACATGTGGTTTGTTTGGGCCAGTTTCAAGTTCACGGTGAGATGTCTGGAGGTAAGCCAGCGATGTGAGTTCATCTGCCTCAGCCGAGTATAGTTTTGTAAATACAATTGTACATAATTGCTCCTCATGAAAGAATAAATTTAGTAGGATGCTTTATTTGAGAATTAGACTAGGAGCTGATCTTTTCAAGGCACGTGCACAAAGTGTAATATATTCTTCGGATTCTACAGAGGTGCACCGCAAGTCTTCATCCTTTGTCATTTATGTCTGTTTTTCATTGCCATCATTATATCGAATCTTACACGAAAATCACGTGCACTTTTAGACACGTAAACAATAATTGCATACACAGCTTGAATTCTACAGCCTTTTATTTAAAATCATTTATAAGCGCATAGCACTGGTAATTAGCCAATTTCATCGAGTCCAACACGGTCACAAGCTATGGTCTTAGCTTTGCTTCCTTAAAGATCGCTCGGTCTTCCCTGTCATTAACTTGCTGTATACTATCTACCTTCGACTAAGCATGCCCAAGATACCCTGTATTTGTGATGTATTAGGGTCTAGCCAGTCGCAATTACGCGATTTGAACACGACAATGCTATCTTGATGCTATTTAAATGCGGCCTTCAACATTTCGGCTACCTATCTTCGAATGCTCACGACCTTAGTCGAACAAGATTCAATATCGAAGGATGTCTTGATTCCGACCGATCTAGGTACGAAATAGTTGCATCACTCTCTGAACCAATAAGATTCACAATCAAAAGTAGTTTGTCTAGCTATGCAGGCTCTTTCATGGATAATATTTCGACGGAATCTAGGTTGAATCACTCGTAAAATCTCATAGTGCTCAAAATTTTCTGAGACCTAGTATTACATTAAAAGAGCTAATTCAGAATAATAGCACCATACGCAAACCTCCTTGAACATACGCACAAAGTATTGGAATTGTGTCCGCTAAAGCTGGTTTGCTTAGTTCTGATAAAAGTTATTTTGGAATTCCATATTCGGCAGTCGAAGCTTCTTAATTCAGATCAGCTGGGCGAAGTGAGCTTTAGGCTTCCGTACGACCGACAATTATTCAATTCATATAGTGAACAAGGCTGAAGCTAGACATGGCGTGATTTAAGAAGATATTTTTGTATACAAATATTTTACGCAATGTATGAATATATTAAATAGAATAATCAACTGGTTATTTTTTATATGAAAAATCTCTCACTCGAATACGTTGTAATGCGACGAGTTTTTCTAACGCATAACAACGTACTCGAGTGAGAGATTTTTCATATCAAAAATAACCAGTCGATTATTCTATTTATTATGTTCGAAACAGTTTTATTTTTCAATAGTTGATGATTTATTTCAATCATATTCGACATCATCGGCCCTAGAAACCGAGCGCATGTCAAAGGATTTGTAATTCAATAATTTCTGTTCGCATTCTTGGATTTTCTTTCCAAGTGGGCGTGTTTTTCAAAGAAATTTTTGAAGGAAAGTCCGTATTTTAAGACACTTAGAGATTTGCAGTGTCAGGCACAAAAATTATTTGGGCGAAACATATGCTGTATCTAAGCGCGACAATCTGATCGTCGATCTAAAGGCCCCGGGGTATTTCGAACATCGGTGGACGATTCATGACTTGGACTTGGACAGAATTATAGGATAGGCAGTCTGTGATCACTCAGTCTTCTGACTTGGGCGTACAAAACAAGCTCATGCGGGTTAGGTTTGAGTGTCTATCACTTTAACTGCACTATCATCAGTATTCGGGGAATAATTTTGGACGTTACGGAAAATTATGCATTTGTTTGCGTCATCTGTGATAACACAAACACCAAGGTTCGTAATTGTTTCAAACCAGTTGTTAACAAAACGGTTATTTAGACGTTGTAGTTATGTTCGTTATTTTTTCTTATTTTACTGTTTTTTAATTGATTTTTAGCCTAAGAAATTTAATTTAAGGTCACCGAGCGAGCTGGCCCTTTGGGAATAAAAGTAGTTCCAAATTTCGGATATAAAGTTGATATTATCACTAGTGATGATATCAAAATTTATTACACTGGGAAATCCAAAGATTTCACAGCCTGGAATATGATACATTGTATTCTCAAAATACGCTCTTTAAATAAATTGAGCTGAATTAGGTACTAGTTTCTCTGCCATAGTAGGATCCTACTGGATTTTCGACACGTTTTCGCACTGGTGTACCCTAAGACGTGCACCAAAAATTCCCTTGCGACTTATAGCTGATGAAAAATGTGTGTATTTTTCACCAATGACTACGATAATGCCAAAGGAAATATTACATTATGGGAAGAATATCTCCCTTGGTTACACTATGGGCAGAATATCTCCCTTGGTTACACTATGGGCAGAATATCTCCCTTGGTTACACTATGGGCAGAATATCTACCTTGATTTCCGGGTTTGTTTACAAGTTGTTGATAAGGGTTGCTTCAAAATGAACAAGGCCCTTAGACCGGGAGTAAATTTGAATGCCCCCTTCAGGAACTTAAAAATGGCATGGGCTCCAAAATCCCGACCTTTTACTTTAGAAACTTTCTAGAATCTTAAACCACTTCACCTCATTCAGTGTATCAGGATATTGTGGATGAGTGTACGTATAAAGTTATTTTGTATCCTTGTATAGTAAATCTTGTATTAATCGACCACCCAAAGGACGAACATTGAGACGATTCTTACGAGTTCCAACAATACAGGATTAAGTTATCTTTCTACCTTTAAAGGTAGGTATCGATGTTTTTTTCAAATCACAGATTTTAATCATTTTATTTTCTCTCGTATACTATTTGAATACAGTATGCCGAAAAGTAGTTTTGCAAAAATCTGAGGTCGCTTATTAGAAAAATTTGTCTTTAATTCTGTAAAGATCAGTCCAAACTGTCCTAAGCGTTATTACGAATATAAACACTTTCCGTAGTTTTGCGCTAAACCTTTCATGTGACATTAATTAGGACGTTGGCTGTTTCGCTATAGTAAATTTGTTACCTGCAGTTCTTTGGGTCATATGCAAATGAGGTCATTCGATGTCGACAGCCGAATTCCGTTATATCTAAAAATAACCTGGAATTCCGCTGAACCTTTCCGATATAACCACAAAAAGCATGTTTAGGCCTATTAGATTACTACCAAGACAATACCCGACTCAACTTAACGTATTAAATGTTCGTTTGAGTGTATTTTTCGGCACTTGGTATTTTTATCTTATCTAAATTTCAGAAACATCGATACCTCCCTTTAAGCATAATACCTTCATTTCTTTAAGATTTTTTCATAAAAGAGATTTCGATTACGGTCGCTTTTGGAACGTGGTCGCTTAGTAGAAGTGCAGAGATCATTTTAGGTTGAGCTATTGAGAGATTCTCACATTTTCTGCCAGAAAACTCATTGAAACTAGCTGAATGAGGGAAAAATCTCAAAGCAAAATGTAAATTTGTGAAGAATTTTGTGAAATTTCTCACCACAAGTTATTAATTCCTCATTAGATTTGGCTAAATGAGATATTTTTGCACATGATATTCTGAGCCATAAATATCCCAGGAAGTGGTTGCTCCAGAAAGATTGAATGTAAAGAAAAGTCCCGACAGTGGCTGCTTTATACAAACTCAACTGTGTACAGGTGTCAAGGTTTGTCATTTTCGTCATTTTGATTACATGTCAAACTGTTGGAAATGCCATTGCCAATGCTCGTATACAGTCTTGGCTTGGCTAAAGAGCTTGAAGAAACAGCCATATATCGAGGGCTTAGAGCAAAAACACAGTATGGGTCTATACTTTGTATAGACCCATACTGTGCTTTTGCTCTAAACCCTCGACATTCTGAGCATAAGCGGGATATTTGAAGGACGGTCTGCTAAATAAAAAGATGAGGGGAAAAGTGGGGGGTTGTTTCACATTGGGGTATGAAAATAAACAAATGTCGGACAGGATATGTGGTGGAGACAAATGAGACTCTGAGCCGCTACCTACTGTGCTATTACTGCAGCCATATATATTTTCTTGGATTCTTATAATTTCAAACAACGAAAGAAAGAGGACTTTTCTCATTGAGGAATCATACACCTTTTCTTTCAGCCAACCAGAAAGCTAAAATTGGACTCCATATACTCTGTAATGAACAATGTGCCAGATTATGATATCTGATAAAAACCATTGTTCAGCGCCTTTAGCGGTTTGATTAGATGCTTTATGGTTCTCACTAGATCATCGGTCCATTAAATCTTTATTTTATGACTGTAGGATCGTTAAAAAGGAGTACAACAGAATGACATTTCTTCTAATTATCTTGCAGGACAAATGTCTTGTAGACTGAAAATAGCTACTTCATGTGGAATAATGCCCAGAATAACTCACGAAAATCACGATTTATAGGAAGTTGTTCTATAGACGTTTTTGCACATGCAAGTCTCGATTTCCAAATAACCGCACACAGTCACGAAAAATATCAATAACCTTTTCATTGACACTGTTCTAAACCTTTACCAGTGACAATAGGTCCATGTCATGTAGATAGATTCCTACATTGTCTTAGCGATACAAAAAACCTAATTAAAGCCCTTGGCGGACGACAAATTTATACTGGTCAAAATTTGAAATTGACAAAGCTTTGGTTACTTAACCCATTTCCTAACAATAACATTCTAGACTGGTCTAAATTGAAAAAGCTGCAGAGGACAATTTCACATTTAAGTTTTGTTGTTGTTGTTGATGTTGCTGGTGCTGTTACAGAATAAATTGTGGATAATGAAGAAATTGCTAGATTCAAGCAATTTCTTCATTTTCCACAATATTTTCCTTAAGATTTTCATTGCCGGCATAAAAAGGAGGGATTGTGTGGGAATGGGCCAAGGCTTCTTCAGAAAAGTCAGAAACGATTTTCTGCTTGTTCAGAATTAAAAAAGACTCGTTCGCAAAAAATGCTACATTTTAAGAAAATATTGTTGCTAATGAAGAAAATGATGGAAACTAAAAAAAATATCCACAACATTTCGAACCCTTCAATATAACCATTACGATAGCTCTCCAATATGTAATGAAATATTTTAAAGATGTTCCGAGATTTTTTTTTATATCATTCCAAGATTTACCCTGGTATTTACTTTTCTCGGTGGTCGGAATAGAAAAACCCGTGTTGGACAAGTCGAGCATGGGAATTCCGCACCCCTCAATTATTATTTCAATTGACTCAAGAGTTAACAAGATCTACGGCGACGCTAACGATCAAACCCCTGGAGTCTTGTGACTTCAGATATCCTTGTGACAACGGATACAGTTGTTGTTGCTGGTGCTGCTGTTGTTGTTGTACCCGTTACCAGAAGACACAGTTTAAGACTTGTCCAATCTTAAGGATGTTGCCGACGACAATTTCTAGTTGATTTTATTATCATTTTCTTTTATTTCAGGCCTATTATTATTACTTCTACGTTCGGGTTAAAAACATAAAAAAATAGAGCTGTGCTTTCTTTAACATTAACTTTATTCTTCTTCCTATATCATCCTACCCACCAAGTCTGTGTGTATTTCCCTTTATTCATCGTCGCTAACACCAATGGGTCGATAATCGTAGAACTATGAGGGATAGCAGCTGGAGGCTAGGAAAGGAAGTAATGGTGTGAGAAATACCAGGAATCCATTGTTAGGTGCTCCAGCCGCCGCGATATAACTGAAAGATTGTTGAAAGCGGCGTAAAACCCCATTCAAACAAACAAACATTTTCGCTACCGTAGCACATGCCCATATGAGCGACGCCCCTAGAAGACGGTTAGTTGTTACGGAGGATAGTGCAAGGATACAGGACGAAACTGCTGGGAACTTCGACTGGTTCTTTAACTTGCTCGATGGATAGCAACGTCACACGGGGCCTCCATTTAACGTCTAATCCGGAAGACAATTAGCTTGTTAGTTGATATGGTAACCCCAGAGCTCAAACCCGTGATCTTGAGGTTTGAAGTCAAGTGCTTTATCAACTGAGCTAATCAAACTGACAAGTTTCGTGTAGATATCTTTTATACTTTAGTTATGCTCATTACAAAGTTCGAGCTAAGAACATTAAAGGGAAATAATAAAAACTAAAGTTTTGATTCTTTTTCACTATTCTTCTTCCTATCTAATCCTATCCACATATGTAGTTTGATGTTGGTAGCCTTTATAATTAAGTTATGCTCAAAAAATAATTCGAATTAAATTTATTAAAGGGAATTATTAAAACTAGATCTATGCGTCTTTTACAGTATTCTTCTTCTATGTAATGCTTTCCACCATTTAAGTGCTCAACATAAAATTCGACTTCAGAATATTTAAGGGAAAATAATAAGAAACTCTTTGGCACTATTCTTTTTCCTATCTAATCGTATCCACCAATAAAGTTTCACATTGATAGCCTTTACTCTTTAGTTATGCTCAACACTAAATTCGGGTTAAAACATTATAGGGAAATAATAAAAACTAGAGTTATGATTCTTTAATACTATTCTTCTTCTCTTTCTTCGATTTTGGTTCACGTTCATGTGAAGTATATTGCTTTGTTTGGCTACTTAAACGTCGTTACTACAGGTTTAATAAGCTTTAACTAACGAAGTTTTTCTCGCCAACCAATCATTTTCTTTTTTTGTTGTTGTTGTTGTATGTTAATAAAAAATGAATTTTGCAAAGTTACGCTATTTGATGTAGAAAAAAAACTTCCTGTTGGAGTTCAGTGGGCGTGTCCATGAATCATCCAAACATATGCTGCAATATTGTGCACGAGAATGACGCTCATGATGACGTCATTCATAAATTGATTTTTACATTCTGTGTGTGACAAGGGTATTCGCGATGGCTACCGGGAACATGGAGCTGCATCTAAGAGAGAAATGATATAGTATATTATATTGGTTCGATACAGATTTATATCATTCTCATATACCATTCACCGCTTAAACTGGAGACCGTACACCAATCATGCTTAAAAGACTTTAGTGTCGACTTAATGGAATAACACTCCGTGGCAATTCATCAAATTTTCCACAACGTCTCGTTCTAAAGAAATGAAGGCATTTGTGTCGAATAGTTACATACATAACGAATACCTCGGCGCGTATTCTGGCGTCTAGATTTAAAAAAAAATCTGGAATTGGCCTGTGAATTAGAGTGATGACATTTTCGGCAGCAAATGCGGGATTTGTCTTTTGTTGTTGTTTGTTTGTTCGTTGAAAGTCTTTTTTTTAAGATTATGTTTTACGAATGACTGATCATGGTCCTAGTTAAATATCTCTGATGGGCGGTTTTGATTATTTTCACGAAATTTATTTAGTTTGTTCGAACTCTCTATCCTCCACCCCTCCTGTCTCTCTCTCTCTAGCTCTCTCTCTCCAACCCCCTCCTACCCCCCTCTCTCTCTCTCTCTCTCTCTCTCTCTCTTTTTTTTTCTTTTTTTTTTTTTTTTACTTATAGCCTTCTTACGGTAGTCGTTAACAATTAGTGGTATTATCTGTATTTTTTTCATCACATTGGTTTTTTTTCTTCTTTAAAATTTCTATTGGTATTTTTATCATGGTTTTATAACTAACTATGCCTTTTAAATAACGTATATTGAACTCTTACAGTTCAGAATTGCATGTGCAACAATGTGAACAGCACCATTAATTGTGGAGGTATTCCAATAAATCGTGATTTCGTGAGATATTTCTGGGCATTTATCCACATGAAATAGCTATTTTCAGCCTACTCGACCTTTGTCAAACAAGATAATCAAACGAAATTCCCGACTGTTGTACTCTTTTGTATCGATTCTTCAAAGAAATCAAATAAAGTTCAGTAGGACAAACGTTTTTTCACCAGCACAGCGCCGAAGGCCCCATAAAAATGTGCACGTAAATCATTTTCCACTATAAAAAGATGATCATGAGACATCAAACGGAGAAACTGTACCAATGTATAATTCTATATAGATGTACAAGTGAGTGGGTGTTTTATGGCGAATTTTTATCCATACAGGTATAGACAAAATTCAGTGACCTTTGATCTCTCACTTTAATTTGTACATCTTTACTTCATGTCACTTGTTTACTAAAAAAACTGTAACCCTTTCCTGTTCAATCATTGTTTTTTACTTCCCCGTGATTTTATACGTGAGAAAATGTTGTGGGAAAAGAGAAATTGCTTGTAACAAGCAATTTCTTCTTTTTCCACAATATTTTCTCCTCTGTTGGCTGGTTACTTTTCAAATTACACTCACTTTTGGTTTGTCGTCTGAATCTTCTTTCACATTGGACAAATCTTAAATTTTGAAAACAGGAAAGGGTTGAAATTGTCGACTGTGTTGTTCTTACCAATTACTGTCCGTCGATTACTCTTATAGTGTTCTCATTATACATGCCTCAACACAACAATTTTTTAGGCTGGTCCAAATTGAAGGAAGACGACAATTACAAGTTGATGGAATTCTAATTTTTTTCGTCTTTTGGGGTGGAAAACATTGTGGATAATGAAGATACGAGCAATTTCTTCATTTTCCACAATGTTTTCCAAAGCTCTATAATTGGGGGCGTAAAAAGGAGGGATTGATTTGGAATGGGTTTAACCCTCTACTATTTAACATGTATTTGGTGAGTGTAGACGAAACTTCGGTCTTTGTCAGGTGACATATTATCGCCATTGGACTATAATTAATACACCGCACGTGTGATCCCGAGAATTTAAAAAAAGGAAAAAAAATAGCTAATTTTAACCGCACAGCTGTCAGACAATTGTAGGGGATCTGTCAATATTTTCAAATTGTAACCTATGGGATTTGTAACACCGAACAGACACGGTTCGCACCAATAAATGGCCAATCCCTTGCCCCCCCCCCCCCCACTTACTCCGTTTGCCCCGCCCATTGACTCCGACAGTAAGTTCCGCCTCGATATTAAACGGCCTTATTTTGCAAAGTTAATGGCCATTAGCTTGAAACAAAAGCGTGGAATAGTTAGTTGGCGATCTAAACGTCGTAACTACAGCTTCAATAAGTTCAAAACTCACTTCTGGTCTAACTGAATGAATTCGTTGGTCGACTGGTTATTTGTTTGACAGCCGTAATTTGTCAATTGAGACACATACATTTTCGTAGACCCATCAGGTATTACATACACAAAGCGTTCGGCTACATTCGGGTTTACTCGGAAAATTGACGAGATCGTTTCGATTACCGGCTTGAAGTTGATGGAAATAGCCGGGCATTGACTCCTCTTAATTATTTCAACTTTCTAAGACCCTACATGCATGTTACCTACACGAAATCCCAATTTAATCTAATCTGGTATAAATATCTGCACTTGGTCCAGTTACACACACAAAGAAACAGAGATCAAGAACAGTAATTTCGGTGAACACGTCATTGGCTTCGCTCCAGACATACTTTCTCATCATCCCGTCGTGAACTTGAAATTGGCCCAAACAACCAGACGTCATTCATCATCATTTGCCAGATATTTCTAATGGAATTTTTCTACTCTTATCCCTCGTAGCGCTGAATGAAATCAAAGTGTTGTAATTGGTCGTCACAAAAAAATCACAGAAATTCGCACTATCGTCAGTCATCATCATTATCATCATCTTTCATCGCGTGTAGCGGCTCCTGTGTTGGTATTTTTCGTCACTACCTCGCCGTGTCGGCATTGGGTTAGTTGCGTGTCGCTGCCTTCCTTGGATGTAGCAGCCGTTTCTCATGCTGCCTCTCCGGAATCGACGCGGGTTTACGGCTTTCCTAGGCAGCATCACAGGTAGAAACTTCTTGTCCAAAACCTTACATGAACTATGTAAGCTTGCTAGAATACGTAAGACTCACACTTCCCCTTACCACGCAATGGACAATCGAGTGTTTCAATCAGACTCACTAAAAAAGTTCTCCTTTTCCCACAGTATTTTCTACCCTTTATGATAGAAATGTTTTGAATTCATCTCATTCTAAACTTTTATCTAACACTTTCATTGGATAATTTAAAAAAATCATAAAAAAGGATAAGGGGTGTAAACATATTACTATAACGAGTTCCTGGTCGTCCAATATTCTTGTAACGGTCATATATGAGGGCCTACTTGTACTTAGATTCTCAATCAGTCTTTGCAAGCCGATTAAAAAATCGCAGACATTGGTGAAGCTTGGAAGTCATTCAGTTCATTTGGATTGAAAGGACTGTTTGGTGTTTTACGGGGCAACGGCAGCTGTGGTCATTTAGCACACAAGAAATTTAAGGATAGTGTAATTTAAAACATACAGAACATTACAAAGGCAAACAAAGGACATAAAATGAAAGATGAGGAATGAAACAAAAAACCGATAAATGAAGACCCTTTTTGTCGCCTCTTACGACATGCCAGTTGCCACGTTTGTTCCACCAGATGAAATGGCGGATGTGACGGGTAGGCCTGCTGTTGTTTATTCCTATACCCCGTTTAACCACACGGGGTCTCACTGGCAAGTGCTTTTCATTCCAAAGCTTGTTTACATCGACATAAAAATGTAGGATTTGAAATTAAAATCCTCAACCTGCTGCAATCCAGGAGTTACGAGAAAAGCAGTAGTTATTCTCTGATTTTAGTCGCCTTCTAAGACATGCCACAGAGAAAGGCCGAGGTATTATTCTGATCGTCTTAACCCTTGTCATGCTGAATATCTATCCTCTTTTCACTATATCTTAACTCAATGACGTAATCAGATCGATATCGTTTTCAAAGACAACAAGAACAAGCGGGTAGTGTATGCTAAAATCCGACTGCACGTCTGTGAAGGCTGATCTTAGTCTATACAACTGCCAAACCCACTGTCAAATCAGGAATATTCCGGGATCAGCATGACATGAGTTAAGAAACTCTGAGTAGTTTTTTATCAACAGAGCCAAAAGTGAAGACTCTGAACAGACTATTCGGATTCACAGGCTGTTCAGAGTCTTTAATTGACCCGAATATACAATTGTTGGAAATGTTGTGCACGGGCTCAAATCGTTGACCTGCTGTCAAAATTAAAGGTAATATTGCGCTTGTAGTGTCCGTAGTAAAGAGGTAGAAAGAGGCTTCCTGATCAACAGGTCCTGAGTTCGATTCCTGTGAGCGGATATCAATCTTGGTTCTATCATTGGCCCACATAATCGGCGCTAGTACTCGTGTATTCTCCAGGTATCTGAGCCAAGAGAGATTAAACTAAGTTGGTAGAACTTGTCTCTGGATAGATGTAAAATTGATAGCGTTAAACATAAAATACGCCTTCAGTGCTTACGTGCCATCAATTATTTTAATGAGAGAAAAATTATCAATGATCAAGTAAAAAATGCCTATCTTAAGAGGTAAAAATCCCAATCTTTTAATGTTTATGGATAAGAAAAAAAAACTTCTGGGAAAGAAATATCGGTAAATCTAATGCTGAAATGTCAGAAGATTGTTGTACTAATTGAATTAAACAAAGAGAGTAAAATACCTACAAAGGCGTACTTGCGCTTGTTCTGTGATTGGGATTCATATGTATAACAAGGGAAAGGCAAAATCTCAATCAATCTAATGGTGTTATATCAGACGGTCATTAAATCTATTGATTGGTTTCACATAGAAACGTAAACCTACAGAGACAGGCGGGTGTCTGGTCTCTGATTGGATTTCTTTTCTACACATCTAAGTTAATCTTTAAACCATGGAATCTGAAGGTTATTATATTAGATATGAGAGACTGGACATATAGAGGAAGTTTATTGTCTTGTCTACGATTGGATTTCTTTTGTACATAAAAGACACGAGAATGTTGGTTAACCCTTTCCTGTTTTGCAAACTTTTAAACCTGCCCAAATTCAAAGGGTTTGCAGATGACAATATAAATTCAACTTTATTTGGAAGATAATCATTCAGTAGGGTAGAAAATATTGTGGAAAATGAAGAAATTGCTTGTTTCAAGCAATTTCTTCATTTTCCACAATTTTTTCTCAAATATAAAAACACAGGGACGTGAAAACAAGGGATTGTACAGGAAAGGGTTAACCTTTATACTGTGGTACGTTAAGGTTATTGTATTCCTTAATTTGATTCTAAGTAAAATGGAACCTACAAATGCTGGCGTGTGTCTTGTCTGTGATCGGATTTTTAGCCTGAGATTGCGTAAGCAATCTGAGGCTAAAGTTAAAATGCTTAAAATTCAAACCCATGCAAAGTTTCAGGTGAAAACATAATGTAAAAACATCTACCGCAATCAATGTGATCTTCTGTTGCATGAACAGTAGATCGGATCTGACCATTAATTAATACGCCCGATTGAGGCGAGAAGGACAAAGGCGAGATATGACTCATTGAAAGCTGTTGGCTTGATGTACAGTACTTTCGTATGAGTGTTCTGAATTTGGCAAAATTATCAAAACTTGACTAGTGAATGGGAAGAAAGAAAGGAGATATATAATATATTGGAAATTATTAAACATATATAATCATAACATATTGTTAAGAAAAAATAAGGTGTTTGTTTCATACCAAAATAATATTACTTATTCTAGAGTAACAATGTTAAAACGGTCCGGTTAGACGAAGTTGCTGTATAAAGCTGATAAGCCAAGCTGTCGGTTTTACGCACGATTGGAATGTTTGCTAAACAAATTAATTGGTCATTCATAGGATCATATTCGCACTGTCTGAAAACAGTTTGGTCGTGCTTGGACTTTGTGTCTATACATATTTACCTCCGAATTCTACCCAAAGGATGCAACGTCTACATACCGCCTTTGAGAGGTGTACAAAATCATGTTAACATGGTAAACGACCGCCCGCTATGGAACGCCACAGCTGACTGATGTTATGAGCAACAATGTTGAAATGTCCACCTCCTACCTTACTTTGTCAAAATACAGCGTCACCGTGTCCATTTAAGGTGTTGACATGCCTAAACATCGCATTATTTTGTTAATAAGTAGCGTTATTGAACTAAAATGTGGTGTTTACTTATGTAAGCATCATGTTATTTTGTCACAAAGCGTCGGTTTTATGTACACATGTGGTGTTGACTTGTCTAGCTGTTGTCTTTAAGTCAAAAAGTAGTGATGTTATGTCTAAATGTTGAGCTGGGTTATCTTATCGATGTCTCATCATGTCAACAAGTATTGTTGATATTTCTGGGTTTGGCTTTGACATATCAAAAAGCTATCTTAACCTTATTATGTCCAATATGTGTGTTATTATTTCCACCGTCGGTGTCGCCTTGTTTCAATTCTGTCTTAACATGCATAAAAGAAGTTTTGTTTTGTAAATATTTGAAGCTGGTTTATCTATACATCATGTTATTATATTAAACAATAGAGTTGTCATATCTAAATGTCGATTTGATTCATTTAAAGATAGACTTATTGTATTCAAAAGTGATGTAGAAATGTCTAAGATATGTCTTATTATGTTCAAAAGTAACGTTATCCTGTTTAGATTTCATGTTGACTTGTCGACCGATTCCACTATTATGTCAAAAGGAAGTGTGATTTAGTTCAAACATCGTGGTAATTTCACCCGAAAACGTCTTATTATGTCAAAATGTATTGTTATAGTTTTCATATTTCAAGCTGACTTGTCTGTATATTGTCTTGTTTTATCAAGAAACAGTTTTGTTAACCTGAATGCGATGTCTAAAAAATGTCGTAATATGTCAAAAAGAATAATTTTCATTTTGAAATGAGGCATTTAATTGCCAAAACATTACCTTATTATGTAAAAGAGGTTTTACAAATCTTAAATATGATGTTGACATGTCAGACCTTAATCCTATTATGTGAAAAGGTGGTCTTATCATGTTCAAATACCGACTCGACTTGCTGAAACACTGCTTAACATGTTCCGAAGTATCGATATTATGTACTTATGCGAAGTTAACTTGTCTACACATCTTACAATATCAAAAAGTGGCGCTGTTTTGTCCAAATGTTATGTTGATCTGTCTAATAGCTGTCTTACCATGCCAAAAGATAGCTTTATGATATATCATATGATAGTATTTGAACAAGTTAACATACCTGGGAACATGATGAAATTGCCTTTTCACAAACAAATACAATGCTTTGGACAAGTCTACACCGTGTTCAGACATGATAACACCACTAGTTTCAAATAATAACTCTATCTAAAGACAAGTCAACCTTGATTTTGAACATGTTAATATGACTCTTTGACATAATACAGCTGTGTTTTGTATGGCCAATATCATACGTGGACAAAATCAAACTACCGTACAACAAATAAGGCCAATGTTTACACAAGTCACCGCCGCATTTGGCCATAACCACTTTACATTCTGACATGATAAGTCAAGGTTTAATCAAGTCAATACTACATTTGGACAAAGCCACAAGACTTTTTGATATAACAATGCAAAGTTTAGACACCTTAACACCATATTGAAGATGATAGCATATTTTTGGACATAGTGATTCAATACTTACACAAGTCAATATTACATATAAACATGCCTGCACTACCCTTTGACGTAATTAGAGTGTGTTGAAGTAAGACAACATACAAATAGACAAAATGGAACTGCTTTTTGACACGAAAAGACAATCTTTTGACAAGTCAACAAGGTATCTGGACATGATGACATAACTGTTTTACATAATGAGACTATTTTTAGACAAGTCAACACCACATTTTAACATGATAGCATATCTTTTTGAGATAACAAAGAAACTCTTTATTAATCCACCGCCACATGTCGACAAAATAACACAACCTTTTGATATAACATGGCATTGTTTAAACACAAGCCAATGCCACATTTCGATACCAATACACTACAATTGGACATTGTAAGGCATATTTCGGCAAGACATCACCACCTTTTAGCAGAACAACAGCATCCTTAGATATATTAAAGCACAGTATGGATAAGTCAGCAACCCGTTTAAACATGGTAACATTTCTTTTACTCATAATAAGACAAATATTAGGATTGTCCACATTATTGCTCATAACATCAGACAGGTGTGGCGTTCCATAGCCCGCCCTCTCTCGCTCTCTTTATCTGGAGATTATAAAGTGCATATTTACATGACGAAATTGGTCAGTGTGGTAGAATACTCACATCGCACGCAAGAGCCTCCTAGTTCAAACCTGGCTACACGCTCCATTCACCCATCTCTCTCACTCTCTAGCTCTCTCTCTCTAGCTCCACTGGCTGGAAGCCAACGAGCTTTTGTCATGATGTGGTGTCCGTCGTCCGTCCGTCCGTCAACTTTTACTTTAAAAATCTTCTCAGAAAATACTGAACATAATTCAACCAAACTCAACCAAAGTTCACAGGAAGGATCCTTCGGTGGCCTGTAAATATATCGTTACAATACCTCAACGGGATGAAAATTATTGCGGGTAGGTTGTGTCCCCTAGCGCACAAATTTGAAGATCTGCGCATGACAGAAGATTCGGGTAAAAAGTGGCGCCTCCGATAATCCGACCATCAAACTTTTTCTGCCCAGATTATATATCTCCTGTTATATATCTCCTGTATACATATCTCAGGCTTTTCAGCGCTTTCAGCGCTTTGATTTTACAGTCATCCCAGTAAATCTTTATTTTGAGTTATCTGAAGGTATATTTAGATAACTGTTTAGATAATGTTTATACTGAGATATCTGAAAGTCATTGTATTTATTATGGAGATTGAACCTTCAAAGGAATGCGTGTATCTGGTCTGGGGTCGGGTTTCTTTAACACAGACAGGACACGAGAATTTCAGAAAATAGTATACTATGATTTCTGGCGGGCGTAGTATTTCTAGATTTACATCCTAGAGATAGTACGTGACAGGATTTCCCCAGTAGGTAAAGTACTCAAGAAAATTCATTTATTTTAATGGGGATGTCGGAAGGGCGATTTATTCATTAATTTGTTTCTAAGAGAGATTAGACAATAAAAATGTGCGTTTTTGTATGCCCCCGAATCGAAAGATCAGAAGATTATTGTATTACCGTTGTCCGTCTGTCCGTCTGTCTGTCCGTCATTGAGTCTGTCGGCCTGTCTGTCTGTCCGCAAAACTTAACCAAAAAACTTAACAGTGCCAATTACTACCAGCCTATTCATGATACAATTCTCATATTTGGCATGATGATACATCTCCATAGTACGCATCTCCTCATGTCAAAGTCAAGGTCATGTAATAAGGTCAAGATCACATAACAAGGTAAAACGCCAAAAAACCCCAAAACAACAACAAAAACCCACCTCTTGTACGGCGGGCACATCTTGGGGTTTTTGTTTGTTTGTTTGTTGTTGTTGTTTTGTTTGTATGATTTGCTTTCTTCTGAAGTTAAAGACTCAAGAATCTCCAGTAATCATTATACTGTTATTTCAGAAAATAGTTGTATCTATGAGAGATTTGGACTTACAGAGGAAGGCGTGTGTCTGGTCCGTGTTGCGATTAAAGGTCACGAGAATCCCTGTTAATCTGTAAAATGAGAGACTCGAAGGTCATTTTATTGATTGATTTATTTCTACAAGACAGACGTATGTCTGGCATTAATTTGATTTCATCAGGAGATGAAGGACAAATATCTAGCTTTAGTATCTCATTTAACCCGTTTCCACTCAACAACGTTTAAGACTGGTCCAAATTGAAAGAAGCGGCAGACGATAATTTCAATTGATTTTTTTTTCTCTTCGGATGGTAAACATTGCGGAAAATGTATGAATTGCTTGATTTAAGCAATTTCTTTATTTTCCCACACTGTTTTTAGAAGCCTTTTTCCTTTAGACTCGTTAAAATTCTGAGCGTCTGGACGAATTGATTGGTTTCTCAGAGTAGAAGACAAATAATGTAGACTAGCTACTGATCTGTGCTTTGATTTAATCTGTACATATAAAGGACAAACGTCTGACAAATTAATTTTAACCCATCACCAGATAGAATGGTAGGGGGGGGGGGTGCATGAAAAAGGGTCAACCCATTCCCATACAATCCCTCCTTTTTACGCCCCAGAAAGTAAGCTTTGGAAAACATTGTGGACAATGAAGAAATTGCTTGTACCAGGCAATTTTTTCATTATCCACAATGTTTTCTATTCAAAAGTTTTCAAAAAAAAATTGAAATTCTATTCACTTGAAATTGTCGTCTGCAGCTTCTTTCAATTTGGACCAGTCTAAAATTTTGCTATGTGGGAATTGGTTAAAGAGCATTTCGTGAAGGTCGATTTACTCACTGATGTGTAGTTAACCCGGAAGGTAGACATGAGTGTCTGGTCTCTGGGTGGATAAGGGGAGATCTGTTTTTGAGAGTCTCTTCTACTATATACATAAATATGACGATTGAAATAATAGGATTAACATAATTCTACGCATTTAGAAAGAAATTTCAATATTTTAAAATGTGACAACCCCACGCCCGGTAATCTCGGGCTCCATCTCTTTTTGGAGAACAGTGCAAAAAGGAGACAATGATACTTCCGATATGGAGCCAAGGACCGGAACTGAACAGAAAAGGTAAATATTACAGTGCACCTCGCGTACAATTTGATCTCCTATTAACCTATTATACATTTTCCCAAAACGTCCAGAGTTTCATACCACATAGAAATGACTATACTATCCGTTGGCAGTGATAGATTTCAAAAATAATTCCGTTTGTGAATGGAAACTTGAATCAAAGTTTGGACATCGGACCCGATCAAACACGAAAATGCGTGTTGAAATCGTTCAAATCCATGTAATGAACAGTTCTGAAAGATTTAAGTGGCAATGACTGTGAAATGAATGATAACGTGTTGATATACAATAATTTTACCACAAAGAACTGCGTTTTCCTTCCCCTTTTGCGGATTTTCTTAGATGAGAAGGAGACCAGGATGCGGTGCGGGAGACAAGATTCAGAGGGAGAGGCGATGCATATAAAGAATACAGTGAATTATTTTCTAGGACTGTAACTTTATGCATTTTACAGGACACTTTTTGTTTCCCTTTTACACAGCAAATGTGTCTCTCAGACTCTCTAGAACAGCCATATTTATATCTGGTCTATATTTTTCTCCTTTCTCCAAACTGACTTACCGGGCCACAATGGTGAATATAAAGTGAATGCGTAATAATTTTTGTAAATCTATTCTAACGAAACATTTCCAAAGAAAAACAAATAGCTAATTTGAGAATTCAGGTCATCACAAAATTAGAAAAATACGCTAGGTTCTTAGAAATATGTATCGCGGAAGTTCAGATCTGCAATAAACGGACTGTCTGTGCCTTTTACGTTGTAAAAGCTCTATAACAACACCGGTGGTTTATTAGAATTTTCACAATTCTTTAAAAGGGTTAGGTGTTTATTACAGGCTACAGATGTTAAGACGGAAAAAAGGGGGGGATGCGAAGATTTACTTCGACTGCAAAGAGCAGGTGGTTCATGACTACAATGAATTTACATTATACATAGTATACAGTTAGTAGCATCGTGAAATTGACATTTACATCGATCAAAACCATTCAAAATCACTCACACAGCGCTGCAATCATTCATTCCAAACACTCACTTAAACCATTAAAAAACGCTCAGAATAGTTCAAAAACATTTAAAACCGTCCAAAATGAGCAGCATTTCATTCAAATCGATAACAATTTTCCACAATTTTCACTGGCAGCTGTGGGTTTTAAAGCGTCTGATTGGTCCGTGAAGACACACGAACACAAAATCACGTATATTTTTTATAGAAGGAGGTAATAATATTGCAAATTGGACAAAATTAGCGATCTTGGATTACATACTTTTAATTTCATTCAAAACTTGCTCCTCCCACTCATTCAATTTCATTCCGAAATCATTCCAAAATTGTCAATTTCACGGTGTTATTAACTTAAGCAGTGAAGTTTTTTACCTTTTGACATAATCTAGGATACCTTCTAAATATAAAGAAAAAAAACTTTCAGCAAACCAATTATCTAAGCATTGAACCATCATAAAAGGGGACATTTGGTTGAGAACAGTTACATTCACCCTCTATTGAATTCATTGTGGCATTGATTTGTTGGGGATTGGGGTTTATTACAGGTTATAAGTTTTCCGAAAATCATACAAAAGGGTCGGCTTTGACGTCCGAAGAGGGGCTGGGGTTACATATGAGTATGGGGTTCTATTAGAAAGCTTACAGTACATTTATATATGCATCGCCTCTCCCTCTGAATCTTGTCTCCCGCACCGCATCCTGGTCTCCCTCTCATCTGAGAAAATCCGCAAAAGGGGTAGGAAAACGCAGTTCTTTGTGGTAACATTATTTGATATCAACACATTATCATTCATTTCACAGTCATTGCCACTTAAATCTTTCAGAACTGTTGATTACATGGATTTAAACGATTTCAACACGCATTTTAGTGTTAGATCGGGTCCGATGTCCAAACTTTGATTCAAGTTTCTATTCACAAACGGAATCATTTTTGAAATCTATCACCGTAAACGGATAATATAATCATTTCTATGTGGTATGAAACTATGGACGTTTTGGGAAAATGTATAATAGGTTAATAGGAGATCAAATTGTACGCGAGGTGCACTGTTTTATTTACCTTTTCTGTTCAGTTCCGGTCCTTGGCTCCATATCGGAAGTATCATTGTCTCCATTTTGCACTGTTCTCCAAAAAGAGATGGAGCCCGAGATTACCGGGCGTGAACCCACAATTAAAGGTTTGTTTAAATCAAATTATGACGTCAGTGATGACGTTTTAACTTTGCTAGTCATTCAAAAACAACTATGAAGGTCACGAAGATTAACGAAACCGCCCGTTAAGTTTGGTCATCGGTACCTGTGCATGTGCTTTCGTCTCGATTTCAAGACGTAAACAAACACAAATTAAAATCGACAAGAAAACACAAAATATTCTTTCTCTAGAACATTGTTAATATTCTGCCTTTGCATATCGACTTTGAGAATGCCCTTGTTTGCTATAGGGACAAATCAGCGATAGATTTTTTCAATTTTTTTCTTCTTCCTCGGAGGGCAGATATGGCTTTAAATTTATTACAAGAAGATTACAAGAAACTTTCTCATTGTCTGTATCGTTTTCTACCCTAAAAGACAGAGATAGTTGAAATTTCAGCAATAAAAAACTGTTGTCTGCAACTTCTTTGAATTTGGACAAGTATAAAAAAAATCATTTGGTAATGTTTTCAGAGTGTTGAATTGGGAATCTTGACTGCATGTCTGGATATCCACAACAAATCTACTCTGCAATATTTCTCAAGTTACACTGTTGGCTTATCAGTAAACATACCATGAAGGCATAACTGGCCTGTGGGGTGATTTTAGGGTCATTGTTACATCATTAATTGACCAGAGAAAATTGGAGTAGTTATGTTCTATGTAGTTCCCTGGGATGAATTGTAGTCTATTCTCTAGACTGTATACGGTATCTGTCTCGACGTTTTGAAAATTCCTGATCAGACCAAACATGTACCTCAAGATTTTATTTTGCATTTAAAAGGGTTAGAGATAAGTTTTCACTGACCATGAGATAAATAAAAGGTTCTTGGCTAAACCCATTCCCACATAATCCCTTCTTTTTACGCCCCTCAAGAAAAACGCTTTGGAAAACATTGTGGAAAATTAAGAAATTGCTTGTAACAAGCAATTTCTTCATTAGCCACAATGTTGTCTACCCCAAAAGAACAACTTTTTTAAAATTTCACCAACTAAAAAATGTTGTCAGCAGCTTCTTTCAATTTGGACCGGTCTAAAATTTTGGAATAGGATAAAATACATATTTCGATGAGGCACTTATAGTTTGATATCTTTTTTAAAACATATGCCTACAACCACTGTATATGGACCCACATTAAGTTCAATGGGAGAAGTTTTCATTTATAACCTGATAAACAATAATTTCTTTTATTGTTATTATTTTTTCATAGAAACGGGAAAAAATATTAAGAGCAACTTAATGAATGAACAAAGTACTGAAAGTACTGTAAGATAGCATAGTGTGGTATTGTTAAGTAACCTCGTCAAAGGTTAACACGATATATAGACGAGTTATATAAAGTAACCTAGGAGATGACCCATTACAACATGACAAACTATTAGACTGGTTCAAACTAAAAGAAGTTGCAGATGAGAATTTCAAGTTGGTGGAACTTAAAACTCTTTGCCTTGCAGGGTAGAAAACGTTATGGACATTGAAGAAATTGCTTGTTTAGAGTAATTTCTTCATTGTCCACAATGATTTCCAAACCCTTTTCTTGAGATGGTTAAAAAGCGCACGAGTGTTGAGCTTAACCCTTTCCTGTTTTTCAACATTTTAGACTTTTCCAATTTCAAAGAAGTTACAGACAACAATTAAAAGTGAGTGCAATTTGAAAAGTAACCTACGTACAGATTAGAAGCAATTCTTCTTTTCCAACAATATTTTCTCAATTATAAATACTCAGGGACGTAAAATCCAGGGATTAACCAGGAAAGGGTTAATAGCATGCTTTTGAAGGAGTTCTCTACATTTTGAATAAAGTTAATTCGTGTGGTTATACAAAGCAGTGCGCATTTGAAAACTCTGGTCAGACTCATTTTAAACACATTATTCTCAAGTGAGCAAAGAAATACACAGAAGATGACAAACATTAGACAATTGGTAAAACATTGTGTAAAAAGAAGAAATTAATTATAACAAACAATTTATTTATAAAATGTTTTCTCAGCAGAAACTTGAAAAAAAATCTTTAACTTCGTCTGCAACTCCTTTCAATTTGGAACAGTCTAAAATCGTGTTGTCTGGTAATGGGTTATGTCCCTGGATTTATATTTTTGCGACTAATGTCGTTTGATATTTGGGTCAAACTGCGTTGACGGAGGTCACATTGCAGGGCTGGCGATCATGAGATTACTGCGCGGATTACTTTTTTCGTGACAAGTCACATAACAATTTGATTATTATCATTAAATTTGGGGAAAAAATAGGAAAAAAAATGATTTGAAATTTATTTCAAGATACAAGGTAATAAAAATGTCTATTTCTGTCGATTTATTTTCTTAAAACAAAATTGAATTACGACAATTTACGTCATAGCAAGTCAAGTTTTTGACCCAATATGATTCATTTTGGGCCGTTTCTATTCCTTTCGTCGTTTTATTTCAAAAACACCGTAACTGTTTAAATAACCCTATGCCATGAGGCATGAATGACAAGATCCACGCTTAAAAACACACTACATAGATATTCAGGTTGGTTTGTAAGGGTTTAATGTTGCTTTCAATAATCTTTCAGTTACATCTTGGCGAAAGTAATTTTTCATGTGCTTCTGTCTATCAACAGAAAACGCCGGGGGGGGGGGGGGGGGCTCTGAAATACCTCGCCTGTGCTTACCATGCCCACGAACTCAAATCTCCGACAAGAAGAAGTTCCACTTCGATACTAAACTAATTTTTCACTCAAAAGCTTGGGTTCAATTTTCTATAAAAAAAAAAGAGATCAGTTCCCAAACTCGGGCCGATCAACGTCAGCATTTTAAAACTAGTAAGAAACTTTTTGATCTTGACTTATTTTAATCAAAACTGGCCATTCTTTGTAAATAGTATTCATTTTCTGGATAAAGAATCCTTATTCACCTCTGCTGCGTTCAATCATTTTTTCAGACACTTATTTTGTGCAATTAACGGATCGCGTAGATCAGTCATACAATCGATTGACCAATCAAATCTGAAGGAAGTAATGTTAAACTCCGACATTAATATCGAATATTGTGGGGATGAATGGCGACTTAAACATCGTAACTACAGCTTATTCAATAACTAAATGTGATTAATACCCACAAAAGGTTCCTTGTTACAGAAAACTCATTTGTTTCTCTAGAATGAAGCCTTTCTTCCACAAATGCCCAAACCTTTCAGAATAGCAAGTTTACATCATTACTTGATACTGCTTGTGTGAAATTTGAATCATATCGATGGCTTAGAGCAAAAAATGTAGTATGGCTCTATACAATGTATAGAGCCATACTATTTTTTTGCCCTTAGTTCTCGATCTCCAACCAGAAGTTAAGAACAAAACTACTAGTTGCTGAGAAAAAGAGTGGACAAGATTTTTCATCAAATTTCCATAACTCTATCAAAAGTAAATCGAGGATGCACAATCATGCACAATCAAAATAGGATATGCACACCTATTCTTCTTAATGAGTATACCTTTGAAGTTTGAACAAAATTCGTCTTGTAGTTTATGAGAAATATGGAGGGCATAAAGCTATAGACCGACTGTCGGACCAAAAGACGGACAAGCAGTCTCCTATATACCCCAAAGAAGAGATGAAGTGGGATGGGGGTATAATGTTACTAATCTGTGCCAGGAAGTAAAGACAAATGTGGACACAATGTAGCAAAAGTTATATGACGGAAATATATCTAGTTTTTATTGGCCATTAAACGTCATTCTGTCTATTTTTTAAAAGTGCAATGGATTTTGCTTTTAAAGAATAGAAATAATAATGAATAAAACACACAGACCAACGCCGCGGGTAACAACATATATGCTACACTTCTTAGAAAAGAAGCGAATCACGATGGAAAATATCAACACGAAGCAACTAAGGTTACAAACATCAATACATTTTGCAAATCTTATGGCCACTTACATGTAACAAACAGTAAAATGATTTTTTGGCGACCTAAATGTCGCAAATACAGCTTGAATAAGCTGCAGTGACGCCATTAAAGAGGGCAAGCCAACAAAAACTCATTACGTTAATGTCGGCGAATGTTGGAATACAGAGTTCACTTCCGTTCTAAATGTATGCACAATCCCTGGTTTTTACGTCCCAGTCTTTTCATACTTTAGAAAACATTGTGGAAAAAGAAGAAATTGCTTGTAACAAGCAATTTCTTCTTTTTCCACAATATTTTCTACCCTACTGAATGATTATTTTTCCAATAAAATCGTCTTTAAATTGTCGTCTGCAAAAACTTTGAAATTGGACAGGTCTAAAATTTTGAAAAACAGGAAAGGGTTAATTGAACGATTCTTCGATTGTTGCGGCTGTCAATCAAATAATCAGTCGACCAATTAAGTGATTCATGATTACCAGATGTGAGTTTTGAACTCCAACATTTGCCGCCATTTTTTTCAGATCTGAGGTGCGTTCCTTACATCGAGATTTATAAGATTCTTTACTAGTTTTTTAAAGATAAATCGTTCTTTAGATTACGATTTTTACGCGGCTAAATAAGAATCTTAAGAATTCTTAATGAGAAATTTGAGTTTACTCAGCATTGGCTTAGACGAGTAGCATTGACGACGTCGAATATTTTTACTCAAAATAACAAAAATCGTTCTTTAAAATGTCTCAAAAATCTTATTTACCGGGATTTTTCATCTCGACGAAAAGAACGCACCTCTGGTTTTGCGACTTTAACGTCGTGAACTATAGCTTGTTCGTAGTTACGACGTTTAGGTCGCAAAACAACCCATCTACTCATTTATTACATGGTACTGAACAGAATGTTTTCAAAACAACGCCGTTTGAAATCGAAGCAGATCTACCCGTTGGAGTCAAGGGGCGGAGCAATCGAGTAACATGGGTTGAGCCAGCGATTAGTCAGTTTTGTCACTGTGCAAGTTGTGACACGGTCTCCTATCAGTGTTGACGGGGCGCGTGTTAGAATGTCTCAAGTATGTATATAGTGTATAGTACTAAAGTCGTCCCGTGTTCAGCCGAGGTATTTGAAGATTAGATTCACTTACAAGGGCAGTTTTTGTTTTTACTCCCAGAAGTTTTGGTACCATTTTCTATAAGAATAGACCGGTTCCAAAGCACGGGGATGACTTTATCAACAAAAAATTCTTATTATTAGAAACAAGTTATTTTCCTTAAATCAATTAGGGTAGATAACCAACTAATACTAATAAGCACTGTATCCATTTGTCACAAAGTTATATAGAGGAATATCAACTGGTTATTCCAGATATGAAAAAAAAATTCACTAGGATGCGTTGTTAGGTGTTGAAAAAACGAGTGCGCAGCACGAGTTTTTTTGCCTGAGATTGCGTAAGCAATCTGAGGCTAAAGTTACAATGTTAAAAGTTCAAACCCATGCAGAGTTTAATGTAAAAACATAATGTAAAAACATCTACCGCAATCAATGAGATCTTTTGTCGCATGAAAAGTAAATCGGATCTGACCATAAATTAATACGCCCGATTGAGGCGAGAAGGACGGAGGCGAGATATGACTCATTGAAAGCTGTCGGCATGATGTACGGTACTTTCGTGTGAGTGTTCTGAATTTGGCAAAACTATCAAAACTTGACGAGTGAATGGAAAGAAAGAAAGGAGATATATAATATATTGGAAATTATTAAACATATATAATCATAACATATTGTTAAGAAAAAATAAGGTCTTTGTTTCATACCAAAATAATATTACTTATTCTAGAGTAACAATGTTAAAACGGTCCGGTTAGACGAAGTTGCTGTATAAAGCTGATAAGCGAAGCTGTCGGTTTTACGCACGATTGGAATGTTTTGTTTAACAAATTAATTGATCATTCATAGGATCATATTCGCACTGTCTGAAAAGAGTTTGGGCTTGCTCGGACTTTGTGTCTATATATTTCTACCAAAAGGATGCAACGCCTACATACCGCTTTTGAGAGGTGTAAATAATTATGTTAACCTGGTAAACGACCGCCCGCCCTCTCTCGCTCTCTATACCTGGAGATTATAAAGCGCATATTTACATAACGAAATTGGTCTGTGTGATAGAATACTAACATCGCACGCAAGAGTCTCCTAGTTCGAACCTGGCTACACGCTTCATTCCCCGACCTCTCTCACTCTCTAGCTTTCTCTCGCTAGCTCCACTGGCTGAAAGCCAACGAGCTTTTGTCATGATGTGGTGTCCGTCGTCCGTCCGTTCGTCCGTCAACTTTTACTTTAAAAAATCTTCCCAGAAAGTACTGAACATAATTCAACCAAACTTAAACAAAATTCACTGGAAGGATCCTTGGGTGGCCTTTATCAGATCCCTTCAAAGCATTTTGATTGGGTGAAAAATGTGTAACGATATATACATGTAAATGTATCGTTGCAATACCTCAACGGGATGAAAATTAGTGCGGGCAGGTTGTGTTCCCTAGCGCACAAATTGGCAGATCTGCGCATAATCGACAGTAGATTTTGGTAAAAAGTGGCCCCTCCGATAATTCGACCATCAAACCTTTTCTGTCCAGATTATATATCTCCTGTATACATATCTCAGGCTTTCAGCGCTTCAGTGCTTTGATTTTAACGCCTAACAACGCTCCCGAGTGAAATATTTTTTTTCATATCTGGAATAACCAGTTGATTATTCTATTTATTATATAGCTTATATTCTTTTTTTCCCCCTTAAATATCGAAAAAAATTCTTTTTGATAGAGAGAAGGTCTATTGAAAAAGTGCGGATGCATACACGATTAAAGACCAAAGCGACGCCCACAAGACTGAAGAAGTTACTCTTATACACTCTTTATAATGTCACTTGGATGGAAAAAAAGTAGTTCCTAAATTACGGCAGAGAGTGAAACTGAAAAGTGTTATCGTCACTCCATTGACGATATCAAAATATATTACATTGAGAAATCCCAAGATTTCACAGCAAGGTATATAATAAAATAATTTCAACCACTATTTGTCATTTTATCAAATATTGTTTTGTTAGGTAGAAACGTCATTGATATAGACTTTAATGTAGTACCCCCTTTTTAGAATAGGAAACATTCACTTATATACATCTACCATATTAAGTATTTTTAAACTGCAAAGAACATTCACAAAAATGTCATAAATAATTTCCCTTGAAAAGGTAACCAAGCACACTTTATAACCCATGAATAAATGTAACTAAAAATTTGGAAAAAATCTTTGAGATTAAAATATATGTTATTTGTTTCATAACGCAGTATACACTCTTCATGGAAAAAAATGTGTAGATTTCTTTTCCTTTTCTTGGAGCAGTTGCGGGGGGTGTTTCTTCTATATTGATTGATTAATTGATTGAATTGGGTTTAACACCGTCTTTAACAGTATCTCAGTCATATCGCGGCGGCTGGAGCACTTAACAATGGATTCCTGGTACTTCTCAAACCAGTACTACCACTACATCCTTTCCTAGCCTCCAGCTGCTATCCCACTTAGGTTTACGATTACCCATCCATTGGTGAGAGACAAATGTCGGAAAGAATATGTGCCGCCACCGGGGATCGAACCCATGACATCCCATTATTGAAGATTAGGAGTCTGGCGCGCTAATGACTGCGCTATGACGGCAGCGTTTCTTCTATATATTTTCCCCCTATAAATTTAAATTTTTATCCTGTTGCTTTTTTCAATTTCATGTTACGTTGTCTCTGTTTCTTTTCTTTTTATATCTGTTACTTTCTTTCTGCATTTGGATCAATCAACGTGGGTATTTAAATCTGTACAACAAAGAAGAAATCTGAATTCAAAATTCTTGGCTCAGCGAAACCCTTCTTCGTGGATCAGCATTCACCATCCATACTGTCTGAGCATGATCAAACCGTCTAAGCCGGCCTCAAATTGGGAGTATTTGTAAATGATCATTAAAAAAGAAATAAGATTTAAACCTTTTCCGTTTCTTGAAATTTTAGTCTGGTCCAAATTAAAAAGGTTGCAGAGGACAATGAAAATTGGATGCAATTTGAAAAGAAACCATCAAATGTGATGAAAAGCAATTTCTTCTTTTTCCACAATGTTTTCTTAAGTATAAAAACACGGGGACGTAAAAACCAGGGATTAACCAGAAAAAGGGGTTAAACTATAATTACAGGATGGTAGTATATACTGTTCGATGATCAACGGTGAATGTCAACTTGTCCGGCTACTCTATTTGATAAAGATTCTATTGTACACGATTCCATTCTTAGTATATTAAAACATTCGAATGGTTCAATTATTTTTGTGTGTCACTTATTCTTGTTTCCAGTTCTATAACTGTATTCTTTAACCAATAAAGAAATTCGAATTTCCATATGACGCCAATTATTATATTTAACGCTATATACAATCAAGGGGACTTAGGCATAACTGAAATAAATGATAGATTATTGTTCAAGTTACTTCCCTTCACACGCATCAACAAGGGCATTTTTCTCGATGGCTAAGTGGTATAGGTGCTTGACTCGTGATCTGAAAGTCACGGGTTCGAGCCCCCATCGTCACCGGGATGTATTCATGTGCAAGACACTAATTAGCCACCCTCAATCTCCACAGCCGTAAAATTAGGTAACAGCGGGTTTAAGCCACTGCCTCTCTTTCACGACTTGAAAATATCTGGATTATTAGCGTTCGAGAGCGATTTTATAAACTTAAAGCTTTCGTAGCAATCGAACTAAAATAATTTTGTATTAACTAAACCAATAGTGAGCAGAAAAAGAAACAACTAGCTAATAGAGAGAGAGAAAGAAAGAAATAAAAGAAAGTAAGAAAGACACGGATGCCCCTGCATATTTGCTTGAAACTTGACCTACAAATGTGACCTTGAACTTGAGAGTATCCAACATAACTTTACGCATGACGCTTGAACTCTTCAAGTAGAACAGCTGTGTCAAGTTATTTCGAAATCCATCTGCTTTTTTAGAAGATATGCTCCAGACATGAATTGGACACGCGGCTACACAAACAGTCACACACATGTAGGTAGGGATAGCTGCGATATCGTAGTCCTCATTCTGATAATCTGTTGGCAAGGGCTGTGATATCGTGGCTAGGGTATGGGTAACGCTATATGCCCGCCGTCATTAGCCTACGTTGTTTCCCGACCCTCATCAAAAAGGCTTTTGAAAACCTTGTTGAAAATGAAGAATTTCAATTTCTTCATTTTCCACAATGTTTTCTGCCCTAACAGACAAAGATTTTATAAATTCCACAAACACGAGATTGCTGTTTGCAACTGCTTTCAATATGGACCAGTCTAAAATTGTGTCATCTGATAATGGGTAACTGAATTGGTTTATTGAAAGGGGATTAACGCCGCTTTTAACAGTATTTCGGTCATATCGCGGCGGCTGAAGCACCTAACAATGGATTCCTGGTATTTCTCACACCAGTACTGCCACTATATCTTTTCATAGCCTCCACCTGCTCATCCCACTTAGGTTTACGATTATCCACCCCTTGGTGAGAGACAAGTGTCGGAAAGAATATGCGCCACCGCCGGGGATCGAAACCATGGTAATGGGTTAAATGGCGTAAAATGGCGAGGGGCATAAAAAAAAAATAAGAAGAAGAAGAAGAGAAGAAAAAAATGAGATTGATCGAGGCCTGTCACGGATAAATCTGAGCCAAAGGAGAGTAGACTTATACCTCTGGGATAATTAACAAATTCATACTAATGTTATCGAAAGACGAATTATGTAAAGTCAACAAAAGAAAGAAAATGGTTGTACACTTTATGTACACTAGTTACAACAATAAATCCTGATCATCATTGGGTTATCCAGAGCGCATTTTTTTCCACGCAGGTTCAAGAACCTGGCGCTCTATTCTGTCTGTAGATTACAGTTTTGTTAAAACAGTGAACCCACGTGGTTTTCCATTTTGAAATGGAAATCAATTGATTTTTTCAAGTTTCAAACGGACATCCCGAAAATGCTCCTTAAATTTTTCATTCAAGTGTCTTTCTGTCTCACCTACATATATCAATTTTTCACACCGCCAGTAACTAATGGCGTATACAACGTTTCTTTACCTACTACTAGTGTGAAATGGGATACCGAATGATCTATTTTGAAATGACCAATCGCTGATCCCGCCCATTGACCCCAACAGGATGTTCCGCATCGATTTTAACCCATTCCAACACAGCAAAATTTTAGACTGGTCCAAATTGAAAGAAGCTGCAGACGACAATTTCAAGTTGATGGAATTTTTAACTTTTTCGTCGTTTTGGATTGAAAACATTGTGGATAATGAAGAAATTGCTTGATACAAGCAATTTCTTCATTTTCTACAATGTTTTCAAAAGATATTTTCTTGAGATGCGTAAAAAGGAGGGATTGAGTTGAAATGGGTTAAATGACTTTATTTTGCAAAATCCATAGCCAGTAGCATGTAACAAGAAAGTAAAAAAGTCGGTTGGCGACTTAAACGTCGTAACTACTGCTTGAATAAGCTGTAGTTACGAAATTTAAGCCGCCAAACAAACAAAAAAGTGACATGCAAATGGCGGCCAATGTTGGAGTTCAAACCATAATTCCGGACTGAATGAATGATTTGATTGGTCGATATATTCCTTGATTGACAGCTGCTATTGGTCGATTGGTATCTATTACTTAGATCTCCAACCGTTGATTCTCGTACACATCTCACAGCTAGTAACACACGGTGTAAAATGGCTAAACTGAGTCACTATGTAGATCTATACAGTTAAAAGAAATGTAAAATTTTTAAGGTAAAAATATCTTAAAACAAATCTGTTTATAATAACTAATGAACTTTCATGCACAGAATGATATTTATTTGGCCTGTTGATTGTAATTTATAAGACGACATCTTTTCATGTATACAAAAATAAATAAAAGTAAAAACACTCTGTGGAGATGCCGGGGATCGAACCCGGGGCCTTTCACATGCAAAGCGAACGCTCTACCACTGAGCCACATCCCCATCTCTGGTGAAGTCGCTCTTCATTTTTATTAAGTACTTAGATTGACATGTAGCGTTTTGTTTACATTCTAAAAGCAGTCTCCTGAATTAAACCTTTGTTATTGGACATAATCTAATAGATACATATCAGCGCATAATTAATTTTATATAACCATTACATACGATCCAATCATCTGTCGAGTATCTCAAACTACATCGTTGCTATGCAGCATTTTTGACGTCTGCTAAACCGGAAGTAGCTACAACGTAAACTTCCTCCAAGTTACTCTGAACGTGTTCTGATAATGAGGATATTTTCCCAGGAATATCATGATTAAAAGAGCATTTAAATTTCCCTGATAATATACGATTTGGTTAATTTAGGTAAGATTTCAAAATAAAACAATTCAGTTGGTATAGATCTAGATAGATTTATATTGACTTGAGGGTTTAAATCACTGATAGTCGGGAACAATGGGAAGCCTTGCTATATAGAGAATAAATAGATGGTTGGTGTCTTGATATGGAAAAGTTTATAGGGCAAGGCGTTGGAATTTATCTGGTGAGCGGAAGGCGAACTGGATAAATTCCGAAGCCGAGCCCGAGAACTTTTCCTTGACAAGACACAAACCATCTATTCTATTTATCCTGATACAATTTTTAAAAATGAGTTCGTCCAAAAAATGTCAATGATCGGTAAAATTTAGTTTATCTCTCTTGGTAAAACATGGTGGTTTGATCCTGCTGAGGTGAGAGTATCGGGGCAAACATTTGAAAGAACTTGTACAATTTCATTTAGAATAGGCAGAATAAGAACGAAATTAACAAGAACATCTGTAGATTAAGTCTGAAACAACCAAGACCTACCTTGATTTTCAAATATGATTTGCCTAGATTTATTATCTTGTTGATCACTCAACTAAATTGTCGAAGATATTCTGACAAGTTCTTTGTTATGCAGCAAAAACCAAGCCCAAAGTCTATGCCATTCTTATAGAATATCACAGGATGGACAAAGCTTGAGATTAGATGGACAGAGCTTGAGATTAGATGCCTAGCAATTTCTAAATGTCTTCTCACTCAAATAATACCCATTCAGGTTCTTAATCCTCTAAACCGTTTAAAGTTTTAAAAACCTGCTTTCTGAAGTTGTGTGAATGCTTCCATGAAATAAACAACGCCTGCGTCATGTATTATGTCATCTCTACGTCAACAATGTATAATTCAACAGATGGAATTTGAGAGTCGAGTATAATGTTTTTATTTGGATATTACTTTTAGCTGAAGATTTAAAAAATTATTGTTTAAAAGTAA
The DNA here is from genome assembly GCA_946902895.1 of Fragum fragum. Taxonomy (NCBI): domain Eukaryota; kingdom Metazoa; phylum Mollusca; class Bivalvia; order Cardiida; family Cardiidae; genus Fragum; species Fragum fragum. The sequence continues at coordinate 6,520,875 of OX336379.1, read as the reverse complement.
GGTTTTGAAAGCACTTCTACCACTGCAAAAATAGTTCCGGTCAGTCACATGATCAAGTGACATGATAAAGCTTATCATGTGACCATGTGACCTGATGTCAACACGTTTATCATACCCCCATTTATTAGGCAGTATTCATGGAAGGTGACAGGATAAATTAAAAAGACATAGTGCCTATATTTTAAAGACTGGAACTTCAAGGCTTAAGATTTATATGTGATTTGACGGCTTGTCGTTATGGATATTATTAAAGTAGTGTTAATGCTTTCTCAAACTTTGAAAATTATGACTACTTCTAATGAACAGGTTCAGTAAAAGCCCATGAAAACTGTATCCTCTGCACATTAATTACTATGCACTTAAGGAAGCTGGGGTTCAGTGCAAACCAAAAAAAAAATTTTTATCTGAAATAAAAATATATTATATATATCTGACAGACTTTTTTATCCAGTTCTTTTCTGAAATTCTACAAGAAATTTATCTTGAAAGCTGCAATGTTGGCCCTCTAGAAATTTGGATTGCAACAGCAGTTATCCTGCATCATACAAAAAGAATGTCCATGACAACAGAAACTTTATGGGAAGAAAACAGTGTGGAAAATGAAGAAATTGCTTGTAACAAGCAATATGTACATTTTCCTAAGTGTTATGAAGTTTTTTTTTTCTTTGGGGCATCTAAAAGCGTCACTGAGTGAGAATGGAATAACCAAGATCTTTGGTTGTTTCTTGAGGTATTATTATAACTGAAATTTTGGCCAAACAAGTTTCTTGGACAGTTTAAAATGCTTCAGCGCCCAACATGACCTTAGTTGTCGACGGGCCATAAAGTTCTATTCATTCTTTTTTTTTTTTAAAATGCTTCAATTTTTAATACATGCAAAGACCTGATGAATGATAAAATCCATGGTGATTAATTTTCATTTTGAACATCCCCTACAATATAATGCCCTTAGCTATTACAGTTTATTAACCTTTGTCCTGCTGAATATTTATCCTCTTTTCACTGTATTTCAAAACCTTGACATAATCAGATTGATGTGTGCGCACAGATTTTTCTAAGCACTGCAAGTGCAAGCAGGTAGTGTAGGCTAATATCAGACTGCGTGTCTATGCAGGCTGATCTTAGTCTATACACCTGCAAAAGCCATTGCCAAAGCTGGAATACTCCAGCATCAGCATGACAAGGGTTAAAATAAATCACAATTACATTTATTGCATCATTTCCTAAAGTGTCTGGTATAATCCCACAATGGTAGATCATCACAATAAAAAAAAATTTTGAGGTTGACCCATGAACAGGGGAATAATATGTTATACCCTTACAGTCAAGGATTTCTGATTCCAAGTGAGTGTTGCAGAATGATACTCTCTGGATGTGCAATGAATATTTGTTATTAAAACTTTTATTAGAGGGTACTTGCACCTCCCCTGTAGCATGTTAAATGTATTTTTTTATATTTTTTAGACCTCCTTAACTTTGTTAGGGGGGTATATAGGAGTCAGCTTGTTGGTCGATTGGTCGGTCCATCTGTCAGTCGGTCCGTCCGTCTGTCTTGTCTGTCTGTAGCTTTTTTGTGTCTGCTCAATTTCTTGGCAACCATTGGATGGATTTGATTCAAACTTCACTGATATAATCAGTATCAGGCAGTGATGTGCATATTCTATTTTGGTTATGGTCCATTGATTTTTGACGGAGTAATGGCCCTTTAGTACAAAATGGTGTCCTCTCAATTTCTCAGCAACCATTGGACAGATTTGATTCAAATTTTACAGAAACACTCAGTATAAGTCAGACACGTGCATATCCTATTTTGGTTATGGTCCATTTTTTTCACGGATTTATGGCCCTTTAATTAAAAAAGTCCATTTTTTGTAATGGCCCTTTTGCAGATAGCACTTGTATATGGACAAGCGCTGTTGGGGGGTATTAGTCTGATTTGCATGAATGTCTAGTTTTGCTTGTTTTAGTAATCATTGTGTTTTCATGGGATTTGGACTGTACGGTAATAAGTATATAATTTATTCCATACAGCATTTTGCCAAGATGTACAATTTCTATGGTTTTAGCGGTTTTTTAGGAAAAAACAAGTATTTCAAATCGATCAACCGGAAACAAGTTTTCTCGCTTTTCCCCTCATTTCCACGCATGCTCATAAACTTGAAGTGAAAATCTTCGTGATCGCCTCAATCTTATTTCATCGCTGATGAAAAAAATAACTAACTTGTTGAATGCCAACAGCCTCCTTTTAGTCATGAATATACAGGAAAAGGGTTTAAAACCTTGACTTAGTATATCCATGGTAAATTGTAAAATGAATTGTCAAAATGAGAGAAATAATTTCCTTGCGTTTCAAGATAGAATCTAGGTCAGTGGTTAGTGGAGTAAGCGAATACATGTAAACTGTCTGTTCATGTTTTGACCTGGCAGGGCTGAGCAAATTTACACCCCGTATACACAGTTTATGTAACTAGGTACAACCCTGTTACAGTAGCGATTCATGCGCCTATTTAACCCCTTTGAATAAAGCACCATTCACCCGTCAAATTCGACTAAATCTTTGAAATGGACATGTAGTACTTCAATTGTGATAATAATATGCTCAACAAAAAAAGGGAATTGAATGTTAGCTTTGATTTCTTTACCTTTTATCACTTAACCTTTTACCACACAACCACAAATTTTCACGCACTTAAGAAGAATTGTAATTAAATCAAAATAACGATTTCGGTAAACATTAAGGGGTCATGATTGATTGATTGAATAGGGTTTAACGCACTTTTTAATAGTATGTCAGTTATATTGGGGGCGGCTGGAACTCCTAACCATGGATTACTGGTAGTTCACACACCAGTACTACCACTACATCCTTATCGAGCCTCCAGCTGCTCCTCCTACTTAGGTGTACGATTTACTTACCCATATTGATGATACATGCTGGCATTATTGAGCAGGGTTACTGATAAACGAGCAAAACAGCTCTCAGGACTTTCAGTCCTTTGATTTTGTGTGTTTTTTTAACATCAACCAGACTATTGCATGGGATGGGTAGGTTTAGGCTGTTAACTGTTGTCATGCTGAACCTGGAATATTCCTGTTTAGGCATGAGGTATAGACAAAGATCAGCTTGCATATGCATGCAGTCTGACTTATACACCACCTGCATGTTACTTTCAAGCCAGAATTGTTTAGAAAATCAGTTTTCAAATGAAATATTTATCTGAAACTAGTGCTTCAAGTGTTTTCAGTCCTTTGATTTTTGTGCAATTCTAAACAGAAATTTTATTCATCATGATGAGGGTTAATTTAACCCATTCCAACTCAAGCCATCCTTTTTACGCCCCTCAAGAAAAAAGCTTTGGAAAACATTGTGGAAAATGAAGAAATTTCTTCATTATCCACAATGTTTTATAACCAAAAAGACAAAGAAAATTTAAATTCCAAAAACTTGAAAATATCGTCTGCAGCTTCTTTCAGTTTGGACCAGTCTAAAATTTTGTTGAGTTGAAATGATTAGATATTATTTGATCTCAACAGTTTACTCTTATCTGTCAATCTCACTTCAGTATTATTGTTACATGACTCACTACATTTTTTCTATTTGATTTATAAATATTTTCTACACACAGAAAGATGTCGTCTAGAAGTTCTGTCCTAAGTAACAGATTTCCAAGTCTAATAAGTGCAAACTTTCAACCTCTCAGTAGTGATGGAGAGATAGAAGTCAACTACAAAAGTGGGGCAAGTTTCAAAGGTCAAGTCCAAGGTCACATTAAAATAGGACGTGGAATTTTTACCTGGCCAAATGGAGCTAGATATGAAGGAGAATACAGCGATAATGTTCGTCATGGTGAAGGTAGGAAAATTCATCATTAACCCTTGTCATGCTAAATGAAATCTGCTACAAAATTGGCTGAAAATCAAAGGAATGAAAGTATAGAAAGCACTAATTTTGGGTTGATGATTATTTCTAAACAATATCTTATAAACAACTGTGACTTTAAAGGTAGGTATCAATGTTTTTTTCATGTCACAGATTTTGATTATTCTTATTCCATCTCGTATACTTTTTTAATACAATACTCTGAAAAGTAGTTTTGCTTCAATCAGAGGTCGTTTATCTGAATAAACAAGGGTATTTCCCTAATAGCCTACATAGGCTGTTAATCTAATTTTAGATTAGCCGAGACAGTTGCGAAAAAATATTAGGTCATTCACGCGGTGCGTATAACCTCTGGAATCCCGTATTCACTTTGAATTTGCTCAAACAACGTAATCAATACATCATCAGGAATTATGTTTGCTAGCCGGTCTTGAATTCTGTAAAGATCAGTCCAAAACTGTCATACGCATTAAATCGAATATAGACACTTACCATAGTTTTGCGCCAACCATTTGATGTGACATAATATAGGACACTGATTTTCCAGCTTGTCAATTTGTTATCTTCCTTTGCTTTTGGGTCATATGCAAATGATGTCATGCGGTATCGACAACCAAATTCCGTGATATCTAAAAATAACTTGGAATTTTGCTGAACCTTTCCTACATAACTGAAAAAGGTGACTTTAAGCCAATCAGATTAACACAAAGACAAAATCTGACTCAAATTTAAGTATTAAGCATCCGTTTCAGTGTATTTTTTGGCGATTGACAAATTTTTCTTATCTAGGTTTCAGAAACATTGATACCTCCCTTTAACCCATTCCCACTCAAAACAATTTCAGACCAGTGCAAATTCAAAGAAGTTGCCAACAACAACTTTAAGTTGATGAAATATTCAATAACTTTGTCTTTTAGGGTAGAAAACATTGTGGATAATGAAGAAAATGCTTGTAACAAGCAATTTCTTCATTATCCTCAATGTTTTCTAAGCCTTATATACTGAGGGGTGTTTAAAAGCGTCGTTGAGTGGGAATCAGTTAAAGGGATAAACAGGAAGTCTATTGAAGTCTAGACAAAGATCAGACTGCACCTAGCAGGAAGTCTAGACAAAGATCAGACTGAACCTAGCAGGAAGTCTAGACAGAGATCAGACTGCGCCGAGCAGGAAGTCTAGACAAAGATCAGACTGCACCTAGCAGGAAGTCTAGACAAAGATCAGACTGCCCCTAATCATTTGGTAGCAGGCCTGGTAGCAATAAGATAAGATCACTTGTGCTATTTCACTTCTATAGTCAGCAATCCAAGTAAGCATTTTATGACCAATATCTTCTTGTTTTTCATAAGGATTAACCCATTAACAAAAACAATTGAGACAGGTCCAAATTTAAAGAAGTTGCATATGATATTTTTAAAATGTGTGAAAACTCAAAATAAGTGCTAAAGGGGGTAATAATCATTACAGTTGCTCCCCTCGATGAGTACTAGTATCACTATTAACTTCCATTGGATTAGCCCAAGTTCAAGGTCACAAATGAAGGTCATGTGACAAGCACTCAATAGGGAGCACCAATGTTTTGGACACATTTCTAGGTTTCTGCTGTTACCAATGTCAAGGTCATACATCAAGGTCAGTGTTGCCTATCATGGTCACATTTCTGAAAATTGTTATTTAGTGGCTTCATCTGTTTTACCCATTCCCACACCATGAAGCTTTTTTACACCCCAAAGAACTAAAGCTTTGAAAATATTGTAGAAAATGAAAAAAATTCTAGTTACAAGCTATTTCTTCTTTATCCACAATGTTTTCTACCTCAAAAGTCCAAATTGATTAAGACTTTATCAATTGAAAAATATTGTCTCAGTCTGCAATATCTTTGAATTTGACCAGTCTAAAATTTAGACATTAGGTAATGGGTTTAATAAGAAACATGTCATGTGTTATACTTTTTGCTATAGGTGTCCAATACTGGCCTGATGGAAGCTCTTATAAAGGACAGTTCATGAATGATTTAAGACATGGGGAAGGTGAACATACCTGGGCAAATAGAGAAGTGAGTAGTTTTATCATTGGTATGATTCCAACTTACAACCCTAACGTCTTTCAGCTTGGCCATATTTGGAGAAACTGAGTTATAAAGGATCTCTCTTTAGATTTTCTTTGAGACTTGCTGATCTTAACCCTTTTCCACACAATGATGCCCCCCCGAAAATCAATTGGGAAAACATCGTGTAAAATGAAGAAATTTTATAAACTTTAATTTGTAATCTGCAACCCCTTTAAATTTGGACTTTGTAATGGAATAAAAATCATATCTATAGCTTATGCAAGTTGTAATTAAGGCTTTTAAGTTGCCAACAAACAATATTTCTTTTATCATATTTCCCTGAACGAAGAAATTGCTTGTTGTAAGCAATTTCTTCGTTTTACACAATGTATCCTTATTGTTTTTCTTGTGGGGCATCCAAAAGAGTCAGTGTGTGAGAATGGGTTAAGATCAGTTTTTAAAATTAAATGATCAAATTCTGCTGTTGCTTTTTTTAACCTTATTAGATAAAGACCCTTCTAAAAAATTAACTCATTTCAAAAATAATCCCTCTTTTTTTACACCCCTCGAGGAAAAAAATTTTTGGAAAAATTATGAAAATTATCCCTAATGTTTCTACCCCACCAAAAAACAGAAAATTGAACGTTCTTTCAACTTGAAATTGTGGTCTGCAACTGTCTTTTAACCCTTGTTCTGCTGAATAAATCTTTCTTCATAATTGAATTGAAATCATAGGACTAGGCACTTATTGTAGGCCAATTTTTCTTATGTTGCTTAAAACATCAAACAGGTGGTGTAGACTAAGATCAGACTGCACATATGATCTTAGTCTATACCTCCTGCCAAAACAGAAATATTCTGGGATCAGCATGACTAGGGTTAATATTTACCAGTCTAAAATCAATGTTGTTATTTGGGAATGAGTTAAGTCATTTGTTAATTGATTAAATAAAGGCTTTTAGTAAAGTAAATTATTGTACAACTAACAATGCAAGAAGAATGAATAGCAGTCTTCAGTCATGAAAGGGATTTTTGAGACCGTGTTCAGATTTATAGATTTTGTTTAATGTTACATAAATCATTCATGGCATAAATCCTAAACAGGTTTAATTTAAGTAGACCTGCAATAAAATATAAGACAGAAGTAAACATCATTGAGAATATTTATGGCATCAACCCATCACAGTTGTAATTTTTTTCTTTTTGAAATTCCTCATAGTTAATGTGATCAAATGATAAAAACCTGTTTTGTAGAGCTAAATGGAGACAGTAGATTGTAAATAATACTTTTCCAAACCATATCAGGGTTTTAAACCTTTGTCATACTGATTAAAATCCTGTTTAGAATCCAATAAATTCAAAGGACTGAAATCACTGGTTGTACTAGCTGCAATTAATTCTGACTTCAAAGGGACAAGAAGGTGGTGTAGACTAAGATCAGACTGCACATATGTACAAATATCTATGTCTTTTTGGCTGGAAAAGAATTGTAGTGTTTCAAATCATTTTCTTAAGGGTTGTAAAAAATCAGGATTGTATTGGAATGGGTTCAGGGTATCAAGAAACTTCATTCTGCTACAAGTAATCTCTCCTTTTTGATGTGTCGGAGAAAAAAGCTGTGGAAAATATTGCAGGAAAAGAGAAAGACAATCCATGGTACAAGCTGTTTTCTTTTGTAACAATTTTTTTTCTGTCATAGACACATGGAATTGTTGCTACAAACCTCATTGAATTCCAGATGGCAAAATTTTAGACTGGTCCAAATTGAAAGGAGTTGCAGACGATAACTTAAAGCCTATGAAACCTTGAAATTTGTTACCTTTTGGGTAGGAAACATTGTTGATAATGAAGAAATTGCTTGTAATAGGCTATTTTTCATTTTCCACAATGTTTTCCAAAGCTTTTTTCTTTGGGGCGTATAAAAGTTTCATTGAGTTGGAATTGGTTAAGAAATTTCAAATAGCCTCAAAAAAATTGTGTCATTCTATAAAGGAAAATTCATTAAGAGCAATGTTATTTGGTACAAGCAAACAAAAGATAAAACCTAATGCCTTACCTATAATGAGTAGAGCTTCCAAGCACTTGAATTATATTGCCCAAACCTGTTTTAAGTGTTTGATTTCAGCAAGACATTTTTTCTTTTAAGTACCAGTTACTTTTATTGCTAGTCATTTCTTAATCGGCAGCTCTTTATTGCCAGGTGTCTAAAATAACTAGATCTTAATCCTTGTCATGCTGAACTTCTTAAGATTTCTGCTTTGGGAGGAGGTATAGTTAAAGATCAGCCTGCACATATGTGCACTCTGATCTTAGTCTACACCACCTGCTTGTCCCTTTTTAACCAGAATATTTTATAGGATAAATTTTCAAAAGAAACATCAACCTACCATTGGTGCTTTCAATGATTTGACCCTTTACTGTTTTTCAAAATTTTAGACCTGTCCAAATTCAAAGGCTTTGCAGACGACACTTTAGAGTTATCATACCCCCCAAAATATATTTGGGGGATATATAGGAGTCAGCTTGTCGGTCTGTCTGTCGGTCTGTATCTTTTTCTTATCCGCTCAATTTCTCAGCAACTATTGGTTGGATTTTATTCAAACTCCACTGATATAATCAGTATCAAGCAGAGATGTGCATATTCTTATTTTTGTTATGGTCCATTGATTTTTGAGGTAGTCATGGACCTTTGGTGAAAATTGTGTCCGCTCAATTTCACAGCAACCATTGGACGGATTTGATTAAATTTCATAGAAAGACTTGGTATAAGTCAGACATGTGCATATCCTATTTTTGTTATGGTCTATTGATTTTTGATGGAGTTATTGCCCTTTAATTAAAATGCCCATTTTTTGTTACGGCGCTTTGGCGGATAGCACTTGTATATAGACAAGCGCTGTTGGGGGGTATTAGTCTGCTTTGCAACTATTTTTAGTTTTCTTTTTGAAAAATAATCATTTAGTATGGTAGAAAAAATTGCTTGTTACAAAGTCAGCACAAAGTCAAAAAGTGTCATTGTGGGTGAATGGATTTTCAGATAGGGAATTTCACATTAATCAAGGCCCTTAGGTTTTCTCATAAAGCCTTTTTTGATTTAACATCCAAATAGTCCTGGTTCCTTGCTATATGTTTTGTTTTCATTACCCCATTCCAAGACAATGATGTTTTTTGATGACTCCTAGCAAAAAGCTTCGGAAAACATTGTGGAAAATAAAGAAATTGCTTCTTATAAGCAATTTCTTCTTTTTCCACAATGTTTTCTACCTTTAAAGACCTAGATTTTTAAAATTCAATCAATTCGTGGTCTGCAAGTTCTTCGAATTTGGACCAGTCTAAAACTTTGTAGTCTGGTAATGAGATAAATGTATCATGAACATTTCATAAAATTCACCTTGATGGATTTATTATGGATAATACTTTCTGTCAAGATGAATATTTTGAATGATTTCTTTTTTCCTCTTAATACCTGAACAAGAACATGTCACTCAGTCATTATGGCCTTTTATCTGTTTCATGCAGGGACAGAAAATGATTAGACAAAGATTTAAAATCCATGTTCAAAGTAAGAATTAAAGTAGAGCACATTGCCACCATTTCCTAGTTTCTCCACCAATCATCCTTCCAACTTTCTGTCTGTTCAAGTGGTTGGAAAATGCAATGGATGAGGGATGGTAGGGTGGGTGCTTTGGAAAGAGGTTATGATGGGTTGGGAAGGGATTGGGGCTTGGCAATGGTTTCTTATTTAACCCATTCCAACACAATGACACTTTTTGAAGCCCCTCAAGTAAAACAATTTCGAAACATTGAGGAAAAGGAAGAAATAGCTTGCAACAAGCAATTTCTTCATTTGCTACAGTGTTTTCTACCTAGAGACATAAAAGAAAGTAAAATTTCACTTTAAATCATTGTCTGTCTAAGATTTTGTCTTCTAGATATGGGTTAATAGGAAATTTAACCAAGAAAACCTTTCTACCCCTAGGTTAGTCCACCCCCCCCCCCATCATCTTGAATCGATGTCTACACACCTGCATATGTTCAACATCACTACCCTTACTTGATTTAATTCATTTAGATCGTGAGGTAGCTTGGAAATCCAAAATTCATGTTAAATACTTTTAGTGGTATGGGAACTTGAAACATCATAACTACAGCTGATTGCAATGATCCGTCAAATGTAAATGCCTATATTTTCAAAGGCACTTACTCTGGTTTTGCTTTGACCTCTTGATGCCCTCATCTTATAAATACAAGTAAATAATCAAAGGACTGAAAGTCCAGGGAGCGGTTTTGCTGGTTTTTCAGTAACCGCGCTCAAAAATGCGAGCATGTTTCATCAATATGAGTAAGTAAATCGTACACCTAAGAAGGAGGAGTAGCTGGAGGCTCAATAAGGATGTAGTGGTAGTACTGGTGTGTGAACGACCAGGAATCCATGGTTAGGAGCTCAAGGCGCCCCGATATAACTGAAATACTATTAAAAGTTGCGTTAACCCCTATTCAATCAATCATGTCCCCTTACTGTTTACCGAAATCGCTATTTTGATTTAATCACAACGTTTTCTTCTTAAGTGCATGAAAATTTGTGGTTATGTGGCAAAAGGTTAAATGATAAAAGCTAAAGAAATCAAAGCTAACATTCAATTCTTTTTTCGTTGAGCATTTTATTATTATCACAATTGAAGTACTACATGTCTATTTCAAAGATTTAGTCGAATTCAAGAGGTAAAATGTGTTTTTTCGACGGGGTTCATAGGCGCTTGAATCATTGTTGTTACATATACTGTGTATACGGGGTGTAAATTTGCTCAGCCCTGCCAGGTCAAAACACTAGCAGACAGTTTACACGTATTCGCTAACTCCACTAACCACTGGCCTAGATTCTATCTTGAAACGCGAGGAAATTATTTCTCTCATTTTGACAATTCATTAGACAATTTATCATGGATATATTAAGTCAAAGTTTTAAACAATCTTCCTGGATATTCATGACTAAAAGGAGGCTGTAGGCATTCAGCAAGTAAGTTATTTTCTTCATCAGCGATGAAACAAGATTGAGGCGATCACATAGATTTTCACTTCAAGTTTATGAGCATGCATGGAAATGAGCAGAAATGCGTGAGAACTTGTTTCCGGTTGATCGATATGAAATACCGGTTTTTCCTAAAAAACGCTAAAAATCAGATCCTGATCAGAGACATGCGTGACTCTGTAGGGGGCATGAAGGGGTGTGTGAAAAGTGTGATACCTGTATTAATTTGTGTGACTAATATTGTTGACATTGATATTTAAACTTTAAAATGAAAACCCTGTTGAACTCCAAATATATTTGATAAGTAAATATAGATTCTATTTTTGATATAAAAGATATATTTTGTGTTTGTTTTATTGATGAAATTCTGATTATGACAATGATAAATTGCTCAGCAGTAAAAGATACAACATATTCATGATTAAATAAGTCAATACAATAGGTTCTCTTAGAATGCTCAATTAGTATGATGAATACATTATTATTAATTAGTTATTTGTGTGGAATTGGGAAAATATTTCAATAGCTTCTTAGCAATGATATCATGATCTTTAAATTTCTTCTATGTCAAACTAAAACACACATATTGGTCCATTCATTATCACAGTATTTTTAACCCCTCTACCATGCCACAAAGACAAATGGATTGATTTATTGATTGAATGGAGTTTAACAACACTTTTAACAGTATTCAAGTCATATCACGGTGGCAGGAGCACCTAAGAGTAGATTCCTGATATTTCTCACAGCAGTACTACCTCTGCATCCTTTCCGAGTCTTCGGCTATTCATCCAACTTAGGTCGACGATTATCTATCCATTGGTGAGAAACAAATATTGAAAAGGATTGCCGTGGCCAGGGTTTAAATATTGGACCCCATGATTAGGAGTCCTATGTGCTACCAAATGCGTCATGGCCGCAGACCAAAGATAAATGGGACCTGCACAATATCATTCTGTTACAGTGATAAAGTACACCTGCCAATGGGTAATACAGTTACAAGTTTTCTTGAAAATTTCATAAAATAAATAACAATAGAATTTTTCAGAAATACCTTTCATGATAACATAGCTTTAGATCAGTGAGAACTAGATATTTCTCCTTAACTCACAAATTGATTTATTTCCTTAACACATTACACCATGACTAATCTTATACTGGTCAAAATTGAAAGAAGATGCAGGCAACACTTTAAGGTTGAAGCAACTTTAAGATTCTTTGTCTTTCTGTGTAGAAAACATTGCAGACATTGAAGATATTGCTTGAAACTATGTCCGCAATATTTTCTAAAGCCTTTTTCTTGACACTATAACCAATGTATCTGAAAGATTCAGTAACTAAGCTACACCCTTTTTAACCCATTACCACCAGATAGTAAAATTTTAGTCTGGTCAAAATTGAAAGGAGTTGCAGACGACAATTTAAAGTTAATGAAATTTTTTTCAAGTTTCTTGGAAAATACCCATTCCCACTCAATGATGCTTTTAGACGCCCCAAAGAAAGTAGCTTTGGAAAGCATTGTGGAAAATTAAGAAATTGCTTTTTACAAGCAATTCCTTCATTATTCATTATGTTTTCTACCTCAAAGGTTAAAAAAACCCAAAATTTCACAAGCTTTAATTGTCGTCTACAACCGCTTTCAATTTGGACCAGTCTAAACTTTAGCTGTCTGGTAATGGATTAAAAACAATGTTTTCCCAATTCTTTTGTTGGGGCGTCAAAAAAGGTCACTGTGTGGGAATGGGTTAAGATAAAAAAAAATAACTGATTGCATAATGGGTGTTTAGTTTCAACAAACAACACCACATGTACTCTTATTTTAATTCTTTTCCACACAAAGACTCTTTTTGATGTCCGAAGAAAAAAATTGTTTTCAAAGTTTTCTTCCCCAAAAGTGAAAAAATCACACCAAAATTTCATCAGTCTGTAATATCTGAATTTGGATCAGTCGAAAAGTTGGACTTCTTCTAACATGTTAAAAGAGGGGAGGAGAGAGATAATGAGAATATCAAAACAGTTTTATTGATCTTTGAAAGATCAGAATGTATACCGGTAAGATGGTCAATATTTTAAAGTCATTTTAACAGTCAAATATTTATTGATCTTTTCATGTATAGATAGCTATTTACCTTTGGTTTATTTGTTGAATGAATAGATCAAAGAAACCTTTCATGGTTAATAACTTTCCCTTGGATCAACAATTAGTGTCCCTTCAGTAGGGGAAATCTCTCCACTAGGACTTTGTCACTGCCTCTGCATTGTTACAGCTAAAAGTCACACAATCCAGGTTTTTCAAGTGGAAAACATTGTTGACAATAGAGGAATTCAATTGCTGGTAACAAAAGTCCACTTTATTTTCTATTGTTTAAAATTTCACCAACTTGAATTATTTGCAACATCTTTCAATTCATTCTAGTCTTAAAATTTGACATGTGGTAAAGGCATATCTTTGCCCAAAACATGCAACAAAGTCAAAAACAAAACCACACTCGAGGCCCAAAAGTATGAATAAATATGATGATTGAAATTACAAGATCAAAATAATTCTACGCCGTAAACCTTCAATGCATGAAAGAAGTTTTGATATTTTAAATTGTGACCCACCACATTTTAAGGCTTGTTTACATAACTCTATGACGTCAGTGATGAAGTTTAAATATTTGTTAGTCATTTTATCAACACGCTTGGTCACTGAGATTAACGAAATTGTCTGTAAAGCTCAGTAATCAGCACCTATGCATATAAGAATCAATGCCGAAGATTAGCGAACATTCCAGTGAAGAATCGAATGCAGTCCTCTCGATCTCAAAATGTAAACAAACACAATATGAAATTGATAACAAAAACATAAAATACACTTTCCAGAGAACATCACTTATACCCTGCTTTTGCATGTTGATATCATTAAGGCTTTTATTTGCTTTTTCTTTTTGCTTTAGTGACCAAATAGATTGTTTAAACCTCTTTTCCTTCCTTTGAGGGAAGTTACAGTGTTGGGAGGATATCGTTTTAGTGTTAAATTTTGCCATCTCGTTAGGAGTTAAACCCATTACTAAACAATGTTTATTTTGACTTGGTTAAGATAGACAATTATGGGAAATATCCTTATGAAATGTATCATTATTTCACAATGTCTTCTCGTAATATAGCATATTTTTTTAACTTAAAATACACTTGACCCATTCCCACACAATCCTGCCCTTTTATGAATCCTGAGGAAACAGCTTGAAACCTTAAAAAGCAATTCCTTCATTTCCCACAATGCTTTCTTGTCTGAATTACAAAATAAGATTACATTTCATAAATTTGAAATTGGCATCTGCAGTTTCTTAAGAGTTAGACAAGTCTGAAATTTTGCTGTCTGGTAATGGGTGGGGTCTTGAATTCCTGTGCCTGACTTTTCTGATATTGGTTGTTCTATTTGTAGACAAGAACTGGTATATTTTTCAAAGAGACTTGTCTGGGGACAAGTGAATACCAGCCAAAATCTTTAATGGTACAAAATGAATCTCAAATGATAACTCATTAAAGATTGGAAAATAATCATAATGCTTATATTGAAGGGTAGAAAATATTTGTGGTAATTGAAGAAAATACTTGAGCCAGTATTTTCTATGTTTTCTCAAAATATATTCTTTTTCATTTTTTTGCTCAGGGAATTCATTTTAATTCTTGACCAGTAGAAATGTCATGTCTTATTTGGCCAGGGACAAGAGAAGAAAATCTTTACTTCTCACCACAGATGAGTTAATGTCATCTACAACACTTTTAAACTTGACCAGTCTTTATCCTTGTCATTTTTTGGCAGTAGGTATAAACATAATCAGCTTGCACATTATGTGCAATCTGATTTTAGTCTACAGCACCTATTTTCCTCTTTTAACTGATTCCTACTTGACAAATTTTATACTGGTCCAAAATGAAAGAAGTTGCAGACAACAACAAATGGTTTTGAAGTTTTGGATTTTTTCAACTTTCTGGGTAGAAAACATCAAGTAATTACTTCATTTTAACCCTTGTCATGCTGTATAAATTACCTTACTGAAATGTTGTCAAATCAAAGGGTTGAAAGCATTGATAGAACTTGTTCAAAAATCAATATTTCTTTTGAAAATAAACTTCATAAACAACTCTGGCAGGAAAAGAACAAGCAGGAGGTGTAGACTAAGATCAGCCTACACATAAGTGCAGTCTGATCTTAGTCTACACCTCCTGCCAAAACCAGAATATTCCGGGTTCAGCATGACAAGGGTTAAACAATGTTTTCCAAAGCTTTTTTTCTTAGTGGTGTCTAAAAGCATCACTGAGTGGGAATGGGTTAAACAACAGTTGTTTATAAATTAAAATTTCAAAATGATAATTAACCCACAATTAGTGTATCCAGTGCTGTCAGTCTTTCTAATTCAATTCAATTCTGTAGAGGATTTTATTCAGCATGAGAAGGGTTAAATGGTTTCACATTTCTACTTTTAGGCATATAAAGGTAGATTTTTTCAAGATCGTCGCCATGGAAAAGGGGAGTACTCCTGGCCAGATGGCTCCTCCTACAAGGGGAGTGTCTATATGGACAAGAAGGAGGGGTTTGGAGTGTTCGTGTTTGCAAATGGAAATAAATTTGAGGTAATTTGCTTAACCCATTCCCACTCAATCCCTCCTTTTTACGCCCCTCAACGAAAAAGCTTTTGGATCAAGCAATTTCTTCATTGTCCACAATGTTTTCTATCCAAAAAGACAAAAAAAATTAAAATTCCATCAACTTGAAATTGTCGTCTGCAGCTCCTTTCAATTTGGACCGCTCTAAAGTTCCACTGTGTTGGAAAGGATAATGTGTCTATCTAAATCAAGACACACCTAAAGGTGATGTAACAAGCAGACTCACATGATAAACATAGGACCGCCATAATTGACCAATCACGGCTGTTAGTCAAATAACCAGTTGATCAATGAAATTATTCATTTAGACAAGAAATGAGTTTGAACTCCAGCATTGGTCCCCATTTCTGTTAATTTTTTTGTTGGTTTTGCGACTTAAATATCGTAATCACAGCTTATTCAAGCTGCAGTTATGACTTTTAGGTTGCCAACCAATTTTTCTACTTCTTTGTTGCATGCTATTGGCCATAAATTTTTCAAAAATAACGCAGTTTTAAATTGAAGCGAGAGTTCCTGTCGGAGTAGGTAGGCATTGCCAACGTAGTAAGTGGGTTGGGTCAGTGATTCGTCAATTCTCTTCTTCTGTTCAAACCATTTTGGTAGATTTTCAAAGGTCTTTGCAATGGTAAAGCAGTGTACTTCTGGTCAGATTCCTTTTCTGACTAAGGGAGTGTCTATATGGACAAGTAGGAGGGGTTTAGATTGTTTCAGTTCACAATTAACCCATTCCTGAGAATTCTGTCTCTTTATAACCCTCATGAAAATAATTCAAGAAAACACTGCTGGAAGTGAAAAATACTCATTACAAAAAATTCATCCTTCTTTTGCATTTTGTTTTTTACCCAGAAAGAAAAAGGTATTAACACTTGTCATGCTGAATTAAAATCATATTCAGAAATGCTTTAAAATTCAAAGGACTTACAGCATTGGAAGGCCACCATGAGGGTCACTATTTCTTTTAAAAATTGATAATTCAAATAATATTGGCTTAAAGGGAGCAAACAGGAGGTGTAGACGATGATCAGACTGCACTTCTGTGCAGGCTGATCTTTGTCTACACCTGCTAAAAAAGGAATATTTCGGGCTCAGCATTACAAGGGTTAAATGTCTATCAACTTGAAATTGTCATCTGAATCTTCTTTGAATTGGGACCACTCTAAGATTTGTTCTTTGGTAATGGAATTTGTGACTAAAATTTCGAGCTTCTGTCTGGTTTAGGAAGCAATTTAACCAATTCCCATACAATCCTAATTTTTAACAACTTTCAAGAAAAAAGTTACAAGCAATCCACATGTTTTTTACCAAAAAAGACAAAATATAGATTTGAAACTTCATTGATCCAGACATGTCTAAACTTATTTTGCCTGGTAATGGGTTAAGTGATATGTTTTGCAGTGATTAAATAAGGTGCCAAGTTTAAGTGCAGATTTACAGCCATATCAATTTATGTTTAAAGTGATTTGATTTAAACCATAAAATGTTTTCTTTTGTAACCTTACATCAATAAATCCAACTTAAGCTTCTTTAGATATGTTATTTGCAATAAATATCATAGCTCCATTATTCTTTAGCCTGGCTCTTGAATCAACTGATATTACTGAATACCACTTTAAGCTAATGATATGCTAATGATATGCAAATTGATCATCCAAAAGGAAACGATATTAGAAATAGCTCTTACGTCTTCATTACTTCCTTATCAATACTGTTTGATCATTAACCCACTCCCACACAACGCTTTTAAACGCCCCTTAATATGAAAGCTTTGGAAAACATGGCGGTAAATGAAGAAATTGCTTGTTACAAGCAATTTCTTCATTATCCACCATGTTTTCTACCCAAAAAGACAAAGAATGTGAAGACTTCATCAACTTAAAAAAATGTTGTCTGCAACTTCTTTAAATTTGGACTAGTCTAAAATTTTATCGAGTGGGAAAGGGTTAAACCCCACCATGTAATGGCAATGGACTTATAGAGTTACCTCTGTCCATGTGTTAGTATGAGTTTGTGTCTGATAGTTAGTATGTGTGTCTAATTAATTGTCTATAATAACTTGTTCCCACATAAACCCTCTTTTCTGGTCAAGAAAGAGGGTTTGGAAAACATTGTGCAAATTGGGTTTAAATGTCTTTAAACTAAATCAGAAGGGTTTCTAACATAAACTCTCGGACTAGTTCAAAAATGAGTCCGGTAGGTAAAAACAAGGTCACCAGGTCAAATCTTAGGAAAGCCTTGTGTGTGCACTCAAGGTCACATTATTGGCTCAAATGACTTGATATTTGGTCAGAATATTTGTCTACATAATATCTTGGACGAGATCAAAAATATACTAACTTGTACTCACATAATCCCTCTTTTCTACACACCTCAAGAAAGAGGCTTTGGAAAACATTATGCAAAATGAAGAAATTGCTTGTCACAAGCAATTACATCATTATCCACAATGTTTTCTACCCCAAATTTTTAAGAATTCATCACCTTAACCCATTCCCACTCAATCCCTCCTTTTTACGCCCCTCAAGAAAAAAGCTTTGGAAAACATTGTGGAAAATGAAGAAATTGCTTGTATCAAGCAATTTCTTCATTATCCACATTGTTTTCTATCCAAAAAGACAACGAAAATTTAAATTCCACCAACTTCAAAATATCGTCTGCAGGTTCTTTCAATTTGGACCAGTCTAAAATTTTGTTGAGTTGGAATGGGTTAAAATTGTCATCTGCAGCTTCTTTGAATTTAGACCAGCTTGGTTAATAAAGTAGATCACTAAGTCAGGTCTTATGATAACCTTCCTTTCTATGAAGTCCCTTTAATTCTGAGGTGCGTTCTTTTCGTCAAGATTTTTAAGATTCTTATTTAGATTTTTAAGATAAAGCGTTCTTTAGATTAAGATTTTTAAGCCGCTAAATAAGAATCTTAAGAATTCTTAATGAGGAATTTAAGCGTACTCAGCATTGGCTTAAACGAGTAGCCTTGACGACGTCGAATATTTTCACTCAAAACAACAAAAATTGTTCTGTAAAACGTCTCAAAAATCTTATTTAGCGGGATTTTTCATCTCGACGAAAAGAACGCACCTCTGGTATTGATATCTTGAAACATGATGAGTATGTCTTTTTAGTTTAATTTCTGAGACAAGATCGACTTCTGTAACAAGTCTTGTTAGGACAAGATAGGGTCACTTGTGCCATTTTACATCTATAGTCATCGACTCAGGTGAATGTTTTACGGTCAATGGCCCTCTAGTTTTATGCAGATATTGTTTTATTTATACATTGCCATCCAAAAAAACTCAGAATTGGTCAAAGCTCAAAAAAGCTGTGGACAAAACTTCATACCAAGACTAATTTAATCCATTTCTACACACTTCCTCATTTTTATGTTCTTAAGAAAAATAGCAATGGAAAACATTGTAAGAAAAGAAGATATTACTTTAAGCAGGCAATTTTCACTTAAATCACAAAATTGTCTACCATATATGGTGTTTATTTTTCGAATAAAACTCACTTTGATTTGATTTGCAGCCTACTTATATAAGGAGCAATCTTAAATTTTGTCCTCTGGTAGTTGCTCATAATTTCAATATCTTATAAGTTTTGTGGCAAAAAAAAATTGTGTGTGTATACATCTGTATGCTAGAGTGTTTGTTGATCAATCAATCTGACTCCTACATCTACTAGCCAGAATTTTTGAAATATTTGGCTTTAGTATTCTACATTATTAGTATGATTTGATTATTCATTCAATTTTTTGATTGACAGCCTTGATTTTCATGCGAGTGAAAATCAAGGCTGTCATTCAAAAAATTGAATGAGCAATCAAATCATATGTAAAAGGGATAAGTTATTATGTTGTGAATGTACTTCATCTCATGTATATAGTCATGCTATCATGTAAATATCACGGGTGAGTGATAGTGAGATGAATGAGAAAGTTATGAGTGTGAGACCTGTTCACATAACCCCGCCCCTGCATGCTTTTCATAACAAGTTTCCCTCCTAATCTTCTGTGCAGCCTGCACTCTGCTCTAGACCTTGCAAAAGGACAGACCTAAAATACTTTATCCAACCCATGGTTAGATTATCTGCATTATATCGTATCCTGGTAGGTTGTATTCTTAGCATTATCTACTTGTTTCATATTTTTATTGTAAATTTTCCTTTGCTAAGGATGTTTTAATATTTCTATTACCAGGCTAATTGTACATATCACATAAATATCAAGCAACCCTGACGATATTGTCCTTTATTATTTTCACCGGGTTACACATACATTTAGACTGGAAGTGAACTTTGGAACTCCGAAATTGGTTGACATTTATGTGAAGCATTTTTGTTGGTTTGGTGACAGAAAAGTTTTAAATTCAGTTTATTCAAGCAGTAGTTTCAACATTTAGGTTTCCAGCCTTTCATTTGTCTTTTTAGGTAGATAACATTGTGGATAATGAAGAAATTGCTTGTAAGCAAGCAATTTCTTTGATTTCCACAATGTTTTTTTCCAAAGAATTTTTCTTGAGGGGTGTCAAAAAGCTTTATTGTGTGGGAAAGGAATAGAATGTCATGCCCAGACTGTTTGTCTTTCAGGGTTTGTATAAAGATGATGAGAGAGAAGGTCCAGGTGTGTTGACATACCCAACAGAAAATCAGCAAGATGTTGGACTGTGGCATGGCGAAAAACTTATCAAAATATGCTCCGCCATTCCTGGTGCATTTTGTATCAGTGATCATAAAGAGTTTGAGTTTAATGCTGATGAGCATGCTCAGTATCTAGATACGGGAGATCCGAGCAGTTGGGAGAATTATGAAAATATGTTAAAGGAGGTTGAAAATGGTTATGAACCAGAAAATGGGATAACGGAAAAAGTTAGCAGTATATTCAATATTGTGTTGGATTCGAGAAGCCTGGCTGTGAATAAAGAGGCATTTGATCGCGAGTTTTATCAAAGAGACGATAAAGAAATTATTGAAAAACATGGAAAAGTTAAACTTTGGAATAGAACACCAGCTATTATTGCAGTTCAAAAGCATTATCATAAACACATGTGGAATAAAAATTGTTTGACTTACAATACAGATCAAATTATAAGTGGTAACAGGGGTAAATTTTTAGATAAAGGTCTGTTAGAAAAGGCGTCAGAAGAATTGATTAAAGCTTCCACAGAGGGTAATGTCAATAAAGTAGAGGATTTGCTAGCTTCTGGAAAAGTGTCACCAGATGTTGCAGATAGAAATGGACACACACCATTAATTGGAGCAACTGTGAGTATCAGAACTTATCTAATGGCCACTAGAGCTATTGCGATGGCTTTTTCCTTTCCAGCGTCCGTCCGGTGTCTGTCCGTTAAACTTTTCCTTGTTAACACTCTAGAGTCCACAGTTCTCATCCGATTCCCTTCAAACTTTCAAAGAATGATTGTACCATCATAAGGATTATTCCTTTTTTACATTGGGTCAGATCCGTCAAGAATCATGGGAAAAGGGCCCTAATTAAAATCTAATTGAAAAATTCTCGTTAACACCCTAGAGTCCACATTTTTCATCAGATTCTCTTCAAACTTTCACAGAATGATTGTACTATCATAAGGACCATTTTTTCGAAATTGGGTATGATCCCTCAAGAAACATGGGAAAAGAGAATGATTGTAAGGTCATAACGATCATTCTTTTCATAACAGGGTTGATCTGTCTAGTATCATGGGAAAAAGGGCCTTTTGAGAGTTTAATCTATAATCCATGTAACCAAGTCCAGAGCTTTCAATGGATTTTCTTCAAACCTTCACAGAATCATTGTACAATAATTACGATTGTTGATGCTGACATGAGACCTGATCAAGTATCACAGGAAAAGGAGCCTTATGAAAATTTTATTTTAAAATCTTTACACCAAGATTACGTCTGCAGTTTTCATTGGATTCTGTTCAAACTTTCACAGAATGTTTGTACCATCATTATGATTGATACTTTCAAAATTGGGCCTAATCTGTCTAGTATCATAGGAAGAGGGGCTGTATGAAAAATTGTTTCCAAATCTTCATTAACACAAATATGTCCTCGGTCTTTATCAGAATCTCTTCAAACTTTAATGGAATGATTGTACCACCATTTTTATTGTTCCTTTGTAAATTGGGTCTGATTTGTTAAGTGACACAAGAAAAGGGACCTTATGAAAATTTTATTACAAAACATCATTATCACAATAAAGTCTTCAGTCTTAATCATTTTTTTCAAACTATCTATCATTAGGATTGTTCCTTTTTACATTGGGTCTGATTTGTCAAGTTTCACGGAAAAAGGGCCTTATGAAAATTTTGTTACAAAAATTCTTGACACAATTCAGTCCACTGTTTTCATTGATTCTCTTTAAGTTTTAAAGAATGATTGTTCCTTCATTAGAATTGTTCCTTTTGAAATTTGGTTTGTTCTGTAAAGTATCATGGGAAAAGGGGCTCTATGAAGATTTCACTACAAACTCATTAACACAATAAATTACACAGATTACACAGATTGATTGTACCATCATTACAATTGTTGATTTTTACAGTGGATCTGATTATGGCAAGTGTCACATGAAAAGGGGCCTTATGAAAAACTTTCTTAAATATTTTAGTTAACACAATGATGTCCCTTGATTTCACCGGATTCACTTCAAAATTTCACAGAATGATTGTACAATCACTTAAATGGTTCTTTTCAGAACTGGGTACAATCCATCAAGTATCATGTAAAAAGGGGCCATATGAATTTTTTTTTTAAATATTCTAGTAAACATAATGAAGTTCCCATATTTCATCGGATTCACTTTTAACTTTCACAAATTTCACAGGACAATTGTAGGGTTGTAAGGAAAGTTCCTTTTGGAATGAAATTGATCCATCAGAAAACACAGGAAAAGGGGCCTTATGGATTTTCATCAAAACAATCCTGTTTAAGTGATAAAGTCCACAATTATTGTCAGATTCTAATGAAAATTTCACAGGATGGTTGTAGGGTCATAAAGTTACTTCCTTTTGGAAATGGAGTGAATCTGTCAAGAAACACGGGATAAGGGGTCTTGAGGATTGTTGCTCAAAATGATAAAGAGGATAAAGTCCTGTTGTTTTTTTTTTCTTTATGCATTCTACTTTGAGTAATTAACTTCCTTAAATATCAGATTTCTGTAACAGAAAACTTGATAATCAGTAGAGCGCCTCAGGCCCTCATGGGCCTATTGTTTTACGACCCTCAAGAAGAAACTATGAATAAAAAACTAGAATATGGAAGGTGTTTCAAGCAATTTCTTTATTTTCAACATAGGTTTTTTGGGCAGAAAGACAGAAATATTCAAATTTGAGATATTCAAAATTCTATCAGCTTGTCAATTTTCTTTGAATTTTGACCAGTCAAAACCTTTGTTGTCTGGTAATGGGTTAATTCTAAATCATATATGTTTGACAAAATCTTTAATCATACAGATTTTTCTTTTCAGTAGATAATTTTTATGTCGAGCCCTCTTGCGATGAGCAAGACATAGTTGTCACAATTTTGTCTCGGTATTAGTGCCTTCATGCATGCATGTGTCCTTACGGATTTTTGTCCGGAGCATAACTCTTGGATGGATTTGAACTTACTTGGCACAGTTGTTCTTCTTGATGAGTGCTAGTGTCATGCAAAACGTTTGTTGTGATATTTCCAAGGTCACAGTTGAAGGTCAAAGGTCAAAATTGACCTTGTCCAGAGCATAACTTCTACATTTATGGATGGATTTCAAAATAACTTGTTCTTCTTGATGAATGCTTGTGTCATGCAAAACATTTGTTATGTTACCTCTAAGGTCAATGGATGGATTTAAAAAAACTTGGCACAGTTGTTCTTGATGAGAGCTAGTGTCATGCAAAACATTTGTTGTGATATATTTAAGGTCAAGGTCAAAGCTGACCCTGTTAGCAGCATAACTTCTATATTTATTGATGGATTTAAAAAAAAAATGAGGTGCAGTTTTTGTTCTTGATGTGTGCAAGTGTCACATGATACGTGTAAAGTCAAGGTCATTGTTGAAGGTGAAACAACCTTGTCCAGAGCATGACTTCTACATTTATGGATGGATTTGAAATTAACTTGGCATAGTTGTTCTACTTGGTGAGTGCTAGTTTCATGCAAAACGTCTGTTTGATACATCCAGGGTCAAGGTCAAGGTTTAAAAAAGAAAAAAATCTGTGCACCAGATTCTCTGTTCAAATAAGTGGGATCGACATGTTGTCCCTGGACAACCTATTACCTGTGTTTTTAACCCATTACCAGATGAAAAATTTATGTACAGATCAAAATGAAAGGAGTTGCAGATGACACTTCAAATTGCTTTAAAATTAGAAAGGTCACAGCTCAAGGTTGAACATTAAAATTAAGCATGTTCAGAGCATAGCTCCTTCAATTACAGATGGATTTCAATATAACTTGCCAAAATTGTTCTCAAGCATGAGGAGTAGATGAGCAATTTGAAAAAAAAATCTTATAGCTCAAAGGTCAAGGTCACAGCTTAAAGTCAAACATTAGAATAAAACATGTCTTGAGCATAGCTCCCCAAATTATGGATTGATTTCGAAATAACTTTGCACTTTTGTTCTCTATTGTGAGTAGCTGTTCCATTTGAAACAAATTTTCAGACAGCTCAAAGTCAAGGGCACAGCTCAAGTATGTACATTAGAATTCAGCATGTCTGGAATATAGTGAGCATATACCTGCATCTGGATCTGTTGGTCCGTCCAAACCCTTTTCCCTGTTTTCTTTTTATGACAGGGCTATATTCAGGGAGCATAATCCGTCTCTGACGGTTCTTGTTCTCTGTATTTCTGGATTGGAAAGAATTTATCTAATATCTGCTGTCTATCCAAACTATGACCAACCACTGAACATTGCAGGCTTCAACTAACAAAATATCAACATTTATTATGTACAACATCCGCATTTGTAAAAGTATCATTTAGTGAATGTAGTTAAAAAGGTAAGACTGGACAAAAGTAAAACGCTGAGCTTGCAGTTCTGAAGTTGATAGTTTGAACCCTAGCTTGGGCAAAATTCTTTCTGAAACTTCACAAAAGTCTTCGCGACAAGTATCATTTGTCCCTCCCCAAATGGGTGAATGAAAGTTGTGCAAAAAATGTCTGTCACATGGGCAACTTTTGTTAAAACATTCCCTCACAATTTGCCTTTTAATGCCCTGAGGAAAAAACCTTTTGAAAACACCATGGAAAATGAAGAATTTGCTTGTGACAAGCAATTTCTTCATTATCCGCAATGGTTAACTATCCTACAGACAAAAATTGAGTGATTCTATCAACATGAAATTGTCATCTGCAACTTACTTCAATTTGGGCTGGTCTGAAATTTTCTCTTTTGGTAAATATAATATAATATATTCTGTCTTTGTTGCACATTTCAGGTTAACTGGCACATTGATGTTATAAACTGTTTATTAAACCATGGAGCCAACGTCAATAAGCTGAATGATGAGGGATGTTCTGCTCTCTCAGCTGGGTCTATATTCTTTTACCCAATTGACAGTTTTAAATTTAATATCGCAGAACGGTACTTAAAGGGTTCACACGATGACCACATTGTCAACCAGAAAGAAGAAAAATCAAAGAAAAATCAACAACAGCAGCAACAAAATCCTAGTCAAGGACCTCCTAAAAGTATCCTAAGTAAAAAACAAACTGTTCTAAAGAAAAGTGCAAGCAATCAAAGTGTGGAAACAATTGGAAGTAATACAAATTTGGACACATTTGGGACAAATCAGAATGCTAGGACTCAAAAACAACAAGTGCGCATCGATGACAGTGCACCTAACCATGTTACTGTGTCGACACAGGAAGATTCATCTGAAAAAGAGGAGTTTGATTCTACGCTTAGTTTGAAATATTTCGAGATTGAAGTGACAGAAAATTTAATAGAACGTTGTGCCACACAGTTAAGTAGCAATGAAAGAATAGTTTCTGGTCGAAGGGGTAACGATAGTGCAGAATTGGGTAGAGTGAGACATCTAGCAGTTATCAAAAATGAGTAAGTTGCATTAATAGACTAGTGGTGAAGAAATACAGTGGACATATGCTGGTATCATCTTCTCTGTTCATCCATTTGTTTGTCCATCCATCTGTCTGTCCATCCATCTGTCTGTCCACCCAGCTGTCTGTCCATCCATCTGTCTGTCCATCCAGCTGTCCGTCCATCTGTACATCCACACCTTGTAAGCACATCACCTTGTACATTTATGGAAGAATTCGCGTGAAATTTTCATAGAATGTTCCTAGTCAACTGCCCTTGGGCATATTGTTGGGTTTTGCCGTTTTAGGCTGTGACATAGAAGAAGGGGGCTAAATGCAAAATTTCTTGTTAACCCTTGTCATGCTGAATCCGGAATATCCCGGTTTTTGCAGGAGGTGTAGACCAAGATCAGCCTGCACATAAGTGCAGTCTGATCTTGGTCTACACCTCCTGCATGTACTTTTCCTGCCAGAGTTGTTTATGAAATTGATTTCTATAAGAAATATTGATTTTTGAACAGCAAGTTCTATCAGTGCTTTCAGCCCTTGGAATTTACAGCAATTCAGTAATGTTATTTATACAGCATGACAAGGGTTAACACCATGAGAATTTAAATGAGTATCCACAACATAGGGTTTGATTGAGAGAAAAGGATTTTAGAATGCTGTTACCCTCTCTTATCTAGACCTCTGGTCATGCTTAATTAATTGCATTAACCCTTTTCTGTACTAACCCGGGATTTTACGTCACTGTAATTTTATACTTGAGAAAATATTGTGGAAAAAGAAGAAATTGCTTGTAACAAGCAATTTCTTCTTTTCCCACAACATTTTCTACCACATAGGATGATTTCATTTCAAATTGCATACAATTTTCATAGTTTTCTGTGACCTTTTTCAATTTGGACCAGTCTAAAATTAAAAAAAAAAAACAGGAAAGGGTTAAAGTGAAAGAACTAAATGCACTTGAAACACTTGCGAGTATCCACAACATAGGGTTTGATTGAGAGAAAAGGATTTTAGAATGCTGTTACCCTCTCTTATCTAGACCTCTGGTCATGCTTAATTAATTGCATTAACCCTTTTCTGTACTAACCCGGGATTTTACGTCACTGTAATTTTATACTTGAGAAAATATTGTGGAAAAAGAAGAAATTGCTTGTAACAAGCAATTTCTTCTTTTCCCACAACATTTTCTACCACATAGGATGATTTCATTTCAAATTGCATACAATTTTCATAGTTTTCTGTGACCTTTTTCAATTTGGACCAGTCTAAAATTAAAAAAAAAACAGGAAAGGGTTAAAGTGAAAGAACTAAATGCACTTGAAACACTTGCTGTGGGTCAATATTTCTTTAAAACAATATTTCATAAACAACACTAGCTTGAAGGGACAAACAGTTGGTGTACATTACAACCAGATTGCACATTTGTGAATGCTGATCTTTATCAATACTTCCTGATACAATTCAGGCTTAGCATGACATATTGTTACTGGTTTTAGAAAATAACATTTCAGACTAATTCATTTACCAAAAAGAAAAGATTAAGTAAAGAATAAATGACATTGTTCTGGTAAAATTAACATTAACGAAATGATTTGGCCAACTACCATGCATGAGAAGAAGTTTTGCTATTTTGTGTAAAAATTGCAGCTATGCTATAACACATTCCCATGCAATACCGCCTTTTACACCCCTCAAGAATTTTTTTTGAAAACATTATGATAAATGAAGGAATTGCTTGTTACAAGCAATTTTTTTATTTATCACTATGTTTTCTGCCCCGAAACACAAAGATTACTAAAATTTTGTCAACTAAAAAATGTCATTTGAAACTTCTATCAATTTTTCAGACGAGAAAGAATGAAAGCAACTCTAGACCTACTATTACAAAGAGGTGCAGATCCTAACTCATCTGGGGTACCAATGCCAATATTGTTCTTCGCAATCAAGGCAGCTGACGTCAACATGGTCAAAGCTTTACTCTCAAAAGGGGCCTCAACAAGTATTATCTTACAAAAGGAGGTGAGAAAACATGCCTTTTGCTCAAAGCAAATTTAACCCTTTCCTGTACTAACCCTGGATTTTATGTTGCTATGATTCTATACTTGAGCAAACATTGTGGAAAAAGAAGAAATTGCTAGTAACAAGCAATTTCTTCTTTTTCCACAATATTTTCTATCACATGGGATGGTTTAATTTCTAGTTTGCTTGTATGTTCTGCTGATTTCGAAGAAAATTCTATGGAATTGTTACTACTTGGTTGTAAAGCACAACAGAAATCTACACTTTTACTGCACTTTATGAATCATAAATTTATAAGCTTTTACTCAAGATTATCACAAAAATATCAAAACGTTATGCTATTGCTACTATTTGAATGCCCTTATTTATAAAACAAAGTTTATTTGGGTTGGCTCCCTAATGCTCAGTCTCCCCTTGGTTTGAAATATCAACACATTATGTCATTACTACTCATAATGCCTCTATTTTAAACCCTGTCCCATTTTTGGAAATTTTAGACTGGTCCAAATAAAAAGAGGTTTGAGACAACAATGAAAAATTGGATGCAATTTTATATGAAACCATCCTGTGTGGTAGAAAATATTGTAGGAAAGGAAGGAGAAATTGCTTGTGACAAGCAATTTTTCATTTTTCCAAAATGTTTTCTCAATTATAAAGTCTTAGCGATGTGAAATCCCTGATTTGTACAGGAAATGATTAAAACAGTGCTCATTTAAGTTTGCTTCCAATTGCTCAGTTTAAACTTTGTTTGATCAACATCACCTGATTATGTAAGTGTTCCTTCTATTCAGTCTAAATCCCAACTCAGCGTCAGTCTACTCAGTGACGCTTTTGACGCCCCTCAAAGAAAACAATTAGGAAAACATTGTTTAAAATGTGTGTAACAAGCAATTTCTTCATTTTACACAATGTTCTCTACATAGAAAGTTGAAAAAAAATTAAAATTCTTAAACTCTTAATTGTCGTCTGCAACTCCTTTCAATTGGAACCAGTCTTAAATTTTGTTGTCTGGTAATTGGTTAAAGGTATTCTTCACAATCACATCAAATAATATAACTAGTTTTTATGTATCAGTACATGGTCAAAAAAAAGGTTTCTTGTCACCCAAAGGTTGAAGAGTGTGAGAGAAAAGGCCGTATATTAAGGTTGAAGAAGACATATTCATCGAGTTGTAAATGCTACTACAAAATGGATGTGTTCTTTTAACTTAACCTATTCTTTTGGACGCTCCTCAAGAAACAATTGGGAAAACAGTGTATAAAATGAAGGACAAGCTTGTAACAAGCCAGAAAGTTGAAAACATCTAAAATTTCATCAATTTTTAAATTGTCGTCAGCAACTCCTTTGAATTTGGACCAGTCTAAAATTTTGCCGTCTGGTAATGGGTTAAGGAAAGTTTTAATGATGTTACATCATAACATGCCTCAAGGTCACAAGCAAGTTATGAAAAGATTTGTCGGACAGAAAACAAAAATGAATTTCAAAGATATTCTATGTTGGCAACATAAAATAGTTTTGAAATTTATTTTTGTTTTCCATTTGGCAAAGCTTTCCACAGAGGGCTTGTATTCTTGAATTATCTACAGAGGGTTCTGTATTCAGTATTTCAATGAATATTCCAAATTCCTTTCAGAAGAAATTTTGTTCATACAAGAGCCATAGAGCCTTTAACCCTTTCCTGTTCAATTCCTGGTTTTTATGTCCCTGTGATTTTATAGTTGAGAAAATATTTTAGAAAAAGGAGAAATTGCTTGTAAAAAGGCAATTTATTCTTTTCTACCCTACTGAATGGTTATTTTTCAAAATAAATTTGAATTAAATTTTCCTCTGCAAAACCTTTGAATTTGGACTGGTCTAAAATTTTGCAAAACAGGGTTAAGTTGTTACTAACAAATCCAGAAACTCTTTGTTCAGCTTTCTTACAAAAATCCTGTACCATACCAGGAGAAGAAGGGGTAGAGAGTATGATATATTACAAAATCATTTCAGAAAGGAGGTCTGGCCCCTGTACATATAAACAGCACTATATCACAAGGGGTGCAGAGTATAAAATTACGAAATCATTTCAGAAAGGAGGTCTAGCCCCTCTACACATAGCATGTGCTATACCAGGAGAGGAAGGGGTACAGATCACAGAGCTGTTGTTACAGGCTGGGGCTAACCCTGACGTTAGAGCCATTACAGATGATTCTTTCTTAAATGATAATCTAGTAAGAAGACCTTTTGATATGTATTTAACCCATTCCCATACAGCAAAATTTTAGACTAGTCCAAATGAAAAGGACTTGCAGACGACAAATCGTATGTTTATAAAATTTTTAATTATTTCAACTATATGGTTAGAAAACATTGTGGAAAAAGAAAAAATTGCTTGCGTTTTCCTCAATGTTTTCCCTAATCCATTTCTTGAGTGGCGTCAAAAAGCATCTTTGCATGGGAATGGGTTAAATAGTGTTTTTTAGCTCACCTGAGAACAACGTGCTGAAGGTGAGCTGTTGTGGTTGGTAAATGTCCTGCGTCCGTCTGTCCATCTGTTCGTCTATAAACAATTATTAAAAAAATCTTCTCCTCCTTGATTATAAAGGCCTAGAGCTTTGATATTTGGTACATATTATAAGCTATTGACCCTCTACCAAAGTACTTCAAAGAATAACTGTACTCTGAAAATTAGCCCTTTTCTGAGCGATTCCTATTTTTATAAAGGAAATCTTTGAAAATCTTCTCCTCCCATACCATTGGGCCTTGAACTTTTATATTTGGTATGTATCATCACCTTATGACCTTCTACCAAAATAATTCAAAGAATTAACATGCCATGAAAGTTAGCCCTTTTCTGTTGGATTCCTTATTTTACAAAGGAATAAAGAAGGACATCTTTGAAATTCTCCTTTTAGACCAAAAGGCGCAGAGATTTGATATTTTATATGTATCAGTGTTTATTGACCTACTACCAAAACTTTCCAAGAATTATCATGCCATGAAATTTAGCCCTTTTCTGTTGGATCCCTGATTTTACAAAGGGATAATGAAGGCAATCTTTGAAAATCTTCTTCTCCCAAACCATAAGGCCAAGAGCTTTGATATGTGGTATGTATTTATTCTTATTGGCTCAAGCTGTGTCTTTTTTATACAAAAAAATACTGTAATTTGCATATGCCACAGGTGAGCCATTTAGGACCGTCATGTTCCTCTTGGTTTTTTTAGCAATATTATATTTTGAATATTCAAATTAGTGTATTAACTATGCCATTCCCACTCAGTGACGCTTTTAGAATCTCCCAAGAAAAAAAGCTTTGGAAAATATTGTGGAAAATGAAGAAATTGCTTTTACAATCAATTTCTTCATTTTCCACAATGTTTTCTACCCAGAAAGTTGAAAAAAATCCAAAATTTCATAAACTTTAAATTGTCATCTGCAACTTCTTTCAATTTGGACCAGTCTGAAATTTTGCCGTCTGGTAATGGGCTATGCAAATGAGCTGAGTCAATGGTTTTGCTGTCTTAATACAAATGAACATGATGTCCTAATACATCAGGTGACTTGTTTTATAAACAGTACTGTATTTGAATTTTAATGCACTCTGAATTGTTGTCTACAAGTTCTTTCAATTTGGACCACTTAAACTTTGTTGTCATTTTGTAATAGGTGAAAACAAGGCTATTTCTCGATTGCTGTTTACAACGGAAAACAAGACTAGCTCATGAGGTGAAAACAAAACCTTCTACCAAGAGTTATTTAACCCAAATTTTGAAATTTGAATTTTTTTTCAACTCTATGTGTAGAAAACATCGTGTAAACTGAAGAAATTGCTTCTTGCAAGCAATTTGTTCATTGAACACAATGTGTTCCCATTTGTTTTTCTTGAGGGGCATCAAGAAGTGTCACTGTGTGGGAATGGGTTAACCCCACTGTCATGTTCCTTTGGCAAGCATATCAATAGCCCAACTCTTTATGTGTGAATTGATTTTAAGATTGTTTATGAAAATTGATTATGGTTCAAATTTAACCAATTACCAGATGACAAATTTGGACTGATCCAAAATTCAAATGATTTCTCAAAGTTAATAGAAATTGAAAGCCAAGAGTATCATAGGGCAGAAAATATTTCAAGAAAAGGAGAAATTGCTTATTAAAAGTAATTTCTCCTTTTCAGGCAATACTTTCAATCCTTTTCAGGCAATACTTTCAACAGTTATATTTCTCTTTAGCCTAAAAATGTGAGTTTGAATGTTTATGTGTAAAGACTTATTTTACCCATTACCACATGGTAAAATATAAGACTCATTCAAATTCAAAGGAGATATATTGATGGAATTTTAAAAATCATTATCTTATGGGAAGTAAATATTGTGGACAATGAAGAAATTGTTTTTAACAAAGAATTTCTGCATTTTCCACACTATTTTCCAACATTTTTTTATTAGAGGGGCGTCATAAAGTAGGCTTGTATGGGAATGGATTAAGAATTCAGGAATGATCAGTTGTACATTGTTTAACCCATTACTACACAATGATGCCTTCTGATGCCCTGAAGAAACACAAACATTCGATGGGAAAAGGAGAAGTTGCTTGTAACAAGAAATTTCACCTTTTCAACAGATTTTTCAACCCTACATAGTACTTTTTTCAATTATAGCATAATTTGAAATGCTGTCTGCAAATTCTTTCAATTTAGACCAGTCTTAAATAATGTTGTCTGGTGATGGGTTAAACTGCTCCGACACAATCCCTCTTTTCCATGCCTCTAATGAAAAAACCTCTTGGAAAACCTTATAAGCAATTTCTTTATTA
This sequence comes from Fragum fragum, assembly GCA_946902895.1. Classification (NCBI taxonomy): domain Eukaryota; kingdom Metazoa; phylum Mollusca; class Bivalvia; order Cardiida; family Cardiidae; genus Fragum; species Fragum fragum. The sequence continues at coordinate 6,488,433 of OX336379.1, read as the reverse complement.
TCCACATTACATACATTTTCTTCCCCAAAAGATGATTTTTTTTTCAAAAAATCATCAACTTGAAATTAACTTCTGCAACTTCTATGAATTTGGACTAGTTCAAAATGCTGTTGTGTGGAGCTCCCAGGTCTAGTGGTAGGACGTGGAACTTGGGATTGGAGGGTCCCGGGGTCAAATCCCGTCAGGATCATGGGAATTTTTCTAAGCAAAAAACTAACTCCACATTGCTCCTCCTCAACCAGGTGTATAAATGGGTACATGTGAGGGTTGTAAGCCACAGTGCTGTGGCTGCCATGGGCGCCGTATGTTAACAGCCGAATTGCAATTCAATGATCGGGGGTTAAAGTGTAAAGTCGTTTGATTACGCAAGGCATAGAAAAAGACTATAAACCTAAAACTTTTTAACTTAAACTAGTAATGGGTTAAACCATATTTCAGATTGATGAATGGAGTAAAGACAAGATTTCAGAAGAAAGTCAGGAGCTTCTAGGTGGTAGAACACCTCTACATATAGCTTGTGCTAGAGATGAAGATTATAAGGTTTGTTATGGATGGATCAACACTGCCAGTAAAGAAAATCAATTGACCAATCAAATCATACAATTAGAGTGGAAAAGAAAGTTGACCTCCAGCATTTATCTCAAGTTTTGTTTGTTTGGTGAATGACAAGTCATAAGTCAGCTTATTGAAGCTTTATTTACAATATTTACATCTCCAATGCTTTTTGATGGACTCTGTAGACGTCCATCAGTGTTACCCAGTTTGGAAAATCGAGTAGGATCTTAGGTTCAATTTATGTTATTTTTCAAAAACTGTTTTCCCCAAACAACAGTACTGTACATTGTGAAAATGGTGTAATATGAGGATTCTATAAAATTCACAGAACATGTAGAGACTACTCTTAAATACGAAAACACCTTCCAATAACCGCTTAGCATAGAGGTGGTCACAGTTTCAATAATGCAGAGTCTTTCAATTAGATAGCGAGTTATTTGCCTTTTACTTTGAGAAGTCAGCATACCAGCTGTATACTGCTGGAGTTATAAGCTATACAAAAACATATATTTAAAGATGTTAATTATTATTTTGAATTAGCCTTTTCTATTCTTTACCAAATGACAATATTTTTGACTAGTTACAGACGACAATTCGAACTGCTTTGAGATTGAAAACTAAGGCCCAGATAGGATAGAAAACATTGTGAAACATTTCTCACAATGTTTTCATCAATGCAATTCTTCAGGGGCGTAAAAAAGCATAACAGTGTGGGAATGGGTTAAGCTTGTACTGGATCACAGAAGGTTTCAAAGATATACAAAATCTTTCATTTACTTGCATTTTCTCATTTCCACTATGTTTTCTTTTCAAAAAGTGTGATTACATGGGAATGGGTTAAAATTTAAATTCTGGCAAAGCAGGTTAACACATGCATAGCAATTTATTTAGAATGAAGGTCAAGGTTATCTGACAAGGTTAATCTCTAAACTATTGTCCAATAAATGGCTGTAATCATGTTTAAAAACATGACTTGTTTGTCTTTCAGGGATGTACCAGAGTAATACGACTCCTACTTGAACACAGGGCAAATACTAATTTGTTATGTAATGGATTCTCTCCCCTTGCACTGTGTATCGCCAGCGGCAATGACCTTGGTATTGATGAGTTGTTGTTGTTTGGTAATGATGTGAGTTTACCATTGACCCATGGTGTCGGAAGCGCCCTCTGTGCAGCCACCAATACAGAGTATGAGTACAGAAGAACTATATCTGGTAGATTGCAGCTGGTAAGGTCCAAATTCATATAAAATATACAGAAAATGGTGAACTATTGCCAGACAATTTCTCCTTTTTTATGCTGTTGCCATTGTCTGTCTGTCTGCAAAAGTTAACAAAAAACACAAAACATTTACAATTACTTAAACCCATTCCCACACAACAAAATTTTAGACCAGTCCAAATTCAAAGAAGTCGCAGACAACAATTTTAAGTTGATGAAATCTTGAAAAGCATATATTCCCTCCATGGAAGGCAATACAGTTTAACCCATTCCCACTCAATGACGCTTTTGAACGCCCCTCAACATGAAAGCTTGAGAAACATTGTGGATAATGAAGAAATTGCTTGTTACAAGCAATTTCTTCAATATCCACAATGCTTTCTACCCAAAAGACAAAGATTTTGAAGATTTCATCAGCCTTAAAATCGTTGTCTGCAAGTTTTTTGAACTTGGACAGGTCTAAAATTTTATCGAGTGGGAATTGGTTAAACAACCTTTTGTTTATTTCTTCACTAAAGCAAACAAGAGACATCTTAACTCTTTCCTGTTTAAACCCGGGATTTTACGTTGCTGTGGTTTCATACTTGAGAAAACATTGTGGAAAAAGGAGAAATTGCTTGTGACAAGCAATTTCTTCTTTTTCAACAATATTTTCTACCCTACTATATGGTTATTTTTCAAAATCATCCAATTTGAAAATTACGTCTGCAAAACCTTTGAATTTGGACAGGTCTAAAAAATTTCAAAACAGGAAAGGGTTAATATCAAAATGGAAAAGGAGGGTATGAGCTAAGTTCTCTGGGAAAATGGAGTTTTTGTTTTTCTTTTTGATTTCAACTCATGTTTGTTTACATTTTAAGATCGAGTTGCATGAACCTGATGGAAATGTTCGCTAATTTTCAGCCTTGACTGTTACATGAACAGGTATTGATGACTAAACTTTATGGACAATTTCATTAATCTTCATGTCCAGACTTTATGTTTGAATGACTAGCAAAAGTTAAAACGTCATCACTGATGTAATGAATTTATGTAAACAAACCTTAAATTGTGGTGGGTCACATTTTAAATTATCTTAACTTCTTTCATGAATTGCAGGCTTACCCCATAGAATTATTTGGATTTTATAATTTCAATTATCATATCTATTAATTCTCTTGTACCTAGAGTACGGTTTTCTTATTTATTTTGTTGTGAGTTTTAGGGAAGATATGACTTTGATTGTTCTTGTCTTTTAAAGTAGAAAACACTATGGATAATGAAAAAATTGCTTGTAACAAGCAATTTCTTCATTCTCCAAAATGTTTTTCAAATCTTTCATATTGAGGGGCATTTAACATCATAAGCATATGGGAATTGGTTAAGTCTATCCAAGATATAAGACTCATATTTGGGATATAGGTTCCTTGCATTGATAGGCAATAGCTAGCTGTGAGGCCAAGGTCATCCATCAAGGACAAGGAAATTAAAAAAAGAAATCCTATAAAAAAAATCCTTTCCTCTTGAACAGTTATTCAAAGAGCTTTAGATTGTGGCATTTATGCTTGTCTAATACCCTTACAACAAAATAATTCAAAGTTTTCCCAAAGCTGTGAAATCCAAGATATTAGGTAAAAAATGAATGAAAAACCTTCAATATGACAATAAAGCATAGAATGATCATATTCAGGTGATATAGGAACATCATGGTCCTCTTGTTTCAAGATTGATTTGTTCAACATTTGGTCAACTTGTCATGAGTTGATGACAAGATGCTACAATGACTCTAGCTTCTGTGATACTGTGAGAAATTCTTTTAAGTGTTTAACCCTTGTCATGCTGAACCCGGAATATTCCTGCTTTGGCAGAGTGTGAAGACAAAGATCAGCCAGCACACATGTGCAGTCTGATCTTTGTCTACAACACCTGTTTGTCTGATTCAAGCAAGAATTGTTTATGTTATAATTTTACCAGGAATATTGACCTAGAACTGATACGTATAGTGCTTTCAGCCCTTTGATTTTAATGCATTTCTGAAATGTTTTTAATTCAGTTTGACAATTACTGTGGTAAATGAAGAATTTACTTTTAACAAGCAATTTCTTCATTTTTCACAATGTTTTCAAACCAGAAAATTGAAAAAAAAAACCTCAAAATTTCATAAGCTTTAATTTGTTGTCTGCAACTCCTTTCAATTTGGATCTGTCTAAAATTTTGCGTGTGGGAATGGGTTAACAACATGCTTATTTTTATTTTTACAGATTGATAAACTTGTTAAAGCAGGTGGAAACATATTGGCCCCAATAGCAATAGGACCTAAAAGACTTATTGGAACAGCAGTAGATTATGCTTACTATATGTTTCATCAGGTAAGATATGGACTTCTAGTTGGGGACTAGTTTCAAACAAAAATACTCTTTATAATTTTTATAGACATTTCTTAACCCATTCCAACTCAACAAAATTTTAGGCCGGTCCAAATTGAAAGAACCTGCAGAAGATATTTTCAAGTTGGTGGAATTAAAATTTTCGATGTCTTTTTGGATAGAAAACATTGTGGATAATGAAGAAATTGCTTGATACAAGCAATTTCTTCATTTTCCACAATGTTTTCCAAAGCTTTTTTCTTGAGGGGCGTAAAAAGGAGGGCTTGTGTGGGAATGGGTTAACTTAAGCCAGTCCAAGTATCAATTGTCCCTTTTTCAACTCAAATGAGCAAATAGTGCTCAAGAATGAGGTATTATGATAGCTCACTGTCTATCAACCTTAAACAATTTCTTTAGACATCATCTTCTTCTAAACCACCGAGTCAATTTGGCTTAAACTTTATGAGGATGTTTTTTTGGAAAGTTGTTCAAAATTTGTTAAAAGAAATTAATTCTGCGAAAAACTCTGGTTGCCATAGCAATATTAGGGTTGAAACAAAGAATGAAATATTTTTAAGTCTTTTTCTGACAAACCATAGGCCTACATGTTTTATATTTGGCCTATGTCACCATCTATTGACCCTCTACATGTGTTGTTAAATAATGCACCTTGTGTCAAGTATGCATCCTATTTTATGTAGAAACAAAGAATCTTTAAGGGTCTTAAGAATCTTCTGACAAACCGCGAGGCTTCTTATTTTCTAAGTCTCATTTGGACTCTGCCAGGGTACACTCTATTTTAAAAGATGTAATTTCCTGACAAACCATAAAGAAGGAGTTTGGAATTTCCATGCCCAACTTGTCTTTTAGCGGAAGTGCAATTTTCCAAGGTAATTTGTCCATGGACAAGTAAATAGAAGGGCAAATCTTTGAATAGTACAAAAATCCAAAAATTACTCATGATTTACTGGTATAGGCAAATTATCATAGTGTTAATATTGAAGGGTAAAAAATACTGTGGTAAATAAAGAAAATAGTGTAAAACAGTATTTTCTTCAATAACAAAAACTTATTCTTTCACGGACAAGTTCTATTCAACTCTGGACAAGAAATAAATCATGTCTTACTTATCGAGAGACAAGTGGAAAAAATCTGTATTACCACACCACTGCATTATGGCCTAGAGGTTTCATATTTTGCATGTGGCATTATCTGAAGAGGCTCAGTAAAATTTGTTGAAATTATGGCTGTCTGACCCCATTTGGGCTTAACACAGAATTATATTATTTTGCATATAAACAAAGAAGGAAATCTTTAAAACATCTTCTCCAGACATATCCTTAGGCTTCAGGTGTTGAAATATGCCTTTGGTGTCACTGTCTACAAAAGTTTTTCTGATAATGTGTGTTAGACTTCTATAATTGCTCAAGTTACTTTTTTGAGTTTTTTATCAGGTGAGTAATTTAGGACCATCATGGTCCTCTTGATTTTACTTGACAGAAAAAAGTTGCCATTTTACGTTTATCTGGCCACTTACACCACAAGAAGTGCAAAATGTGTATTAATTGTGATACTGCTGCTGATCTAGTTCTAAACATTAGTGTTGTCTTAAACAAATACCTGACGGCGAAATTGGTCCAAATTGAAAGGAGTTCCAGATGACAATTTAAAGTTGATTGAATTTCAGATTTTTTCAACTTTCAGGGTAGAAAACGTTGGAAAATGAACGAATTGCTTGTTACAAGCAATTTCTTCATTTTCCACAATGCTTTCCCAGTTGTTTTTCCTGAGGGGTGTAAAAGGTATTATTGTGTGGGAATAGGTTAATTGTGGGTGAAAAATAATGAAATAAAGCAAAAGGCAGCTGCATTAATTTCTAAGTCGTAAAATGCTAATTGGATAATTTTACCTATGAAAATATAGTGGAATCTTCTTAATTCCAACCCTGTTAATAGCAATCACTGTTGAATGGCAACCAAGTTTATGCTTAAATATTATATTTAAAGAATTAGCTCCTTTTAATAGCAACTTCTGGTTATTTGCAACAAAAGTGTTGACAAATTGGAATTGCTTTTTCACAGGATTCAACTGTATATTTGTTACTTGTTCATGAAGATGTATATATATATAATTCATGAAAGTCGTAACATTCTTTGATATGAATTTGTTTTGAAGGCATCTGTAACTGATATGGGTTTGTATTAGATATAATTGTTTTATAAATTGATCACTCTTGCATCAAGTTCTTAAAATGTTCACTATTTGTTGTTTCATATAATGTGGTTCATGTAAGTAACTTATGTCTACAAGACCACTTCTACCATATGTTGTTGTTTTTTAAGCCCATTTCCACATTGCAAAATTTTAGACTAATCTAAATTGAAAGATGCTGCAGACAACAGTTTCAAGTTGGTGAAATTTAAAAGATTTAAAAGGCGCTTAGGATGGAAAACATTTTGGGCACTAAAGCAAGCAAATTCTTCATTGTCCACAGCATTTTCTATAGCTACTTTTCTTGAGATGCATAAAAATGTGGGATTGTTTCAGAAAGGGTTCAATAAATAAAGAATGCTGACCAGTTGATTGTTAAATGTATGTTAACTTACATTGTTTTTCCAAATGCATGTTGTTTCTGACAAAATGTTGTGTTGCAATTTCAAAAACCTTCAGTCATGCCAATAAATAAATAGAGAAGTTAGCTCAAAACTATTGTAAGTCCCTATGAGTATAAACACACTTACTATAGTTTTGTTGAAATTTTTTGCTAAGTTATACTGGCAAGTGATTTATTTGTCATCTTCCATCTGGAAATAACAATAACAATACAGTACTCGTTAAAGAGTTTTAACCCATTACCAGACAGCAAAATTCTAGACTGGAGTTCCAGATGACAATTTTTAGTCTATGGATTTCTTTTCTAATCATAATTCTTTTCAGGTAGAGAACATTTTGGCTAATGAAAAAACTGTTTTAAAAGCAATATCTACATTTTCCACAAAGATTTCAAAAGCCTTTTTCAAGGGCAGTCAAAAAGGGTCATTATGTGGAATGGGTTTATTAATTCCCACACAATTCCATTTCTTTTACAAGGTTTAAGGAAAAAAATATGAAATCATTGTGGAAAATTAAGAAATTTGCTAGTAGCAAGCACTTTCTTCATATTCAGCAATGTTTATTACCCTGAAAGGCAAAGGTTTTTGAAAATTTCAATAATTTGAAATTATTGTCTAAAATGTTACCGTCTAGTAAAAGGGTAACCCATCCTGTGCCACTTGTGTAACCTGCAATTTTCTATTGTGTTTCATTATTTAACCCATTTCCAGACAACAAAACTTTAGACTGGTCCAAATTGAAAGAAGTTAACAATTTTTAGTTGATTGAATTTTAAAATTCTTTAACTTTCTTATAGAAAACTTTGTGGGAAAGGAAGAAATTGCATCGATTCATGCAGTTGCATGCAGAACTCTTGTGATAATGAATAGAGAAAAAAAATCATATAGACACTGTGAATGTTGACCTTTGACATTTATGTTAAGCGTTTTTGTTGTTATGGCAACTTATGTTTTGTAACTACAGCTCATTCAAGCTGTAAATACCATGTTTAGGTTGTCTACCAAACAATTGCTTTTTATGCCCCCGCATCGATAAGATCGGGGGCATATTGTTTTACCGGTGTCCGTCTGTCTGTCTGTCTGTCTGCAAAACTTAACCTGCCAACTAAACATTTTCCTATAACTTCAACCCTGATTAAGTTACAATGCTAATATTTGGTATGTGGATAGGTCTCAATAAGGCGCAACTGGGGAAGGTCATTTCATCAAGGTCAAGGTAAAAATTTTAACCCTTTACCCGTTTCTTATGAATTCCTGTTTCGAGGGCATAGTGTTTCACAAACACATCTTTTTGTTTTTTATTCCTGACCATAAATCATGCAAACTAAAGGTATTTGATCTGTCTGTTGATATGCCTTGATGGAGGTCAGTGTGTGTTGCAGGCCATCTGTCAATTTACCGCTATATTAGATCAACAATAAATAATTTTGTAGTTTAATTTAAAAAAAATAGGGTTAAGTCACTTTTTGGATTTATTCGAGATTTTTTTAAAAAAAACTTGGCATAAACAGCTTGTGAAAATCCCGAAAGAACTTGGATTAGAATGATAAATGTACAGCATGTTTGTCGTTGTTAAATTTTTATATTATTATGTAACAATGTTTCTTCTTGAAAATTATTTTTTCTTCCAATAGCTGGTTGAATTCTTTTCATAACTGCTGTTAAACCTAATTACTTTAAGGGGTCATTACTTTAACCCATTCCCACACAGTGACGCTCTTAAACGCCTCTCAATATAAAAGCTTTGAAAAACAATGTGGAAATGAAGAATTTGAAAAACAATGTGGAAATGAAGAAATTGCTTGTCACAAGCAATTTCTTCATTATCCACAATGTTTTCTACCATAATAGACAAAGATTTTAAAGATTTCATGAACTTTAAATTTTCGTCTGCAAACTCTTTGAATTTGGACTGGTCTAAAATTTTATTGTGTGGGAATGGGTTAAGGGTCAGCAAAATATATGGTATGTTTATGGCTATTAGAATAGTTTTAAACTGACAATTGGATATCTGCTCATTATCTTGACCTACATTATATTAAATGTTTAACAGGTTAAAATCAGAGACCATAATACGTTTTTTCTTAAAGGCTCAAAGATTTTTCCGAAAAAAAAAATTGTTATAAAACCAAATCCATTTAGAGAAAACAATTCCTGTAATGTCCATTGAAAAAATGCTTTCATGATTATAACAAAGCAAGGCATGAATAAGACAAAGAAAGGGGATAAAGCATTTTCACATGCATTTTTGAGGGATCTCAAATGCCAGTCAAAATATTGACCAATCAAATCAATCATTTTAGCTGGAAGTGACCTATTGAACTCTGATGTTAGGTTAATCATTTTCATTGGTACCCACAACCAAGGATTAATCTAAACAAATAATGAAATTAGATATTTTAAAATCACTATATCTGGAGCTATGTCAGAAAGTTAGGAAGTTATGCTTTATTGCAAGGATTATAACCAGGGGACCAAGAACTACTTTGGACGTCAAATGTTGTTTGCCATAGAGAAACATAAACTAGATAATCTTTACAGCACCAGAAGAAACTGAAATATTTTTTTTAATTAGTAATTGAAGTAAATATACTTTATCCTAACTTCAAAAGAATTTAACGATATTTGATCTTTAATTTGCTGGATTGAAAGTGCCAATGGAGCAAAACAGGCCTTCATGGACAACTTGTTTTTTTTTAATCAGATCAAAACAAAATATTTGGTGTACATGGACAAATTTTTACTTGAATGTTCCAAAACTAGTATCTAGCTCCATTGAAAGCACGTTTTAAGGCTAACATCAAGTTAATGATTGTTTTCCCAAAATGTATAATATCAACCACATATAAAATTAATATAAATCCATGGGCAAAATCCATGTGGTAGATTGTGTTAAATAAAAAACCCAACCTATTTTGTTTTAGGATAACCACATAGCAAAAACCCCATACCATGCCCTTACACACGCAGAAAGGGAAACCTTTATTAACAGACGCAAGCTCTTGGAACATGTTGGAGACATTTTACGTGGAAAAGCTGTAGAGAGAGAGAAACGTAGACTCGATGACGAACAGAGAGATGGAGTCAGGAGTAAGTCTACTTCCAATCTCATTAATTCTTTACTTAAACAATTTCCATAAGACAAAAAATCCATTTTATCTTTTTGTAGATAATATCAGTAATGTAAAAAATTTCAGACTGCCAATTAAATCATAGATAATGACAAGGGTAAATATTCTCAAGGGATACGCATCTTGCACGTGTAAACTGCGGAAACTCTCCCAAAATAGCCAAACATCTGGCGGCGGCGCCTTTGATCACCTTTCCTCCCAGACGTTAAATAAAATGCACCAAAAATCGTTTACCTCATATTACTCTAAATATTCATTTGTTTTGTTAGTTTGGTCAGAACCTGGGATAAAATTTCGGTAGTCATTAATTCCCTAAAAAGATCAGTTTTTTCAACTGATAAACTTTCAAGATTGTGGTTTTGGCTCGTTGGTAACAAATTGGATTGAATTTTCTAGTGCGAAAAAATAAAGGATAATTAAAATGAACAGTACAATAGGTATTGACACCCTTGTGTGGTTGTTGCCTTGACACATGTCCCAGGTATAAGGTGTGAGTGTCTGTTATCAACTTTGTAAATAGCCCAATCAAAACGATATGTTTTGATGAGTTCGATCCAGATAATTGAATCATATTTATTCAGATGTTAAACATTTTTTACCCGATCATTCCTGTCCGGTTCTGGAACACAAACTTCCAGATTATAAGGTACAATTTATGAATAAAAAATCCGTTCCCATGGAAATATTTACGGATTGCCAATAATCCGGTTAAACAACGTCTGTATAAACGTGTCCTGACTGTATATGTATACTTTTTAGCTCATCCTAGCACAAAGTGCTCTGGGTGAGCTATTGTGATTGGTCTTAATCCGGCATCCATCTGTCCGTCTGTTCGCTATTACAAAAAAATCTTCTCCTCCTATACTTATAATTGAATTTCAACCAAACTTCACAGAAATGATCCTTATGTCATTTTTTTTTTTCAAAATACTTCAAAGAATTGAAATCCATGATGAACTTTGGTTGCCATGGCAACTGAATTAAAAAACTTGAAAAATCTTCTCCACCCAAACCGTAAGGCCTAGAGCTTTGATATTTGGTATAATTCATCATCTATTGACCCTCTACTAAAATACTTCATAGAATTACGGTACTTTGAAATATCCCTTTTCTGTGCAAACCTGATTTTATGATTTTAGAATGATGTCTTTGAAAATCTTCAATGCTTTGCCAATTGTTTTACTTGTGGGGCATCAAAAGCGTCATTGTGTGAGAATGCACCAAGGACAACTTTTAGATTGGTGTTAATTAATGGATTTATGTTGTCAATCATAACTGTTATAATATTTGAACAAATAACTGTTGGGCCTTATATTATAATATTTAGCTTATAACATTACTTTAAGATCCTCTGTATGAATTCTACATATTTCATTTTTCAATGAAAACAAGCCCTATACAGCAAGATCTCAGGTTTTGCATAGAATTTGTAAAAGTCTTCTTCCTAACTTTAAGGCCAAGAGCTTTGTTATTTTGTATGTATGATCTACCTGATAGTTTCTAAAAAAATGTAAGTTCTATTCTTTTATTTGCTCACCTAAGCACAACATTCTCAAGTTGAGCTTTATGATGTGTCCTATATGCATCATGTGTTGTCCATCGTCCTTCCGACTATTTGTCTCTCACCAATGAGTTGATAATCATAGACCTATGTGGGATAGCAGCTTGAGGCTAGGAAAGGATGTAATGGTAGTACTAGTGTGAGAAATACCCGGATTCCATTGTTAGGTGCTCCAGCGACATAAGTGAAAGATTGTTGAAAGCGGTGTAAAACCCCATTCGAACAAACAAATTATCCATTGTTCATTTGAGCTTGTCACAATTTTTTAAAAATCTTCTCTTCTTTAACTGTTGGGCCAATTTCAATCAAAATTGGCTGGAATATTTCCTAGGTGACCCTTTTCAAAACTTGTGAGTGAAATTTTGTTTTGCCAAAAATTAGGGGCCTGGCAGGGCTGGGCTTATCAAACTTAGAGAAATCATGAAATAGTTCCTTAAAAATCTTCTCCTTCTAAACCCAAGGGCCTTTTGGACTAAATTTGTCAAGAATGTTACTTAAGTGCTTCTATTCACAACTTGTTCATGAAATTTCGATGAGTGAAAAAATGGGGTTGTGGTAAATTAAGCTTATCAGATTTAAGAGATATAATGAAATAATTCTTTAGAAAATCTTTTCATTCTAAACAACAAGGCCAATTTTAATCAAACTTTGCAGGAATGATCCTTTGGTGACCATTTTGAAAACTTCTTTGGGAAATTTCATTTTCCAAAAAAATGGGGCATGGCAGGGCCCTGCTTATTGGACTTGGAGAAATTATGAAATAATTCTTTTAAAAAAAAACTTCTAATCCTAAACCATTGGTCCAATTTTGACAAAACTTGGCAAGATTGTTCCTGAGCTGACCTTTTTCTAAACTTATTGATAAAATTTTGATTTTGATAAAAATTGGATGTGGCAAGGTGGCCTTATCAGACTTAAGAGAAATCATGAAATAATTCTTTAAATATCTTCTTCTCCTAAACCATTGGGCCAATTTGGACTAAACTTGACAGGAATGTTCCTTGGGTGACTTTTTCAAAACTTGATAATGAAATGTTGATTTGCGAAAAAATGTGGGCATTGCAGAGCTGGCCTTATCAGACTTAGAGAAATAATTCTCTGTTGAGTGATTTTCTGCCATTTTTTGATTAGAAATACTTGGACTAAAAAATATTTTATGATTTCAATCATGATTGTTTCTATTTTCACTAGGTGCTAGCCCATCTAGTGCATTTGTATATATAGGGGCTGGTGCTCCTCTCCCAGCTGATGCCAAAAAGCCAAAGTTTTTAAGAAGCCAACAACAAGGGGGTGGGGATGGCCCCATGGTGAAATTTGAGGGACCAATAGATGGGTCAACTCCAGCACAACTGACTGAAGATGGGGATAAGAGAAGTCCAAGGTAAGGGTCAGGATTTTATTCTATATTTGTCTACATTTAAGGATCTTGTAAAAGACATGTGGAATGAAATTGTTATAAAGCCTGAAAGGTAAAATAATTAACATAAGTTCAATCTATCATTCAAGATACCAAATACCATCCAATAGTCACTTTAAGTTCAGATTATTGGCAAGCTTCAATTATTGTAGCTCTGTCTTAGATTTTTTCTCTTAATCCAGGTCAGAGTTCAAAACTAGCACTTGATTTCTTAGGGTCCATTAATTTCCTTTTGAAATATCTGTGAAATAGTCGGTAAATATCTGTGTAATATTCGGTTAATTGCTATAACATATATCAGGACTGGAACCTGATGGACCCACTGTACTTACTACTTTTGGTAAAATGTGTACTGAACCCTTTCCAGTTTTTCAAAATTATAGACCTGTCCGAATTTGAAGGTTTTGCAGACGAAAATTCTATCTGCATTTAATTTGAAAAATAACCATTTAGTAGGGTAGAAAATATTTTAGAAAAAGAAGAAATTGCTTGTTCCAAGCAATTTCATCTTTTTCTACAATTTTCTTCTCAAGTATAAAATCACAGGGACATAAAATCTAGGGATTAAACAGGAAAGCGTTTATCAGAGCAATACGGTAGATTTCCTTAAGTTTCGTAGACCCCAAAAGTTTGTATACCCTTCCCTCACCAAAAATATTTTTTGAAAATCTCCAAAATTTCGATCTTTTTGTGAATAGAGAAAATGGCTTTTCTAAAATTTGGTATTGTTAAATAGCTTAGTTTTCCACAATTTGTAGGCAAAGAACAAACCAAATTCGTCATTGGATAAAAAAAAAACACCCTGATAATTCAAAAATATATTGTATATTTGAGATAGGTTCATAAAGAAATATATGTGACCTGTCAAACAAACCTGCAGATTCTGTGATACAAATGTTTGAAAAGGAGATCAGATCCAGCAAAGGTCAATAATTAGTTGCAGTATTTTGAGGAAAGACATACAGTAAGAATGAGTGAAGATTCAAGATTCAGAGAATCTGCAAGAATTGAAAGTTTTGAAACGGATCAGCGTATGCAAATTGCACAGTCTTGTATAGGTTGTTCATTTGTGCTCTTCACAGGAAGTCCTTGACAGGTCACATATGTTTACATTCATACATTTACCCATTACCAAACAACAAAATTTTAGAGTGGTCAAAATCAAAGAAATTGCACACAACTATTTTTATGAGGCGAAATTTAAAAAAGAATTGTCTTTTGGGTAGGAAACTTAGTGAAAATGGAGAAATTGCTTGCTACAAGCAATTTCTTCATTTTCCACATTGTTTTCCAAAGCGTTTTTTCTTAGGTGTGTAAAAAGGCGGAATTGTACAGGAATGGGTCAAATGATTACTGGTACATAGAGCTATTATACTTTGTACATAGATTTATGATATGTTATTGATTTCATAAAGACCTGAAAGTGACAACATTTTCACAAAGTAAGTCTATCAAGGAATGGTTTGCTGGTAAAGGCAGCAACTTGTGTTTTGTTTGACCTATAAGATCACATCATTCAGACCAAGTTGAGGTCTTGAACTAAATCGTACAGCTTACTATACTATACTTTACTTTTTGGAATCTAAAATATTCAGAAATTGAATGAACTTACATTTTACCAGACAAAAAGTTTCTGGATTCTCAAAAAATCCAGTAAAGCAATAACTCTTATTTCTTTAATCAATTACCAGATGACAAAAATTTAGACTGGTCCAAATTGAAAGGAGTAGCAGACCACAATTTTAAGTTTATGAAATTCAATTTTTGTCAACTTTCTGCGTAGAAAACTTTATGTGAAATGAAGAAATTGCTTGTTACAAGCAATTTCTTTATTTTACACAATGTTTTCCCAATTTTTTATCATGAGGGGCGTCCAAGAGCGTCATTGTGTGGGAATGGGTTAATGCTTTCCAATGGATTATTGAGATTCCTTAGTGGATTATCATTTGATAGCTTCACAAAATAAGAAATAAACTTCATGCTTCGATAGATTTAGTCCAAATTTTGTTCATTATTCACTACTGAAAATCATCTCAGCGGGACCAAAATTGTGGTGACAGCATCATGTTGCCATGTGAATCATGTGCAAAATGACACTCTTTGGGAGATTCTGTTTTGAATTAATTATTTTGTGTCCTTTTGCATGAAAGAAATAGAATACAAATTGTTAAATTGATATACCTTTTAATTCATATACGATAAAAGTTTGTGAAATACGGCTTTTTTAGTTCACTCAATAGAAAGTAAATAGCTCTTACACCTAAACGGGAAGAGCAGCTGGAGGCTTGGAAAAGAAATAGTGGTAGTACTGATGTGAGAAATACCAGGAATATACTGTTAAAAGTGGCATTAAATCCCATTCAATCTATCAATCAATCTTGCACTTAAACAAATAATTATCCTTCATTTCTTTTTCAAACCAGATGTTATGGGTAATCAAGGGAATTGTCATGATGAGACAGTGCCAGTGAGTACCAACAATACAGGGTTTGGAGAACAAAATTAAATTTTACATTTTGAAATCAATGTCAATCCATAAGAAGCTATGTGAAATTGACTGTATGAGTTTTTTTCTCTGTTTGATTTTTAAACAGTTCCAGGTTATAATGACCTGCTGTGCAATTATTAATCCATTTATAAAATGAAAAGAAAAAATTTTAATGGTGTGATCTTATATGTGATTTATTTTCATGTTATTTGTTTCAATGTATCCAGTGTTTATTTAAAAATTAACTCTAAGTTGATTTATCACGAAATATATAGCTTTAAGAATAATAAGAACACAATAAAACTGCACTTAACAGTTTTTCCTTTCATATAGACGTTAGATTTTATTGAATGAGAATAAACATAGAGAATTTTGATAGTGTAATGAGCTATAAGATTATCTACAAGTCTAGGATTTAAAAAAAAACAACAAATAATAATAATCATTTAATCTATCTTTCAAATCTGAATGAAAATTCATAGTCATCTTCTTTCTCTGTTAACTCAGAAGTCATTTCACCTTGATACAGATGCTGTTTATTACCCATTGAAGTAACCTAGTTGATTTTGTGTTTTTTTTCATGTAGGTCAAAGGTCAATGTCACAAATGAACTTTGTTAAACACTTCCATGCTCTCACTCAAAAACATTTTTACATAGCATGTTGAAACTTTATACAAGTGTTGGTCTTGACCTAAATATATGTCATTTTGATTTTCAAATAATTTTGATCAAATGTCAAGGTCACGATTGAACAACTTTGATTGAAATCATTGCCATACTTTTGACCTAAGACCTAACACTTTATACAAGTATTGATGATGACCAAATGGAATATCTAAATTATTTTTGTGGACACAAGGCCAAAGTCACAGTATGAGGTTGCTTGAAAACTGTTGATGTATTCTCACACCAAGTAATTAGACCTTCCACCTTGATACTTGAAACATATGCTTGCCAAAGCCAAAGAGATTGAATATTGATTCTAGGTCATAAAGTTGTAGGGTCAATGACAAAAATGAAATATGTGATAGAAACAGTTCCAATCTCTGAAAGCACTTCTACAATTACAAAATGCTAGTGGTGTGACAGTTACAATTCTTATCGTACCCCAAAAACCTCTGTTTGGAGGATAGATAGTTTGCTGGTCAGTCTGTTTGTTTGTTGCTTTTTCTTGTCTGCCCCTTTTTAGGTCACCTGACCGAATGGTCATGGTGACCTATTGCAATCATCGTTTGTCCGTCGTCGTGCGTCGTCCGTCGCCCGTCGTCCGTTAACTTTTAAACATTTTCATCTTCTTCTCAAGAACTACTGGGCGGATTTCAACCAAATTTGGTAGAAAGCATCATTAGGGGATGCCAATTCAAGTTTGTGAAAATAGGGGTTCTGGGGGTCATAGGGGCCCTAATCGGAGGCAAAAAGGGGTAATTTTTGGTTCTTCTTTAAAAATCTTCTTCTAATAAACCGTTAATGCCAGAGCTTAAATATTCTGTGTGCATGACAACTAGGACAGGTATATTATAAATTGTGAAATTCATGCCCCTGGGGTCATGTATGGGGCCACACCCAGAGGTCAAAGTTCATCATGTTAAAAAATTCACATTTTCATCTTCTTCTGATGAAGTACAAAGCCAATTTCAAACTAACTTGGTGAAAAGCATCATTTGGTAATGGTTATTCAGATTTGTAAAAATTGAAAGGCTAGGGGGTCAGGGGGCCCTAAAATGGGGACCAAAAGGGGGTCATTTTTGGTAACTTTTAAATATTTCATCTTCTTCTCAAGAACTACTGAGGGGATTTCAACCAAACTTGGTAGAAAGCATCATTGGGGGATGCCAAATCCAGTTTGTGAAAATAGGGGTTCTTGGGGTAAAAGGGGCCCCAGTCGGGGGCAGAAAGGAGTAAATTTTTGTACTTCTTAAAAAATCTTCTAATAAACCGTTAATGCCAGAGCTTAAATATTCTGTGTGCATGACAACTAGGACAGGTATATTATAAATTGTGAAATTCATGTCCCTGGGGTCATGTATGGGGCCACACCCAGAGATCAAAGTTCATCATGTTAAAAAATTCACATTTTCATCTTCTTCTGATGAAGTACTAAGCCAATTTCAAACTAACTTGGTGAAAAGCATCATTGGGTACTGATTATACAGATTTGTGAAAATTAAAAGGCTGGAGGTCAGGGGGCCTAAAATGGGGACCAAAAGGGGGTCATTTTTGGTAACTTTTAAACATTTTCATCTTCTTCTCAAGAACTACTGAGGTGATTTCAACCAAACTTGGTCGGAAGCATCATTGGGGGATGCCAAATCCAGTTTGTGAAAAGAGGTTGGGGGGGGGCTTGGGTTAAAAGGGGCCCCAGTCGGGGGCAGAAAGGGGTAAATTTTTGTACTTCTTAAAAAATCTTTTTCTAATAAACCCTAAAACACTTGTCTTGATGCTCTTTTACTCAGGTGACCGTTAAGGCCCACTGGGCCTCTTGTATCTTAAAATACTTGATGGATTTGATTAAGATAGCTTTTTTCTTGGACCATTTATTTGTTTAAAAATCTTGTCTTCCCATCTACTGTGTAATGGATTTGATTCAGATTTTTTGTGTGATCTCAGTATACAAGTTCATTTTGATTCTGGAGAAGGAGAAAATCACACCTTACTTGTCCAGGGACTAGTGGAGAAAACCTGTATTTCCACGCCCCTGGTTCTAATTCAGTTATAGTCTCATGTGGATTGCATTCTGTTGATTCCAACCTCTCCTGTTAGTAGATCTGTCAAGATTTGTTCATGTTGATGTGAAAAAAATTTTGTTTTGGATGCCTACATAAAAATAAATTGACTTTGAATATCGTCTATGATTGTACACAAGGGAGTTCCTGTTTATCTGTCTTAACCCATTTCAACATAATCCCACTTTTTTATGCCTTCAAAGGAAAAGGTTTTGAAAACATTGTGGAAAACAAGAAATCACTTATTGCAAGCAATTTCTTCACTATCCACAATATTTTCTATCCTAATAGACAAAGATCAATAGAATTGGATCAACTATAAATTGTCATCTGCAACTTCAGGATTTTTAAGTCTAGAAGTTTGTTGTCTAATAATGGGTAAAGATTGAAAAAACGATGCTTGTTTGACACCTTTTTAGCTCACCTGAGCACGAAGTGCTCAAGGTGAGCTTTTGTGTTTAGGTGGATGTCCGTCATGCGTCATGTGTCGTCAACATTTACCTTGTATGCACTCAGGAGGCTACATTTTTTGCCAATCAACCTGAAAATTGGCCAGAAATATTGTCTTTATAAAATCTCGGACATATCCGAAATTAAGTCAACTTTGGTAAAAAACTAGGTCACAGGGTCAAATCTAAGAAAACCCTTGCATGCACTATAGAGGCCGCATTTTTCCCCAAATGACCTGAAATTTGGTCTGAATGATTGTCTTGATGATATCTTGTGCGAGTTTGAAACTGGGTCAACTTGGGTCAAAAACTAGGTCACTTGGTCAAATCTTAGAAAAACCTTGTATGCACTCTTCAGGCTACATTTTTTTCCCAATCAACCTGAAAATTGGTCAGGAGGATTATCTTGGTAAAATCTCAGACAAGTTTAAATTCGGTCAACTAGGGTCAGAAACTAGGTCTCGGGTTCATTATTTCGAAAAACCTTGTATCCACTCTAGAGGCCACATTTTTTGTCTGATCAACCTCAAATTTGAACAGAATGATTGTCTTAATGAAGTCTTGGACAAGCGTATAAATGGTTCAACTTGGGTCAAAAACTAGGTCATTGGGTCAAATATAAGAAAAACCTTGTATGCACTCTAGAGGCCATGTTTTTGCCCCAATCAACCTGAAAATTGGTCAGAATGATTGTCTTGATGAAATCTCGGACAAGTTTTATATTGGGTCAACTTGGATTTAAAACAAGGTCACTGGGTCAAATCATAGAAAAACCTTGTATGCACTCTAGAGGCATCATTTACTGTCTAATCAACCTGAATTCTGATCAGAATGATTGTCTTGTTGAAGACTTGGACAAGTTCATAACTGGTTCAACTGGGGTCAAAAACAAATCATCTGATCAAATCTTAGAATAACCTTGTATGCACTCTAGAGGCCACATTTTTTGCCCGATCAACCTGAAATTGGGTCAGAATGATTGTCTTGGTGAAATCTTGTACAATTTCAAACTGGGTCAACTGGGTTAAAAAAACTGGGTCACTAGGTCAAATCTTAGAAAAACCTTGTATGCACTCTGGAGGCCACATTTTTTGCCCAATTGACCTGAAATTTGGCCAGAATGATGGTCTTGATGAAATCTTGTGCAATTAGATACTAGGTCAACTAGGGGCAAATACTAGGTCACTGGGTCAAATCTTATGAAACCTTGTATGCCCTCTCTATGCCCATTTTTCCCCTATCACCCTGAAAATTGGTCAGAATGATTGTTTAATGAAATCTAGGACAAGTTTGAAATTTGGTCAACTGGGGTCAAAAACAAGGTCACTGGGTCAAGTCTTAGTAAAACCTTGAATGCACTCTAGAGGCAACATTTTATAATCAACCTGAATTTTGATCAGAATGATTGTCTTGATGAAGTCTCAGACAAGTTCATAACTGGTTTAACTGGGGTCAAGAATTAGGTCATTCGGTCAAATTTTAGAAAAAACCATGTACGCACTCTAGACGCCAAATTTTACCCCCAATCAATCTGAAAATTGCTCAGATTGAATTTGAAACTTTGGTCAAAAACTAGGTCACTTGGTCAAATCTTAGAAAAACCTTGTATGCACTCTTGAGGCTACCTTTTCCCCCAATCAACCTGAAAATTGGTCAGGAGGATTATCTTGATAAAATCTCGGACAAGTTTGAAATTGGATCAATTGGGGTCGAAAACTAGGTCTCAGGGTCATTATTTAGAAAAACCTTGTTTGCACTCTAGAGGCCAAGTTTTTTTGACCAATTGTCCTGAAATTTTGTCAGAATGATTGTCTTGATGAAATCTAGTGTGAGTTTGAAACATGTTCAACTGGGGTCAAAAACTAGTTCACTTGGTCAAATCTTAGAAAAACCTTTTATGCACTCTGGAGGCCACATTTTTTTTGCCCCATCAACCTGAAATTTGGTCAGAATGATTGTTGTGATAAAATATTGTATGAATTCAAAACTTGGTTAACTAGGGTCAAAAACTAGGTCACTGTGTAAAATCTTAGAAAAACCTTGTATGCACTCTAGAGGCCACATTTTTTGCCCAATCAATTTTCATCAATTAAATTAAATAAAAAAAATCAAGACATTCAACTCAGGTGAGCAATTTAGGGCAACTCTTGCCCCCTTAAAACAATCTTTGCCTTTGTAATAGAGAATTATAAGGGATTATAATGAATTAATCCTTTCTTACACAATCCCCCCCCCTTTTTTACACCCCTCAAGAAAAAAGCTTTGGAAAATATTGCAGAAAATGAAGAAATTGTGGATTTCAGTCAATTTCTTCATTATCCACAATGTTTTCTCTCCGAAAAGGCACAGATTTTCCAAATTTTACCACTTTGAAATTGTCGTCTGCAACTTCTTTCAATTTGGATGAGTCTAAAATTTTGTAGAGTGGTAACGGGTGTAGTGAATTTTTTGCTTTGTCTAAAGTGTTATCACATTTTTTGTTTTAATTAATACAAAAAATTATGCTCTTCATCTCATAAAATATTCCCACTTTTGGTTGCCCATCAAGAAAAGGGCTTTGGAAAACTTTGTGGAAATGAAAAATTTGCTTGTTACAAGCAATTTGTTTTTTATCCATGTTTTATTCTTCGAAAGAGAAAGATTTTTTTAAAAAGTTTATCAACTGAAAAATTGTTGTCTGTTACTTCTTTGAATTTGGACCAGTCTAAAATTTTTCATCTTGTAATGGGTTATGTTTATTAGATTTTTCTGTGTTTTTTGTCGTATCTAGCTGGATGTACCTTCAAGTTATTCCGCCAATGTTTGCCCCAGTTAGGTAATTGTAATGCATGCAGCATGGCAAATCTAATCAGCCAATGTCTTTGAAATTTAATATACTTTAAATGATACATCTTTGAATGTTACCATGAAAAAAAAGGATCTTTAAGATATTATTACAATATAATTTTATTAGTACATGTATTCAAGCAAAACATTGAAATTAATAAAGTAGATCTATCATCTTGCGTAACTAATTCCCACAAATCTCCATTTTTGTTGCCCCTCAATAAAAAAGCTTTGGAAAACATTGTGGAAATAAAGAAAATTGCTTGACATAAGAAAAATCTTTATTGCCCAAAATATTTTCTACACAAAAAGACAAATGTTTTCATTGCCATTAACTCAGATTTGTCGTCTATAACTTCTTCCCATTCCCACTCAAGCCTCCCTTTTTACGCCCCTCAATCAAAGAGCTTTGGAAAACATTGTGGAAAATGAAGAAATTGCTTGTATCAAGCAATTTCTTCATTATCCACAATGTTTTCTACCTAAAAAGACGAAAAAAAAAAAAGATTCTATCACTTTGAAATTGTTGTCTGCAACTTCTTTGAATTTGGAGCAGTCTAAAAATTTGTTATGTGGGAATGGGTTAATGTAGACCAGTCTGGAATTTCCTGGTCTGGTAATAGATTAAGCTATTACAACAAATGTAAAACTGATCTTACTTTTAAAAAAAAAGTTTCAAATGATGTAACTTTGGCCCAAACTATAACCAACTTATCAAAAAGGACAGTTGTATGGTAATAGGTTAATTTGATCACTCTTTAACCCATTATCACACAATAAAATTTTAGACTGGTTCAAATTCAAAAAAATTGCAGACAACAATTTTGAGTTGAAATCTTTAAAATCTTTGTCTTTGGGGACAAAATATTGTGGAAAATGAAGAAATTGCCTGTAACAATCAATTTTTTTCATTTTTGATGATGTTTTCTAAAGCTTTCATATTGATGGGCGCTTGAAAAAGTCATTGAGTGGGAATGGGTTAAAATAAATCTTTTTTTGTGTATATTACAATAAAATTAAGTATTCTAAAAAGTTGTACACTTTTCTAAATTAAAAAGATTTTTATATGGTAAATAGAATTACTGAATTTAGACTTTCCAAACTTATGTAAAGGGACTTTTGTCTCATTCCCACATGACAATAATTTGTACCTGTCAGAATTCAAAAAAGTTGCTGACAACAGTGTTTAGTTTCTGCATTTTTGAAAATCTTCATCTATTTGGGGTAGAAAACATTGTGGGTAATGAGGAAATTTCTTTTAACCCATTACTACACAAAAAAAATCTAGACTGGTCCAAATTGAAAGGAGTTGCAGACAACATTTCAAAGTTTATGAAATTTTAGATTTTTCAACTTTCTTTGTAGAAAACATTGCGATTTCTTCATTTTAAACAATGTTTTCTCAGGTTTTTTTTCTTGAGGGGCGTACAAAAGCGTCATCTTAGTTAAATAGCAATTTCTTCATTGCCAAGAATGTTTCCCAAAGTTTTTGTTGTGCTATAATGCTGTTCAAATTCAAAGGTGTTGCACATGACAATTTAAAGTCTATTTTCAGTATGGTAGAAAATGTTGTCGAAAAGAAGAAATTGCTCGTGACATGCAATTTCTTCTTTTTCAACAATGTTTTCTCAATATTAAAACACAGGGACATAAAAACCACGGTTTGACCAGGAAAGGATTAAAAGTTTGACTCAAATATCCAACGGTGTTACTTTGCAAAGTTAATTGTCAGGAACATAGAAGAAACATTCAAATTTTTGGTCAACTGCCCCGATGCCCAAGTGGTATAGGTGCTTGACTCTGAAGGTCACAGGTTGGAGCCCCTCCGTCACTGTGGTGTACTCATGGGCAAGACACTTAAAAGCCAGCCCCAGTCTACACAGCTGTAAAAGTGAGTAGCAGTGGTATTCAGCCACTGCCTCCCTTTCAGGGACGTGAAAACATGGTGATAGTGAGTGTTCAAGGGTGACTCTATAAGCTTAAAGCTTTTGTAGCAATCAAACTAAAATAAGTTAGTATAAACTAAATTGTTGATTAGCAACCGTAATGTCACAACTGCAGTATAAGCTATAGCTATAAGCTGTAGTTACTGCATTTAAGCCACTTAACCAACAATAATGCCTGAAATTAACCCATTACCAGACGACAAAGCTTAAAACTTTCCCAAATTCTAAGAAGCTGCAGACAAAAAAGTAAGTTCTATGAAGTTTTAAATTTTTCAACTTTTTGGGTAGTAAACATGTGTAAAATGAAGATATAACTTGTTACAAGCAATTTCTTCAGTTTACATAATTGTTTTTCAATTTTTTTTCTTGAGTGGCGTCAAAACACATGATTGAGTGGGTATGGGGTAACCCTTTCCTAGTCAAACCCGGGTTTTCTACGCCCCTGTGATCTTAAACTTGAGAAAATATTATGTAAAAAGAAGAAATTGCTTGTAACAAGCAAATTCTCCTTTTCCCACATTATTTTCTACCACATAGGATGGTTTCATTTCAAATTGAATCCTACCTTTATATTCATCTTCAACCTCTTTGAATTTGGACCAGTCTAATATTTCAAAAAAAAAGTAAAGGGTTAAAGTGAGAGTTCACCACTCACTTCCAAAAAAATTATGAAGTTGATACATCAATTAATTTGATTGAGCTGTAGTCATAGCACATTTGGTAGTTCATCCCAATCTTCTAAATCCCAATCTTCAATTATGGAGAGTCATATCCTTTCCGACATTTGTCTCTCACCAATGGGTTGAAAATCGTGAACCTAAGTGGGATAGCAGCTTGAGGCTAGGAAAAGATGTAATGGTAGTCCTAATGCGAGATATACTAGGAACCCATTGTTTGGTGCAGCAATATAACTGAAAACTGTTAAAAGTGGCGCTAAACCCCATATCTACAAACAAATCATTATTTGATTGACTACTGCGTTCCACCAGCTACACTATGACTATTTTTATCATTCAAGATGGATGCATTACACTGTGATACCACCAATGTTTGTTAAGATCAGGTACATGCATGCATGACTCGTAGAATACAACAGGTTTAGAGCTTTTAACTGAACAATACTGTGGACAATCTAAATTGTACTGACACATTGTATAACTTCTCATCATAAAAGTATTACAAACACTGGAAAAAGGTCCAAATAACCCATTTTTAGCTCACCCTGTTTTGGAACAGTTATGTTGAGGTGTTGACCTCATATTAATGATGTTGGAATTTTTGCTGTCATAATAAACTTTATCTACTGTCTCTTTATTTACTTGAAACTTGGCATGTATGGTCACTATCAAGAGAGTAATTGATACTATCAAGGGAGATAACTCATAAACATTTTTGTTAGAATAATGCCCCTTACGCACATGCAGTTTAGTGTGGAGTCAGTATGCAGTGCTTTTGTGATTTCTCCTTGTAATGAAATGGGGGTGGGGGTTATTAATGTAAAAGAAAAAATACAGCTTTATAGCCATTAGGTTAGAAGACTCAGTATGACTTATTTTGCAATCTGAGATAAATTGTTGAAGACCTTGAGGAAAACGTTGAATATTGTATACTGTGTTTGAGTAAATATAATACTTTTCTTGAGAAATACAACCCAACAGCAATTATTTTAATGGGTCAGCACAAAACAGTTTTAACTTCCCATATGTTTATAAGCAGTAATGACTGTTTCCTGCTGAACCATCAATATGTCCCTTGATGAAGACCCAACATTGTCAACATATACATAACATACGTCAAAAGTTAAAGTTTTATAGCATATAAAGCTAGAACATATCATAAGTGACTGATAAATACTAATTGGTTGCCAATGTTATGATTTTAAAGGTTTTTGTTTGTTACTTTAACAAGAGATATTTTAACTCTAGGGCTGTGTTGTGTCTAGGACAAACATTATTATCAAATGGCAACAAAATTTTAAGACATATTCCAAAACCTTGGACATGTCTGTACTGTGTGTGTGTTTTTAATGTAATTGGTATACTTCTAATAAGGAGTAAAATTGACCAATAGCTGGCTCCTTTCTCTTACTCAGTTGGCTCAGCCCATTGACTCCAACAGGAAGTTCCATTCTGGATTTTAACCCATTACCACACAGCAAAATTTTAGACTGGTCCAAATTAAAAGGACTTGCAGACAACAATTAGAAGTTCTTGAAATTTTAGATTTTTTCAACTCTTTAGATAGAAAACATTGTGTAAAATGAAAAAATTGCTTGTTACAAGCAATTTCTTCATTTTATTCAATATTTTCCCATTTGTTTTTCTTGAGAGGCGTCCAAAAGCTTCACTGTGTGGGAATGGGTTAAACGACAATATGTTGCAAAGTTCATAGCCAGTAGCATGAAACTGTAAAATGAAATGAATGGTTGACGACCTAAACATCAAACTACAACTTGAATAAGCTGTAGTTATGACATTTATGTCACCAAACCAACAAAAAAATGCACAAAAATGGCGGCCAATCTTGGAGTTCAAACTTTAATTCCGGGCTGAATGAGTGGTTTGATTAGTTGATTGATTCTTTGATTGACAGCTGTAATTGGTCAATTGATCTAGACTTGCTTTTAAAGATTGCTGTGTTAGCTAAGAATTAATAAATAGAGATAATTTTATAAGCCTCAGTGTAATAGCTATTGTGTCTGAGAAGTAATTTGGTAACCCATTTTACAAATAGTTTGCTGAAAAATCTTTGCTGCCTTAAAATTGATGTTAACCCTTGTCATGCTGTATGAAATATGTTTCAAAATGAAACATTTAACCCTTTCCTTTTTTGCAAAATTCTAGACCCGTCAAAATTCAAAGGTTTTGCAGACGAAAATTCAAAGTTGATTTTAATTGAAAAATGACCATTTAGTAGGGTAGAAAATATTGTGGAATAAACAGAAATTGCTTGTCACAAGCAATTTCTTCTTTTTCCACAATGTTTTCTCAATTATGAAATCACAGGGACGTAAAAACCAGGGATTAACCAGGAAAGGGTTGAATAAAAAGACTGGAAGCACTGGAAGCTCTTATAGAGAACTACAGGTAATATATCTTGAGATAGTTGATTCTATGAACAAATCCAGCTTAACTCCAACAAGCAGGTGGTGTAGACTAAGATCAGACTGCACATATGTGCAGGCTGATCTTTGTCTATTCCTCCTGCCAAAACAGGAATATTCTGGGTTCAGCATGACATGGGTTAATTTTCAACCGTATAAAGAATAACCGGGTTTAAACAACACTCTAGAGCTGTGTTTTTTGTTATTTTGATAAAAACTGCATTATTTGTTATTTCCATAAAAGTTAAGAAAGATAATTAGAGGCTCTAATCATTTATTTTCAGTTTATTTTAATTTATTTTCAACAATGAAAAGAAAAACAGATTTTAAAAAACCTTTTTGAGTAGTCTTGAATATTGTTATTTTATCAAAAGTTAAGAAAATTAGATATAGGCTCTTGTTTACTGAGCATGAATTTAGTCATTGCTAACAGTAAGCCACAATCTTCAATTAAAATGTTGACAATGGATACCATCATCTTGTTATTAAATTACAAGATGCATTTCACTTTTACATTTTATATGATGTGTAAAAATTTCATAAAGATGTTGTCTATTTGGTCTTTATTAGCATGTCCACTCTACACACTTTGTCGATGTCAACTTTCACAAAATATGTTCGCACAAATCCATGTGCTCCACGGGTCAGATATATTAAGAAGCAGAAGAATCCAAATGCAAGGTTTGATTAGACCAATTAGATTATGGGTGATAGGTTAATTATTGTTGGCATTTGGGTTTATTTCATTTGTCTTGATAAACTGCACATATATTCAGTCAAAAGCAAATTTTGATAACCCCTTCCAGAGGAATAATATGCAAAAGGAATTGTATTCTTGAAACACAGGTTTAGAAAAAGTTATGCTACACATTACAGGCTTGGTACTAGTGTTTTAAATTGAGGAGTCTTTCAATCCTTGACCTTGAAAGCCGCCGTCATAGCGCAGTTGGTAGCGCGTCGGACTTTCATTCAAAGGGTCCCGGGTTCGATCCCCGACGGCGGCAATACTCTTTCCGACATTTGTCTACCACCAATGGGCAGATAATCGTAAGCCTATGTGGGATTGCAGCTGGAGGCTAGGAAAGGGTGTAGTGGTAGTACTGGTGCGAGAAATAACAGGAATCCATTGTTAGGTGCTCCAGCCGCCACGATATGACTGAAAGATTGTTAAAAGCGGCGTTAAACCCCATTCAAACAAACAAACAAACCTTGACCTTGAAATTCTAGGGGTCTAAACCGATTTTGAAGGGGTCAAGGGTCAAAACAACAAATGAAGCAAATATGAGCAGAAATTTGAAGGTTTTAGTGCCAACTGACATTTTTGTGTAGAGATATGAAGCAATTAATGTGTATAATTTTCAAAAGTATATATCATATATCATTGAAACAATGACAGATAAAGATCTTTTACTGAATTACCTGCTGTCATAGTGCAGTTGGTAGCTTGTAGGACTCACAGTGAATATCATTCCAACAATTGTCTCCCACCTAGGGATGGATAATGTTAAACCTAAGTGGGTTGAGCAGCTAGAGGTATGGAAAAGATGTAGTAGTGCTGATATGAAGATACAAGGAATCTATGGTTAGGTTCTCCAGCTGAAATACTACTAAAAGTGGCGTTCAAACTCCAATCAAAGAATCAAATTTTCTGAATTAGTAAATTCAAACTTCTAAAAATACTTGAAATAGTATTTGTGTATCAGTATTTATATACAACTTTGGCTTAAAATGTCAAACAGGTGACATAGAATAAGATCAGACTGTATATAATAATGTACATTACAAGGGTTAAAACCAATCCAAGGAATCCGAGTACCATAGAAAAAACACCGTATTCTGCATTTCTATAATGACATCATCAAACTAGTAATTCTAAACATGTACATTATTCACTGAAAGTAAGAGTAGTAAAAAACCTGTTAAAACATTGATCCCATTTTCTCATAGATCTAGAAGACGACGACCCCAGTTAAATGTCAGGTAATGGGTATGAATCTCCTAGGTAGTCATCATCATATTGTGTAACTTCCATTTCTTAAAAGGGGGGGGGTCAATTGATAGATTGCCACTGCTAATGAAAAAGTTAATCAAATCCAGACTATTGATTAACTTTGAAATCAGACATTTTTGTTAGTTTGGTAATGGAAACGTTGTAACTACAGCTTATTCAGTCTGTAGTTAAGATCTTTATGATGCCAAAAAACAATTAGCCTTTTATTCTATGTCGCCGACAACATTATTTTACAACAATGATGTTTTTTACAACAGTTTTTACCAAATAACAATATTTCAGAAAAGCAAATTAGAATGGGGGCAGACAAACAGCTGAAGATTATGAACCCATTCCCACTCGTCAACATTCTAGATCAGTCCAATTTCAAAGAAATTGCAGAAGGCAATTTTAAGTTGATGAAATTTTTAAAATCTTTGTCTTTTTTGGTAGAAAACATTGTGGATAACGAAGAAATTGCTTGTAACAAGCAATTTCTTCATTGTCCACAATGTTTTTCAAATCTTCATATTGAGGGACATTTAAAAGTGTCATTGTGTGGGAATGGGTTAAAAAGGAAAAATGCTTGTTGCAAGTATTCCCTCCTTAATCTTCAATTGATAATATGGAAAAGATTCATATGAAAGTCACACAATATGTATGAAACCAATAGGGTAAGTTTAGGCTATCTTGTTCTTAGGCTCTCCTAGCTGTGTATGTTCCAGTCATATTGAATGAAATTTTCCAGTATTTCTGATTTTACTTTTTTAGGTCATCTGACAACAAAGTGCTATAGTGAGCTATTGTGAACACCTTTTGTCTGGCATTTGTCCGTCAACAATTTCTTTAAACAACATCTCCTACCAACAACTTGGCAAATCTGAACCAAATTTGGCAGAAATATGCCTTAGGTAGCCCTGTATAAAAATAGCTAAAAGAACTGAAATCCAATAAAAACTCAGGTTGCCATGGCAACAAAAGTGAAATTTAGAATAATCTTTAAAAATCTTCTCCTCCTGATCCAGAATGCGCAGAGCCTTGATATTTTCCATGAAGCATCAGATGATTGACCTATTTCATAATTGCCAAAATCATTACCCTCAGGTCCCCAGGGGCAGAGCCTCAGGGGGTTGGGGTTCATATAGAAATTAAGAATGATTTTTAAATGGCATTTCCTCCTAAACTAATAGGCCAATTTGAACCAAATTTGGCAGAAATGTTCCATATGTGGCCCTGTTCATAAAAGATAATTCAAATCTTTTGAAAACTATGGTTGCCATGGCAAAAAATGTGAAATTCTGAAATAATCTTTAAAAATCCTCTTCTCCTGACCCAAAAGGTGTAGAGCCTTGGTATTTTGCATGAAACATTAATATATTGACCTCTTTCAATTAGCTAAAATCATTACCATTGGGTTCCCAGGGGCGTAGCTCTGGGGGTTGGGGTCCTATATTGAAATGAAGAACATTTTTTGAATGACATCTTCTCCAAAACTAAAGGACCAATTTAAAGTGAAATTGGCAGAAATGTTTCTTAGGTGTTCCTCTATCACAATAGGTAAAATCTAGTGAAAGAACTGTGGTTGCCATGGCAATGACAATGAAAGTTAAATCTTTAAAAGTCTTCTCAAGCCCTGATCAAGTTGGCCTTCAGCCTTGACTTTTAGCATGTAGCATAAGTTCAGTGACTTCTGTCATATTTCTAAAATTATTTCACATGGATCCATAGGAAGGAAAAGGTGTTCTCCTAAAGCCTTTGAATTTGCCTTTAAGACTTTAGATCCCCAGGTATAGAGCCTTTATATGTATAAAGTATGGCCCACTTGTATCATAATTCTAACCTTAATATTCAATAAAACTGTTGAAAGAAAAAGAGCCTTTATTTCAGGTGAGTGCCCCAAGGCCAACAGCTCTCTTGTTTTGAGCATTTTTCTAAACTCTGTCTTTTAAAAGGCCCTACAGCTCTCATAGTGACAAAATTTCTCACCTAAGTGAGGCTAACGGAATCTTTAAATCTTTATTAAAATTGTTTACAGACCCTCCATAAATAATTTCAGAATATCACAAGCCCGCTATGAAAAGTGTTGGCAACATAAAATAATTTTGAAATTTTCTGTTTGGCAAAGCTTCTGTAAACTATTCAGAAATTATTCAAAGAGGGTTCTGTAAACAATTCTAACCCACTACCAGAATAATTCATTTGAAGAAAAATGCAGTAAACGAAGCAAAACCTTAGCACTTGCTCTCCATTACTAATAATGTCTCCATAATACACCTAAATTCATTTCTTTGACTGAAGGAAGATGACAGTTTAAATATTAGACTGGTCTAAATTTAAAGAAGTTGCAGATGACACTTTCAATTGCCCTGAAATTGGAAAATAAGCGTCAAAAATGGTATGAAACATTGTGAGAAATGAAGCAATTTCTCTTTTTCCCACAAAGTTTTTCATGGTATTTTTACTCCGTGGCGTGAGGAAGCTTCATTGTGTGGTGACAAGTTAATACAACTTTTTGTCTGTAAAATACTTTTTTTTTTAGACAAAACTAACACTCCAAAATAATAATGCCCTCTAGTCCAATACTTTATTGAACTACAATCATAATGTTTTATACAAAATAGTTTAGATTTCATGTGTAGAAACCCATCTTATTTCAGTATGTGCATGACATTTACAACAATTTTTCACATGCATACCCATTTAACCCATTCCCAAACTAAAACACTTTATAATGTCCCTCAAAAAAATTACTGTGGAAAACATTGTGGAAAATGAAGAAATTGCTTGTTACAAGCAATATCTTAATTATGTCTTTAACCCAAAAAGACAAATATTTTCAAAATTAAATCAATTTAAAATTGTTTTATGCAACATATTTCAAGTCTAAAATTTTGGCATCTGGTAATTGGTTAAGCAGAAGAATAGCCTGCACTTCTATACAGGCTGATCACAGTCTTTACTGTAGATTTGTGGTTAAAGATTTATTCTAATTAAAAATTCTTTAGAATTTACAAACGGATAAGTAGAGTGTGCGAATGTGCAGACTGCTAAATGTCTTTGCTTTATACACATTGTAAACTTGGTCGCCAAATGTTAGTCACCAAATGTCATGCTCTGGGTCAATAATACATAACAATTAACGCTAGTCATGCTGAGTCTGGAATATTCCCTGTTTTGCAGGAGGTATAGACAACAATCAGTCTGCACATAAGTGCAGTCTGATCTTAATCTACACCACATGTTTTTTCCCTTTCAAGCCTTAGTTGTTTAACAAATCAATTTTCAAAAGAAATATTGATCCGTCACTAATTTATACAGTACTTTCATCACTTTGATTTTATTTTATTATGATTTTGTTAGGCATGACAAGGCTTAAACATCCCTTATTTTGACACCCTTAAGACCTAAATCTTTGGGAAACGTTCTGAGGAAAAAAGAAATAGCTTAAGAGCATTTTTTTTCTTTTCTCATAATGCTTTCTATCCTTTATGGCTGAAATTTTACAAATAAAACTAACTTTTAATTATCTACTGCATCTTCCTTAAATTTGGACCAGTCTAAAATTTTGTGCGTTTTTATTTGGTGAAAATACAGTTGGCAGACTGGGACATATTCGCAGAAAAAAAATCCTTTAGAACTGGTTGGGGACTTGGTATTGCTACTCAATACTTCAGAATGCTTGTTTTTATATATAATAAAAAATCAGTAAATTATTTTGTTGTAAGTAAAATTGATCCTTATCCCATTCCCACACAACAAAATTTAGACTGGTCCAAATTGAAAGAAGCTGCAGACTACAATTTCAAATTGATGACATTTTGATTTTTAGGTCTTTTTGGATAGAAAACATTGTAGATAATGAAAAAATTGCTTGATACAAGCAATTTCTTCATTTTCCACAATGTTCTTCCTAAATTTTTTTCTTGAGGGCATAAAAAATTGGGCTTGTGTGGGAATAGGTTAAAGAAGATCACCATTGTATATCTGTCTTATTCATTTTAAAGATGATCATATCATAATGATTATTATGACAATACTGTATCTTTTACCCATTAACCCTTGTCATGCTGTATAAAATCCTTTCCAGAATTGTCTTAAAATCAAAGGGCTGAAAGCACTGGTAGTACTTCTGTTCAGTCATCAATATTTCTTTTGATTATCAATTTAATAAACAACTCTGGCAGGAAAAGTACAAACAGGAGGTGTAGACCAAGACCAGACTGAACTTATGTGCAGGCTGATCTTTATCTACACCTCTTTGCCCAAACCGGAAAACACCGGGTTCAGCATTACAAGGGTTAAAAGATGACAAAATTTTAGACTGGTCTAAATTCAAAGAAGTTTCAGACAAAATTTTTGTGGTTGATGTTCTACCTAGAACAACACAGAGATAACTCTTTTCTTTTCCAAAAAGGCAAACAAATCCATAATTCTGTGTACTTGAAATTGCTGTGAACAACTTCATTGAAATGAACCATTCTAAGATTTTGTTGTGTGGTAATGGCTTAACTGACTAGTTAGATCGAAAGAGACTATCTAGGATGTAAAAACCAACTGTAATAGTCAATTGATCACTAGCCCTGCCCACTGAGATCTGACAGAATGTTCAACTTAGATGATAAATGGCGTTATTTTGCAACAGTAATGGCAGTTGTATATAATAAAAAAGTAAAATGGTTGGTTGGCGACCAAAACTTTATAAGTACAGCTTGAATAGGCTGTAGTTATGACATTTAAGTTGCCAAACCAGCATAAATGCTTCACATAAATGTAAGCCAATGTTGGGAGTTTGAAGGTCTAAATGAAGGATTTGATTGTTTGATCGAACCCTTGATTAACATACCCATTCCATCAATTGCTTTACAATCAAATTTGAAAAACATAATGTAAGCTGTCATAATGCTGTTTTAATTTGTTGTTTAGTGGAAGCTTTTATTGTGTAATAAAAGTTTGACTGGGAAAAGATCCCTTTGTTTTTCAGGAAACCCCTGTTTAAATACTGTTACCAGTGTGGTAGATCAGTATTTGTTAGACTGGCAGCCTGTACACGGTGTAAGGAAGTATATTATTGTAGTAAAGCCTGTAAACTGAAAGCCTGGAATGCCAGGCATAAAGAAGAATGCATTAGGATTGGAGGTAATATCTTCTTTTCATCATAATTTGATTATGGTTACTTTCTTAAACGTATTTCTTCATAATTTAATATTTGATTATGGTTACTTTCATTATAACTTGATAACGTTGTTTTTTTTTTATAGCTTAGTTTGATTCTGGTTACTTTCTCAAACTTGTTTTTATCATAAATCAATTTCCGTTACTTTATCAAACATTATCTCCGACCACAAAACATGCCAGAGGGCTTATCCATAAACCATGTTAGACTTACTCATCTGTAGGTAAAGAATTTGAAAGAAATTTGAAGTTCTTACTTCTAAGTAGGGTTCATAAGGGGACATTGATTTTTTTGAACACATACATAGGATATATTTTTCTTTCAGAGTAATATATACACAAAATTATACTGTTTGTATTATCAACTAAGATCAATATACAGTTATGAAAGCAATCAAATGGTTGTGTTTAATTCAATGAGTAGTGGCAGTACTGGTGCGATATATAACAGGAATCGGTGGTTAGGTGCTCCAACCGCTGATATATGACTAAAATACCATTAAGAGTGGTGTTAAGCCCTATTCAATCAATCGATCAATCAAATTGATGAAATTCGAGTAATGTACCATATTTCTCCCTCCCCATTCTATTTCTACATAGATTGATTGATTGATTGATTGATTGAATGAATGTGGTTTAATGCCACTTTTAACAGTATTTCAGTCATATTGTGGTGGCTGGAGCACCTAACAATGGATTCCTGGTATTTCTCACACCAGTTCTACCACTACATCCTTTCCTAGCCTCCAGTTGCTTTCCCACTTAGATTTACGATTATCCACCGATTGGTGAGAGACAAATGTCGTACAGGATATGTGCCGCCATTGGGGATGGAACCCATGACATCCAATGATTAAAGATTAGAAGTCTAATGCAATACCAAACCCGAATTATTTTATCTTTTTCTCTAATTTGATAGTTATTTCCACTAAACAATCATTGAAAATGATTTTTAAAAGGTAATAACCATCAAATTAGAGTAATTTAAAACAAAGAAATAACACTTAATCAGAATTATTACTTGATGAAATGAGTAAAAAATAAAAGCTATTGGCCAGTGTTTTGCTACTCCTGGGAGAATTTATCAGAAGAATTACGGTAGGAGACATTACTAGCTATTAGCATCAAGTACTTAAAGATATATTTTTTAACCCATTCCCACATGAAATTTTTTTTAGACTGGTCCTATTTCAAAGAAGTTACAGACAACAAATTCAAATTGAGAAATTATGAGTAACTTGGTCTTTTTTTAGTAGAAAACAATATTGAAAATGAAGAAATTACTTGTAACAAGCAATTTCTTCCTTTTCACTCCTGTTTTTGTAAGAATGAAAAGGAAGATTGTGTAGGATTGGGTTTAACAAACTATTACCCTTCAGGTCGGTCGAGAAGCCCAAGTCCACGTAGACAAGGTGCAGATAGCCCTACTCCAGCCACACACCCAGACAAGGGCAAAAAGACAACTGTGGCAGAACTTAGCAAAGATCAGGGAAGGTTACATGTAAGTATTAACTCCTTTCCTTTGCCCAATACCAGACAACAAAATCCTGGTTTTGTTAAAGGGAGGTATCGATGTCTCTGATACCTAGACAAGAAAAAATTACCAATTGTCGAAAGGTACGCTCAAACGAACATTTTATACAGATATTGTCTTGGTGGTAATGTTATAGGTTTAAAGTGGCGTTTTGTAGTTATGCAGAAAGGTTCAATGGAATTCCAGGTTACTTATAGATATCAAGAAATTCAGTTGTCGACATCGCATGACCTCATTTGCATATGACCTAAAGTCAACGGAAGACAAAACATTGACTTGGGGAACAACCAGCATCCTAAATCGTGTCATATCAAATAGTTAGCGCTAAACTACAATAAGGTTTTATATTCTTAATAACTCGTACGACAGTTTTTTACTGATCTTTACTGAATTAAAGACAGGCTAGCGAACATAACTCCTGATGACGTAACGATGCATTGGATTGATGTATTTCAAACTAAATGCGAGATTCAAACAGTTATTTGCACCATGTGGATGACCCTTTATTGTTTCCAACTGTGTCCAGTTAATCTAAAAATAGATTAATAGTCTAAGTAGGCTATTAAGGAAATACCCTGTTTTTCTCTGATGGGCGATCTCTGATTTTTCGCAAAACTACTTTTAAGTTTATAGTATTTAAACAGTATATGAGAGGGATTAAGAATAATTAACATGTGTGACATCAGAAAACATCGATAGCTACCTTTCAAATTAAAAATTTCCAAAAAGTATTCAAAAATTAATGTAAACCTGAAATATTATTATCAAGTCTGCGGAATATCCTTCCTGACATTTGTCTTTACCAACAGGTGGATAATTGTAAACCTAAGTGGGATAGCACCTGGAGGCTCGGAAAGGATGTAGTGGTAGTACTGGTGTAAGTAATTCCAGGAATCAATGATTAGGTTCTCCAGCCGCCACGATATGGCTGAAATACTGCTAAAAGTGGTGTTAAACCGCATTCAAACAAATTGCCATCATGAGTAGATATGCCATTTGAAATATTTGTTCAGGCATAGTGAAGATGGAGGTCACATTTAAAGGTCAAAATTTTACAGGCTCAACACAAGTTGTCCGTGGACTACCATTCAATCAAGCAATCAATCTTAAAAAAGTTCTGTTAGCTATGAGTGCTAAAATCCAGACAAAATTAATGTATGCATATAAGATTCTATCTCTACCCTTCTCCCTTTGAACCCAGAATATTCCTGTTTTGATGGGAGATATAGACAAGGATCAGTCTACACAATATGTGCAGTCTGATCTTTGTCAATACCTAGTGCATGTCTCCTATAACCCATCCCTACTCTATGATGCTTTTAGACAAACCCAAGAAAAAATCTGTAGAAAAATTGCAGGAAATGAATTATCCACATTTGGATGTTATCCACAATGTTTTCTACCCCAAAGGTAAAAAAATCCAAAATTTCATGAGCTTTAGATTTTTGTTTGCAACTCCTTTCAATTTGGACCAGTCTATAAGTTTTTGCCGTCTACTAATAGTTTAAGGTTAGAAAATATTCTGAGAAAAGAAGAAATTGCTTGTTGCAAGCAATTTCCTTATTTCACACAAGGTTTTCTGAGTTGTTTATCTTGAGGGTTATCAAAAAGCAAGGAACAATATAGAATCATTCCTTTTTAAATGGTTAAATGGGAAAGATTTGCATTAACCCATTCTCACACAATCCTGCCTTTTGATGCCCCTCAAGAAAATAGCTTCGGAATGCATTATGTATAATGAAGAAATTAGTTAATACAAGCAATTTCTTCATTATTCACAATGTCTTCTACCTAACAAAGATAAAGATTTTTTTTAAATTTAGTCTACCAATGATTGATGTCTGCAACTTCTTTCATTTGGGTCAATCTAACATTTCTTTATCTTGTAATGGGTTTGTCTCTGTGTCTGTCCTTTGATATGATAAGCCTTCAACCAAAGCCTATAATAATAAATGGCAAAAATGGTAGAATTCTCCTCACTTTAACAATGTATTGAAGCTTATTACCTTTAGCATACCAAAATGAAGGATTGTTTGTTATTGGGCTAATGATAACGATTCATTGCAGACACAAGAAAGTGACCAAAAAGGTTATAGATTTTGAATGATTGAAATTTTATCTTAAACTTCAACTCAGGCTGTAATGTAAATGAATGACCAAATATGGCAATCATTTCATGAAACTGATCCTTTCATGGATTAAAATAATAATAAACATGTACTACTTTATAAGCTACAAATGTTTAGCACTTACCCATTCATGCCTGAGTTGCTGTTGATCTGATCACATTTTGTATCACATTTGTCCATAGATGAATTTTGATGCTCACTTTGGTTATTCATTTGTACTTGCATTTATCACTGACACATACCTTTATTCTATATTTCTTGATTTGATTGCTTTAACGGTAAATTATGTATTTATTTCATGAAATTTTCAATTTTGAAAATTCAGCTCTGTTTATAATGTGAATGATACAAATTATTAAAATTTTAACTGAATACCGACCAGAGGATGATGTTGAAAGTCTTTGTTTAATGTTACAGGAACTTGGTTTTGATATTGATAAAACTGGTATAAATGCTGATCTTAATGGGTTAACCCATTCCCACATGTGCCTTCCTTTTTACGCCCCTCAAGAAAAAAACCTTTGGAAAACATTGTGGAAAATGAAGAAATTGCTTGTATGTTGCACTTTCTTTTTTTCCACAATGTTTTCTATCCAAAAAGACAAAAAAAAATTAAAAT
Source organism: Fragum fragum (assembly GCA_946902895.1). Lineage (NCBI taxonomy): Eukaryota > Metazoa > Mollusca > Bivalvia > Cardiida > Cardiidae > Fragum > Fragum fragum. Next base: position 6,450,611 of record OX336379.1, on the reverse strand, counting down.
TCCATCAACTTGAAATAGTTGTATGCAGCTTCTTTCAATTTGGACCAGTCTAAAAAAATTTGTGTCGGAATGGGTTAAACAAATCTACCAAGTATTCTTGGATTCTAGAAAGAAATTTGATGTGTAGTCTCATAATGTCACATGATTTAGATTTCGGAAATTCAGCTTATCATATTGAATGAATAACACATTTTTTCATAATTCTAACTGAATAGCGACCAGAAGATGACGTTGAAAGTCTCGGTGGAATGTTGCAGGAACTTGGTTTTGATATTGATAAAACTGGTATAATGCTGATGTTTATGTTTATAAATTGCTTGGTTAATGATTAATTTGGCATTATGACTAACTTTGTGTCCGTCTTTTAACCCAGTCCTACAGGGTGATGATTTTTGACGCCCTTAAGAAAAAAATAAATCGGAGAACATTGTGTAAAAATGAAGAAATTGCTTGAACCAATTTCTTCATTTTTACACAATGTTTTCTAACCGGAAGGATGAAAAACTCTAAAATTTCATGAACTTTAAATTTTCTTCTGCAAATCCTTTCAATTTGGACCGGTCTAGAATTTTGTTGTTTGGTAATGGGTTGAATTTTTTTTTATATGTAAAATTGTGGTTTAATCTGCAATAGACTTGTAATTTAATTATAACATTCTTAAAATAATAGCCTTGCTCATATGAAATTTGGGATAATAAGCTTTACTACGAAATAATGATAAGAAATAGCTTAAATATAGACATTTTTTACAAATATTTTCTTTATTTTTTTCCATCTATACTTTTGTATGTCATAATAAGTGCAATATCCATCCTTTTATTTGTAATTTTTGTAGACTTAACCCATTCTCACACAATGAAGCTTTTGGGCACCTTCCCTTAAGTAGATAAAAATATTCTTGAACTTTGAATTGTTGTCTGCAACTCCTTTCGATTTTGACCAGTCTATAATTTCTCTGTGTGGTAATGGGTTAAAGCATGATATTTGTCAGAATTTTTTCTCCAATGATGAAACAGAATATGTATTTCAAACTAGACCTTATATCATCAAAATTTGTTCTGTAAGCAAAAAATGTCTGTTGGTGATTTTAGGTTAGGAGCTTTCATATGTTATCAATGGCTGTATAAATCTTAGTATCATCTTTTCTGTATGTCTGTCTGTTTGTGTATTCCTTGTTGATTTTTTCTTACATCTATGGATAGATTTGGATGTCAATTTTGCAGAATGTTTTCAACATTGCATATTGTGGATGGGTTTCCAATTTTAGTGTTCGCAGATAAAGCGGCCGTCATGTAGAATTTTGTGTAAATGCTACTCCAGCTACATTTTGTGTTAAGTTTGGATGTTATGTTGTAGTATTGAATGTAATTTATCCATATTTTGAAGTTTTTGCCACATTTAGGTTTTTCATAGTGAAAAGGCCATAAATCAGTTTTTTGGCTTGACTCAATTCATTGACATGTATGCACACCTGGCCGTGACAAATGCCCTTTCAAACATTTGTCTACCAGTGATGGGTTGATAATCGTAAACCTAAGTGGGATGAGCAGCTGGAGGTATAGAAAGGATATTGTCGTAGTATTGTGGGGTTTGACGCCACTTTTAACTGTATTTTAGTCAAGTCGCTGCAGCTGGAACACCAAACCCTGCCTTTTTAGTACCCCCCCCCCAAAAAGCTTTGGAAAACTTTGTGGAAAAGTAAATTATTGCGCAAGCGATTTCTTCAATTTTGACAATGATTTCTACCCAGAGAGGCAAAAACTTTTAAAATTTCATGAACTAGAAATATTTGTCTGCAAGTTATTTCAAATTAGTCCTGTCTAAAATTTTGTCTTCCAGTAATGTGTCTAAGATTTTTTAAATCAATTTCAAACTGTTCATTCTAGATAATTATTAGAGAAATCATAAAAGGAATCATAAATAATTCTCTTGTTTTGAAATAATCTTGATTGACAGATCATACTAACACCTTTACAGTCTGCATTGTTTACAGAAGAGATCATAATTAGTCTGCCAAATAGTCGACAGACGTCTGCTCGAACACAGACCTCCACCATTCGGAGACACACTAGATCTCGTGGATCCCCATCTAGACACACCATTTCAGTAAATTCCAATAAGACCAGCCTTCGTGGACGACCTGTTAGCAGCGTGAAGGTGACAGCAGCTTAGCCCCATAAATCTAGGTTTTCTTATGTACCAGTTATTTCACCTCAATAGATGTTGTAATGTTTACCAATTGTACTAGGAACATCAACAAAATATCAGTTGGGCATAAAATACTGAAAAAAGAGAAGTGAAAAAAGATAAATATCTTGATATTTTAGCTTGAAATAGTTTCTTGAAAATAATGTTCAATTACATGCATGACAAGAAACATGAATGAAAGAGAAAGAAGGGAAAGGGAGAATTAAAATAGTCAAAGCCTGAAAACCTTTCATTGGAAACAAAGAAATAAAATGCATTTTACAAAATTAAATGCTGGAGAGCGTAAAACACTTAGGTAGATAGCTGTTTTTAGTGTCAAGACATTCACCAATATTGTTTCAAAAATGTTTAAATGTTGATGTTTCTAGACTTTGATGAAGTTTATAAGAATCACCATTATCCCAGCAATTCTCACTGTAAATATTTAGCTGTTATATCTCACTATATATAAATACCATGGTAATTCACTTTTTCAGTAAAGCAGAAAAACTTAGCTTTTGAACTTTTAATACATTACCAAACAATGCAATGTTAGACTGGTCCAAATCAAAAGAAGTTTAAATGGATGGTAATCTAAACTATTAAGCTAGGGAGCAACAGTTTAGAATATCACCCCCAAACAATGAGGGAAACTGTTTACTCTTTTCCAAAAAAAATGTATATTTTATTACCTGAATTTAAAACACTTTAGAGTAAAACAAAATATTGTGCACAAATTAAAAAAAAAAAAGAGAAAAAATGTGTTACTGCATCATCCTAAATGAAGTCATTGAATTGTGTTGGACAACTTAATAGTGTGTACTATTGATTGGCCAACAGTTCATTATTTAGAAAGCCTATAATGAAAAAAATTCAAAAGATGTAGTATGCATTTAAGAAGGAAATCAGGTAATAGATAGTTTTCAGCGAGTGATGTTGTATCTAGGAAAAATTAAAGGGATTGAAAAGGGAAAATTGCTCATATTAGGACTCACTTAATCCGTTACAAGATGACAAAATTTTAGACTGGTCCAAATTCAAAGATGTTGCGTACCACAAATTTTAGTTGGTAAAGTTTTGTATTGTTTTACTTTTTGGAGGAAAACATTGTGGATAATGGAGAAATTGCTTGTGACAAGCATTTTCTTCATATTCCATGTTTTCAAGAGTTCTTTTTCTTGGGTGGTATCTTAAAGCATCATATGCGTGGAAATGGGTTAATAATGTTGCTTTTCTAGATTCAGTTAAAAATAGCTTTTATATCAAAATATTTTTTCATCCACAGCATACAACAAAGAGCACCCTGCAAATTTAACCTAGTTTAGTGTAACATTTTGTGTCTATTTTACATTGCAAGCCTTTTGTTTTATAACCATCACTTATTAATCCTTGTCATGCTGAATCTGGAAATAGACCCCTTTTGGAAGGAGCTAGGAACAAAGATCAGCCTGCTCATAAGTGCAGGGTGACCTTGGTCTTCACCACCTGTTTGTCCCTTATAAGTGACATATGTTTAAGAAATTAATTTTCAAAAATAAATATTGACCAACAACTAATGCTTCCAGTGCTTTCAGCCCTTTTGTTTTAATGCGATTCTGACTGTTTTCAGCATGGCAATGGTTTAATGTTATGAAATGATTTTGAGTGTAACCTTGTTGGATGTTCTTCCCTTCCTGATATTGACCTTAAACTTGTTTGTGTTTGTCCATTAGTTTGTAAACCTTAACTATGTTTGTGTCTGAACCACCAATTGATTGATTAAAATTGATTATTTTTTGCTAAAAAATGATATTGGTCAACAAAAAATTCCATGGGATATCATAATCATTTAAAAAGCTATCACTTCAAAGAACTATCTTAAACACGGCTATGTCAATTCAGAATCATGTTGTCAAAATTACTGGCTTTTGGGATAAAAAGAATCCCATTCCAACACAGCAAAATTTTAGACTGGTCCAAATTCAAAGAAGCTGCAGACCACAATTTCAAGTTGATAGAATTTTGAATTTTTTCGTCTTTTTGGATAGAAAACATTGTGGATTATGAAGAAATTGCTTGATACAAGCAATTTCTTCATATTCCACAATGTTTTCCAAAGCTTTTTTCTTGAGGGGCGTAAAAAGGTGGGATTGAGTTGGAATGGGTTAAGCACCTTATTTCCAGAAACGTAATAAAAAAATGCTAAGATATAGTTAGCCTAATCAAAACAATTTCAATATGTTTTATAATTATAATTACTTACCAAATTCATGAAAAGAAAATAAGTTTAGATTTCTTGGCTCCTTTTCTCTAAGTGTTTTCTTCATAATTGAGAAAGAACTTGGCTTCTTTCTTAAAATTTTGCATCTCTTGTCCCATTACCAAACAACAAAATTTTAGACTAGTCGACATTGAAAGAAGCTGCAGATGACAATTTCAAGTTTGTAGAATTTTAAATATCTTTGTCTTTCTGGGTAGAAAATGAGGTTGAAAATGAAGAAAGTGTTTGTAACAAGCAATTTCTTATTTTCCCACATTGTTTTCTCAAACCCTGTTTTTGAGGGTCGTAAAAAACAGGATTGTGTGGGAGTTGGTAGAATTTTAGATATCTCTGTCTTTCTAGGTAGAAAATGAGGTTTAAAATGAAGAAATTGCTTGTAACAAGCAATTTTTTCTTTTCCCAAATTGTTTTCTAAAAACCTTTTCTTGAGGGTTGTAAAAATCAGGTTTGTGTGGGGATGGATTATTCATTTAATGATTGTCTTCTAATTGCAGGTGCTATCTAAAGGGTCTAGGAAAGGAAGCTCAGAGAAGGATGGAGTACAAACAGGATACATTGATAACTACAGCTATGTCTGATAACAAATTCATCTAAATGATAAGGGAACTGTGTACACCCATTACCAGACAGCAACATTTTTGACTGGTCCAAATTGAAAGGAGTTGCATACGACAATTTATAGCATGTGAAATTAGCGAATTTTTTTTTCGCTTTTAGGGTAGAAGAAATTGTGGATAATGAAGAAATTGCTTGTCACAAGCAATTTCTTCATTTTTCACAATTTTTTCCAAAGTTTTTGTTTTCTGTGAGGGCGTCTAAGAGCGTCAATGTGTGGGAACGGGTAAAGTCTTCATTGTTTCACTTCAGAAGTGAATATTTCTTTCTTTTCCTTGAGGTATGAAACTTAGAACCTAATCACACTGTGAAGCCTGGTGGCAGATTCATATGGATGTGTGATTAGCTTTTTATTTTCATACCTCTATGAAAAAATGATATTCTCTTTACTTCTTGTAATTTGATATAATCATGGAATCATGTAATAATAAGGGTAGATCAGTTTCAAACGGATTCTTTTATGGAACTATTTTGTTTGCAATGAAACAGAAATAGTTATGAATGATTTTTTTTCATGGGGGTATTAAACCAATTTTTTAACCAAAATGAATTCATTATTACACTGAGTGTACTTTTCTGTATGTCATCAGATGTGTTGGCAAATACATTTAAAGCTTGAATAAGCTGTAGTTACTATGTTTAAGTTTTTTACGAATGAAAATATCTTATATCAGTGTCAGGAGTTCAATATTTTTCTTCCACTCCAGATGAATGATTTGATTGTTCTTGTTGACAGTAGCCATCCATCAATTCACATGCAACATGATGAACTTTCAGAGATTTTGTCCAAAAAATACACATTCTTTCTCATAGGAGTGGCCATGTAGAAATTGATAAATCTTTCATTTTGTGAACAGCTGCATGTATGTTTTCACTTGTTGCACCAACAATTGTGGAATTATAGACTTTGCTGTGCAAGAAATGAAAGTTTTATCAGCTTTTTTATCAGAAATAATTATCTTCTATTTATACCACTTATCTTTTACAGCAAATCATCATACCCTTAGATCTATTTACATGTTCAAGGAATGAAAAAATGATTTCTATCATCACAATTTTGATATTTAATTTTGTGCTTACCAAACACATTATTTTTACACCTATACTGTGATAATATTTTTTTTTATATTATGTAGATTTGAAATATATATTGCATTTAATCATTTACAATAATGTGCTTTTGACATAGAGTTTTTACATTACATTACATTTCGAACAGTATTAGATTGGTGTAATAGCTGTCTCGTTTACAATATTTATCTCTTTTTTCATGTATCCATAGTTTAATTAACCAATTTCCGAAAACAATGCCACTTTTTGATGCTGTGCAAGAAAAACAATTGGGAAAACATTGTGTTAAATGAATGAATTACTTGCAACAAGCAAATTCTTCATTTAACACGATTTTTTCTACCCGAACAAATGAAAAAATCTGCAATTTCATAAACTTTAAAATGTTGTCTGATTTTATCTATACTTAACCCAGTACCAGACCACTAAATTCTATACTGTTACATACGAAAAGAAGTTACAGACAACATTTCAAAGTTTGTGAAAATTTAGCTTTTAGACTTTGGCTCAAGCAATTTCCTCAGCCCTGCAATTATTCTCGATAATGAGTAGATGTGATATTTAACCCATTCCCTCATTATACCCCCAAAATTTTTCTTGGGGGTTATATAGGAGTCAGCTTGTATGTTGGTCCATCTGTCCGTCTGTCCATCTGTCCGTCTGTAGCTTTTTTCTGCTCTGTTTCTCATAAACTATTGAACAAATTATATTCAAACTTCCCAGATAAACTCAGTATCAAGCAGAGATGTGCATGTCCTACTTTGGTAATGTTCCAATTACTTTTTACAGGGTTATGGCTATTGATAAAAAATTCTTGTCAGCTCATTTTCTCTAATACTATTTTATTGATTTAATTCAAACTTCACAGATAGACTCAGTATCAAGCAGAGATGCACACATTGTATTTGGTTACAGTCTATTTGCTTCTATCTGCTTCTACAGTTATGGCCCTGCTTATTTTCTCTTAATCTAGTGAATGGATTTCATTCAAACATCACAGGTAGACTCAGTATCAAGCAGAGATGTGTATACTTTATTTTGGTAACAGTTCATTTATTTTTGATAAAGTCATTGCCCTTTGATGAAAAATATTGTCCACTCATTTTCTCCAAAAATTTTTGAATGGATTTCCTTCAAATTTCACAGGTAGACTCAATATCAAGCAGAGATAGGGATATCCTGTTTTGGTTATGCTCCATTTACTTTGTAATGAATAAAGACCCTTTAACCCATTCCAACACAAGAAAATTGTAGACTGGTCCAAATTGAAAGAAGCTGCAGACGACAATTTAAATTTGATGGAATTTTAAATTTGCCAGTATTTTGGGGTAGAAAACATTGTGGATAATGAAGAAATTGCTTGATACAAGCAATTTCTTCATTTTCCACAATGTTTTCCACAGCTTTTTTCTTGAGGGGCGTAAAAAGGAGGGCTTGAGTTGGAATGGGTTAATGATAATCTTGTGGACTCATCTTCTCAGCAACAATTAGTTTTCAACTAAACTACTGGTTTGATGATTCGAATTTCATACAAGCAGTATCAAGAAGAGATGTGAACTTGCTTATTATGGTTAACTTTTCTTGGAGATTTGGCCCTTTTGTTGAAGAAAGGCTTCCTTCTAAGGACAAAATGTTTATTCTGTGAGAACCTTCGAGGAGTAGGGGGGGGGGGACGGAGGTATTAATCACATTTAGTGATAGTCTAGTTTTTAGACTTACTCAGATTCAAAGAAGTTGCAGATGTAACAAAGTGGGATTGTTTAATTTTTTGACTGTGAATCAGTCTAATTTGTATTCACCAAAATTGCGTTGTCCGTCTGAAGTTTGATAAATAAAGTTTATAAGTGAAATAGATATGTCTTAGGATCTTAATCCTGGTCATGCTGATTAAGTTCTTTAAAAATTGCATAAAAATCAAAGGACTGAAAGCTGATTAAGTTCTTTCAAAATTGCATTAAAGTCAAAGGACTGAAAGCTAAATGAATTTCTTTCAAAATTGCATTAAAATCAAAGGACTGAAAACATTGGAAGAGATATTGATGCAAGTCAAACAACTCTATTGACAATCAATTTTATACATAACACTGACTTTAGTGACAATCAGGTGGTATAGACAAAGATCAGACTGCACATAATTATGTGCAGTCTGATCTTTGTCTATACCTTCTGCTATAGCAGAAATATTCCTGGATCAGCATGACATGGACTACAAATTAAATCGTCAAATATGAAATATTCAAACTCAGGATATGGTAAAAGGGTATCCATAAGTCTGCTTGAAGGGAGTGAGACTGGTGTCACAATGCATTTCGGTGATATGTATGTTAGTGTGTATACCAGTCCATCCTTATTTGTCAAATCGTAACTTTCCTTATTGTGAATGTTTTTCAAAACAAGTTAGCCCAATAATTTGTTCTCCATCAATGGCATATGTGCCAGCTTAAACATTGATTGGGTAGGGTCAAGGTCACACTGGAAGGTCAAAGTTTTACCTGGTTTGTAACTTCTCCATACAGTATACTCCAGACATCAAAATATGGTGGGACTAGAACTGGCCAAGAATGGCTAAAAACTGCTTAAAAGGTCACAGAATGATACATTTGTATTTTCAATATTTTATCACTTGTACACCTATTCAGCCCAAAGCGCAAACATATTTGATACATGCCAAATTTTAATCTTAGACTATTTAATTCTTTTAATTGGTCACTAATTACCTCATAAGTTGACATATCCATGTATTCAATGTACCATATAAAAGGACATTGTGATAAGGTATTAAATATATGCCTATGGCTGTAAATATAGCCAAAATTTTGTTGTAACCAATCTTGCTGTATCCGTTAAAAAAAGGAAAAGTAGATTGAAGAAATGGCAGGTGTAAATCATCTGCATCTTAACCCATTACCACACAGAAAGACTTGTCCAAATCGGAAGAAGTAGCTTCATTTCCTACAAAGTTTTCCAATGTACATTTCTTCAGTGTTTCAAAATGCTGGAGTGTGAGGCAATGGGTTTCAACTTACGCTTCATTCAGTTTTATTTGGATAACTTATTTGTCACCCATCACATGCAAATTGACCATCTAGATTGAATGTAGAATGGACATAGAAGCTAAAACAATAATTTAACCAATTACAAGACAAGAAAATTACAGACTTGTCCCAATTCAATAAAGATAAGACGATAATATTTACTTCTTGAATTTTTAAAAATCTTTGTCTTTTTAGCTTGAAGACATTTTCCACATTGTTTTTCTAGAGGGATGAAAAAAAGGGTTGTGTGGGAATTGGCTAAGCAATAAAGTATTGATCTTTGTCAAAAACATATTGGCAATCAAAGTGGTCTGCTATGGAAGCCACTGTGCTTTTTTGCAATCTTTGCTCCCTGCTTGAGGATCTTTTGCTCTCTCTCAGATTGCTGTACATCTGCTTCATTTGCAGTTAAGTTTTTAAAATTTGTAAGAGCAAGTTTGAAAACCACTTACAGTATAGAAAAAAAAATGAAAAAAGAAAGTGTTAATCTATATCCAGACAACAAAATTTTAGACAGGTCCAAATTGTAAAAAAAATGCACCTAACAAATTCTAGTTGCTGGAATTTAAAAAAGAAATGTCTTTTGCAATCGAAAACATTGTGGATAATGCAGAAATTGCTTGTAACAAGCAATTTCTTCATTTACCACGATGTTTTCCAAAGCTGCTTTCTTGAAGGGCCAAAAAAGTGGGATTGTGTGGTAATGGGTTAACAAAGGTCAGTCTACTAAGTGAGCCTTTTTCTTGTGCTGATGTTTCATGCAGTTTTTTGATGTTCTCTTTTCCAACTAATGCCTAGCATTAACAAGTCACACATTTCTCCATATACTAACCATTCTCTGTGTATCCGTAGTCCATGATGTGGTGTTAAGTTAATTATAATATATATTAAAGCTTAAAGTATTGAAAATGACAAATTTTTACCTTTTTTACTCCAATATTGACCAGAATCTGATACCCCTTTTTAGCTCAAAGGGCCAAAGACCAATAGGCTATTATTCCATTCGATTCCCATACAATATCACTTTGATGCCCCCATGGAAACCAAGAGGGCCATATCTATAATGAGAACATTATTCCTTGAGGGAATCTTATGATGGGTCACCAAAGGAAAATTCCTTTGAAATTTTTATCTTTTTTTTGTTGAAATCTGTGCTATTCTTTCTGAGAAGATTTTTTAAGTAAAAGTTTAAAGATGGACAGATGCACACTAACAGGCACTGACAGACACACAATGAACACAATGTCATGAAAATGCTTTAAGCCAGTGAAGCTGAAAACCTAACTTACAGAATTCCTGCAGGTAGCTTTACAAAATGCCAAACTTGTGAGGATCATACCATCAAGGTCTATTTTTTAACCCTTATCTCCAAAATTGTTTCTACACTAAAAGCTACTTATATTTTAATTTCAGTCAAATTTGAATTGCCAACAGAACTTCTTATAGTTTTGACCAATATTAAATTTTGGCTTCAGGTCATGGTTTTAGAGGAGAAGAATATAAAATTTCACTTGTTTTGCATTTTTCAAAACTTTGGACTTCTGGAGCAGGGCCATCCTTGGTAGATAGCCATCTGGATATACTATTACCAAATTGAATGCATTACACCCTATACCTAAGGGTATAAATTTCTTGTAACACAGTACAAAATCATGTAGTAATGCTATATAGCAAGTATATATGCCTTAGGCATTATATTTTAGGAGGACAAGACTTATGAACTTGCTCTAATTGAGTGTTTTTCCAAATTTTTACCTCTTGGGTGGGGCTATTTTTGACCTCAGCAGTTTAGTTTGGGAGAACTTAGTAGAGAACAATGTGGAAATGCAATATATGAAATGTGAATGCATTGCATCATTGGGAGGAACAGATATTTGAGTGTTTTTCGAAACTTTGGAACCCAGGGGCAAGGCTGTTTTTTACCCCTTGGGCATAATCCCTACAAACATGGAAGGTAAATATGTGTATTGAGTTATTCTACATTCCAAATATGAATTCTTAAGGCCTTATAGTTCAGAGGAAGATTTTTCTTAAAACTAGCTCATATTTGAGATTGAGCAAATTCCCAACTTTGGACCCCAGCTTGATCTAAGGGGCATAATATTTTATAACAACATACTACAAAACCATTTAGTTATGTAACATGCCAGATATGAATGTCCTAGGCATAAAGTTAAGGAGGATGAGACTTTTGAACTTGCTCTAATTGATCAATCCCCAACTTTGGACCTAAGGGGCAGGGCCATTTTTGACCCCTGAAGCATAATTTTTCATAATATACTACAAAACCATCTAGTTATGTTACATGCCAAATATTATGTTACATGCCAAATATGAACGTCCTAGGCCATAAAGTTATGGAGGAGAAGACTTTTGAACTTCCTCTAATTGAGTTTTTTTCCCAATTTTGGACATCAGGGTCGGGCTGTTTTTGACCCCAGGGATATAATATTTGAAAACTTGGTAAAGAACCATGTGATTATGCTATATACGACATATGAATGCCCTTTGCCTTGTTGAAAGTTTTTGAAATTAACATTCCTGCAATGTTTCGGCTTGATTGGCCTGCTCATTTTAGAGGAGAAGATTCTTAACGATATTGTGGACAGACGAATGTGTGGATGGACAGACAATGGACAATGACAGATCACATTGGCTCATCTTGCACTTTGTGCTCAGGTGAGCTAACAAGGAAGGAAATCATTAACCCTTTCCTGTACAAACACGGGATTTTACGGCTCGGTTATTTTATACTTGAGAAAGCAATGCGATAGGAGAAATTGCTTTTTACAAGCAATTTCTCCTTTACCACAATATGTTCTACCACACAGGACGGTTTCATTTAAAATTGCATCCAATTTTTGTTGTTGTCTGCAACCTCTTTCAATTTGGACCAGTCTAAAATTTCAACAAGAGGACCATGAGGGCCTGAGACGCTCTACTGGTTATCAAGTTTTCCGTTAAAGAAATCTGATATTTAAGGAAGTTAATTGCTCAAAGAAGAATGCATAAAGAAAAAAAAAGGGGCTTTATCCCCTTTATCATTTTAAGCAACAATCCTCAAGGCCCCTTTTCCCATGTTTCATGACGGATCCACTCCATTTCCAAAAGAAAGTTACCTTATGACCCTACAATCATTCTGTGAATATTTCATCAGAATCTGACAATAATTGTGGACTTTATCACATAAACAGGATTGTTCTGAATGAAAATCAATAAGGCCCCTTTTCCTGTGTTTTCTGATGGATCAATTTCATTCCAAAAGGAACTTTCCTTACAACCCGACAAATGTCCTGTGAAATTTAAAAGACAACTTGATAATAATTGTGATCTTCATCACATACACAAGAATGTTTTGAATGATAATCTGTAAGGCCCCTTTTCCTGTGTTTTGAATGCCACAATTATTCCATGCATTTTTGAAGAGAATCCAATAAAACTGTTGACTTTATTGTGTTAACAAAGATATTAAATTCAAGTTCTCATAGGGCCCCTTTTCCCGTGATATTTTACTGTTGGTTTTATCATTCTATGAAAGTTAAAAGTGAATCCGATGAAAATTGGAAATTCATTATGTTTACTAGAATATTTAAAAAAAAAATCATATGGCCCCTTTTTACATGATACTTGATGGATTGTACCCAGTTCTGAAAAGAACCATCTAAATATTTGTGAAATTTTGAAGTGAATCCGGTGAAATCAAGGGACATCATTGTGTTAACCAGAATATTTAAGAGAGTTTTTCATTAGGCCCTTTTTTATGTGACCCTTGCTATAGTCAGATCCACTGTCAAAATCAACAATTGGAATGATGGTACAATCAATCTGTTTAATCTGTGGAATTTATTGTGTTAATGAGTTTATAGTGAAATATTCATAGGGCCCCTTTTCTCATGATACTTTACAGAACAAACCAAATTTCAAAAGGAACAATTCTAATGAAGGTAGAATCATTCTTTAAAAGTTAAAGAGAATCAATGAAAACAGTGGACTGAATTGTGTCAAGAATTTTTGTAACTAAATTTTCATAAGGCCCCTTTTTCTGTGAAACTTAACAAATCAGACCCAATGTTCAAAGGAACAATCCTAATGATAGTTTGAAGAAAATGATAAAGACTGAGGACTTTATTGTAATAATGATGTTTTGTAATAAAATTTTTATAAGGTCCCTTTTCTTGTGTCACTTAACCAATCAGACTTCATTTACAAAGGAACAATCCAAATGATGGTACAATCATTCTATTAAAGTTTGAAGAGATTCTGATAAAGACTGAGGGCATTGTTGTGTTTGTGAGGATTTGGTAATACTTTTTCATACAGCCCCTTTTCCTATGATACTAGACAGATCAGGCCCAATTTGGAAAGAAACAATCCTTATGATGGTACAAACATTCTGCGAAAGTTTGAACAGAATCTGATGAAAACTGCAGACTTTATCTTGGTGTCAAATTTTTAAAGTAAAATTTTCATAAGGCTCCTTTTCCTGTGATACTTGAAGGATCAGGTCTCATGTCAGCATCAACAATCGTGATTATTGTACAATGATTCTGTGAAGGTTTGAATAAAATCCAATGAAAGCTCTGGACTTGGTTACAAGGATTATAGATAAAATTCTCTAAAGGCCCCTTTTCCCATGATACTAGACAGATCACGCCTAATTTGAAAAGAAAGAATCCTTATGATGGAATAATCATTCTGTGAAAGTTTTAACAGAATCTGATGAAAACTATTGACTTTATTATGGTACAATGATTTTAAAATTAAATTTCATAATGCTCCTTTTCCTGTGATACTTGACGGATCAGGTCTAATGCAAACATCAACAATCATTATTATTGTACAATTATTCTGTGAATGTTTGAAGAAAATCTGATGAAAGCTCTGGACTTGGTAACAAGGATTTATAAATGAAATTTTCATAAGGCCCCTTTTCCTGTGCTTCTTGACAGTTCAAACCCTGTTATGAAAAGAATGATAGTTATGACCTTCCAATGAATCCATGAAAGTTTCAACAAAATCTGATCAAAACTGTGGGCTTTATTGTGTTAACAGGGTTTTATTAGTTGAATTTTCATATAGCCCCTTTTCCCATGTTACTTGATGGATCTGAACCAATTCCAAAGGGAACTCTTCTTACAAAAGTATAATTATTCTGTTTGAGTATAAAGACAACCCCATCTCATCTGTGGACTTACAAGCATTCATTAAGATTTTCTTAATTGAATTTTCCTTAGGCCCCTTTTCCTATGTTTCTCAATGGATCAGACCCAATTGGAAAGGAACAATCCCTATGATGGTACAATCATGTGAAAGTTTGAAGTCAATCAGGTGAAATCTAGGGCCATGATGTGTTAACTAAGATTTTTTTATTAAATTTTCATAGGCCCCCTTTTCCCATGAAACTTGATGGATCAAACCTACTTCCGAAAGGAACAATCCATTTAATGTAATAATCATTCTGGGATTGTTTGAAGAGAATTTGTTGAAAACTATGGACTCTATTGTGTTTACGAGGACTTTTTCAATCCAGTTTTTATCGGGCCCCTTTTTCCTGTGGTCCTTGACTGATCATACCAAATTTTGAAAGGAACAATTCTTATGATGGTACAATCATTCTGTGAAAGTTTGAAGACAATCAGATGAAAACTGTGGACTCAAGAGTGTTAACATGAAGATCTTTGAATTAAATTTTAATAAGGCCCCTTTTCCTTTGTTTCTTGAGGAATCATATCCGATTCCGAAAGGAACAATCCTTATGATGGTACGATCATTCTGTGAAAGTTTGAAGAGAATCGGTAGAAAATTGTTGGCTCTAGATAATTTATGAGAATTTTTTATTAAAATTTTCATAAGGCCCCTTTTTCCTGTGTTTCTTGACCAATCACACCCATTTTCGAAAGGAACGATCCTTATGATGGTACAATCATTCTGAGAAAGTTTGAAGAGAATTAGGTGAAAACTGTGGACTCTATCGTGTAAACGAGGATTTTTAATGGAATTTTTGATTAAGTTTTCATAAGGCCCCTTTTCCCATGTTTCTGGACGGATCATACCCATTTTCAAAAAGAACGATCCTTATGATGGTACAATCATTCTGTGAAAGTTTGAAGAGAGTCTGGTGAAAACTGTGGACTTTAATGCGTAAACAAGGAAAAGTTTCACGCACGCCGGGCGGGAAAAAGCCATCGCTATAGCTCTAGTGGCCTTCGGCCAGTAAAGCTAAAAATGAACTTTTCAGTTAAAGGGCCATAAATCAGTAAAAAATAAATGGACTGTAACCAAAATAAAATATGCAGATCTCTGCTTGATACTGATTATATCAGTGAAGTTTGAATCAGATCTGTCCCATGGTTGCCGAGAAATTGAGCGGACACGAAAAAGCTACAGACAGACGGACAGACCGCCGGACCGACAAGCTGACTCCTATATACCCCCCAAACACAGTTTTGGGAAGTTTAATTAAGGAAATCATTATAAGAATAAGAGAAGTTCCTTGTATCCAAAGTCTAGGGGGGTATAAAAAGTGAAGAAAAAAAAGGCGCAATATCAAAAGGAATTCATGTATGAAGTTTCATCCAATTTGGCCGAAGAATTGTTGAAATATCTGGGCAGGTCGATGGACTGAAAACTGAAGGAAGGACAGACGAAGCAGCCATTATATGCTTGCCCTTCGGAGAGCATGAAAATACACTTTAAATAAATGACTGCAATTCCTTTCAAATTGGGCAAGTCTAAAATTCTGTTGTTTGGTTACAATGGCTCTTTTCTACAGATGTGCCAAATAAGTTTGAAATCTACGGATAAAGTTATACCTCACGACAACATGCAATTTTGCCAATCTGTTCCACCAGGTGAAAAGGTATGTGTGGCTATAGAAGGATTGCAGTGGTTTATTTTTATAATACATGTATGTTCAAACCTCAATGGATGAACCTCATTGGGTTTAGTTTGTTTGTTTCGATCATTCTAAGACTTGTTCACTTTAAGATATATATAATTATATTAGCCTTGGTTGAAGCTGTAATCCATGAGTAAGGAGCAGAGCAGTCTCATTTCTAATAAAGACGTTAGGGAAAGGCAAAGGTACAACAAGGTGTATTTAACTCTTTCCTGTTTTCCCAATTATAGACCTGTTTGAATACAAAGGTTTTACAGACGAAAATTTGAAGTGGATTTAATTTGAAAAATAACTGTTCAGTAGAGTAGAAATATTGTAGAAAAAGAAGAAATTGTCTGTAATAAGCAATTTCTTCTTTATGAGATTTTTTCAAAAATAAAACCACAGTACCCAAAATCCATATTATGAACAGGAAAGGGTTAAAGATGCTAAAAGTATCAGTACTCCAGTTATCACAAACACAAAGTTAATTCATATACAAACTTTATTAGAATGTGTGTAACATAGAAAACTTTACCACATGCTAAATCTTTCGCTACACTTCCTCATCATTTTAAAGGCATATTTAGACAAAACTAATCATTTCACTGGCTAAAACCAAGATTCTTACAGATGTTGCATGCTAATTTGTTAAAACACCAGTTTTCATTATAACCCCACTTGATAATCCATGTACAAGTCCTAGCTGAATTAATCAGTCTAACATCTTGATGTAGGGTCAATTTAAATTCCTTATCATCATATTCAAATCACTTTCTACTATTTGACCATTATAAACTGTGTTTTTCTCTTTGAACACACAAAATAAAGATAGCCTCAATGATTTCCTAACTAGGCTTTGCTTATAAGACATTCTAATAAACTTAAAATAATAATTGAAAACAAGAATGACAAGTACTAAAGAACTGCTTTATAAATGTAATTAAGTATACTAACAAATTCTCCAAAGATTCATAAATGCAATTACCAGACAGATCTTTCCGTTTATTTTCAATAAGGTTTTCCTAACCAATTACAACAAAAACACTCCCTTTGAGGCCCCTGAAAATCAGACATAGTCACAAAGCGAACTAATACTCCCCCACAGCACTTGTCCATATACAATTGCTATCCACCAATGGGCCGTAACAGAAATGGCCTTTTAATCAAAGGGCCATAAATCAGTCAAAAATAAATTGACCATAACCAAAATAGAATCTGCAGATGTCTGACTTATACCGAGTCTTTCTGTGAAATTTAAATCAAATCCGTCTGATGGTTGCTGAGAAATTACGCGGACATGGTTTTTCACCAAAGGGCCATAACTCTGTCAAAAATCAATGGACCGTAACCAAAATGGAATATGCACATCTCTACTTGATACTGATTATATCAGTGAAGTTTGAATCAAATCCGTCCTATGGTTGCCAGGAAATTGAGCGGACACGAAAAAGCTACAAACAGACAGACAGACGGCCTGACCGACAAGCTTACTCCTATATACCCCCCAAACACAGTTTTGGGTTTTAATTAAAAGGAAATCATTATGAGAATAAGAGAAGTTCCTTGTATCCTCCATCTTCTACAACAAAAGAAAATCTATAGAATTCCATGAACTTTTAAATGTAGTCTGCAACTTCTTTTATTTTGGACCAGGCTTAAATTCAATCATCTGGTAATGGCTTTAGCAAAACATACACCTCTTAAAGACATGTTTTTTCTCCCCATTTATCAAATTGAACTAATTTGTGCCGGGCATGAGATATAGTTCTTTTCTCATTTTTTTTCATGTAGGTACTGAATTTTTCTTAGCCATCCAGAACAAAGAATTTTAATGGACACAGCTAAAATTAGATTATTTTGATAACAGAAATATCCCTCTTACCTGAAGCTTTGAGTTTTCACATTATTAAAGCAATTCTTTAGTAACTATAAAGTGGTGATTTATTTTAACAAACATGAATATAGACTTTAATAATACATGTATATCTAGGGCCAAAATATGGTTAGCACATTTGTTATTTAAACCACTCCCACTCAAAGACGCTTTTTGATGCCCCTCAAGTACAACAATTGGGAAATCATTGTGAAAAAAAGAAATTGCTTGGAACAAGTACTTTCTTGATTTTACACAATGTTTTCTACCCATAAAGTCGCAAAAATCTAATGTTTTACAAACTCATAATTGTTGTCTACAACTCTTTTCAATTAGGACAAGTCTAAAATATTGCTATTTGGTAAATGGTTAACCCTTTACCAGACAGCAAAGTTTTAGACTGGTCCAAATCGAAAGGAGTTGCAGATGACAATTTAAAGTTTATGAAATTTTGGATTTTTCAACTTTTTGGATTGAAAACAATGTGGAAAATAAAGAAATTGCTTGTTACAAGCAATTTCTTCATTTTACACAATGTTTTTCTTGAGGAGTATCAACAAGCAACATTGTGTGAGAAAGGGTTAAAGGAGTTCCTTTAACAGTTGGTTAGAAGATCAGTGGCATTTTGTCTTGGAAGTGAACAACAAGACCCAAACAGTCAACTTTCATGTGTGACTCTTTGTCAGGGGATTAGAACAAAACTATCCAATATTGTCAATTATTGTCTGCAACTCTTTTAAATTTGAACTAGTGTAAATGCTGTTATCTTTAATGGACTCATCTGAAATGGTACTTTTCCATTAGCAACTTTTCCAAAACCTTGCACATACAGGTTTTTTTTTCAAGTTAACCCTTTCCAATTTCACACTGGTCTAAACTGTAAGAGGTTGCAGAACACAACGAAATTTGTATGCAACTTAAAATGAAACCATCCAATGCGGTAGAAAATATTGTGGAAAAAGAAGGAATTGCTTGTTGTAAGCAATTCCTTTTTTTTCCACAATGTTTTCTCAAATATAAAAATCACAACTACATAAAATCCGAAGGAAAGGGTTGAATGTTTAGCAACCAATAAAGGAAAGAAACCAAACCCTTAACTTGATAAAGTGTGAGTTAAACCCAGGCTACATGTACCTACTGGCTGATCTTGATAAGTTCTTTTCAATCAACAAGTTTTCCAAAACCTTGCACATACAGCTTTATTCAATTTTTAGGAAAGAAACCAAACTGCTATCTTGTTTAATGTAAGTGCATATCTGGCTACAAGTTCCTACCAACTGATCTTAGTATTGCATAGCAATGATAGTCCTGGATTCTGCACTCAGAACTGAGGGACCTAAGCAAATTTAGTGTTGATGCCAAAATATGGTATAAGCTTTTCCACTACAATATTTTAATGCTGTTACATGAACCTGTATTTACCCAGATCCTTCTAATAACTTTGCATTTATCCTTTTTAACCGTTTTCACTCAATGACGCTTTTTGAAGCCCGAGAAAAAAAGCTTTGAAAAACATTGTGGAAAATGAAGAAATTGGTTGTTACAAGCAATTTCTTCATCATGCATTATGTTTTCGACAACAAAAAACAGACTTTGAAAATTCCATGAATTATCAACTGTCATCTGCAACACTTTTGAATTTTGACAATCTAAAATTTTGTTGTCTGGTAATGGATTAAAGTATTTGCACCGAGCCTCTGAGATACATGAAAAAGCTATGAAAATGATGTTTAGCTGTTATATAGAACATGGTTATAGTAAATAATATATTGGTTTAACATACATAACAACATGAATATACTTAACCCTTGTCATGCTGAACCTTGAATATTCCGGTTTTAACAGGAGGTACAGATAAAGATCAGACTGCACATAATCTTAGTCTACAATCCTCTCTATCCATTTGAAACCAGAGTTGTTTATGAAATCAATTTTCAAAAGAAGTATTGACAACTGAACAACTAGTGCTACCAGTGCTTTCAGCCCTTTGATTTTTATACAATTCTGAAAATGGATTTATTCAGCATGACAAAGGTTAATAATGAAAATGAGTCCTTCTTAATATAAGCTGAACAATAGAAAAGTAAAAATTTCATCTTCAGGTTCAATTTCATCAACATGTTAGATTGAATTTTTATCTGATTGATTCTGATTACCCTTAATTTGACAATTCAACAAATTACCAGGTTAAAACATTTTAGACTGGTCCAAAATGAGAGAAGTTTCACACGAAATATTTTTATGTTTTTCTAATCTTTACCAATTTTCACACAACAATTTTTTAGACTGGTCAAAATTGAAAGAAGTTATAGACAATGATTTAAAGCTTATGACATTTTTAAAAACTTCCTTGTTTTTTTTTTTTTTTTCGGCAGAAAATATTGTGGATAATGAGGAAATTGCCTGTAACAATCAATTTCTTCAATTTCCACAATGTTTTCCAAATCTTTTTTCTCTAGGGGCATAAAAAAGCTGGACTGTGGAAATGGGTTAAAGGAAAAAAAAACATTGTGAGAAAGAAGGAAATGCTTCTTATAAGGCAATTTCTTAATCTTTAAAAATGATATCATGACCTATTTCCTCGAAAGTCATAAAAAGTAGGACTGCAGAGCTATGTATAAGAAGGGGAAACTGAATTCTAAAACCCTTTCCTTCTAAATAAAACCCTATGTTGTGGGTGCTCATTTAAATTGTCTAAAATAGAGTCAACATGGGTTAATGGCATTATTGTTGAAATATGTTATTCTAAAATCCAAATTACACTCTCTATCTTTAGCTCTGGGATTGATAGGGAAAAGTTTATTCTGCATTTAACCCATTCCTGTTTTAATATTTTTCAGACCTGTCCAAATTAAAAGGTTTTGCAGACGAAAATTTAGAGTGGATTTAATTTGAAAAATAACCATCCAATAGGGTAGAAAATATTGTAGAAAAAGAAAAAACTTCTTGTTACAATCAATTTCTTCTTTTCCCACAATATTTTCTCAAGTATAAAATCATAGCAACATAATATCCTGGGTTTGAATAGAAAAGGGTTAAGAGAATATAAGTTACATGTTTCTTACAATGGAAGACAAAAGCTACAAGGCATGACTGGATAGGAGTTGTTACTTCTGGTATTTACCTCATCAGTTCATCATGAAAGAGATATCATTGTGTGAGAATGAGTTAACCCTTGCCCACACTACAAAATTTTAGACTGGTGAAAGGAGTTGCATACAACATTCTTAAGATTATGATTTTTTTTTTACTTTTTGGATAGAAATGAAGAAATTGCTTGTTTCAAGCAACTACTTCATTTTCCAAAATGTTTTCCCCATTGCTTTTCTTGAAGTGGTCCAAAAGTGTCACTGTGTGGGAATGGGTTAAAGCAATGAGACGTGAATTTGTTAATAACCATAAATCAAGAAAAAATATAATTACTCAGCCTGTTGCCACAAAAACACAGATTGAAGAGTAGAGGAAAATAATTTCAGGAAACAATTGCCTCAAAAACTGAAGTTGCTAGTACAAATTCATGACACTGAATTTTTACAGGTCACACACGTTAGTTTACCAAACATGACTTCTCTAAAATGTTGCCATCATTTGGTTCAGAATATTCATCCTCAAAAGTCATTTGACCCATAAAGAAAATCGTTCTATACAGATAACCAAAACCTGACTCAAAAGCTTTTTTTCTTTTAACAAAGTTTGCGAAAACCATTATTTCTCTGTGTGACAAAATTCAGGATGGGTTAACAATGCAAAAATGGAGTTTGTGAGTAGCCCAAAAAAGGCAATTCAAATTCTGTAGTTTTATCTATGGGTTTGTAGAAAAATTTTGAAAGGCCCTATGCATTTAATCACAAGCTTTACGTATATATCTCTTTTGGATATAAAACTTGGACATATTTGAAACAAGATGTTTTCTACATAATTTCTTCAGTAATGAAGCAGGAAGTTGAGCGAAAGGGAAAATTTATAGATTATATGATCTATAAATTTGAAAAGGAAACAGGGACTTGGAGCAAAATTATTTATTGTATGTGTATAAACAGTAATTATGTACAAACAATAGATTGGTACTAAATCTTAAAATGACTTCTGTTGAAAGATGGAAGGGTCAATATTATATATAGAGAGACTATGTACAAAATTGACGGATTGCTGGGGGCAAAACAAAAGCCAATTGACCAATCAGATCATTTGTATAGACCTGAAGTTTACTCCAACATTTATGTAAATGATTTTAGTTGGTTTGTCAACAAAAACATTGTAATTACAGCTTTTTCAAGCTGTAGTTTAGACATTTAAGCCATCAACAAACAATTCATCTTTTATTTCATGTCCCTGACATATCTTACAAAATATTCTTTTTTATGTCGGAGGTCAGTGGGTGTTGCCAGCAATCTGTCAATAGCATGACTAAATGACTAAAATTTGTAATATGCACACTTATTATTGAAAACATATACTTTATGCTTTGCATCAAATATTATATACAATCAATCAAAAATCAACATAATATGAAACATGTAAAATAAGAATAAAAAAAAAAGGGGGTGGGTGCTTTTTCACAAGATGTTTCTGAATTCAGTAAGACTATTGTATATTTGTAAGTCATATACCCTTTGGGGAATAATGGAAAACTACCTTTGTCATAAATTAAAGCTAGGTGTGAGAGAGTGTGTAAATTTACATAAACAACAACCAAGAAAATAGCTTGTGAAACTGTTGTGGAAAATTGGTTGTAACAAGTTATTTCTTGATTTCTCACTTTTTGTCAACCAAAAAAGGACAAAATTGATTTTTTAAAATCAAATTTAAAATGTTGTCTGCAACTTCTTTCAATTTGGACCAGTCTAAAATTTTGTAATCTGGTGATGGGTTAATAGGAAGTTCAAAATATTAGGGTTTATCACATTAGTTACCATACTGTAGGTAATTCTTTCAAAAGTTTCGAATGACTCAGGTAGCAAAAGGGCATGGTCTCTGTTTCTATAATTATTCTAAACGTAAGGACTTTGGTCTATCTTTGTATCAAAGATCCAACAATAAAATCATGACAAAAAGAGTAAAGATTTAAAAAAATAAATGTCAACAATATAAGCACAACAGATATATGAAAATTCAAATAAACAAAATTAGCTAAATCAAAGCTGATTTCAGAGACACACAAGTGAATAAAGGCCCAACTGTTTCAAATCTGACTAATTAATCATTTCATTTAATGTTTCCACCATACAGATTTGTATCTGTTCCCTGACATGCCCTTTGACACAATTCTACTATATCCTCATGTACATATTTTACACATGTCGGTAAATCTGGTCCTTGATCAAAGTCCTCAAGTCACTGTACCCATACACCTTGGTCAGCTTGAGATGCACCTCTGAAATAGAAAAGATGTGCTTGTGAAACATGAATACCCTTGTTAATCAAAACCAGACAGCAGCATTTTAGATTGGTCCAAAATCAAAGAAATTGTATACCGAAATTTTTCATTGATGCAATTTAAAACTAGAGGCGCTTGAACGCCTGATTCTCTCCACCGGCCTGAATTTGCTTATCATTCCTGAAAATTTTGGTTGAAAACCATCCAGCTGTTTGCAAGAATAAGATTTTCAAAATTTCACTATATACCATATACGGAGACAAGGATCATTCTAGTGAAATTTGGTTGTAGTTCATCAATTGGTTTCTTAGAAGAAGATTTTTGAATGTTTCATCAAAAACGGAAATAATCCCCACCCATTTAAGCCATGTTGTTCTTCCGATCAAAATTCTATGAAGAAATCTGATAAAGGGTCACCAAATGATCATTTCTGTAAAATTTGGTTGAAATCCACCAATTGTTTTCTGAGAAGAAGGTTTTTGAAGGTTTCACCATATATGGAAATAAGCCCTGTCCATTAAAGCCATGTTTTTCATCTGACCAAATTCTTTGAAGGAATCTAATAAAGAGATCCTTGAAATCTGTTCAGTACTTTAGGAGATGAAGATTTTTAAAGGTTTCACCATTCAAGCCATGTTTTTCATCCGATCAGAATTCTTTGAAGGAATCTGATAGCTGTGAAATTTGGTTAAATTTTTTCTGAGGAAAAGATTTTTAAAGTAAAAGTTTATGGACGGATGGATGGAGGCATGGATGGATGGAGGCACAGACAGATACAATGCCGTGATAATAGCTCGCTGGCTTTCAGCCAGTGGAGCTAAAAATGAATGGAACGTAACCAAAATTGAATGTACACATTATTGATTGATACCAAATGTACATGTGAGAAAATCGAATCAAATTCATCCAGTGGTTTAGAAGAAAATGGATGGACATGAATAAGCTACAGACTGACTTGAGGACTGATAAGCCAATAAGCTGTCTCCTATATACCCCCAGAGTCCAGGATTCTTCTTATCCCAAAAATTTAGGACATATGATTAAAAGAATATCAAATCTACATTTCGAGGGGTAACTCCAATACTATTCTTAGTGTCTATATATTGTACAGTCACTTAGACCAGTATCACAGATAGACCTCAATTTATAAGATATCTACTTTAACAAACAAGTCATCTAAATCCGATCAAAACTAAGCAAAATCTTTTTGTAGTGAGATCATAGATGACTTGTTTAATAAATCAGGTTTTAAAGACTACTCATTCAATATTCTCTTTATCAATGGGTCAGCGCGAAACAGTTGTAACTGCCTATAAATATATAGGCAGTTACAACTGTTTCGTGCTGACCCATCGATATATGATGAAAAATAGTCAATACAAGATAAAGCTTGTAATCTCCATAATACATACCAAAGAACTTTGGTCGAAGGGTCTTCTTTTCCAGTCTGTAGGTGTCATATCCGAGACATTCACCTCGTACAATATTACCAGCAAAGGTAAGATCTGTTAGTTTTGGGGTCACCACTTTGTAGTCACGACGGACAACTTCTACCTTGGGCATGTAGTATCCTCTCTGAAAATAGAGTTCACTCTTTCCTGTACAAACCAGGAATTTAATGTTGCTGTGATTTTATATTTAAGAAAACATAGTTTAAAAAAGAAGAAATTGTCTGTAACAACCCATTTCTCCTATTCTCAAAATATTTCTACCACATATGATGGTTTCATTTCAAATTGCATCCAATTTTCATTGTTTGCAACCTCTTTCAATTGACCAATCTGCAAAATCAAATAAGAGGCCCATAGGGCCTTATCGGTCACCTGGGTCCAAAGAGCACAATAACAGATAAAAGTCAACCAGATGATGCTAAATACCAAATTCAAATCTCTAGGCCTTTCTGTTTGGAAGAAGATTTTTCAAAGTTTTCACTATATAAGCCTATGTTAAACTTGTGATGTCCGGCAACAGGTTAGTTCTGACCCTTGGGCCATAATTTATACAATTTTGATAGAGGTCCACCAGATGATGCTAAATGCCAAATACCAAATCTCTAGGCCTTTCTGTTGGGAAGAACATTTTTAAAATTTTCACTGTATAACCCCGTGTTAAACTTGTGATGTCCGAGGGCAGGCTAATTCTGGCCATCTTGATAGAGGTCCACCAGATGATGCCACATACCAAATATCAGAGCTGCAGGTCTTTTGGTTTTTAAAGTTGTCACTATGTAAGCTTATGACCCCCCACAGCTAGGCCATTCTTTGACATATTTATTTTTCTTGTAAAAACTTTATAGCCCTTGCTCTTAAGACTCTAAATACCAAATGTGAATCTACTCTAACAGCCTGTTCATGACAAAAAGATTTTTAAAGATGTACGTTTTTGGGCCACTTGTGTTACATGTGTTACGAATATCAGAACTTTAGTTCTTTTGGTTTGGTAGAAAATTTTCAAAGTTGTCACCATGTAACCTTATGCCCCCCCCCAACGACCACTTCTCTAAACAAGAGGGCCGTTGGCCCTGGGGCGCTCACCTGAGATAAAGGCTCTTTTTCTTTCAACAGTCTAATTTCATGTTAAGGTTAGGATTATGAAACAAGTGGGCCACAATTACATATAAAGACTATGAACCTGGGAATCCAAAAGTCCAAATTACAAATTCCAAGGCTTAAGTGACGATTTGAAAGAAAGAAAAAACTTTTTCCATGGGTTATAATTTCAGAAATAAAAAAGAAGTCTGTAAACTTATGCTTCATGCCTATACCCCCCCCCCTGGGGCTCCGCCCCTGGAGACCCGAGGATCATAATTTTAGCTATTTTGTAAGAGGTCAATAAACTGATGCTTCATGCAAAATATCAAGGCTGTACGCCTTCTGGGTCAGGATAGGAAGATTCTTAAAGATTATTTTGAAATTTCACTTTTGTTGCCATGGCAACCAGAGTTTTTAACGGATTTCAATTCTTTTAGCTTATTTTAAGGGGGACCACCTAAGGAACATTTCTGCAAAATGTGGTTCAAATTGGCCCTGTGAATTGGGAGGAGATGTCATTTAAAAAATTGTTCTTTAATTCTATGTAAACCCCACCCCCCTGGGGCTCCGCCCCTGGGGACCCGAGGATCATGATTTTAGCTTTTTTGAAAGAGGTCAATATACTGATGCTTCATGCAAAATATCAAGGCTCTACGCCTTCTGGGTCAGAAGGAGAAGATTTTTTTAGATTATTTTAAAATTTCACTTTTGTTGCCATGGCAACCAGAGTTTTTAACGGATTTCAATTCTTTTAGCTATTTTTGAAGGGGACCACCTAAGCAACATCTCTGCCAAATTTGGTTCAAATCGGCCCAGTGGTTTGAGAGGAGATGTCATTTAAAAAATCGTTCTTTATTTCTATATAAACCCCACCCCCCTGGGGCTCCGCCCCTGGGGACCCGAGGATTATAATTTTAGCTATTTTGAAAGAGGTCAATATACTGATGCTTCATGCAAAATATCAAGGCTCTATGCCTTCTGGGTCAGGAGGAGAAGATTTTTAAAGATTATTCTAAAAATTCACTTTTGTTGCCATGGCAACCAGAGTTTTTAACGGATTTCAATTCTTTTAGATATTTTTGAAGGGGACTACCTAAGCAACATCTCTGCCAAATTTGGTTCAAATCGGCCCAGTGGTTTGAGAGGAGATGTCATTTAAAAAATCGTTCTTTATTTCTATATAAACCCCACCCCCCTGGGTCTCCGCCCCTGGGGACCCGAGGATCATAATTTTAGCTATTTTGAAAGAGGTCAATATACTGATGCTTCATGCAAAATATCAAGGCTCTATGCCTTCTGGGTCAGGAGGAGAAGATTTTTAAAGATTATTCTAAAAATTCACTTTTGTTGCCATGGCAACCAGAGTTTTTAACGGATTTCAATTCTTTTAGCTATTTTTGAAGGGGACCACCTAAGCAACATCTCTGCCAAATTTGGTTCAAATCGGCCCAGTGGTTTGAGAGGAGATGTCATTTAAAAAATCGTTCTTTATTTCTATATAAACCCCACCCCCCTGGGGCTCCGCCCCTGGGGACCCGAGGATCATGATTTTAGCTATTTTGAAAGAGGTCAATATACTGATGCTTCATGCAAAATATCAAGGCTCTATGCCTTCTGGGTCAGGAGGAGAAGATTTTTAAAGATTATTTTAAAATTTCACTTTTGTTGCCATGGCAACCAGAGTTTTTATCGGATTTCAATTCTTTTAGCTATTTTTGAAGGGGACCACCTAAGGAACATTTCTGCCAAATTTGGTTCAAATCGGCCCAGTGGTTTAGGAGGAGATGTCGTGTAAAGAAATTGTTGACGGACGACGCACGCCGGACGGACGCCGGACAAAAGACGATCTCAATAGCTCACTTGAGCACTACGTGCTCAGGTGAGCTAAAAAAGTTCTTGAACAATTTTAGGCAAAGGACTAAAGACTCTTAGTAACCAAATATGTAACCATTTTGCCCCTTTTTTGTCCATTATGGGGCCCTGTGGGGAGAAAACTCCAAGACGTGTACATCAACCCATAGGGATGCTTCCTGCCAAGTTTGGTTCATCTCCACTCAAGGGTTCTTAAGATGAAGTGGAAAATGTAAAAAGTTAAGGCATGACAATGGACAAAACACAATCGCAATAGGCTACCATGACTTTGGTCAGGTGACCTAAAAAAGACTATGTGGGAAGAATCTTTGAGGGATACAAATTCAAAAGTTACAAAGACTTCCCAATTTTTCTTCATTGGTCTCCGTTATATTGTATCTTTGGTTTGTGAATGCACTCTTAATCATTGCATTTCTTATATTTAAGCCTTACCAGTAAACAAAAGTTTCGATTAATCTAAGGTTAAAAAATTCCAGATGAATTTCAAATTGTATTTAAATCGAAAATTAAGTATCCCATAGGGTAGAAGTTAGGGTAATTTTTCCTTGCACCACATCTCTCTATTTCAGGGACGTAATATCAATTTTTGTACCTGTCCTGCAATTAAGGGAATAATATAACCTTAGTCTCTTACACATCTTGCAATATATGCAAAGACACTTACAATAAAAGATTCCTTCAGTTTAAAGCATAGCAGCTATAAACTATATATATGGTTTTATAAGAATAAATAGAAGTTCTGAAATCCATCCGTCAACTGTCCTTCAGGTGACGGCATCCCACCTTGTTTCCATAACTTGCTTGAATCAAGCACGTGTATGACAATTTTGCACAAAATGCATGAATGACAGTTGAATGATAGTTTTAGGACCATCACCCACAGATTGTTCAGAAAACCTCATATGATAAGGGGTTTCATGGTTTAGTGTTTGCTTAGAAATTCCGTCAGGTTTAGAAATAATTTTAAGGGGAATCTTTTGACCGGAAACTTATGCACGTGGGGCGTTCGATTTCCCCTACTTTTTGGAAAAGGGAATAATATTCTCGGATAAGAGAAAAATGAAATGTAATTATTTGAAATGCAGATCTGCCATTTTTAAATACATTTTTAACCCTCTGGTTATCTTCAAAATGTGTTTTTGGTAATTTTGAATAAGATTTTGCACAAAAACACATCTTATATGCAGCTCTGTGTCGTTTGTTATAAACATGGTTTGGTTTTAATTACCGCTCAAAATTTAGTAGGCCTTATGGTACCAGTCTAGGATACCAGGTAAAAATATAATTATCAGTCAATGTCATCCTTTATCACTAACATTAGTGATTTGGCTTTTCCTACGGTAAGTTTCCTGAATGGATTTACTTTTTCAAATAGTACGAGAAATTTCAAATAGTACGAGAAATTTATGAACCAAATTTTTGCGTTGTTGTCCAGTTCCTAGAAGCAAAGAAAAAATTCTGTCCAGTTCCTAACTGCAATAGCAAGCCTTCTTTTCCAATATTTCTTTCAAGTAGTTTCATTCCAAGGCAGATATAAGAGCAAGATTTTCTAGTAAAGGCAGTGCTCCAGATAATTTCAAGAGGCGTCAGCACTGTACTGATCCAAATATTTTAAATCAGTACTTGATATGAGGATCAGTACCAGCATACTTTCAGTATCAAATAAATAGAAGGAATATCAAATTTCGTTTCTTTCGTTTATTAAGTAACCTTTTAAACAAAACTGAGCACTTTAACCAATACAGAGATGGTTAACATTTCCACCATAATGTTAGATTATAGCAAGAACACTGGAACTTTTCTATGTAGCAAATTGATCGTAATCAAAGCAATTGTCCTGATTACATATCATACTAAAAGTATTTTATATAAACAGGTCAATTTCTCATCAAACATTGAATTACAGTCAGTAACTGCAAATCAAAATCTGTGCTATAGCTCTGTTTGAATAAAATACCAGACGGTACTTTCTACAATTTTACATTCTACTCAGCAACAAAACTTTTAATTTATTTTCATTTCGATTTTGTATCACAAATTTCATTTAATTAAGCAAGAAACCATTTCTATCCAGAATCATCGCTGATTTCTCGTTTCAAACAGATGTCCAAACCGGTGAGAACGAAACTGCTGTGAGTAAATCAATATATACGTATCACGCCCTAAACATACCATGCCTTCGAAAATGTTTCTCCACGATGGAGCAAACAATTTCCTCTATAACTGGTCCTATTATTTCTTCTGGCTTTGGGAGGGATTTGTCAGTAGACAACTGAAAAAAAACTCATCAAAGTTTTCTGTCTCGACATTTTGCGATGTAGTCAGTCGGAAAGTCTGGTTTCACATCACTCTCGATTTAAATTTGAAAGAGATTCAATGCCGGGTACCAGCCTTGTTGACAAAAAAATTCCCACGGCCTGCATTCCAATGTCACGGAAAGAGACAGTAAGTCGATCGGTAATTAGGGCTAGACCGGTATCGCCGTTGACTTTAAAGCCGGCTTTATTGAAGTCGACAGTGGTACCAGTCTATAATTAGGGTCCGCAATAACATAGTAACGGGGATTTTCGGCAATGTCGGAAATAGCCGAGTGATTACGTGAAATGCTACAAGAGGAAGTTCCCTTTTGTTTACGCGTTCGTACCTAATAATGTCCGTACACATGATTAACGGTCTGTAACTTGTATGGCAATTCGCTGAAAAATATGCGTAACCAGCAAATTTACGTCCGTAAATTACAGAAAAACGGACCTTATCTGGAGCACTGTTAAGGGTTAAGTTTAGTTCAAAGAGTTGCTGAGATTCATGTGGCTCCAAAGATTTCAAATTCAACAAGAGTACCATAGTCACAATAAATGCCTCCACATTTAGGTAAATTTATCTTGGACTCAGCCTGAATTGGTAAAAACCTGATAATATGCAAAAGGTCAGGTGACTAGGATCATTCTGTAGAAAAATCATGCAATTCTATCCTGAAATGGAGGAAGAGTCTGCAGCGTCTTTCAATCTAGACCAGTCCAAAATTTTGTTGTGGGAATGTGTTAACCAAGATGTGGACTGACAGACTAATTGCCTGTCTGACAGATTTAGGGACAGATGGAAAGAGAAGATGACACCAATATACATCCACCTTGTAAAATTGATATATGTCACACTCAGACTCGTACTAACTTACTGAGTATTTAGCAATCAGATCTGCAAATGTTTTGGGTGGACTCATGGTCTTCCTGTCTAGATCCATAATGAAACATTCTCTGTCATCATTGTCCACAATGACACTCAGGTTCTGAAATAAACATACCATATAACTTTCATTACTGAGTTTTATGCCACCTGAGTTCTTTTCAATAAATTGAGCCGAGCTCACTAATACAATCATCAAAACTCAAGTTAAACAGCATCTCTCAATTGGCATAGAATAAATTTCATTGACACACATAAAATTACATTTTCAACTTATCTGTTACAAAACTTAAGATGTTGACAAAACTTGCAGATCTGACAATTCAAAAAGGTATCTACAATATATGGCTTCTTCGACAAATGATCAATGCATACATGTTTACGCTCATTTTAAGTTCTGCACAGCTAAAACTCCTTTCTCAACCTCCAGATTAACCAATCCTGGCTGTCAATCAAATCATCAGTCAACTAATGAAATCATTTGCTTAGACCAGAAGTGAGTTTTGAAATCAAACGTTGCCCATCATTTTTGTTAAGCTTTTTTGTTTGTTTGGCGACACAAACATCTTAAACAGTCAAGCTGTAGTTACAATGTTTAGGTTGCCAACCAACTATTCAATTTTTTTGTTACATGCTACTGGCCATATATTTTGCAGAAAACATCATAAAAAATTGAAGCGGAACTTCCTGGCTGAGTCAGCAGGCTTGGCCAAAGGAGTAAGAGGGCAGGGCCAGCAATTGGTCAATTGAGAGCAATATCTTATATCATCCTAGAGTCTATCTGTCTGGTATTACAAGACATTGTCCCAGTTGAATTAGAAAAAGAATCCCAGATAAATACAACAGACCTTGTGGAAGTCATGAATGATGACAGAACTCTTGCATTCATCAAATTTAGGCACTTCAATCTTCTCAACTTCCTCTTCCAATTTGATTTCCACATCTTCAATGACAGTTCCACACCAGTTCCAGTTTTTCCTTGGTTGGTTTTTCTGTGTCATTGCCTTTGGCATGGTTTCTTGATACTCAATTTTCAGGTGAGCACCTTTATGCTGTAACAAGACAACATCAAACTTTAACCCTTGTCATGATGGACCCGAAATATTTCTGGTTTGGCAGGAGGTATATACAGAAATCAGTCTGCACAAATGCAAAAACTACAGACCAGTCCAAAATCAAGGAAATGGCAGACAACCATATAAAGTTGATGAAATCTTAAAATCTCTGTCTTTTGAGGAAGAAAACATTGTTGATTATGGAGAAATTGCTTGTAATAAGCAATTCTTCATTTTCCACAATGTTTTCCAAATCTTTTATATTGAGGGGAGTTTAAAGTTTTATTGTGTTCGAAAGGGTAAAACCTATTACAACATGTATTACCTAACAACAAAAATTTCTCTTGTCCAAATTTAAAGAGGTTTAAAATGTTTTATAAAAATTTATTCAGTTTCTTGAATTCTAACACATCTTTTGTCTCTTAAGTAAGAAAATGTAGATAGTAGTCCTAGTAGGTAGTGTAGAAATTTATTCATTTCCCACAATGTTGAGATTGAAAAAGATAGAGTTAAGGAATTTCTCCTTTTTTCATGTGTTTTTAACCCGTATGACACTTATTTTCCCCCTTAAACATATATGTACTTAAAAATGTCATTTGAAACCTCTTTTAATTTCATTCAGTAAAATTTTTCCTGGAGTTTACTGAAAGTCTGCATTGTTTCGGAAAGTAGATTAACACAATACCAAACAGCAGAATTTTAGACTCCAAAAAGTTGCAAATGACAACTTATAGATGATCGAATTTTAAAATCTTG
This sequence comes from Fragum fragum, assembly GCA_946902895.1. NCBI lineage: Eukaryota > Metazoa > Mollusca > Bivalvia > Cardiida > Cardiidae > Fragum > Fragum fragum. Next base: position 6,417,916 of record OX336379.1, on the reverse strand, counting down.
TTGTTAGGGTAGAACACATAGTAGGTAATGAAGAAATTGCTTTATACAAAAATTTGTCCAAATTGGGATTGTGTGATCAGAGGCTAAATACACTCCTAACCCTAATACATCATATCAACCCTTATCAAACTGAATCAGGAATATTCAAGATTTGTCAGGGAAGTAGAATAGATAAGTCTGCACATAAGTACATTAATACATGTAATAAGGAAAAAAAGTACATTAATACATGTAATAAGGAAAAAAAGTACATTAATACATGTAATAAGGAAAAAATTGAGTCATGAAGACTGGAAGGAAGGAATGATCAGGAAATAGGCACTTGAGGATTGTGATATACACAGTACATGTATGAATAGTTTCACCCACTCACAGGACTAAATGTAGCCCAGTTGTAAGCTGGTAGGGCTCCTAATAATAGGGTCCCAGGTTTGATCCGTAGCTGCAGGGAATATCCTTTCTGACATTTGTCTTCAAAAAGGGATGGCTAATTGTTAACGGGTAATTGTAAATCGAAGTGGCAAGAGCAGCTGCTGGGTTGGAAAAGGATATCCTGATAGTATAGGTATGAAAAGTAACAGGAATCCATGCTCAAACTGCCACATATGACTGAAATACTGTTAGAAGAGTGAGCTATTGTGATCAACTTTTGTCTGGTGTCCGTCACACATGTGCCATGTGTCGTCCTTCTCCTCCCAAACAAAAGGGTCAGTTTGAACCAAATTTGGCAGATATGTTCCAAAGGTGGTCCCCTTTACAAATAGCTAAAAGAATTTAAATCCTTTGAATACTCTGGTTACCATGGTAACAAAAGTGAAATTTTAAAAATCTTCTTCTCATGACCAAAAGGCATACATGACCCTTGGTATTTTGCATGAATCATCAAAGTTGCTAAAATCATTACCCCCAGGTTGCCAGGTGCAGAGTTCCAGAGGGGTTGGGCAAATATTGAGATGAAGTTTAATCTTAAAATGACACCTTCTCCCTCACTAATGGACTGATTTCAACCAAATTTGGCTGAAATGTTCCTTAGGTGGTCCTCTTTAACAATAGCAACAAGATGTGTTTGTGAAATACCATGTTTCCGAAACAGGATTTCTTTAGAAACGGGTGATTTTCATTGTTTTTTTACTTTGTTTCAGGGAAAAGGGTTAAAAATTTAGGTTAGGATTATGAAACAAGTCGGCCACAATTACATATAAAGACTATGAACCTGGGGATCCAAAAGTCTAAATAACGAATTCCAAGGCTCAAGTGCTGATTTGAAAGAAGGAAAAAACTTTTTCCATGGGTTATAATTTCAGAAATAAGAAAGAAGTTTGAGAACTGATGCTTCATGCCTATACCCCCCCTCCCTCCTGGAGTTCCGAGGATCATGATTTTAGCTATTTTGTAAGAGATCAATATACTGATGCTTCATGCAAAATATCAAGGCTCTACGCCTTCTGGGTCAGGAGACGAAGATTATTTTGAAATTTCACTTTTGTAGCCATGGCAACCAGATTTTTTAAACGGATTTCAATTATTTTAGCTAATGGAACTAGAGGATCATGATTTTAGCTATTTTGAAAGAGGTCAATATACTGATGCTTCATGCAAAACATCAAGGCTCTGGGCCTTCTGGGTCACAGGGTTCGTGCTGCCGATCGCCATTGTCGCTAAATGCGACAAAAATAAAATTCTGGCGCAAGTTAATTTCATTTTGCGAAAGTTCGTGGCGCCAAAATAAAATATGAAAAGTTTTCATATATTAAATACTTTTACTTTGACTAATCTTCGGAAATCAAGGCCGAGGGCTTAGAGTGTATAATTGCTCAAAGGCTTGTATATCGGGTCAATTATGTCATCTAGTCTGACACAAGACTGACTCATTGTCAAATTTAATTACAGTTCTTATAGACAGCATATCAGGTTAATGAAATGTGCTCATTGGTTGGCGGGTTGTATTGATTTTGTGTTGAGGGCGTGACTTAGTTTTAGGGATGACTAGATCAAACTTCCATGATGACGGCTATCAGAGAATACATCAGAAGACCTCATTTATCACGCAAAATTAGCTCTCTTTCACATAAATGTAATTAAACTGGCCAAAATATGCCTTTTCTTGATGAATACAATTGCCGTATTCGTGCATATTTTCGTATATTTCTGCTGACAGTTTCAGTCAGTTTCTAATCTCGGCACCGCTACCGCCAATCCTTGCTAAAACACTGAATCAGCATTCCTGGGTTATAAGAAGGATATTCTGATGAGGGTAGTTTGTCGAAATTCGACAGAAATTTCAAGATTTCTACTGTCCTTAAAGCAGACGAACTTTTTTTTTGTTCATTCGTACCCAAGAATGTTCATCCTTAAACCTATTTATTTTTAAAATACAGATGTCTACGTTATTCTATTATCAAATCAAGCATATTATATAAGGCTTATTACTATTTCCTTTTCTCTATTTTTCTCATCAAAGTCTCAATTTTCTAATCAAAGTACTGAAAGCACTGAATGAAGATGAGTCATCTCATTGTAGGTGTATGACTTAGCTACATTCATTCAAGACTAAATTAAGAATTAATTACCATGTTTACAACATCTTTAATATTTATATTGTTTATTTTACAACATATAAGTTGAGAAATAAATGTGCAGTTAAAAAATGTTCGACTTTGGCACTAACTACTTCTCGATTTGGCCCCAACTTTTTTCATTTGGCCCCAACTTTTTTCATTTGGCGAAAGTGATGGCGACAACTTTTTTCTAGCCAGAGCTAACCCTGGGGTCAGGAGGAGAAGATTTTTAAAGATTATTTTAAAATTTCACTTTTGTTGCCATGGCAACCAGAGTTTTTAACAGATTTCAATTCTTTTAGCTATTTTTGAAGGGTACCACCTAAGGAACATTTCTGGCATATTTCCTTCAAATTGGCCCAGTGGTTTGGGAGGAGATGTCATTTAAAGAAATTGTTGACGGACGACCCACGTCTAACGACGCACAACAGACGACGAACAGACGCCGGACAAAAGGGGATCACAATAGCTCACTTGAGCACTACGTGCTCAGGTGAGCTAAAAATGTTTAGTTGGCAGGTTAAGTTTTTGAATAACATTTTATGGAAAAGGGTTAAAATTTTGACCTTGACCTTGATGAAATGACATTCCCCAGTGGCACCTTGTTGAGACCTATCTACATACCAAATATTAGCATTGTAACTTTATTAGGGATGAAGTTATAGGAAAATTGGTAGGTTAAGTTATGCAGACAGACAGACAGATGGACAGACAGACGGACAATATGCCCCGATCTATCGATACGGGTGCATAAAAATTATAGAGATCTAGTGGAAGAACTCTGATTACCATGGCAATGACAGTTAAATCTTCAGAAATCTTCTGCAGTCGTAACCAAGTTGGCCTTCAGCCTTGATATTTAGCATGAAGCATCAGTTCGACTTCTTTCATATTTCTAAAATTATTGCACATAAATCCAGATGGAGGAAATGAGTTCTCCTCCTTTTATATTAGTCCTTAAGCCTTGGAACTTGTCATCAAGACTTTGGGATCCCCAGGTACAGAGCCTCTATACGTATAAAGTATGGTCAGGCCCATTTTTATCATAATTCTAACCCTAACATTCAATTATACTGTTGAAAGAAAAAAAGCCTATGTCTTAGGAGAGTGCCCCAGGGCCAACAGCCCTCTTGTTAGCTAACTGAGCACAAGTGCTAATGCGAGCTATTGTTGTCACCCTTCGTCTGGCATCCATCCGTCGTCAGTCGTCTGTCAACATTTCCTTCAACAAAATCACCGAGTAAATTTCAACCAAATTTGAAAGAAAAATTCCCCAATAAAATAGCTAAAAGAATTGAAATCTGTGGAAACTTAGGTTGCCAATAATTGGCAATTACCTGAGTGTGTAAAATAGGCGTACTCACTTTAAATCAAACAGAAAGACCTTTACTCCCTATTTCAAGATAGATAAACACTAGTAATTATCCTTTAACTAGCTCAGTCAGTTCAAACCAAATGGGCATCCAAAAGGATTCATACTTGTGACCTACTTTCATAACAGATGGCCACACCACTTGGCCAAGCAAGCTATTATATATCAGAAATACCTTATGAACCATGTATTTATATAAGTACACTCCACCAATTATCCCTGCTGCCAGTACCATCAGGGCTAGGACAAGAAGGAAGACATTTACACATCTTCTGGTTCTCATGCTAGGCAGTACATCAACATGGATGGTCCTTGCCCCATCATCTGTGGATTCTGGTGCCTAGAAATGGGAGAGAAGTTTGAGTTAAATTTTACAAGAAGGCAAATGGAGCTTTAACCCTTTCCCGTTATTTGAAATTTAAGACTTGATTGGTCAATAAACTGTTAAAGGCCTTGACACTTAAGATTTGTAAACTTTGACTCTTCACTCTGTTTATAATTAATGAATACATCAGAAAATGTTGTTGGACAAGCATTTTCCCCGCAATGTTTTCATTAAATATACTTAAGTCAGATCTTATGATATTGCAGTAAAGGTTACCAGTACAGTCCCAGAAACATTTAAGTTTCCACAAAATAATTAAAGATTTGGGCCAGTGGTGTTGAAATACAAATTTTCAAAGACTTGATGTGTCAAAAAAATATATCCATTCCCTTTATTTTGAATTTAACTAGAGGCGCTAGAGTGCCTGATTTGCTCCACATTGAAATTACTTACCATTCCTGAGAAATTTGGTTGAAAACCATCCTGCAGTTTGCAAAAATAAGATTTTCAAAATCTCAATATATATTTTATATATGGGCACAAGTCTCCCCTCTCCGAAGCCATAACTTTTATCAAGCTTTCACCATATATAGAAATTAGCCCCGCCCATTAAAGCCATGTTTTCTGTCCTTTCAAAAAGTTCACCCAAGGATCAATCCAGTGAAATTTGGTTGAAAATCCATTGGTTTCGGAGAAGAAGATTTTCTAAGTTTTCGCCTTATATTGAATTTAGCCCCGCCAATTAAAGCCATGTTTTCATCCAATCAAAATTCTTGAAGTTCTGATAAAGGGTCACCCAATGAGCATTCCTGTAAAATTATGTTGAAATTCATCAATTGGTTTCTGAGAAGAAGATTTTTAAAGGTCGTTCTAACAATATATCAAGGCATTTGAGGCAAAAAATTGCCTCCAATTTGCAAATGAAGTATTTCTGAGATTTGACCTTGTGACTTAGTTTTTTACCTCATGTGACCCAATATTTAACTAGTCTTAGGTTTGATGGAAAAAAAAACAGTCTGACCAAGTTTCAAGCCAGGAGAAGTCTAAACAAATTATTAACAGTTGTGAAACATCAAACTTTATTGATTTCCAGTTAAGTTTCAGTGTTTATACTAGGATTTGAAGAATGTGGGGGATTTAAACCCAGAATCTACACAAGTGATAAATATTTGGTATTTAATGCTCTTTGTTTACAGAAAAAATCCCCTACCAATGTTGAAATTATTGGTGACCTTTGAAAAAAGTGGGGGAATCATTAATGTGAGGAGACACATCTTCAATCTCAAATACAATAACAATTTTCTTTTATATTTGCTGTTCTGGTTATTCCATTTTCAGTCTGTTATAGGATGCTTATATCGTATTGTTACATATTTCTTTAAATCTTAAGAATTTTGATAAAGTTACTATACAGCTGGTACTCACGTTCTAAGCAAAAATTTTTTACATTGGTCCAAAATGAAAGGAGGTGCTGATGACTATTTCAAGTTGATGAAATTATAAATATATTTTTCGTCGTTTTAGACAGAAAACATTGTGTAAAATGAAGAAATGGCTTAATACTTACACCTTCTTCGTTTTCCACAATGTTTAAAAGCTGTCAAAAAAGGAGTGTTTTTTAGGAAATAAGTATTATTTTCTTGGTTTCTCTTTTTCATCTCTGCATCTACTGATTGAATTAACCCTTTCCTATTTTTGGAAATTTTAGACTGGTCCAAATTGAAAGAGGTTGCAGATGACAATGAAAACTTGATGCCATTTGAAATGAAACCATCCTATGTGGTAGGAAATATTGCGGAAAAAGGAGAAATTGCTTGTTACAAGCAATTTCTTCTTTTTCCACATTGTTTTCTCAAGTATAAAATCACAGAAACGTAGATCCCGTATTTGAACGGGAAAGGGTTAAAGTTATTTGTAAATGAGAGCCTATACCCAGCCACAAAGCAATAATTACACTATACATAATTACCTTTTTACCCAAGTCTCCATTATTTTACTATGATACCAATTTACTGAAGTTGTTATTTACAAAAGTTACTATCACCCCACCAGAGCTACAGAGGGTGTGATTAGTATATTTAGATCTAAATATTTCACCAATACTGCCATTGTCTCAAAGAGACAATTCATATGTGTACCAACAACATATAGTTTTGTTGAGAAATAAGGGTTTTGGAATGTTGTTAGGTATCTGGTCCGTTCGCCCTAAATATCCTTACGCCCTGGGCCTGTTCGCCCTGGGTCCGTTCGCCCCAAAAGTGGGTTCGTTCGCACTATTTTTATATGTTCGCCCCCTTTTTAAAATGAGTATGACTTTTAGTATATTTGTTTCAATTCGCTGTAATGTTTATATTTGTATGGACCCGAACCACTTATTGTAACTGAGTTAGAGACAATATTTAATATTGTATTTGTTTAAGTATTTGAAAAAGTTTTTTTATAATACATTTGTTTCAAAATGCACAATTTTAAAGATAATTAAATCAAATGTTGTTTAAAATTGCATATTTCTGTTGTTATTCAAAATGGAAAACGTCCGAATTTTTTGATTATATACTTAAATAGCGCACACTTAAATATCAATCAGCGCCCAATTCAAGTGTAAGTTATCAATTAAGTGTTGTTAGAAATCAAACTCGTTCTTTAATTATGATAGAAGCTTTTGATTATTTTTGGTGCGTTTAATTTGTTAACCCAGTCTGCATTCCTTTAATATTTATGTTTTACCGTTTGTGAATACTTGAAGTGGATTAAAGTAAAGGAATGTATGTAAAGTCATGCTGTGTGGATATACCTATATTTTGGATTTTGTGACAAACTTCATTTTTGAATTAATTAAAGTGATAATGTCAAGTTTGTTCAAAGCGTATTGGGGATTAATTACTTTAAATTGCCACCTGTAATGATCCGAAATTTTGTCTGAATATGAGTTGAAAGAACTACCTTACATATCCTAAACATCTCTTAAAGGGAAAAAAAATGTTTCAAAGAATCTTTTATTGGAACAGCTCATGATGATAATGAAATTGAAATATAGGGCTAACAAACCTGGGGCGAACGGGAATTAGGGCGAACGGGAATTAGGGCGAAAAGTATTTAGGGCGAACGTGAATTAGGGCGAACGGACTCGGATTCATGTTGTTACCCCCCCCCTCTTTATCTAGACCTTTGCTACACAGTTATTCCATTAGTCTGACTAGACCCATCTAGCCACCCTCCTCCGTCCTTTTTCACCTATTTTAATTAGGGCTGACTATCGGTTTAAAAAAATCACTATCGCAATAGTTTTACAATCGCAGTTTTGATATCGTGATACTATCACTATCGTCAGAAATCAATCATGATATATCACAATACTATCGGTATATGTTACTTTGTTTATTTTCTATGTTAATCTCTATAAATAGCATAGTCTACAGGCCACTCTTTTTTTATCTATATTTTCACCTTTCTTTACGAAGCCAAAATGGTCCCAACACGGGCCTTAGCGACTTTGTTTTTTTCACAATCTCGAAATTTGCAGCCATGTCAGACGCCAAAAATACGTAAAACAAAATAACTCGATTAGTGTGCTCGAAATGAGTAATTAATTATCGTAATTAATCGAATATCATTTATGAATGACTTTTTTTCATTTTTCGGCAATTTTAGCATTGTGAATTAATAAAACATTGATAACAAGCTTTAACTAAACGTGCTTTGGAATTTTTGAGGACCTTTTCACTTCATAAATTGAAAGTTGAAAATCAATTCCTAAACCAAAACGGAGTACGGAAGAAACACAAATCATATGTACCTATCACGTGGTTTTAGAAAGTGAAAGTAGGATAAGTTACACAGAAAACTCTTTCTCTCTCTCTCTTTTTTAACCCAAGAGACCAAGAAAACATTGAATTTTGGTGTAAGCAAGCTTTGAATATTTACTATCGAAACTATCGATATTTGAACAAACAATCGCGATAGTTATCGATGTCAGGGAATTGCAATCGATACATCGATATCGTGACTGTCACTATCACAATACATCAACCTATCGATCCATCGTTACTTCCCTAATTTTAATGTGGGTTTACTTAGAAATGGTAAGAGTTGATAGTTTTGACAATCATTTGTATGCCATGTAGGATACTACTATGGCCCATGTTTGAGAGTAAATTGGTCATAATCTCAAGAAAAAACAAAAACTCACACACGGAGAAAAAAAGACCAAAATGATCAGTTACCCTCTAGAATCAGTTCAAATGACATACATCAAATCTTTATATATATATATATATATATATATAACTTTACTACTTCATCTCCTTAGTCGCATTTTCATTATTACGTAAAAAGAATGAAAAATTAATGAAGATTGGCCTTGTGAATACAGTCTAGTCGTCTAAAACCATACCAATGGAACAAAAGACTCGTCTGCCTTCTTCTTAATGATTGCCTTTCCATCCTTTGAAACCTTAATGATCGTCATCTTTCGGAAGAATTGTTTAACTTCGTCAAGTAAACACAAAGTAAGGAACTAAGACTGTTAGAAAATGGCAATAGTCCGTCTTCCTTGTTTTGTCGAATAACAATCCCAAACTTGCTCTTTACGAAAAATAAAAAAGTTTTTACTGTATCAACAGCTCCAGAGGGAATATTTGCAATAACAAAAGATGTAGTATTTGAGATGACTCAATTTATTTTTAAATATAGATTTGTCGTTATACAATACCCGATTTAATGCAGAATATATTGGAATTTTCGTTAATAAATGTTGCGTTTTTGTCGCGCACTCTGGATGACCTAATTTCCCCCGCACCAAAATATAAACAAACCACAATAAAGATCTGCTGTGGCGGTAAAGTTCGAAAGAGGTTCTAAAAGACAACTATATGCACCTCTTGAGGTATTGATTTGTTTCTTTCTTTCGCATTGATTACAAATACTATTGGTAGGAAGAGCTGATTATTAAAAACTGATTTGCACCGCGATATTAAGGCTGTAGTAGATCGCGCTATAGTTACGTAACAACTCGTGCAATAGCACGTGCAGTAGAAAACCCGTAGTAGCAACTGCAGAGGACAGGAATTTACGAATATTAGCAGCTTAAATCCCAGCACAAAACCTATTCCTTCCACCCATATAAAGGAATTACGGACGTTTCGTACCATAACCATTCGTAACGAATTACGGACGTTTCGTACCATAACCATTTCGTACCAGTCATTTCGTACCATGGCATTGGTCATTTCGTACCATGGTATTGGTTGTTTCGTACCATGATGTGACAATTTCGTACCATACGTTAAATGTTTCGAACCATGTTTAGAAAAAATCTTATATTATTTGAATAGTAAAATAATGCTTTCAACATTTATAAAATATTTTATTTTCTATTAGCTTTATCTCAATTATCGATCATTACCCATTCCAACTTAATAACGCCTTTTTACGCATCTCAAGAAAATAGCTTAACAAACATTGTGGAAAATGAAGAAATTGCTTGTTACAAGCATTTTTTTTTTCATTTTCCACAATGTTTTCTACCCTAAATGACAGATTCCAAAAATCCCACCAACTTAAAATTGTCGTCTGCACTTTAATTCAATTTGGACAAGCCTAAAATTTCATTGTGTGGGAATGGGTTAAACAAGTGAAAATCAATTAACACCGTCCATTCAAGCAAACGAAGAGTTGATGATACAGTATTCGCATATCAGCACATTTCTTTTTTTCTAACAGGGGGATTGTGTTAATCGGGTTCATTAGAAGAAAATTAGCAGGGAATCAGAACTGTATTTCCGTCAATATTGTATCATACTTAACCGAATAATTTGATAAAGTAACCATTACCCAATTGCCACACAACGATATTTAAGACAGACCACAATTTCATGAGGACGGGATTTTTTAAAATATTTGTCTTTTGGATAAGAAATCATTGTGATAATTATTGCTTGTCTCCAGCAATGTTTGCCTAAGTTTTGTTGGTGGGTGTAAGAAAGTTGGACAGTCAAATGAAAGGCAAATACCAATCTAATCATACTTAAGCAATCAACAATCGTTCACCTTCCACAATTAGATCTTAAATGATCTTACCTAACACGTCGCAAACAATGACAATCTAATTGTTTGTTGTACGAGATTGATTGATTATTTCCGTTTATTTATCGTCGCTACCGTAGCACATGCCCATATGAGCGACGCCCCATGAAGACGGTTAGTTGTTACGGGGGATAGTGCAAGGATACAGGACGAAACTCCTGAGAGCTCTGCCTGGTTCTTTACCGTGCTCGATGGATAGCATCGTCACACGGGGCCTCGGTTTAACGTCTCATCCGAAAGACAATTAGTTTTGTTAGTTGATATGGTCAGCCCAGGGCTCGAACCCGTGATCTTGAGGTTTGAAGTCAAGTGCTCTACCAACTGAGCTATTCGGGCTGACATGTGGTACGAGATGGTACGAAATGACTAATTATTTGGTACGAAATGACCAACGCATGGTACGAAATGACAATTGTATGGTACGAAATAACCATAGAAATTATGGTACGAAATGGTTATGGTACGAAATGACTGTATACCTTTGTAACAGTCATTTCGTACCATGGTATTGGTAATTTCGTACCATGCTGTGACCATTTCGTACCATGATGTAGTCATTTCGTACCATACGTCAACTGTTTCGTACCATGTTTAGAAAAAAACCTTTAATTATTTGAATAGTAAAATAACGCTTTCAACATTTATAAAATATTTTTATTTTCTATTTGCTTTAATTTATCGATCATTAAACAAGTGAAAATAAATAAAGACAGTCCATTCAAGCAAACGGAGAGTTGATGATATAGTTTTAGCGTATCAGCACATTACTTTTTTTCTAACAGGGGATTGTTTTCATTAGAAAAAAATTAGTAGGGAATCAGAACTGTATTTCACTCAATATTGTATCATAGTTAACCAAATAATTTGACAAAGTAACCATTAGCCAAACGCCACACAACGTTATTCAAGACAGGTCAAGATATAAAGAAAATTGCAGACCACCATTTCAGGAGGACGGAATTACTTAAAATATTTATCTTTTGGAAAAGAAAACATTGTGATAATTATTGCTTGTCACCAGCAATGTTTTCCGAAGTATATTTCTTGATGGGTGTAAAAAAGTGGGACAGTCAAATGAACAACAAATACCAATTTAATCATAATCAAGCAATCAACAATCACCTTCCACAATTAGATCTTAAATGATCTTACCTAACACGTCGCAAACAATGACAAACAATCTAATTATCAAATTCTCTGAACTTGATTGAGTGGTTTATTTGTGGTACGAGATGATACGAAATTACTAATTATTTGGTACGATATGACCAACGCATGGTACGAAATAAACATTATATGGTACAAAATAACCATAGAAATTATGGTACGAAATGGTTATGGTACGAAATGACTGTATACCTTATAAAGTTTGTGGGTATTTTGAATGGTAATGACGAGATCCTTGTTAAACACAAAGGAATGGAAGATATAGGGGTAAGGTAAACTGATTGTGATTTGAATTAATACACTTCCCCAACCTTTTACACAAGGTTTGATGAGATGTACTTATTCATTTTATATGGCCTGCAAAGTATTTATAGACTTAAAAGTGAAATATTTTTAAGAATATTTGCTGTATTTTATTTATTCTATATACTGTATGGACTGGTAAAATATATAAGAAACATCTAATCTTCATTCGAAAAAAGAAGCTATTTATACTGGAGAAAACCACTTGACAGTCAAGTGACTTCAAAATTTGATTTCAAATCACCAATCAACATAACTATAGTTTATAAAATCCTTCTATATTTTTTTGAATTGGAGATATACAAAGGTCGAAAAATTTACTTACCAAAACACATAATAAAGCAGTAGCTCACACTCAAATAATTCTTCTGCCTATTGAATTGACCTTTTGAAAGACTTATTGTGATAGCTATGTTTCTAAACTAATTTTAGACAACGAAAAAATGTATTGTATAACAACCTTTCCTCACAAAATAAGTAAAACACGAATTGGTGTGAAAACATATGACGGACGTAAACATATTCCACAACGATACTTGTCCAATAAGAGAGCCGCCTTCATAGTACAGTCCTGAATTCGGGTCTGTTCGCCCTAATTCTTGTTAGCCCGGACCGTTGCCTAAATTCCTGTTTGCCCGGGTCTGTTTGCCCTATTGTTCATTTATAAAGTAGATGAAGTTAAGATGACGACAACATTTAAAAAATGAGTATAAATTGAAATTAAATTTACAAGTTAGGGAATAAAACTTGGTCTGTACGTGGAAATATATTATTCAGTTAAAACTGAAAGTTGGCCTTTCAGTGTCACAGTAATTAGCTTTTTGTACTCAAGCTAATATTTGGTTATTTACCTACATTTTGACGAAGGATAGAAGAAATATTCAAAACAAGTAATTCTTAACCAAAAATTTGAAAGGACAAGAGGTAATGTACAAGTTATGTTTATTCAAATCTTGACAAACCGTAAAACATAATTATGAAATGTTCCGCAATTGAGTTGACAAATCAAGTGTTATGAAAAGAAATGAATCAATTTCAATCACTTAACCAATGGTCAATTGCTTTAACATTAATTGACTGCTGATGGATTGTGAAGCATGTCCGAGTTATTGATACAGCCACATACAAACATTTGGCTAAGTTTAATAACAACAGAAACATTCAGAGCTTGTAGACTAATCCTATACATTCAGAGAAAAAGATCCTCAACCCTGAATGGGTCAACTGTGTCTTTACATAACTTCAAATAGTCACTTGCCTTTCTGGAGGTTTCGCAATTTGAATACCACCGCAAATTGCCTCTCCTGGAACCGTTACAGAAATAGGCATCTTGAACAAAAATCTACTTATTCATTTTGAAAATTGAACACAAATTCTATTGTAAACTAGACATATAAACATAACATGATAATATTATAGATTCTGCCAATATTTTTACTTAAAAATGTATATAAAGAAATACTCATTTTTAATGTGGGGGAATAGAAATAAGTAGTGCAAACTGACCCACTTTTGGGGCAAACAGACCCGGGGCAAAAATATATTTAGGGCGAACAGACCCAATACCTGTAGTCGGTAGCACATCAGACTCCTAATCTTCAATCTTGGGATATCATGGGTTTGATCCCTGGCGGCAGCACATACAGTCGTGTCCGATGATCTTGTGCGTCCAGTCATCTTCCGCACTGTGGGAATCTCGTATCAAGGAAGTTCTTTGATCAGTTAAAGCTTGTCTGTCACGAATCAGGTTTTTTTTCTAGAGGATGGGAAGAGGCTTTAGCCTGTTTGCTTTGGAAAATTCTTGCACAGTTTTCAGAAGAATTGGGAAACATAAGTTTAATATAAGAAAGTAATAAAATTAAGATTCATGCAGTGTTTTCAAGATTCAATTATAAATATTTAAGGGTCTTACCAGTAATAAAATGTCTAGAAATATTAAAGAAAACAGATTTTGAAGAAAATAAATCCATATAATGCAAAAATAAGCTGTAATTTTGGGAAATTTCTCTGCCACAAGTTGGTAAAAAGAGCCTTTTTTGAATTGGGAACTAGCCTTTTATAGGCCAGGTTAAAGAAGGAAAAAAGCCCTGCAAATGTTTTACTGTTTATAGTAATAAAGAATGGTCAGAAATCAATTTGAGTAAATATTTTTACTCTGTATGATGTTTTTTGTGTGAGACTTCATCCTAATTAAGTATCCATAAACCCTGCTTATTGACCCATTTTCCAATATAGACTGGCTATGCTACTTTAACTTCTGATCATGCTGAATCTTTTGGTCCTGTTACAAATTAAATTCCTTAAAAAAATAAATCAAGCAATTTTCTAAGATATAAATCTATTTTAATACAAATATCTCTGTTATAATGTATTTACTGTAGGCAAACATTTCCTCCTTCCAATTCCCGCCATTCATTTAACTTTATGAAAATGATGGGCCAGGTTGTGCTAGACCGAATCAGAATGAATGTGTGTTGTTTTTAAGAGCCTCAATAATTTGAAAACTCATCTTGATGACATCATACTATGCAAGTGCGCAAGTTCACCAGACAGTTTGACATTCTGAAAATCATGGGGGTAAATTTGTACTTGCACAATTTTTGCACTAGGTAAATAAACTTTCCTTCAAAATTTTGTGCAAATTTTAAGCTCTACTGGCCGAAGGCCACTAGAGCTATAGCGATGGCTTTTTCCCCTCCGGCGTGCGTGCTTCCGTCGTCCGTCCATTAAAATTTTCCTTGTTTACGCGATAAAGTCCACAGTTTTCATCGGATTCTCTTCAAACTTTCACAGAATGATTGTACCATCATAAGGATCGTTCCTTTCGAAATTGGGGCAGATCAGTCAAGAAACACGGGAAAAGGGGCCTAATTAAAACTTAATTAAAAAATCCTCATTTACGCGATAAAGTCCACAGTTTTCATCAGATTCTCTTCAAACTTTCACAGAATGATTGTACCATCATAAGGAATGTTCCTTTTGAAAATTGGTATGATCTGTCAAGAAACATGGGAAAGGGGCCTTATGAAAATTCAATTAAAAAATCCAAGTTTACGCGATAGAGTCCACAATTCTCATCAGATTCTCTTAAAACTTTCACAGAATGATTGTACCAACATAAGGATTGTTCTTTTCGAAAATGGTTATGATCCATCAAGATACATGGGAAAAGGGGCCTTATGAAAATTCAATTAAAAACTCCATTAAAAATCCTCGTTTACGCGATAGAGTCCACAGTTTTCATCAGTTTCTCTTCAAACTTTCTCAGAATGATTGTTCCATCATTAGGATCGTTCCTTCCGAAAAATGGGTCTGATCTGTCAAGAAACACGGGAAAAGGGGCCTTATGAAAATTTAATTTAAAATTCAATTAACAATCCTCGTTTACGCGATAGAATCCACACTTCTCATGGGATTCTCTTCAAATTTTCTCAGAATGATTGTACCATCATAAGGATCATTCCTTTAGAAAATGGGTATGATCTGTCGAGAAAAATGGGAAAAGGGGCCTTATGAAAATTTAATTAAAAAATCCTTGTTAACACTCTAGAGTCCAGAGTTTACATCAGATTCAATTCAAACTTTAACAGAATGATTTTACCATCATAAGAATCGTTCCTTTCGAATTGGGTCAGATCCGTCAAGAAACATGGGAAAAGGGGCCTTATTAAAACTTAATAAAAAAAAATACTCGTTTACGTGATAGAGTCCACAGTTTTCATCGGATTCACTTCAAACTTTCACAAAATGATTGTACCATCATAAAGATCGCTCCTTTCGAAAATGGGTATGATCCATCAAGAAACATGGGAAAAGGGGCCTTATGAAAATTCAATTAAAAACTCCATTAAAAATCCTTGTTTACGCGATAGAGTCCACAGTTTTCATCAGGTTCTCTTCAAACTTTTTCAGAATGATTGTCCCATCATTAGGATCGTTCCTTTCAAAAATGGGTCTGATCTGTCAAGAAACATTGGAAATGGGGCCTTATGAAAATTTAATAGAAAAATCCTCGTTAACACTTTAGAGTCCACAGTTTTCATCAGATTGCATTTATACTTTCACAGAATGATTGTACTATCATAAGGATTGTTCCTTTCGAAATTTGGTATGATCCGTCAAGAAACACAGGAAAAAGGGACCTTATGAAAATTTTGATAAAAAATTCTCATTAATAATCTAGAGCCAACATTTTTCAATGGAATCTCTTCAAACTTTCACTGAATGATTGAACCATCATATATATTGTTCCTTTCGGAATCGGATATGAACTCTCAAGAAACATAGGAGAAGGGGCCTTATTAAAATTTAATTCAAAGATCTTTGTTAACACTCTAGAGTCCACAGTTTTCATCTGATTGACTTCAAAGTTTCACAGAATGATTGTACCATCATAAGAATTGTTTCTTTCAAAATTTGGTATGATCAGTCAAGGACCACAGGAAAAAGGGGCCCGATAAAAACTGGATTGAAAAAGTCCTCGTAAACACAATAGAGTCCATAGTTTTCATCAAATCTCTTCAAACATTCCCAGAATCAGCGTTCAATCTAGCTTTGTATCAAAGGGGGCCCAATGGGCCCATGGCTCTTGGTCAAGGGGGTCATGCAATACAAATACATTGACTAGCAATTGAATTACAAATTTTTAAATGCAACAAACCATAACAATTTGATGATAAATATATTGTTTTGAACAAATAAATCTACTAGAAAAAGTTAAGACATTAAATCCATGACTTCATTCAGAGAAGTCTTATTGAATGTGTGATTGAAGTGTGCCATTTGGGCCCAGTCTTCATTTTGAAGGGGGTCATTAGCTCTACTGGCCGAAGGCCACTAGAGCTATAGCGATGGCTTTTCCCGTCCGTTCGTCCGTCGTCTGTCCGTTAAACTTTTCCTTGTTTACGCGATAAAGTCCACAGTTTTAATCAGATTCTCTTCAAACTTTCACAGAATGATTGTACCATCATAAGGATCGTTCCTTTCGAAATTGGGTCATATCCGTCAAGAAACACAGGAAAAGGGGCCTAATTAAAACTAAATTAAAAAAATCTTCGTTTACGCGATTAAGTCCACAGTTTTCATCAGATTCTCTTCAAACTTTCACAGAATGATTGTACCATCATAAGGATCGTTCCTTTCGAAAATGGGTATGATCCGTCAAGAAACACGGGAAAAGGGGCCTTATGAAAATTTAATTTAAAATTCAATTGAAAATCCTCCTTTACGCGATAAAGTCCACAGTTTTCATTGGATTCTCTTCAAACTTTCTCAGAATGATTGTACCATCATAAGGATCGTTCCTTTCGAAAATCGGTATGATCCGTCATGAAACACGGGAAAAGGGGCCTTATGAAAATTTAATTAAAAAATCCTCGTTTACGCGATAGAGTCCACAGTTCTCATCGGATTCTCTTCAAACTTTCACAGAATGATTGTACCAACATAAGGATGGTTCCTTTCGAAAACGGGTATG
This sequence comes from Fragum fragum, assembly GCA_946902895.1. Lineage (NCBI taxonomy): Eukaryota > Metazoa > Mollusca > Bivalvia > Cardiida > Cardiidae > Fragum > Fragum fragum. The sequence goes on along the minus strand of OX336379.1, from coordinate 6,400,631 downwards.
ATCTGTCAAGAAACTCGGGAAAAGGGGCCTTATGAAATTTAATTAAAAATTCAATTAAAAATCCTCGTTTATGCAATAAAGTCCACAGTTCTCATCAGATTCTCTTCAAACTTTCTCAGAATGATTGTACCATCATAAGGATCGTTCCTTTCGAAAATGGGTATGATCCTGTCAAGAAACATGGGAAAAGGGGCCTTATGAAAATTTAATTAAAAAATCCTCGTTTATGCGATAGAGTCCACAGTTCTCATCAGATTCTCTTCAAACTTAATCAGAATGATTGTACCAACATATGGATCGTTCCTTTCGAAAATGGGTATGATCTGTCAAGAAACATGAGAAAAGGGGCCTAATGAAAATTCATTAAAAATTCAATTAAAAATCCTTGTTTGCGTGATAGAATCCACAGTTTTCATTGGATTCTCTTCAAACTTTCTCAGAATGATTGTACCAACATAAGGATCGTTCCTTTCGAAAATGGGTATGATCCGTCAAGAAACATGGGAAAAGGGGCCTTATGAAAATTTAATTAAAAAATCCTCGTTTACACGATAGAGTCCACAGTTTTCTTCAGATTCTCTTCAAACTTTCTCAGAATGATTGTACAATCAAAAGGATTGTTTCTTTCGAAAATGGGTCTGATCTGTTATGAAACAGGGGAAAAGGGGCCTTATGAAAATTTAAAAAATTCTTGTTAACACTCTGGAGTCAATAGTTTTCATTGGATTCCCTTCAAACTTTCACAGAATGATTGTACTATCATAAGGATTATTCCTTTTGAAATTTGGTTTGATCCTTCAAGAAACACAGGAAAAAGGGGCCTTATGAAATGTTTAATAAAAAATTCTCATTAATAATCTAGAGCCAACAATTTACAACGGATTCTCTTCAAACTTTCACAGAATGATTGTACCATCATAAGGATTGTACCTTTTGGAATCGGATATGATTCCTCAAGAAACATAGGAAAAGGGGCCTTATTAAAATTTAATTCAAAGATCTTTGTTAACACTCTTGAGTCCACAGTTCTCATCTGATTGACTTCAAACTTTTACAGAATGATTGTACCATCATAAGAATTGTTCCTTTCAAAATTTGGTATGATCAGTCAAGGACCACGGGAAAAAGGGGCCCGATTAAAACAGGATTGAAAAAGTCCTCGAAAACACAATAGAGTCCATAGTTTTCAACACATTCTCTTCAAACATTCCCCGAATGATTATTACATTAAATGGATTGTTCCTTTCGGAAGTAGGTTTGATCCATCAAGTTTCATGGGAAAAGGGGCCCTATGAAAATTTAATAAAAAAAATCTTAGTTAACATGTAATGGCCCTAGATTTCACCTGATTGACTTAAAACTTTAACATAATGATTGTACCATCATAAGGATTGTTCCTTTCAAATTGGGTCTGATCCATTGAGAAACATAGGAAAAGGGGCCTTAGGAAAATTCAATTAAAAAAATCTTAATTAATGCTTGTAAGTCTACAGATGAGATGGGGTTGTCTTTATACTCAAACAGAATAATTATACTTTTGTAAGAAGAGTTCCCTTTGGAATTGGTTCAGATCCATCAAGTAACATGGGAAAAGGGGCTATATGAAAATTCAATTAATAAAACCCTGTTAACACAATAAAGCCCACAGCTTTGATCAGATTTTGTTGAAACTTTCACAGAATGATTGGAAGGTCATAACTATCATTCTTTTCATAATAGGGTTTGAACTGTCAAGAAGCACAGGAAAAGGGGCCTTATGAAAATTTCATTTATAAATCCTTGTTACCAAGTCCAGAGCTTTCATCGGATTTTCTTCAATTATTCACAGAATAATTGTACAATAATAATGATTGTTGATGTTTTCATTAGACCTGATCCGTCAAGTATCACAGGAAAAGGAGCATTATGAAATTTAATTTTAAAATCATTGTACCACAATAAAGTCAACTGTTTTCATCAGATTCTGTTAAAACTTTCACAGAATGATTATTCCATCATGAGGATGCTTTCTTTTCAAATTAGGCGTGATCTGTCTAGTATCATGGGAAAAGGGGCCTTTAGAGAATTTTATCTATAATCCTTGTAACCAAGTCCAGAGCTTTCATTGGATTTTAATCAAACCTTCACAGAATCATTGTACAATAATCACGATTGTTGATGCTGACATGAGACCTGATCCTTCAAGTATCACAGGAAAAGGAGCCTTATGAAAATTTTATTTTAAAAATTTGACACCAAGATAAAGTCTGCAGTTTTCATCAGATTCTGTTCAAACTTTCACAGAATGTTTGTACCATCATAAGGATTGTTTCTTTCCAAATTGGGCCTGATCTGTCTAGTATCATAGGAAAAGGGGCTGTATGAAAAATTATTACCAAATCCTCATAAACACAACAATGCCCTCAGTCTTTATCAGAATCTCTTCAAACTTTAATAGAATGATTGTACCATCATTTGGATTGTTCCTTTGTAAATTAGGTCTGATTGGTTAAGTGACACAAGAAAGGGACCATATAAAAATTTTATTACAAAACATCAATATAACAATAAAGTCCTCAGTCTTTATCATTTTCTAGGATTGTTCCTTTGTACATTGGGTCTGATTTGTTAAGTTTCACAGAAAAAGGGGCCTTATGAAAATTTTGTTACAAAAATTCTTGACACAATTCAGTCCCCTGTTTTCATTGATTCTCTTTAACTTTTAAAGAATGATTGTACCTTCATTAGAATGGTTCCTTTTGAAATTTGGTTTGTTCTGTAAAGTATCATGAGAAAAGGGGCCCTCTGAAGATTTCACTATAAACTCATTAACACAATAAATTCCACAGATTAAACAGATTGATTGTACCATCATTCCAATTGTTGATTTTGACAGTGGATCTGACTATGGCAAGGGTCACATAAAAAGGGGCCTTATGAAAAACTCTCTTAAATATTCTGGTTAACACAATGATGCCCCTTGATTTCACCGGATTCACTTCAAAATTTCACAGAATGATTGTACAAATACTTAAATGGTTCTTTTCAGAACTGGGTACAATCCATCAAGTATCATGTAAAAAGGGGCCATATGATTTTTTTTCTTAAATATTCTAGTAAACATAATGAATTCCCAATATTTCATCAGATTCACATTTAACTTTCATAGAATGATAAAACCAACAGTAAAATATCATGGAAAAAGGGGCCTTATGAGAACTTGAATTTAATATCTTTGTTAACACAATAAAGTCAACAGTTTTATTGGATTCTCTTCAAAGATGCATGGAATAATTGTGGCATTCGAAACACAGGAAAAGGGGCCTTACAGATTATCATTCAAAACATTCTTGTGTATGTGATGAAGATCACAATCATTATCAAATTGTCTTTTAAATTTCACAGGAAAATTGTCGGGTTGTAAGGAAAGTTCCTTTTGGAATGAAATTGATCCATCAGAAAACACAGGAAAAGGGGCCTTATTGATTTTCATTCAAAACAATCCTGTTTATGTGATAAAGTCCACAATTATTGTCAGATTCTGATGAAATATTCACAGAATGATTGTAGGGTCATAAGGTAACTTTCTTTTGGAAATGGAGAGGAAACATGGGAAAAGGGGCCTTGAGGATTGTTGCTTAAAATGATAAAGGGGATAAAGCCTTTTTTTTCTTTATGCATTCTTCTTTGAGCAATTAACTTCCTTAAATATAACGGAAAACTTGATAACCAGTAGAGCGTCTCAGGCCCTCATGGGCCTCTTGTTTCATAAGGTATTATGTAAGCTGTAAAATGATTGTGAGGCCTGTATAAATGTTTTTAGTTTGATACTTTATAGAAGCTTTCTTAGGTGCGCAAGATTACCGCATCATATGGGATATTCAGCATCATATTCTTTCCAACATTTGTCTTCCACCAATTGGTGGATAATCGTAAACCAAAGTGTGATAGCAGCTTGAGGCTAGGAAAGGATGTAGTGGTAATACTGGTGTGAGAAATAACTAGAATGGATAGTTAGGTACTCCAGCCGACGCGATATGACTGAAATACTGTTAAAAGTGGTGTTATACCCAATTCATTCAATCAAAGAATTGAATAGACCTTTTCACAAAAAGCCCCAAATGATTGTAAAGCCTTTATCCGTTAAAAGCTTTCAAAGAAAAACCAACAACAACAACAAATTTTCCCTGTGGGGAGGATTCACTCTTGGTTTTATTTTACAAAAGCTTTATATTATTTCATCCAATCATTTTAAACTTAATTTTTTGATGTTTTAAAATAGAAGGCATGGGCTAAATAATGTAGATAATATTGTTGGAAACGTCTGTTTGTTATGTACAATATTTTTTTCGCCGTTGTTCCAGTAAATATTCTTCAGAAGTACTCCATATTAAAGGACTTAGGGAATACATGACTGGTGTTTTGTTCCAATATCTATTTTTCATCATATACAATAAATGTGTCACAATCTGGTATAATTGTATATGTGGTTATACAAAAGCCTGTAATGAATGAAGGAGAATGCACCATGGAAAAGTCATTAACTGGATTGGTCACTGGCAACCATCAGAATCACCAAAACTCCTGTTCTTTGTCTCTGAAAATGTTTAAGTTATGATAGTTTGTGCCAGAAAGATGGTTGTGTTAGGTGGTGTGTAGATTACAGAAAACTAAACACTTAAACTGTAAAAGACGCTTACCCACTTCCAAAACTAGGCAAGTGTCTTGATACTTAAGTGTCTCATGTCTTAAGTGGCTCATCTTATTTTTAGATGTTTGATCTTATGAGCGGGTACAAAAGTACAAATGGATGAAACTAAAGGACATGAGACTGCATTTTCTACTAAATATGGACTCTTTGAGTGCCTTTTGGACTTTGCAAATAAACCATCTACCTTACAGAGGGCTATGGAAATGATTTTATGTGGATTTCAATGGGAGACAATCCTCATTTACATTGACGATGTTATCATTACTGGGAGAACCCTTGGTGATCATTTGAAAAATCTAGAGGAAGTGTTTAAAAGGTTTTGAGCTCCAGTAGAGAGCTATTGTCATGGCGTGGTGTCTGTCGTGCGTGCTTGCATGTGTCCGTCCATCCATCAGCCCAACCGTCCTTCTGTAAACTTTTTATTTGGAAATCTTCTCCTCAGAAAGTACTGAAAAGATTTCAACCAAATTTCACAGATCCTTGGTTGACCCTCTATCAGATACATTCAAAGAATTTTTATCGGATGAAAAACATAGCTTAAATGGGGTGGGTGGGTTCTTACATATCTTTTTGGTGTACTACGCATGCACACTTGTTGATATCCTGCCTTGATACTAAACAAGAATGTTGATTCCTGATTTAAATCTGGTTTGTTGGTTGATTTCAAGACAATCGATAAAATTATTGTGGCGAGTAAAGGCATTAATCCTCGAGACAATTGTTATATCCCAGACTAATGACATATCTTCAAATAGCTGATATGACATACGGACCAGAGGGATCGAAACACCAAATTAGGTCATGCTTTTCTCAAAAGGTCTTTACCGCAATTTCTGTTTTTCTTTTTCTGTGACATTTAATGGTTAAAAACATTTTTTTAATGTACAAAAATTGTTTTAAAGCCCTGGACCCATACTGTTGTGTTTTCCCAAATTTAGTCAAATCACTTCTCGACCAATTTTCTGTCATTTTCATGCCAACCCTTCTCGCGTTACATGCAATGTAAGTGAATACATGTTTGAAGTTATTTTAGCTGGGATTTGGAGTTCATTAATTTGTATAATCCAAGCACTGAGAGTACCTCTGATGAGTAACAGAAACCAGATTTACACAACAAGAAGTTACTTTCTACCCAATTTATTTAGTCCTCTTGCATTTGCTAACAGTATTTAAAAACTGCTATCTCGAGCTTGCGCAACACTGAGAAGAAATATGCTCTGATGTTTGTAAGTAGTGGAAAAAAATATTCATATTTCAAAACAATATTCACCTCAGATAATCCACGATTCTTTTATGTAACCTGTGTGATACAAAGTCAAATGTAAGAAAATAGTACCTAAATGCATGATCGAATCACACTAGACTTTAAAAAAAGAACTCACACAGAATTTACTTGAATTGGTCTCTTCTACATGAATCAATCTCATTTGATCAATCAAGGGCCAACAGCCTAATGTCATGTTTAGTAATGAATACCAGACAGTCTGTCTGTTGTCGCAATTCTCAGGCCCTGGGCTTTGATCAACCCTTTCCTGTTTTTCAAAATTTAGACTTGTCCAAATTCTAGAAGTTGCAGACGACAATTAAAAATGAGTGCAATTCAAAAAGTAATCAATCTACAGGGTAGAAAATTTTGTGGGAAAAAAATAAATTGCTTCTTTTCCCACAATGTTTTCTCAAGTATAAAATCACATGGATGTAAAAACCAGGGATTGTACAGGAAAGGGTTACTATTGTTTACATTATCTGTTTCTATTAACATCAGCTATAAATACAAGAAGAACCTAGTCACTAGGTCATATCATTTAAAAAAAAACACTTATCTAGAGGCCCCAAAGTTTTCCAAATTATTGCCAAACGGTTCAAAATTCATTTTAAAACTGACAGGATATCCTAAAAAAAAAACTTTCTCAGAGCCATTAAGGCTTGGGGTCCAGAATGAACTTTCATTATAATACATGAGAAAAGTAGCCTTAATCCACTCCAAGTCAACAAAATGTTGTAGACATCAATTTCAAATCTAATATATCTTTGTTCAGGTGGAAAACATTGTAGATAATGAAGAATTTGCTTGTTACAAGCAATTTATTTACTTTCTACAATGTTTTCCCAAGCTTTTTTCTAATGGATGTAGAAAATCCTGATTGTTTTGAATTGGGTGAAAGACAAAACAGGTTGTAAGGGATCAGGTTAAGGATAAACCCATTCCCAGATGGCAAAATTTTAGACTGGTTCAAATTGAAAGGAGTTGCAGACGACAGTTTAAAGTTTATGGAATTTCAGATTTTTTTCCACTTACTTAGTAGAAAACATTGTGGAAAATGAAGAAATTGCTTGTAACAAGCAATTTCTTCATTTTACACAATGTTTTCCCAAATGTTTTTCTTTAGGGGCGTCCAAAAGTGTCACTGTATGGGAATGGGTTAAGACAATCATGGTCCTCTTGTCAAATAACTTTTCCTCAAAGTTCCCCGATGGTTCCTGTTCACACGGTGGATAAATTTCAATTGCAGATATTTCAGGTGTGTTTCTGTCTCAACAAAAAGTTGTTTTCCTCAAAACTTCAACACCACATGTTCCTCAAAAAAAAGTCAACTATACCAAAGCTTGGATATTAATACAAAGAACTTAGGAACTGAATGTAATTTCTACGATTCTATCATCCAATTAGTCCGATATTCAACAATGTCAGAACAAGGCAAAGATAGTGGAAAGCGAAAGGCTGAATCAGATACAGATACGGAGAGTGGTGAGCCTGCAGCAAAGAAGGCATGTCCAGATCAACAAAGTTTTTTTGAGAAGATAAGAACAATGAGGATCGGCGTTTGTAAATCAGTAGCAGAATTCAAGTTCAATAAAAAACGTGTTAGAGTTTTGTCGAAGGCACTAGACTGTCCAGATGACTCAAATGGTATTCTTTACTGGATGTCACGGGACCAAAGGGTTCAAGGTATGTTATTACAACTTGTCATGCAAAAATGTGTGGTCTGATCTTAGTCTACACCACCTGTGTGTGCCATTTGTGTAAAAGTTGATTAACCCATTCCCATTTGTTACAAGCAATTTCTTCATTTTCCACATTGTTTTTACCCAAAAAGTTGAATAAGATAAAAAAAATCATCAACTTTAAATTGTCATCTGCAATTTCTTTCAATTTGGGCCAGTTTAAAATTTTGCCCTCTGGTAATGGGTTGAGGAGTTGATTTTCAAAATAAATATTAATCCTCAATAATTACTCCCAATGCTTTCAGTTCATTGATTTAATTGGAATTCTGAAATAGGATTTTATTGAGCATGACAAGGGTTAAACCATTCCTTTACAATCTTTCCTTTTTACAACCATGAAGAAAAAGATTTTGAAAAATTCACATGAAGTAATTTATTTTATTGATTATCCACAGTGTTTCTATCCCCAATGTCAAAGATTTTTGAAATTTCATAAACTTAAATTTGTTGTTAGATACTTTTTAGCTCACCTGAGCACAATGTGCTAAAGGTGAGCTTCTGTGATCACCTATCGGAAAGGGTCAACAAATCTTTAAAAATCTTCTCTATCCATACTGTAACCATTAGGCCAAATTCGACCAAACTTGGCTGAAATGTTCCTTGAGTGACCCTTTTCAAAACTTGTTCATGAAATTTGATTCACAAAAAATAGGGGCATGGCAGGGTGGGGCTTTTTAGACTTAGAGAAATCACGTAGAGAAATCATGGAATAATTCTTCAACAATCTTCTCTTCCTAAACCATTGGGGGTATTTGGACCAAAATTGGTAGAAATATTCATTTGGTGACCTTTTTCAAAACTTGTTTTTTAAATTTTGATTTGCGAAAAAATGTGGGCCTGGCAGATCTGGGCCTTTCAGACCTAGACAAATCATTCATTAAACCATTAAAAATCATCTCCTCCTTAAACATTTGGTTGATTTGGACAAAATGGGCAGAAAAAGTTCTTTAGGTGACCCTTATAAAAAATTGTTTGTGAAATTTTGATTTGCCAACAATATTTGCGTAGCAGAGCCGGGCTTAATTATGGAATAATTCTTGTAACAAGCAATTTCTTCATTATCCACAATGTTTTCTGTACAAACAACTTGAAAAATCTAACTTTCCAAGTTATGGCAAGTGGTGGGGTAGGGATAGCAAGTGGTAGGGTGGTGATGGCTAGTTGTTGGGTAGGGATGGCAAGTGGTAGGGTGGTGATGGCAAGGTGAAGGGTAGGGAGGCAAGTGGTAGGGTAGGGGTGGCAAGTGGTAGGGTAGGGGTTGCAAGTGGTAGGCTGGGGACGGCAAGTGGTGGGAAGGTGATGGCAAGTGGTAGGATGGTGATGGCAAGTGGTAGGGTAGAGATAGCAAGCAGTAGGGTTGGGTTGGCAAGTGGTAGGGTTACTGGGGTTGGGATGGCAAGTGGAAGAGTATGAATTGCAAGTGGTAGGGTGGGGATGGCAAGTGGTAGGGTAGTGATGGCAAGTGGTAGGGTGGTGTTGGCTAGTGTTAGGATATTGATGGCAAGTGGTAGGATAGGGATTGCAAGTGGTAGGTCAGGGATTGCAAGTTGTAGGGTAATGTAGAATAGGGTAAGGTTAGGTTGAGTTGAAGAGCAGGGTTGGGTAAGTCACTTAGTGGTAGGGTAGGATTGGTTAAATTGAAGGTAGGGGGAGGGCAAGTGATAGGATAGGGTGAGCGGTAGATGGGGTACCTATGTACGCAGGGTCTGATACTGTCTAGGTTGTCTTTAAATGTCACATGTCTCAAAAATTGCTGTTTAAGCTCTTCTGACGTAGCACAAGGTGCTGATGATGAGCTTTTGTGATCCTTGGGTTTTTATCATCCATTGTGCTGTGTGGAAAAAAGAATTTACTTGTCACTCTGAAAGCAACCTTATTCTTTGTCTCAGTCAAGATGCACCTTGGTCAGAATGTTTTTAGGTTATATGAACACCTCCTGTTGAAAATGATCTAGAGTTCAATCCCCTTTTGCAGCAAATATCCTTTTCGACATTTATATCCCACCAATGGGTGGATAATCATAAACCTAAGTGGGATGAGCAGCTCGAGGCTATGAAAAGTCGAGTGGTAGCACTGGTACTAGGAATCTATGGTTGTCTTATCTTTTGCTTTTGTCTTCACAACTTAGACTAGCTTTGAAGTTTCAGAAACATATTTCTTATTCAATTAAAAGCAGAGGTAAGTGATCTCAAGTTATGTAAGCCCTGTTATTTCTAGCATTAAACATTATTAACCCATTTCCAGACAGCAACATTTTAGACTTCTCCAAATTGAAAGGAGTTGTAGACAACAATTGAAAGGTTATGAAATTGTAGATTTTTTCACTTTTCTAGATTGAAAACATTGTAGATAATAAAGAAATTGCTTGTCACATGCAATTTCTTCTTTGTCCACAATTTCTTTTCACAAAATAAAGGTCTATATCTCTGAAATTTTGCTTATATTTTTCTACTTAGATAACTGGGCCTTTTTATACGCCCAAAAGCTTGCCTTGAAGATGGAGGTACCCCTACATGTATGTTTTTGTTTGGTTCCAAAGTTTTTGGATGCAACAATCAGACATTACACATTCCTGTTAGAGGGACTTAAAGAAGTTGAAAAGGTGGGATCTTTTATTCATATCAAATATTTGTGTATGAGATCATATAAGCACAATAATTACAAGCATTATTACATTTTTATGCCTCCGCTATATAGTTACAACAGTCATATAGAGTTCCTATGTCTGTGTGTGAGTGGATGTGTGTGTGAGTGTGTGTATGTGTGTGTGTATGTGTGTGTGAGTGGATGTATGGGTGGTTAAGCAGGACTGGTGTGTTTGAAAGTGTGTGTGTCCATTTATTGTATTTACCCATTCCCAAACAATGACACTTTTTTTCTCGGTTATTACTTGAAACTTGAAATATTTGTTAACTAAAACAGTTATTAATACAATCAAAGGGGATAACGTTAATATTGCTCATGTTAAATTCCCATTGAAATTTCACTTGGAATCAAACTTCTTACCTACAAAAGAAATAAAAACATGTTAAAAAATCTGTAGTTATAACATGTGCACTGACAATAACATTGAAACTGACAGATTGTTAGCCATGCCCACTTTGAAAGCCTTTTGACAGAGATATTGAACTAAACGTCATAACTATAGCTTGAATAAGCTGTTTTTAGTGTCTTTAACCCATCCCATCACAATTTCACTATCTTGCACCTATGAAAATTAAAGCTTAGGAAAGCATAGTGGCTAATGATGAATTTGCTTGTTACATATACGGCAACTCTAAATTGTTGTCAGGTTGTCAGCAACTTCTTTTGAATTTGGACCAGTCAAAAATTTTATCATCTGAGAATGGGTTAAAGAGCCCATCAATGAAATGTATCTAACCAATTCCTAAACAAAAAAATTTTAGACTGATCCAAATTGGACAAAAGTTGCAGATGACAATTTGATTTTATTGGAATGATAAATATCTCTGTCTTTTTGGGTAGAAAACAATATGAAAAATGAATAAATTGCTTGTAACAAGCAATTTCTTCATTTTTGCACTTTGTTTTTTCACACTCTTCTCTTGAGGGGCGTGAGAAAACAGGATTGTGTGGAGATAGGTTAATAAATGTCAAGGTCAATATTTCATTCTTGGTATCAATTAATGATTTTCTACTAGCTTTTCTATAAGAAATAAACATTATCCTTTGATTGAAAAAATAGGTCCTTTGTAGACAAGGATGATTTGTCTTTATTCAGGAATGCAGGGAGTTAAATATTTCCTTCCATTTATTGACTGGACAAGCGAAGGATGTTCTCCCATCATTTATAGAGAAACACAAGATAGGTGGTGTTGTGACAGATTTCAGTCCCCTCAGGGTACCTGCAGGCTGGGTCAAGGATGTCTCCAAAAGCATTCCAAAAGATGTTGCTTTCTGTCAGGTACTGTATTGACCAATCACTTCTGTCAATCAAAATATAAATTGACGAATGAAATTATTTCCTCTTTTCAGAGCTGCTTGATTTATTTCAACTATATCATTTCATTTGGGTGGCCCTACAATGATTGCATATTAGCTGCTGCCAATAGAAATATCTGTTGTCCAATGAGATCATTTGTTTAGACTGGACATCTGATTATCTCAATATTTTAACATTTTGTTTCCAGGAGCTTTAACCTATTCCCACTCAGTGATGCTTTTAGACATTCACAAGAAAAAAAGCTTTGGAAAATATTGTTCTTTGGCGTATATCTTTGGCAGATGTATTTATTGTGTGAATGTGCAGTGTACAAGTAATATAATTCTTCCTTGCCTACACAAAGTGCTCATGTGAGCTAGTGTGTTCACCCTCAACCTGTTGTCTGTATATCATCCTTCAACAATTTCTTTAAACAACAAGTCCTCCCAAACCACTAGGCCAATTTCAACCTAACGCGGCAGAAATGTTCTTTTTGTGGCCCCCTTTACAAAAAGCTAAAGAATTGAAATCTGTTGAAAATTTGGGTTGCCATAGCAACAAAGGTGAAATTTGGTAAAAAATCTGTAAAAGTCCTCTCCCCCTGACCCAGAAGGCCTAGAGCCTTGATAGTTTGCATGAAACATCAGTACATTGACCTCTTTCAAAATAATTGAAATCAATACTCACCGGTCCCAAGGAGTGGAGCCATTGGGAAACAAAGACTGATTTTTGAACAACATCTTCTCATAAACCATTTGGCCAATTCAGACAAATTTTGGAAGAAATGTTTCTTAGGTGCTCCCCAATATAAATAGCATTTGACCCATTCCCACCTGGTAAAATTTTAAATCAGTTCATATCCAAAGAAGTTGCAGACAACTATTTTAAGTTGATGAAATTTTTAAAATCTGGAAAACATTGTTGATAATGAAGAAATTGCTTGTAACAAGCAAGTTCTTCATTTTCCATAATGTTTTCCAAAGCTTTCATATTGAAGGCATTTAAAAGCATCATTTGGGAATGAGTTAAGATCAAGTAACAACAAATCCTTTTAAGACATAACTCCTTGAGGTCTAATAGACCTAAATGTTCCTTATCTGGGAAGTTTGGTATCAGATGGATGGGCCTGATATGTCCTATTTCTGTTTACAGGTGGATGCACACAACATTGTTCCATGTTGGGAGGCGTCCCCTAAACTAGAATATGGGGCGAGAACAATCCGCTCTAAAATCCATAAACAACTATCACAGTATCTTTCAGAGTTCCCTCCAGTTTGCAAACATAAGTACAAGGCTAAGTCTAGTAAGGTAAGAAAATTGAACATTAACCAGTAAGCAAATGGCAACATTTTAGACTAGTCCAAATGAAAGAAGTTGCTGACAATGAATTAGAGTTGATGGTATTCAAATTACAGCTCTTTAGCAAGCTATTGTCATGGTGTGTCTGTTGTGCGTATGTCTGTCCATAAACTTTTACTTTAAAATTCTTCTTCTCAGAAAGTACTGAATAGAATTCAACCAATTTTCAAAGAAATGAACCTTAGGTGACCCTTAATAAGATTCCTTCAAAGTAATTTGATAGGATGAAAAACATGGCTTTAATGGGTGGGGCTAATTTCCATATATCGTGAAACCTCAGAAAGCAATTGATGGCTTTCAACCCAATTTCACAGAAATGATACTTGGGTGACCCTTTATCAGATTCCTTCAAAGAAATTAGATCGTATGAAAAACATGGCTTTAATGGGTGGGGCTATTTCCATATATAGTAAATCTTTGAAATATCTTCTTCTCAGAAACAAGTGAATAGATTTCAACCAAATTTGACCAGAATGATCCTTGGGTGACCTTCTATCAGATTATGAAAAAGAATTTTGATTGGATGAAAATTTTGGCTTTATTGGGCAGGGCTCATTTCCATATACTGAAAACTTTGTAATTTTCTCAGAAACCTGTTCATGGCTTTAATGGGCGGGGCTTATTTCCATATTTGTTAAAAGCTTTGAAAAGCTTAGTGTATTGATTTCAACCAAATTTCATGGGAATGTAACTAGATGACTGTTTGTCAGATTCCTTCATATAAATTTGATTTGTTGAAAACATGGCTATTATGGTTGTGGGTTATGTCCATATATGGTATACAGTGAAAATTTTACATAATGAATTTTACATAACTTGACTTGACTTTTGTAAAAACAATGAAAAGTTTGAAAAATATTTCAAAGATTTCAATGATTGAGATTTATTTTCATTATATTCAGTTTATTTTAAATTCATGAAAAATTTGCTTAATCTGTACATTCATGTCTGTGGAGCGATACAGGTGCTAAAGCGCCTCTAATTATTAATAAAATTACAGATGACAGTAAGAGATTTTAAGCTAGTATATAAATGAAGAATATTTTAGTATCTGAAGTTTGAAACATATTTATGCCCCCAAAGGGAGGCATATAGTAATCAAACTGTCTGTCTGTCTGTCCGTTCGTCCTGCTTTCGTGTCCGCTCTGTAACAATTACATGAAAAGTGGATTTCAATATAACTTTGCACAAATGTTCACCGCTAAAAGACGACATGTTTAAAAGACCCAGGTTCCTATCTCAAAGATCATGGTTACAATCTAGGGTCAAAGGTAAAAAATGGGGACTTTTTGCCATGTCTGCTCTGTAATTTCTATAATCATGCACGCAGGTACAAATTTCTTTCATATAAATGTTCACCACCTTCAGACGACGTGTCGCGAAAAAGACCCAGGTTCCTATCTCAAAGGTCAAGGTCACAATCTGGGGTCAAAGGGTATCCTGAATGGTCAAATTGCGGCTGGAATGGTTAAATTGTATTTACTCTCTTATTCTTCAATGAATTGCTTCCACATTTGGACAGATGCTTAATTGGGTGGACCACTTTACATGACCTTGACCCAGTGACCTTGACCTTAGACATACTTTTTACCTCAGAAAAATCTGTCCATAATGCATTTTTCGATTTCATTTTGTATTTATAGAAATTATTATATGTATTAACATTTCATTTATTAAAAACCCAGACGTATAGATCACAAATGCATGTGGTTGCGTTTACAAAACAAATCAAAGTGCCACATTCTTGATCCTGTCCTTTGGGGGCATTTGTCACATGACTGTGACCAGCTCTTGTTTTAATCATGAAGTAAACCTCAGATGAGCAATTTAGGGCCATATGGCTCTCCGGTTATAAATAAATTTTATAGTGTATGGTAAGAGTTTTTAAGCTATTATATAAATGAAGAATATTTTAGTATCTGAAGGTTGAACCATGTTTTAACCTATTCCCACACAGTGAAGCTTTTAGATTCGCGCCCCCCCCCCCCATTTAAAAAAACTTTGGAAAAGATTGTCAAAAATGAAGAAATGTTTTCTACTCCAAAGGTTAACAAAAATCCAAAATTTCATAAGCTTTAAATTGTTGTCTGCAACTCTTTTCAATTTTAACCAGTCCAAAAATTTGCTGTCTGGTAATGGGTTAACCAACATTTAATGCACACTGTCTAGTTATTAACATTCTACAAGAGTATAGAAGTAAACCAGTCTTTACCCCCTTTAGACCAGGCTATTCTTGTAAAAAGACATATTCTATGTTTATTTGCAGGAAGTAGACTGGGATGACGCCTACAAAAGTTTAGAAGTAGACCAGTCTGTTCCGCCTGTAGACTGGGCCATCCCTGGTACAACAGGAGGATTTAAAACACTAGAATCATTCTGTAAAGAGAGACTGAAGTATTTCAATGCTAATCGAAACAACCCAAATAAGAATGCCCTTAGTAACCTGTCTCCATGGATACACTTTGGTATGTGTTCTTTTAAATCTTAAGGGTTGTACATTGTACTTAACCCATTCCTGTGCAGTGACGCTTTTGAACGCCCCTCAAGAACAGCAATTGAGAAAACATTGTGTAAAATTAAGAAATTGCTTGCAACAAGCAATTTCTTCATTTTACACAATGTTTTCTACCATGGGTGTGACATTCCTATGCCTGAATTGTCCGACACAGGCTTTTCTACCTGAGGGCAAGTACATTTTTCGAGGCTACTTGTCCTTGGACAAGTAAATACCTGGGCAAATCTCGGAATGGTACTAAAAAGATAGAAGAGATTTATGAGCGTAATGTTTGTATCTAAGGCTAGAAAATATTGTTTTTAATGAAGAAAAATGCTGAGTTTCTTCTTTAAAAATAATGTTTTCTCAAGATTTATCTGTTCTTCATCTTTTCATGGGCAAGTCCGTTTTGATCCTGGACAAGTAGAAAATCACATTTTACTTGTCCAGGGACAAGTAGAGAAAATCCGTATTTCCACATCCCTGTCTACCCAGAAAGTTGAAAATATCCAAAATTTATAGACATTAAGAACAGTTTCACAATTAAACTTCAAAGTGAAAAGCAAAAAGACAATTAACCCTTTCCTGTTTTCTGAAATTTTAGACCTGTCCAAATTCAAAGGTTTTCCAGACGAAAACTTAAAATGGCTTTAATTTGAAAAATAATCATTCAGTACAGTAGAAAATATTGTGGAAAAAGAAGAAATTACTTGTTACAAGTATAAAGTCACAGGATCGTAAAAACCAGTGATTGTACAGGAAAGGGTTAAGATGGAATGCAATCAGAAATATTCTTGGTTCTGTTTATTAGCCTATTTAGCTATGTCAATGTAGAATACAGAGGCCTCAGCCATATCTCAGTGGTAGCAAGTAGGACTCCTAGTCCTTCGGTCCTGGGTTTGATCCCCAGTGGCAGTAAATATCCTTTCTCACATTTGTCTCTCACCAGTGAGTGGATAATCGTAAACCTAATTAGGATGAGCAGCTGCAGGCTCCTCAAGGATGAAGTGGTAGTACTAGGGTGAGAAATACCAGGAATCCATGGTTTGGTGGTCCAGTGGCTGCAAAAGTGGCATTTTAACCCCATTCAATCAATCAATTTAGAATAGGGATTGCTGGCCACAGGAACTGACCACCAACAAAGCAAGTAAACTAACCACAGTCGTTTTAGTTTGGATCTTTAATGTAAGACATGTCTCTTTAACCCAAGTGTATGTTTGTAGCTAGTGCTGAACAAGGGACTTAATTGACATCCTCGTCCAACCTTGGAAATATTTAATCGACTAATTCCATTTAACCTAACACCAGACTGCAATATTTCAGACTTGACTAAATTGAAAGGAGTTGCAGATGACAATTTCTAAATTTATGAAAATTTAGCTTTTAGCTCATCTGTGCACGCAGTGCTCAAGGGAGCTATTGTGATTACCTTATGTCCAGTGTTCGTCTGTTGTGTGTCTTCGGTCAACAATTTCTTAAAACAACATCTCCTTCTGAACCACTTGGCCAATTTAAACAAAATTTTGCTGAAATGACCTTATGTGGCAATGTATGAAAATAGCTAAAAGAATTTGAATCTGTTGCAAAACTCTGGTTAAAAGAATTAACGTTAAAACTCCATGGCAACAAAAGTGAAATTTTGAAATAATCTTCTCCTCCTGAACTAGAAGCTTTAGAGCCTTGATATTTTGCATGAAACATCAATATAATGACCTCTTTCAAAATTGTTAACTTGTTACCCTTGGGTCCCGGTGGGGTATATAGAAATTAGAGACAATTTGAAAATGGCTTCTCCTCCTAAACCATCAGGCCAATTTGTACCAAATTTGGCAGAAATGTTCCTTGGGTGATCCTCTTTCACAATAGCATAAATGATACAATACAGTGGAATAACTCTGGTTGCCACAGTAATGAAAGTTAAAGCTTTAAAGATCTTCTCCAGTCCTTACCCAGTTAGCCCTCAGCTTTGATATTTAGCATGAAGCAAAGGTTCATTGACTTCATTATTACCCATGGATTCTGACGGAGGATAAAGTGTTCTCTTCCTTTGATATAAGCCCTAAAGCCTTGGAGTTTGTCATTAACATTTTGGGATCCCAAGGTACAGAGCCTATATATGTATAAAGTATGGTCAGGCCAACTTTTATCATAATCCTAACATTAAATTTCTGGTTTGAAAACATGGTTGAAAATTAAGAAATTGCTTGCTGCAAGCAAACTTGCTGCATTAGTAAACTTTTGCTTTAGAATTCTTCCCCTCAGAAAGAACTGAACATAAGTCAAGCAATTTTCACAGAAATTTCCTCGGGTGACCCTTTATCTGGTTCCTGCAAAATTTCTTTCATACAAGGGTTCACCACCTTCAGTCGACGTGTAGCGAAAAAGACCCAGGTTCCTATCTCAAAGGTCAAGGTCACAATCTGGAGTCAAAGGGGCATCCGGAATGGGTAAATTATATTTACTCTCTTATTCTTCAATCGATTGCTTCCATATTTGGACAGATGCTTAATTAGGTGGACCACTTTACTTGACCTTGACCCAGTGACCTTGACCTTTGACCTACTTTTGACCTCAGAAAAAATCCGTCCATAATGCATCTCTCGATTTCATTCTGTATTTATAGAAATTATTATATGTATTAAAATTTCATTTATTAAAAACCCAGACGTATAGATCACAAAAATATGTGGTTGTGTTTACAAAACAAATCAAAGTGCCACATGCTTGACCCTGTCCTTTTGGGGCATTTGTCACATGACTGTGACCAGCTATTGTCTTGCAAATAAGTTGATGGGCTTCAACTTAATTTCACTGGAATGATCCTCTTCTGACTCTTTTTCAGAATCCATCAATATATTTTGATTTGTTGAAAATATGGCTTTTATCGTTGTGCCTTATGTCCATTTATATTATCCAGAGAATTTTTTTTAAAAAAAATTGTGAATACCTTTTTCATCTGACTTGATTAATTGACTTTTTTAAAACAATGAAAAGGTCGAAAATTAAAAGATTTCTTTAACAAGATTTATTTACCTCACATAGTGAATATGATTCCTGAAAACACCATTTGCTTAATCAGTACAACTGGGCCTGTTGAGCAATGCAGGCAGTGAAGCGCCTCTACTTTGCTTATAATTTTTATAAACAGATTTTGGCCATTTCATTAGTCAATTTATTTTTTGCCATAGTGCAGGGATAGCCCGTAGGACTCATAGTCAAGAGGTCCTTGGTTTGATCAATGGCTGCAGGGAATATCCTTACTGACATTTGTCTCTCGCTAATGGGTGGATTATCATAACCCTAAGTGGGCCAAGCAGCTGGAGGCTAGGAATGGTGTGGTAGTACTGGTTAGAGAATTACCAGGAATCTATTGTTAGGTGCTGAGATATGACTGAAATACAATTAAATAGTTGCATTAAACCCCATTCAAACGATCAATTAGAATATTTTTCTTTACCCAGATAAAAGAATCAAGGTAGTTCAGTAAGTCAATACTTTTTGCCATGTAACCTATGTTTTTGAAATGTCAGGTAAATCCCTAGGGACTATTGTATAATTAATTGATCTACTTTGTTTACGAAAATAAAATTCAAATAAAAAACCAAACGTGTAGACAGCTGTATTCAAACTGTATTTTTTGTATCCAGCCAAACAGTCTAATTGAAGCTTTAACCCATTCCCACTTAGTGACACTTTTAAACGCCCACAAGGAAAATGGCTTTGGAAAACATTGTAGAAAATGAAGAAATTGCTTGTTACAAGCAATTTCTTCATTTTCCACAATGTTTTCTACCCAGAAAGTTAAACAAATCCAAAATTTCATAAACTTTAATTTGTCGTCTGCAACTCCTTTCAATTTGGACCAGCCTAAAATTCTGCCGTCTGGTAATGGGTTAAGATTTGCTTTAGGTCAAATATCTGTCCAGCGATGTATTATTGTTGTCAAACAGTATCGTAGCAAGTCTAGTGAAAGTGTTGAGGCTTTTATTGAAGAATCTGTCATCAGGAGGGAGCTTGCAGACAACTTCTGCTATTATAACGAAAACTATGACAAAATTGATGGTGAGTAGTATAATTAATCCTTTCCCGTTTTTTGGAAATTTTAGACTAGTCCAAATTGAAAGAGGTTGCAGACAACAATGACAACTGGATGCTATTTGAAATGAACCCATCCTATATGGTAGAAAATATTGTGGAAAAAGGAGAAGTTGCTTTTTATAAGCAATTTCTTCTTTTTCCACAATGTTTTCTCAAGTGTAAAATCACGGGAACGTAATATCCCGTATTTGAACAAGAAAGGGTTAACCCTTTACCAGATGACAAAAAATTAACTGGTCCATATTGAAAGAAGTTGTAGACAACAATGCTTAGCTGTGGAAATTTTAAAATTATTTTGTCTTTTAGGGAAGAAAACATTGTGCATAATAAAGAAATTGCTTGTAACAGGCAATTTCTTCATTATTCACAATATTTTTCAACACTTTTATTCTTTGGATGGGAGGGTGTCCAAAAACAGGATTGTGCAGGAATGGGTTTCACTTGCAAAAATAAAAATACACTTACAGTCGAATACCTATACCTCAAAGTTCAGTGGACTTAAGAGAAAACTTCGACGTAGAGATAGTACGACGTGCAGATAGTCGAAGATGGCGACCAAAATTGTGTCGAAATACTGTAGGTATATAAGGCCACAAATGATTTGTACTAGTATGATTATCTCATCGAACGAAAATTATAACGACGTATTTATCGTAATTTCTTTTATTAATATTCTTATTATTATCACTCTTTTATTAATATTCTTATTATTATCACTTGTACCTAAAGTTTTGTTTAGACTTTGCTTTTTTGTTGTTGTTTGTTTGATTTTCTTCTTCTATTATTGCTTATTCTTCGTGTCGATTGCGTAGTTTGACTATTTTCTCTTTCCTATCCAAATACCCAAGTATCCATCTGGATTAGTTACCGGGTCCTTCCATTAGCGCGTCCCATCGGTCGAAGTTGCTAGCCATCCCCTTGGCAGGTAATGTCCAGCACCAAACAAGTCCTGCGTGGTATAGGCGTTGGATGCCCCTTTATTCATTGTAAAATTCCTCCGTAACATTTTCTCCGCTTCACTCAATCTTCCCAATTCTTAGATCGTAGACAAACAATCAAACAAAATCAAGTTAGTAATCAACACCCGATACTGTAACGCCCTTATCTCTTAACTGTGTTGACATGTCGAAATGTGTGAAAAACTTAGTTGATTGCAAATATCGACCTCTATGATTAAACTTCGCCTGAATATGTGCAAACAGTAGAGATGGGACTTTGCAATTGATTCGACGTAGGGGTAGTTTTTGAGCTAAAGAGAACGACATATGGAGGTTCAAATACAAAGAAGTTAAGAGTAATAAGATTGGGACTTTAGAATAACTTCGACATAGAGAGAACTTCGGCTAAGGGACGTTCGAGGTAAAGGTATTCGACTGTATACGATTTTTATTTTCTGTTATACCCAGAAATAGTTTTGAAATTGCAGAATTACCTAGCTCAATTAAGCCTTTAACTACTTGACTAAATTTTGAACGGGTCCAAATTAAAAAAGAAAAGATGCAGATCATGACTTCAGGTAAATGAAATTTTGAAAATCTTTGTCTTTTGGGGTAGAAAACATTGGTAAATGAAGAAATTGCAAGAAAAGTTTAAAAAAGGAACTTTCGTGCTATGCTTTACATTTAAATACAAGAAAAAGTCATTGAATGACTGCATTTTTTACCCTTATTGAATAGGCATTGGCATTCTATCGAGTTTTGAAAACTAAACGTGAACGATCTGTCTACCTTGATAAAATGAATATAACCAAATTTAGAAACATTCTGACAAAATTATGATTGTCTTCACATGAACTGTTTATCAAACATGGAAGATACAGAAATATTCAGCAAAATGAGCGGACATGTCTATGTTGTATACTAAATGAAATAGAAGATGAATATCATTTTATACTTAAATGTCCGCTTTACAACAATTTGAGAAAACTATACTTAAAGCCATACTTTTACAGAAAACCAAATGTTTATAAGCTTATAGAACTTTTTAATACTGACGAACTATCAGTCTTGAATAATCTGGCACAATTTTGTATTCAAAGTTTTCAAATAAGAAAAGAGTTCATAAATATAAACCAATTAATTAACTATTTAGATACTTAACTCTATATTGATAGAATGCATGTATATGTTGAAAGCATCTTCCGCTTTTGTCACAATTTATTTTTACCAACAAGGATTAACTGTAAAACCTTGTTGTATTTTACATTGTATTGTTGTTCTTTTTGTTCTGCATGTAACATTCTATTATAAAATGATGAGAAACACTTGTGTTTAAGTCGAAGAAATAAACTTTTGAATTTAATATCTCCTTCAATTTGGACCAGTCTAGAATTTTGCCTTGTGGTAATGGGTTCCAAGAAAACTCTTATATCCCCAGAAAATTTATTGTTTTTGAAGCCTATTTGCTTAACCCTTTCCTGTTTTGCAAAATTTTAGACCTGTCCAAATTCAAAGAATTAGCAGAAAATTCCAAGTAAATTTAATTTGAAAAGTAACCATTTAGTAGGGAAGAAAGTATTGTAGAAAAAGAAGACATTTCTTGTTACAAGCAATTTCTTTTTCTGTTATGTTTTGTCAATTATAAAATCACAGGGATGTAAAATCAAGGGATTGAACAGGAAGGCATTGAAGCACATCCTCTTTGCTAGACTGGTCACCAACTGTATGTCTATGTTTTATTAAACCAGGTGCTTATGACTGGGCCAAGGAGACGTTAAAGGCCCATGAGAAGGATAAACGATCTCATATTTACAGCCGGGAACAACTAGAGAAAGGTCAAACCCATGATAGATTATGGAATGCTGCACAGGTAATTTAACCTTTATCCACACAACAAAATTTGGACTGGTTTAAATTGAATAAAGTTACAGACAACATTTCAATGTATGTGTTATTTGAAAAATGATGACTGAATGTTGTAGAAAATGTGGAAAAGGAAGAAGCTACTTCTCCCTTTGTCACAATATTATCCTTGGTATTATTCTATTATTGAGTGGTAATCAGTCTAAAATTTTGTCGTCTAATAATGGATAAATGAAAAAGGTTGATAGAATTTAACCCTTGTCATGCTGAATAAATCCATTTTGGAATGGCATTAAAATCAAAGGGATGAAAGCACTGTTAGTATGTGTTGTTCAATCATCAATATTTCTTATGGAATTTAATTTCATTAGCAATTCTGGCATGAAAAAGACAAACAGGAGGTGTAGACTAAGATCAGACTGCACTAGTGTGCAGGCTGATCTTTGTCTATTCCTCCTGCCAAAACCAGAATATTCCGGGTTTAGCATGGCAAGGGTTAATTAAAAAACTGAAAAAGACACACCACTCAGAAAAATTGTCACTTGAAGACTTTGATATTTTTAGTTTGTGTATATTCTCTAAGTTTTAATGGGACTGTATTACAGTAAATCCCTCATATAATTGTATGGTAGAATCTTTTCAATTGTAATCTTGATAATAGCAAGTGACTGCTTTATTGAAACTGACTCAATGCAAAAACATTATACATGTATTTTGAGAACAAATAGCATATAGCACCTTATTTCTGCAGGATCCAAATTCTGCAGTTTTTCCAAAAAAAAAGGAGGGTTTAAATTTCTGTGTATCATTTTTCTGTGGTCCTTTACCTTGCCAGAAAAAGGACTAAATCTCTGTCCTACCCAATTAAAAACTGATAATTAAGTGCTGTGAATAAGATTGTTTAAGTTTTAAAAGTTAGATTTCGTCTGCTTACCCCAAGTATTACCAAGTAAAGACTTTCCTAAAATTTTATGGTTGGTCAAGGTATAATCAGCCATTATTAATGCCCATAACAGTGTTTTAGACTGGTCAGTGTTAACCCATTCCCACTGAAGCTTTTAGATGCCCCCAAGGAAAAAAGCTTGAGAAAACATTGTGGAAAATGAAAAATTGCTTGTTACAAGAAAAAAGTTGAAAAAAATCCAAATTTCATAAACTTTAAAATGTCGTCTGCAGCTTCTTTCAATTTGGACCAGTCTAAATTTTTGTTATGTGGGAATGGGTTAAAAGATAGTCATGTCTAACTGTTTCTAATCAGACGAACACAATTGCAGTTTACATCAGAAGGAATATGTGTTAACCTATTCCTTCACAATGAAGCTTTATGGCTTGCCATAAGAAAAATGGTTTTGGAAGAGATTGTGGACAATGAAGAAATTGCTGGTAACAAGCAATTTTTTACGTGTCCACACTGTTTTCCACATTTATCCTAAATTCCAACAACTAATATTTGGTATTTGTAAGTTATTTTTAGCTCACCTGAGATGAAGTGCTCTGGGGAAGCTTTTGTGATCGGTCATCATCCGTTGTCAGTTCACTCGTCCGTCTGTCCATTCACAATTACAAAAAAATCTTCTGCTCCTAAACAAACCATTGAATTTCAACAAAACTTCACAGAAATGATCCTTAGGTCATGCTCTTTCAATATACTTCAAAGAACTGAACAAATTTAAAAAATCTTCTTCTCCCAAATCACAAGGCCTAGAACTTTGATATTTGGTACAAATCATCATCTATTGATCCTCTACCAAAATAATTTAAAGAATGGGCCCCTACCGATATACGGAGTTCTCCCGAAAATTGCCCTTTAATTAACTCCCTTGATTCTACTGGGTAGTTCCGGTTTAAATTTCAACAAAGAGTATATAAGGGCTGAGACAAAAAAGGTCCGTTTTGGAGAGAATTAATTATTTTTTCGGTATTTCATACATAAGAATATTGAGTACTTTTGTAATACTAATAGATTATGAAAATGTTTTGGTAGTTTTTATTTACGTTGACAAGTTTTGATCGTCTTCCCGTCCGAGTTTCATCCAGTTTTCATATTATACTCCTCATTTTCGAAACAAAATTAGCAAAAGTGTCCTTCATGGTGAATTGTTGCTTTTATTTGCTTGGCTTGAGAATATCTATTGAAACAAGCAATCAGACAAAACAACAACGGTGGGGGGTGACAAAAGTATTGCGATAAAAGGAGTATTTTTACAAGGAATTTCTCCAAATCTGAGCGATCCGTTATTTTTGATACAAATGCTTTTTTTATATTTCGTCTGTATCCTATTTCGTTCTGAGATTTTTTTTTAACAAAGGTTTAAATGGTAAGTTAATCTTAAGAATTATCGATTTTCGTCCATAAACTCCTGTTTTAATCCAAGTAACTTACACGTTTTGAATCGGTATCTTTGATTACGCAATAGTCCACGGGTGGTATCCGGATATATCTCATAAAGATCGGCTATTTGCTTTGATTTTCACACGACTGCCCAGATGTCCTTCTTTTGACTAATTAACAAGGGAGTCGGTTGACTTATATTATTTGGAATTTATCTAGTTCTAAAGATTGATTAATGTTTTATCTTTCTGTCAATATATTATATGCAAAATTATGTGTTTTGGTAAAAGTACACTATCAGAGGTCAATTGCTCCTATTTTCGTAGAATTAGATATTTTTTCAAAATTTGATATAGTGGAATGTTGAGTACTCTTATAATACTCTTAGAATATGGAATTGTTGTCGTAGTTTATATTAACGTTCACACGTTTTAATCGTTTTCTCTCCCGACCTAGGAACCAATTTCATTCTCGTCCAGTTTTCATATTTTACTTCTCATTTTCGAAAAAAAAAGCAAAGGTGTCCTTTGTAGGAAATCATTGCGTTTACTTCTTTAACTTAAAAAGACTTCTTAAAACAAGGAAACCACACAACAACAACCAAGAATAACTATATTGCGATAAAGAGTACTTTTTATGCCGATTTTCTCCACATCTAAAAGATCAATTATTTTCGGTACACATGGCTATTATAATTTCGTTCGTATCCTCTTTCTTTCTGGGATTTTTTTCTGTAAAGGGTTAAATGATAAATCAAATTTAAAAGTTACCGATGACCTCTCATAAATTGCTGTTTTAATCCAAGTAACTTACACGCTTCTGATCGGTATCTCTGATTGCGTAATAGACCACGAGTGGTATTATAGATATACACTGGATATATCTCATAATCATGTAATGATCGGTATTTGCTTTTGATTTTCACCCTATATCCCCTTATTACAAGTAACAAAGGAAGTCGTTTGCTATTCCCTCCAATTCTAAGGAAATTACGAGTTTGTACATTTTAAATAGGATTATAAATGCAAGAAGTAAAGGAAATCTATTTTAAACCGTTTCTCATTTAGAAAAATTCGGAAAAAATGTTTTAGTAAGAAAAATCTGAAAAAAAACAACATGTTTAAGATCACCTTTTTACAACAAAAAGATTTGAATATTCAGTACATATACATTGTATCATATATGTCATTGCATGATATATCTCAATATAGTAATAAGAATTTGATATCAACTAAATGGATTAATACGTTCAAAAAGATTGTCTTAGTATCTTTGTAACACTTCTTACGGTCATCTCTTTGATATTTCCACTTTTTTATTTCTCACTTTTTCTCAAATACTTAAATACATGAAATGATATATAAAACAATAAATTAAAAAGAAAAGAAAAAAGAAGAAAAAAATCATTCAGCAGGGTAGAAATACCGTGGAAAAGGAAAAAAAATTGCAACAAGCATATTCTTTTTCTACATTTCATTCTCAATTTGAAAGCCACGGGGAACGTAAAACCAGGGTTAACCAGAATACATTTTATATTAATATAAATTTGTGCACACATCTAGTATCAGATGCTAAAGCTTGTGCGGGTTGATTGAATTAGTTTGGTTTACCCATTCCCACACAATGACCTTATCATTTGCCGATTGGTAAGAAAATAATGATATATCTTACTTGCCATTTGTAAGAAACGAATGATATATCTTGCGAGGACCTACAGAGGCAGCACTCATTTCCACAAGCCTCCAGACACTTTACAAATTCATCAATTAAAAGGGTATTTGGTAAATTCCCATGGTCAAGAAATGAAGACGTATGGAGAGCTTCTTTGTAACAGTACCCGTTTGTAAAATGACAGATATCTTATAAATTCAAAGCCCCGCTTCACATGTGAAACCATTTGTTTAAAAAGGGAAATAACGGAATGTATTTCCGTGAGTATCATTGTATTTATTTCGATCAAAAAAGCTCTTTTTATGGTAATTAATACGTATATCCGGAATTAGGGTATATCCGAAAATACACTTTGATACCGGCTCATTTACGATTATAAACACATAAAACGTCACTTAGCTCTAAAAATTAAGCTCAGCTGTTAAATAAAGTAGTCTCTAGATCATCTAGGGTTTCAACAATAATGACACATAGTAAGAGCTGGCAACAACATGTTAATGTTTTCGATACCGATATCATCGCTTTTTTCACCGGAACTACCCAAAGATTTAAGGGAGGTCACTCTAATATTAAAACTAAGCGGAGTAACTCTGGATATCGGTAGGGGCCCATTAAGCCTTTTCTGTGCAATCCCTAATTTTAGTTAGGAATAAATAATGATATCTTTGAAAACCTTCTTCTCCTAAACCATTAGGCCTAGAGCTTTTATACTTGGTATCTATTGATGGCTATACTTCAAAGCATTACCATATTCAGGAATTTAGTGCTATATGGTGGGATCATCAATATACCTAGGATTTAAAGAGAAATCCTTAAACTTCTTCTCCAAAATAATTAGACAGAGGGCTTTGCTACTTTGATTATATCATAAAGCCATAAACCATCATACTCAGGGGAGCGATTTAGGGCCATCATGGTCCTCTTGTTATTCGGACCAGTTTAAAAATTTGCTGTGTGGTAATAGGTTAATGGACTTGAGGTGGTTATACAGTACCAAATATTAAACAGCTGCAACAACCTCTCTATTAAGGATTAATTTCTGGCAGATTTAACCCTGCTGTGTGCTGCCAATGACCGCAGATAAAGCAGAAACAAAGTCCCCACAGAATAAAAGTACTATACAGTAGTTCCTTTTCACAGCAATTTCTAGTTTATTGCAACATAAGTTTTGAAGAAATTGTTGTTGCAATTAAGAGGATTCTTCTGTAATGCTCCATTCACTTTGATTTGCTCTGAAGGAAGTTGATTTCTAGATCCCATGGGGGAAAAATTATGGTTATTTTCATATATTTGCTCAGTACTTAGCATATCATTTGACTTGTTCCAACTCAATCTCACATCTTGTGCCACTAAAGTGAAAGGCTTGGGAAAACATTGTGGAAAATGAAGAATTTGCTTGTAACACAGAAAGTCAAAGATTTCTCAAAATTTTAAACCCTGAAATTGACATCACAATATCTTTCAAGTTGGACCAGTCCTAAATATTGTTGTCTGGTTATTGGTTTAACCATGATACATCATGACAATTTTTCACCCTCAAGAGTTGCATCTGATTTGGTCAGCTAGTCGAATTTGTATTAATTTGGGCAAAACAGCTAGAAACATGTGATATAAAATAAAATTCACAGTGTTATAAAGAAATTATACTTTGAACCTTCCTCTGGTTTTTATGTTCCTGTGTATTTATACTTGAGAAAATATTGTGGAAAAAGAAGAAATTGCTTGTTACAAGCAATTTCTTCTTTTTCCAATTTGATTCTACCCCACTGAATGATTATTTTTGCAACAAAATCAACTTTAAATTGTCGTCTGCAAAACCTTCTAATTTGGATAGGTCTGAAATTCTGCAATACAGTAAAGTGTTATGCAGTGGTTAACTGTATACAAACAAACAAATCTATTGCTGCTGCCAAATTTGCTTTGCTTGTTTATGTTTATCATGTTGAGGTGTTTCTTTTGTTTTGATTTCTAAAGGAATACCATTGTCAAGTTTGTTTCACACATTCCCACACAATAGTGCTTTTTGACGTCCCTCAAGAAATATTATTTTGAAACATTGTGTGAAATGAAGATATTACTTGTGGCAAACAAATTCTTCATTTTCCACAATGTTTTCTACCCAGAAAGGTGAAAAAATCAAATTTTCATGACCTTTAAATTGTTATCTGACTCCTTTCAATTTGGACCAGTTTAAAGTTTTGCTGTCTGGTAAAAGGTTAATTTCAAGGAGTTGAAATATGTCAAGATATGAATCTTGTCATTATACTCCCCCCCCCCCCCCCGCACACACACACCTACTAAGTACAGGGGGTATATGAGGTTTAACATGGCTGGCTGTCTGTTTGTCCATCCATCCATATACCTTTTATGTTTCATTGATCCAAGTCTAGAACCAAACAACCTGCAACTATGAACATTCATACAATTGTTTCCAATCATCCAGGAAAGTGACTTGTTATTTGTGGGTCACGCAAGTCAAAGGATAAGGCCACAATTGAAACCATTTCAATGCTCTATTATCATGGCCTGAAAACCTTATGACCAAGGAGGTGTCCTATTGATTTTAGATCACCTAACCACAAAGTGGTCATGGTGAGCTATTGTGATCTAGCTGTGTCTGTCATCCAGTGTCCATCATCCATTATGTGTCAACATCTTGTGTGCACTCTAGTGGCTACAATTTTTGCTCAAATGTCTTGAAACTTGATCATAATGTTTGTCTCCATGAAACCTTGGACAAGTTCAATATTAGGTCATATGGGGTCAAATGCTAGGTCACTAGGTCAAATATTTGAAATACCTTAGGTGCAATCTAGAGGTCACATTTTTGCCTCAAATGTCTTGATATTTGGTCAGAATGTTTGTCTGCATTATATCTAGATCAAGTTCAATATTTGGTTATGTGGGGTCAAAAACTCGATCACTAGGTCAGATCCTGGAAATGGTCTTATGTGCACTCTAGAGGCCACACTTTAGGCTTAAATCAAATAATTTTTGGTCAGAATTTTTGTTTACATGTTATCTCACCCAGTTTTCGAATTTTGGTCACATTGAGTGAATAACTAGGTCACAAATTAAATGTTTGAAAGTCACATTTTTGCCTCAAATGCCTTGATATTTGATCAGAATGTTAGTCTGCACAATATCTTGGTCAAGTTCGATATTGGGTTATGTTGGGTAAAAAAACTAGGTCACTAGGTCAAATCCTAGAAATAATCTTGTGTGCACTCTCGAGGCCCCATTTATTTTAAGTTTAAATCAAATTATATTTGGTCAGAATGTTTGTTTGCATGTTATTTCAGCCAAGTTCAAATTTGGGTCACATGGGGTCAAAAACTAGGTCACTAGGTCAAATATTAGAAATGCCTTGTGCGTACTCCAGAGGCCATATTTTTTGCTCAAATGTCTTGAAATTTAGTCAGAATCTTTGTCTGCATAATATCTAGGACAAGTTGGATATTAGGTTATGTGGCGTCAAAAACTAGGTCATTAGATCAAATCCTAGAAATAATCTTATGTACACTTTAGAGGTCACTGATATGAAATATTTGTTCTGAAAGTTATTTTCCATGATATCTCAGCCAAGTCCAAATTTGGGTCTCATTGAGTCAAAAACTAGGTCATTAGGTCAAATCCTAGAAATAATCTTGTATGCACTTTACAGGCCACATTTTAGGCTCAAATGAAATATGTTGTTCAGAATGTTTTGGTCTATGATATAGCCAAGTTCAAATTTGGGTCTCATGTAATCCAAAACTAGGTCACTAAGACTAATCTTAGAAATACTTTTGTGCACTCTAGAGGTCCCATTTTTGGCTCATTTGAATTGATATTTGGTCAGAATGTTAGTCAAGTTCAGATTTGGGTCACATGTGATCAAAAACATTGTCACTAGGTCAAATCTTAGAAACATTTTGTTTTTACTCTGGAGACCCTATTTTTGGCTCAATTGAATTGACATTTGGCCAGAATGTTTTGGTCCACGATATCTTGGCCAAGTTAGACTTTGGTTGACATAGGATCAAAAACTAGGTTACAAGGCCAAACCTTAGGAATACCTTTACACCAAAGGAGCTGCATTTTTGGCCTAGATGGTTTGATATTAGGTCAGAATTGTTGTTTTCAAATTATTTCAACCATGATCAAATTTGGGTCATTTGGGTAAAAAACTACCAGGGTAGATCATACGTGAGAAAAACCTTGTTTTTACTCTATAGGCCATATTTCTTACTCAATTGATTGGATATTTATTCAGAGGGTTTTCTTAATAAAAATCTTTGTCAAGTTTGATATTAGGTCACATGGGGTCAAATACTAGGTCACAAGGTCTAATATAAAGAAATCTTTCCAATTTACTTTCTACTTTTCTTGCACAAATACCTTGAAACTTGGTAAAAATGTTTGTGATTTCTTGGACAAGATTTGATAATCGGTCACTTTGGGCTAAAATAAGGTCACTTGTGCTATTTTACTTCTACAGTCATTGACTCAGGTGAGCGCTTTAGGGCCAATGGCCCTCTTGTATAGTAACTAAGGTCGAAGGTCAACTGTACTACTTGTGTGAGAAAGTGCTGGCCGAGGGTATTTTTACTAGCTATTTCTCAATATGTTTTTTACCCTATATTTCATTTTTCTAAAGTTAAACTCGTTTAAAATGTCACATGCTACTTGTACCATTCTATAATTTTGTCATCTTGTAAATAGTCCAATATGCCAATGAAAACAATTTCTTTTCATATGAAATTTTCAGAATCAGATGGTCAATGATGGCAAGATGCATGGTTTTATGAGAATGTACTGGGCCAAGAAGATTTTAGAGTGGACACCCAGTCCAAAAGACGCTCTTGAGACTGCTATATATCTCAATGACAAATATAGTCTCGATGGGCGGGACCCTAACGGCTATGTTGGTATGTAAAGACTAGTTCAGAATTTTTTTAATTTTTAGCTTCTCTTGGCAAAGGCAAGTGTGCTAATGTCATGACTGTAACCGTCTTGCATCAGTCTGTACATGAATTTCTTCATCAAAAATCTTCTCCTAAGAAACTTAGATTCTTTCACCATTCCTACACAAGTGCAATTTTTACATTCCTCAATAAAAAAGCTTTGAAAACATTTTGTAATATGAAGAAATTGCATGTACCAAACAATTTACTCAATGAATATATCCACACAATTTTTAGCTTTACTGAGGCTAGAAGAGCTATAGCGATGGCTTTTTCCCGTCCAGATTTTGCGTTAGTCCATCGTCCATTGTAGTCCAATCTTAGTTAACACAATGATGTCCCCAGATTTCACAAGATTCACTTCAAACTTTCACAGAATGATTGTACCATTATAGGGATAGTTCCTTTCAAATTTGGGTCTGATCCATTGAGAAAGACAGCAAAAGGGGCCTTTTAAAAATTTAATAATCCCATTCCCACACAGGGACGCCTTTAGACGCCCCTTTAGAAAAAAGCTATGGAAAACATTGTGGATAATGAAGAAATTGCTTGTAACAAGCAATTTCTTCATTATCAACAATGTTTTCTATCCCAAAAGATAAAGATTTTTCAAATTTCATAAACTTAAAATTTTCGTTTGCAACTCCTTTTAATTTTGACCAGTCTAAAATTTTGTTATGTGGGAATGAGTTAAAACAATTTTAATTCTATAAAGTACACAGATTTCATTGGGTTGTCCTCATACTAAAACAGAATGATTATACTTTTGTAAGTATAGTTCCCTTTGGAATTGGTTTAGATCCATCAAGTAGCATGGAAAAAGGCTGTATGAAAATTTGATTAAAAAAATCCCTATTAAAGCAACAAAGACCGCTTCTCTAATCAAATTTTGTTTAAACTTTCACAGAATGATTATGCCGCCGTCATAGCGCAGTTGGTGGCGCGTCAGACTGTCAATCTAGAGGTCCCGGGTTTGATCCCCTACGGCGGCACTCATCTTTTTCGACTATTTGTCTCTCATCAATGGGTCTATAATCGTAGACCTATGTGGGAAAGCAGCTGGAGGCTAAGAAAGGATGTAATGGTAGTACTGGTGTGAGAAATACCAGGATTCCATTGTTATATAACTGAAAATTTGTTGAAAGCGGCGTAAAACCCCATTCAAAACACAGAATGATTGTAAGGTCATAACGATCTTTCTTTTCGAAATGGGGTTTGAACTGTCAAGAAACACGGGAAAGGGGCCTTATAAAATTTCATTTAGAAATCCTTCTTACCAAGTCTAGAGCTTTCTGCGGATTTTCCTCAAACTTTCACAGAATGATTGTACAATAATAACAATCGTTAATGTTTTATATTAGACCTGATCCGTCAAGTATTACAGGAAAAGGAGCATTATGAAATTTCATTTTAGAATTCTTGTACCACAGTTTTCATCGGATTATGTTCAAACTTTCTCAGATTGTTTGAATCGTCATAAGGATTGTTTCTTTCCAAATTGGAACTGATCTGGTTAGCATCACAGGAAAAGGGGCTGTATGAAAAATTATTACCAAATTCTCATTAACACAAGAATGTCCTCAGTCTTTATCAGATTCTCTTCAAACTTTCACAGAATGATTATGCCGCCGTCATAGCGCAGTTGGTGGCGCGTCAGACTGTCAATCTAGAGGTCCCGGGTTTGATCCCCTACGGCGGCACTCATCTTTTTCGACTATTTGTCTCTCATCAATGGGTCTATAATCGTAGACCTATGTGGGAAAGCAGCTGGAGGCTAAGAAAGGATGTAATGGTAGTACTGGTGTGAGAAATACCAGGATTCCATTGTTATATAACTGAAAATTTGTTGAAAGCGGCGTAAAACCCCATTCAAAACACAGAATGATTGTAAGGTCATAACGATCTTTCTTTTCGAAATGGGGTTTGAACTGTCAAGAAACACGGGAAAGGGGCCTTATAAAATTTCATTTAGAAATCCTTCTTACCAAGTCTAGAGCTTTCTGCGGATTTTCCTCAAACTTTCACAGAATGATTGTACAATAATAACAATCGTTAATGTTTTATATTAGACCTGATCCGTCAAGTATTACAGGAAAAGGAGCATTATGAAATTTCATTTTAGAATTCTTGTACCACAGTTTTCATCGGATTATGTTCAAACTTTCTCAGATTGTTTGAATCGTCATAAGGATTGTTTCTTTCCAAATTGGAACTGATCTGGTTAGCATCACAGGAAAAGGGGCTGTATGAAAAATTATTACCAAATTCTCATTAACACAAGAATGTCCTCAGTCTTTATCAGATTCTCTTCAAACTTTAATAGAATGATTGTACCATCATTTGGATTGTTCCTTTGGGTCTGATTTGTTAAGTCACACATGAAAAGGGTTTTATGAAAATTTTATGACAAAAACGTCATTATGCCCCCGCATCGAAAGAAAAACGTCATTATGCCCCCGCATCGAAAGAAAAACGTCATTATGCCCCCGCATCAAAAGATCTGGGCATATTGTTGTACCGTTGCCTGTCTCTCTGTCTGTCATTCAGTGTTTCCGTCTGTTTGTCTGTCTGCAAAACTTATCCAAAATACTTAACATTGGCTATTACTACCAGCCTATTCAAGATACAAGCTCATATTTAGCATGATGATACATCTCAACAATATGCATCTCCTCATGTCAAGGTCAGGGTCATGTGATAAGGTCAAAGTCAAATGTTTGGTCCTGTTGTGGGGGCATCATGAACTCTGTTAACCGGATAATGAGGTCAATCGAAATTCAAGAATTCTTATAGTATTTCTTTAAGCATTAGTATGTAAGGTTTCATGTAATTTTGGTAAATTACATCAATGATGTAAGGGGGGGGGGGCAGATAAATCTAGGTCAACAGTCAGGTAAATTCCACCTTTATAGTATTTTTCTATGTAGTCCAACAGGACCAAAAAGGGTCATAACTACAGTTAATTGTAGTTTTGGTTGTAATGCACCGTGTTGGACCAACAATAAAATGTGGAATTGAGTTTGTTTTTCACTGTGAAAATTTTGGCCTTAGCCAAGCCCTTTGACTTGGGTACCTTATCTACAATATTCTTCCCAAATCATTGAATTTATTTGATTGGTATAACAGATGAGTGATTTATAAAAACCCTTTTTACCTAATGCTCAGTACTGTGTCACAATTACAATCGTTACTATTGTTATATGCAAATGCTTGTATACCCCGGTTAGGGGCCTGAAAGCTAATAAAGTATATGGAATTTAATTGAATTGTTCAACTTCGGTAAATTGATATTACATAGTAAATTAATGGAGACTTCGGTAAAAAGGTAATTATAATGTAATTATCACCTGTGTACTTGTTTGTTGCAATTTTAAGTGTTTCATGAATATATCGTTTTATATTAAGTCATAATTAAAAATTTCTTACAATTCATCAAAATTGAAAAGAAGAGAAGTATTTTATTGTTATTATTATTGAGGATAGATATATATGACTAACACTTGCACCAACCCCGTCAATTAAACAAACAACAATTAAAGAAATGAATATTGTTTGGTCGTTAATTAATTCTTGATTAGAACCAAATGTAATTATTAAAAAGTCTAAGATAAAGCTTATTACCCATTTGGTATGCATTGTCCTTGACTTTGGCTTTCTTAACTTGCCTAAAAGTTGAATTATAAAGAAAAATGATAAAAAGTCTGAAATAGGCTACAATAATTAATGATTAAATTTGTTGTATATCAGTTGCTTCCGTTGTTTATTTTGAATGAGCATTTCTTGGGGGTTTAAAAAAAGCTGGATTTGAATTGGAATTGATTATTAAGTAATTTCAGGCTGTAGAGCTAATAGGCACTCAAGCACCTCTAGTTTTCATACGATTATTAATATTAAGATTGGTCAATAAGTGCAAAGAACTTAATCTTTACAAGTAGATGCTCGACACTTGGATGCCACATGATTGATGGTAGACTGAAAAAAGCTTTGTGAAACATTGTGGGTATTGAAATTGCTTCCAACAAGAAATTTCTTCATTACCTACAATGTGTTCTGCCCTAAACGTTAGATTTTAAAATTTCACTACCTTGAAATTGTTGTCTGCATTTTCTTTCATTTTGGACCAGTCTAAAATTGTCTTGTGGTAATAGGTTGAATCTCTTATGATTCCAGGATGTATGTGGTCAATATGTGGTATTCATGATCAAGGGTGGAAGGAAAGAGAAGTGTTTGGAAAGATTCGTTACATGAACTACAAAGGTTGTGAAAGGAAGTTCAATGTTTCTGCCTTCGAGATGAAACACAAACGACAGACAATTGTGAAATAAGAGGGATTGATTAGTGAGAAACGGGTCATATGTTACCAGTTGAGATTTAACCAACTCCCAATGATACTTTTCACGCTCCTTGAGAAAAACAATTGCAAAAGAATTGTGTAAAATGAAGAAATTGCTTGCAACAAGCACTTTCTTCATTTTCAACAATATTTTCAAAAATTGTAGAAAACAATTTAAAATGCATACAAATTGCAAATGGAGTTCCAAATAGGGTCGGAAACTTTGAAGAAAAGAAGAGATTGCATGTGAAAGGTTCTCTAAATTCTAAATACTGTCCTGTTAGAATGCAGGTGACACACATCCTTGTCTTAAATAGGTTTTCAATAACCAAGTCCTCTGAAAGGAAAAGTAGGTTAATAGATTGGTGAATATCAGTTTGGGCCCGTGGCTTAGCAGGCATAAACATTGCCCTGTGTGCCCAATTACTCCCAAAGCTTACAATGGATTTTGATGAAATTTAGACCTAACATTTGTCTTAATGGGACCTAGGGCATAATATCGGCATTTTTAGCTCGACTTTTTTTTGAGAATCACGAGGTATTGCTATAGCCTCCGTGTTGTCGTTGTCCTTGTGTGAAAACTTTGACATTTTTTCATATCTCTGGTTCTACTGAAGGCATTCACTTGAAACTTGGCACACATGATTACTATCAAAAGAGGAACCTATACTATCAAGGGGGATAACTTGAGATGCATTTCGTGCAAATTATGCCCCTTTTTGTACTTAGATTTTTATCCACTATCCAGCACCCAACAGCCAAGCGGAGGCACCCTTAAGCGGTGCTCTTGTGATTTCCTGCTAGGCCATTAAAAAAAGGAGATGTTAAAATTTTAGACTAGCCCAAATTAAAAGGAGTTGCAGACTACAATTTAACATTATGAAATTTACAATTTTTTAACTTCATGGATAGAAAACATTGATGAAAATGAATAAATTGCCTCTGCATTTTCAAGAACCTAGAGCAAAGTTTCATCTCTTACAGGTTTTGCTTATGATTTCATACTTATGTTTCTGATAGTTTTACTGTTAATATAATTGAGTCTGTCTGAGACATTTCCTACCATTTCACATGATTCTGATAAGACGGACAGTACAGTGACACACTCTGATCAGAGTCTTCACTCTGTGCTCTGTAGATAACTACATGTACTGACTCAAGGTTTCTTGATTAGCAAGAATTCTAAATGCATTGCATTGTACTGGCTCTTCAATGTCAAGGCTTCACTCACATATAATAGAGTTGCATATGTCATACACAGTCTAAGTTAACCCTTCTCTGTTCAATCCCTGATTTTTATGTCCCTGTGATTTCATATTTGAGTAAAGATTGTAGAAAAAGAAGAAGAAAATGCTTGTAACAAGCAATTTCTTCTTTTTATATGGCTTTATTGTATTTAAGACCTGATCAGTCTGTCTGTTAGCACTTTTTGTTTGCATGTGCAACTCCTCCTACAGTATCAATAGGGAAATCTACAACATTTGATTCGCTATGATGTCTAGTTGTGTATAAGACCTTTGAAATTCAAATCATTCTAATTGTTCTACAATAATCTTGAATAATCTGCCCTTGAATTAAAAAAAGTACTATATTTCATGTGTGCAAAACTCCTCCTACAGAATCAATGGGAACAAACTGAAACTTACTATAATGTTTCTCTATGATGTTTAGTTGTGTATCAGAACTTTGAAATTCAAATCACTCTAGAATTATCTTGAATTAAATGCCCTTTGATTGAAAAAAATCACTTTATTTCATGTGTGAACAAAATCTCTTACAGTATCATTGAGAACAAACTGAAACTTGCTACAATGTATCTCTATGATGTCTAGTTGTGCAAAAGACCTTTGAATTTCAAATAACTCTAGTCCTTGAATTGTCTGCCCTTGAATTGAAATGTATCACCATAATATTTTCTTGTGTGCCCAATACTTATAGTTCCATCAAATGAAGTTGTATCCTTGCATAATAAATCTGCATTGTCTCTAGTGGTGCATTAAACCTTTAAAAATAAGACAACTTCAGTTCTTCATCAATTATCTGCCCTTGAATTGAAATATATTCCTAATTTCTAGTGTAAATAACTTTTCAAATGGTTATAACTTGAGCCTTATGTTGATTGAACATGATTGAAATTTACTACAATGGTCCTCCATGATATGTGCTTGAGATCTCTATCTTTCCAGTGATGTATGAGTTTACTCCCCTTTGTTTAGGGAATTACTTAATAGTATCGTGTTTTTTGTGCGCAATGTGACTCATAGTGCTGTTAATACAATCAGTGTTTCACAGAATCTTAGTGTTGAAACAGTGCATAGGTCAACCACAACTCGCATTAAAAAAATGTAATATTGTTAGGTAAGATAATCTTTTTAGATAAAAATGATATTCCAAAAGTGAAAGTTCCAACCCTGCTCAGCCTGCACAATTTGCACAGTCTTATTAGTTGAAACTTTTTAAACCAGTCACAACTTTAATCTATGGGTACTGCTATTTTGTAAATATCAAGTTTAATCTTATCTGTCAATTTTTAATGTAAAAACTTATAGTAGAATATTGTATTCCACTGACAAGCCCCTTCGGGTGTATTTTTCACCGCTCTGCAAAGCTCTTGTTCCACAGTATTTTCTACCCTATTGGACAGTTATATTTCAAATTAAATCCTCTTAAAATTTTGTCTGAAAAATCTTTGAGTTTGAGTAGGTTTAAAATTTTGCAAAACAGGAAAGAGTAAAAAATTGAAGATATATTCATGACCTTGTTAGTGCTTTAAACATCATCTTGTTTATAACTTAAGATACTTGTTTACTCATTACCACAAGACAAAAGTATAGACCATCCCAAATCAAAAGAGGTTGCATACAAACATATATCTGTATGAGGTAGAAAATGTTGTAAGAAAAGAAGAAATTGCTTGTAACGAGCAATTTCTTCTTTTCTCACAATGTTTTCTGTGGTTTCTGTGACACGTAAAAACCAAGGATAGTATGGGAATATGCTTTTTATGTGTTCAGTTTCTAAAGAAAACTTCAAGCATTGAGGAGATAAATCTTTTTATTTCTCTATGTAAGAGTTACAGACTTTTTAGCTCACCTGAGCACAACGTGCTCAAGGTGAGCTTTTGGTATCACCTTTTGTCCGTCGTGCGTCGGAAGTCGTGCGTCGGAAGTCGTCAACAATTCTTTAAACATCTTCTCCTCAGTAACCACTGGGCGGAATTCAACCAAACTTGGTAGGAATGTTCCTTGGGTGACCCTTCTCAAAAGTTGTTCGCGGATTTTTGATTGACCCCCAAATATGGGCGTGGCAGGGCGTGGCAGTTTTTAACTTAGAAATCTTCTCCTCAGTAACCATTGGGCCAATTTCAACCAAATTTGGTATGAATGTTCCTTGGGTCACCCTTTTCAAAAGTTGTTGGCGGATTTTTGATTTATGCCCAAATATGGGCGTGGCAGGGCGTGGCAGTTTTTGACTCCGGAATCTTTAAACATCTTCTCCTCAGTAACCATTGGGCCAATTTCAACCAAATTTGGCATGAATGTTCCTTTGGTGACCCTTTTCAAAAGGTGTTCGTGGAATTTTGATTTAAGCCCAAATATGGGCGTGGCAGGGCGTGGCAGTTTTTGACTTAGAAATCTTTAAACATCTTCTCCTCAGTAACCATTGGGCCAATTTCAACCAAACTTGGCATGAATGTTCCTTGGGTGACCCTTTTCAAAAGTTGTTCATGGAATTTTGATTTATGCCCAAATATGGGCGTGGCAGGGCGTGGCAGTTTTTGACTTAGAAATCTTTAAACATCTTCTCCTCAGTAACCATTGGGCCAATTTCATCCAAACTTGGCATGAATGTTCCTTGGATGACCCTTTTTAAAAGTTGTTCGCAGAATTTTGATTTATGCCAAAATATGGGCGTGGCCGGGCATGGCCGTTTTTGACTTTGAAATCTTTAAACATCTACACCTCAGGAACCATTGGGCCAATTTCAACCAAACTTGGTATGAATGTTCCTTGGGTGACCCTTTTCAAAAGTTGTTTGGCAGAATTTCGTTTCACGCCCAAATATGGGCGTGGCAGTTTTTGACTTTGAAATCTTTAAACATCTTCTCCTCAGTAACTATTGGGCCAATTACAACCAAATTTGGTATGAATGTTCCTTGGGTGACCCTTTTCAAAAGTTGTTCACAGAATTTTGATTTATGCCCAAATATGGGCGTGGCAGTTTTTTTAACTTTGAAATCTTTAAACATCTTATCCTCAGTAACAGTTGGGTCAATTTCAACCAAACTTTGCATGAATGTTCCTTTGGTGACCCTTTTCAAAAGTTGTTCCTGGAATTTTGATTTATGCCCAAATATGGGCGTGGCAGGGTCAGGCACTTTTTTGACTTTGAAATCTTTAAACATCTTCTCCTCAGTAACTATTGGGCCAATTTCAACCAAATTTGGTATGAATGTTCCTTGAGTGACCCTTTTCAAAAGTTGTTCTAGAATTTTGATTGATGACCAAATAAGGGCTTGGAAGGGTAGGGCAGTTTTTGACTTTGAAATCTTTAAACATCTTCTCCTCAGTAACCATTGGGCCAATTTCAATTTTGAATCATCTTACATTAGTCAGGTGAGCGATTTTAGGGCCATTCTGGCCCTCTTGTTTTAGTACTCTTGTGCTACATGTGCTCATTTTTATACCTCAATATAGTTTATTGACCTAATATAGTTTATCTTGTATCAATATCCTTGACCTTGAATCAATAAAAAAAAACATTAATTTGAGATTGTGTCCCTTAAATAAGGAAGCATCAGACTCAAAATTTGGCTTCAAACATATAGCAAAATTTCCAAATTACATTACAACAGATTTCAGCTGATTTATGTAATTTTGTAACTGGATGCATGCAAAAGTAAATGAAAACAGTAACAAAAGATTATGTCCAATAAAATTCTTATCAATCAACTGGTTTGCATAAGCTTAGTATTTGATAGTACTTATATTAGTTTCATGCTAAACTATATAACTGACCAATCCCTGGCCCTGTCCACTTACTCCATTGGCCTGGCCCATTGACTCTGACATAAAGTCCCACTTCTATTTTAAGCCGTGTTATTTTACAAAATTTATGGCAAGTAGCAGAGTTCAAAATCTCAATTCTGGTTTAAATGAATGATCATTGGTTGACTGGTAATTTGATTGGCAATCACCATTGGTCAAATATGTTCAGCTTAACTCATTCCCACACGGGAAAATTTTAGACGGGTCCAAATTGAAAGGAGTTGCAGACGACAATTTAAAGTTTATGAAATTCTAAATTTTTTAAACTTTCTGGGTAGAAAACATTGTGTAAATTGTAACAAGCAATTTCTTCATTTTACACAATGTTCTTGATGGGCGTCTAAAAGCATCATTGAGTGGGAATGGGTTATAGAGTAACATGGTGTTTTTTTAAAAATGTATTTCGAATTTTAGTCCTATGAGAAAAATGGACTTCATGGGTGTTCTGAAAAACATATACATGTACTTCAAAAAGACATTGAATCCAGCAGAGGTCAACAAGAATCGCTTTTTGAAAATGATTTAACCCTTTCCTGTTTTGCAAAAATTTAGACCTGTCAAAATTCAAAGGTTTTGCAGACGACAATTTAATGTCTATTTTGTTTGAAAAATAATCAATCAGTAGGGTAGAAAATATTGTGGAAAAAGAAGAAACTGCTTGTGACAAGTAATTTCTTCTTTTTCCACAATGTTATCTAAAGTATAAAAAACATAGGGACGAAAAAATCAAGGTTTGATCAGGAAAGGGTGAAATGTCAAGTTCATTCTAGATTCACAGTCATTGACAAGCCTAGACCATTGTCAGTCTGTACACTTTTCACAGCCTTCCCAACACTTCAGGCAAGGAGACTATTTTTTCTTGACAGGATTATGTAATTTAATTGTCAGTGACTCAACTGTTTTAACCCATTCCTGTTAAATCCCTTGTTTTTAATTCCCTGTGGTTTTATAATTGAGAAAACATTTTAGTAAAAGAAAAAATTGCTTGTAACAAGCAACGTCTTCTTTTTCTACAATGTTTCCCACCCTACTGAATGGTTATTTTTCAAATAAATCAACTGAATTTTGTCTGCAAAACCTTTCAATTTGGACAGGTCTATAATTTTACCAAACAGGAAAGGGTTAACACAAGGTGAGAGTTTTTACTGAATGTTGCACATTATACATTTGCATGTTGTATTGATCATGTATCACTTACTATTTTTTAAAATAAATAGTCTAGATAGAAATTTGTTATTCAATATTTTACTCAATCAGATCTTCAGATATAGGGAGTATTGTGATAATTTAGCCCATTCTAACGCATTGATGATGCTTTTTGACGCACCTAAAGAAAAACAATTGGACTAACACTAATATTGGCAGGCGATGTGCATCCTAACCTGGGTCCTGAAGATAGTCCCAACCATAGCACTTGTACAAGTTATATTTATTGATTTTTAGCTCCACTGGCTGAAGGCTAGAGAGCTATTGTCATAGCATTGTGGCTGTCATGCGTTCGTCTGTCCGTCCGTCCGGTCATCCGTAAACTTTATTTTGAAAATCTTCTCCTTGGAACATACGTATCAGATACCTTCCAAGAATTTTGACCATACAAAACATGGCTTTGATTGGAGGGGCTAATTTCCGTATATGATGAAATCTTTAAAAATTTTCTCAGAAACTAATTGATGGATTTCAACCAAATTTCACAGAAATGATCCTTGGATGACCCACTATCAGATTCCTTCAAAGAAATTTGATTGGATGAAAAACATGGTTTCTATGGGCAGGGCTAATTTCCATATATGGTTAAAAGCTTTCAAAATCTTATTCTCAGAAACCCGTGGATGGATTTCAACCAAATTTCACAGAATTGATCCTTTGGTGAACATTTATCAGATTCCTTCAAAGAATTCTGATCGGATGAAAAAAGGCTTTAATGGGCTAATTTCCATACATGGTGAAAGCTTTGAAAATCTTCTCAGTAAGCAGTGGATGGATTTCAATCAAATTTAACAGAAATGATCCTATGGTGAACCTTTATCAGATTCCTTGAAAGAATTTTGATTGGATGAAAAACTTGGCCTAAAAGGGCTGGGCTAATTTTCGTATATGGTGAAAGCTTTGAAAATCTTCTTCCTAGAACCTAGTGGATGGATTTCAATAAAATTTCACAGAAATGATCCTTTGGTGAACCTCTATCAGATTCCTTCAAAAAATCTTGATTGGGTGAAAAACATGGCTCTAATGGACAGGGCTTATTGCCATATATAGTAAAAGCTTTGATTTTCTTCTCAATAACCAGTAGATGGATTTCAACCAATTTTCACAGAAATTATCCTATGGTGAGCCTCTTTCAGATTCCTTCAAAGAATTTTGATAGGCTGAAAAAAAATGGCTTTAATGGGCAGGCCATTTCCATTTATGGTAAAATCTTTGAAATTCTTCTTCTCAGAAACCAGTGGATTGATTTCAACCAAAATTGACC
Source organism: Fragum fragum (assembly GCA_946902895.1). Lineage (NCBI taxonomy): Eukaryota > Metazoa > Mollusca > Bivalvia > Cardiida > Cardiidae > Fragum > Fragum fragum. The sequence continues at coordinate 6,357,440 of OX336379.1, read as the reverse complement.
GGATCGATCTTAGGGTGACCTTTTATCAGATCATAAAAAAAGAATTTTGATTGGATGAAAAATATTGCTTTAATGGGTGGAGCTAATTTCCATATATGGTATATACATTGTACTGAAAATTTTGTAAATATCTCAGAAACCTGTTGACGGATTTCAACCAAATTTCCACGGGAATTATAACCAGATGACTGTCAGATTTCTTCATATAATATTGTTTGGTTGAAAACATGACTATTATGGTGGTGGGTTATATCCATATATGGTATACAGTGAAAATTTTACCTAATGAATTTTACATGACTTGATTTTTGTAAAAACAATGAAAAGTTTGAAATGGTTCTCTAGAACTTCATGTACTTCAATGATTTTGATCTAATTTTATTTTATATTCTGTTTATTCAGTTCAAGAAAAAATTGCTTAATCAGTACATACATGCCTGTGGAGCAATACAGGAGCTCAAGCGCCTCTAGTTGAAATTCCCCAGCCATTTATCAACTGTGCATCATAATTTTCAAACTTTCAGAAACAAGGTTAATAATTCAATTTGACATTATATTCTCTGAAACACGTCTACTCCTAGTTTGAATCAGGTGCTTGTGATAGAGTCTGGTTCAATCCCAAACCCGTTCTTTAACCATGCCCTACTAGTCAATTATATCCAAAACTAGGATCACACTCTGCTAACTACAGGGCTGACGGGCCTGATCTTGCACTTATGCATAGGGTACCCCAACCCCTATCTAACTGTCAATAATTGAGACAGAAACTAATTAATCAGATGAAGGTCATGGGAAAGTCAAATTCCAATCCACCCTTTGACAACACTCTACCCCTCTTTACCATGAAACACCAAACTAGGATCCTACTCTGCTTCCAAACGACAAGGCCTGATCTTGTACATGTGAAAAGGTACCCCCAACCCCTAAGTGTCAAGTTTTAGGCAGTTGCGAGTGATAGTCAGAGAAAGGTCCAACTCCAAACCTAGCCTTTAACCATGCTCTACCACTCTTTACCATTATACCAATAACTAGGATCACAGTCTGTTTCCAAACCACTGGGCCTGAAGGTCTGATCTTGATCATGTGAGTAGGGTAACCTAACCCCTACTTCCTTGCCAAGTTTGATGCAGGTGTTAGTGATAGTCAGAGGAAGGTCAAATTCCAAACCCAGCCTATGCCTACGTTCTATCACTCTTTACAATTATACCCATAAGTAGGATCGCAAACAGCTTTTGAACCACAAGGCCTGAGGTCCTGATCTTGAACATCCCCATAAGGGTAACGCAACTCCTAACTCTGTTGCAAGCTTGAGAAAGGTGCTAGTGATAACACTCTGCTTCTAAACGACAGGGCCTGTGGGCTTTATGTTGAACATGTGCATAGGTACCCCCAACCCCTTCCTAGGTGTCAAGTTATAGGCAGTTGCTTATGATCGAGAAAGGTCCAATCCCAAACCCAGCCTTTGACGGCGCTATATCGCTCTTTACCAATATATTCCATACTAGCATCACACTCTGCTTCAAAACCACAGGACCTGTAGTCCTGATCTTGCAAAAATGCATAGGGTAATCCAACCCTTTATTCCCTATCAAGTTTGAGGCAGACGCTAATGATAGATTAAAAAGAAGGTCCAATATCAAATTCGGCCTTTAAGCTTTTAGGTAGCTCTAACACTTTTTTCTACCATTATACCACTCTCTGCTTCCGAACCACAGGGCCAGCAGGCCAGACTTTGCACATGCACATGGGGTACCCAAGCTCTAAGTGCTTATCCGTGCTAAGTTTGAGAGAAGTGCTACCTCTATACTCAGAGGAATGTTCTACCCCAAATCCAGTCTTTGACAACCCTCTACTGCTCTTCACCATTATACTCCCAACTAGGACTGCGTTCTGCTTCCAAACCACAAGACCTGCGGGCCTGATCTTACACATAGGCATAGGGTAACCCTACCTCCGTGCAAAGTTTGGGGCAGGTACTGTGATAATGTCAGAGTAAGGTCCACTTCCAAACCAATTCTATGACCACGTTCTTCCACTACTTATCATTTTTCCTGCAATTTGGATCACCCTCAAAACCACAGTGCCTTTGGGCTTGACCTTACACATGCGCAGAAGGTACCTAACAATGTATTCCTGGTAATTCTTTCTCCAGCACCCCCTTAATTTCCTTTACAAGTATTTGAAAGGTAATGGACTGCAATTAAACTCAATATTATTGATATGCAAGTTATTTTGCGAAAACATCCATATCTTGCTAAAAAATCAATGGACTGGAACAGGACTTGAACTCAATCTGTAACTCATCAATGCTGACTCACAAGTTTACGAAAAATCAGCTCATTACCTGCAAGTGTTAAGAAAAAAAGTATGGAAAACTGTAATTTCTCAAGTCTAGCATCCGTATCTTGCTAAAAAATAAATGGACCCGAACGAAACGAAACTTAAACCATTTCTGTAAGTCATCAATGCTGACTTTCTTACCAGAAATCAGCTCAATACCTGCAAGCGTTTAGAAAAAAAGCCCGGTAGACTGAAATTTCTTGGTTATTTTCTTAGTCCAGTATCTGTATCTTGCTAAAAAATAAATGGACCCGAACAAAACTTAAACTTATTCTGTAACTCATCAATGCTGACTTTCTTACCAGAAATCAGCTCAATTCCTGCAAACGTTTAGAACAAAAGTTCGAAAAACTGGAATTTCTTGGTAAAAATCTGAGTCCAGCATCCGTATCTTCCTAAAAATAAATAGACTGGTACCAAACTTATACTTGTTCTGTAATTCATTAATGCGAACTTGCATACCATAAAACTAGACCGGTACCGCCGTCGACTTTAATAAAGCCGACAGGTAGATCCCAAACGATTGCATATTGAGATTGGCTGATGGGCATTTAATGACGTATATCCGAACATCGAATCTGATTGGCTGGTCCATTGTTTGTAAACAATATGACTGAAGCGGAACGCGGAATACCTTATATATTTTACATGAAAAGGATAACATTCCAAGGTTTTTCTCGCACACAAATTCGATTGATCATGTAAAGATGTTTTAACATTAATACTGAATAATTTAAAACTACAAAAGTAGAATTTTTTATCGCACTGGGTGGAAATCCCGCGGCGTGTCCAAATTTTTCATCAAAATTAGCTGCGCATGCGTAAGCCTCGTTTTCGAATTTAGTAAGGAAAAAAACCTAACGGGCCAGGCTTTCCGTGTATGTACCGAAATTCGGTGTATACCTGTCGGCTTTTTTGTTAAAGTCGACAGTGGTACCAGTCTTACCATAAAACCACCTTCACATCGCATAGGGGTTAGAAAAAAGCCCGGAAAACTGAAATTTCCTAGACTGGAATCAAACTTTAAGTTGTTGTTACTTGTTGATGCAGATTCACATACCAAAAATCAACCTAATATCTCTGATTGATGAGACAAAAAAGGCCAGAATACTGAAATTTTCTGGTAATTTACTAAGTCAAGCATCCGTATCTTCCACAAATTCAATGGAACGGAACCAAACTCGAACTTGTTCTGTAACTCATTGACGTGGACTCAAGTACCAAAAATCAGCTCAATACCTCCCAGGGTTAGAAAAAAAAGACCGGAAAACTAATATGTCCGGACGGGCTGGCGAACAGACTGACGGAGCGCAAACCTATAGTCCCCTTCGGCTTGGTAGGTAGGGGACCAGTGATTTAAAGACAGCGTTGTATGATGCGCAATAAATATGTCTGGCACATGATTAGTTTCGATATCGCCAGATAAAAATCAACGATAATGTCAACAGAACGAGTAAACAGGCGTTTTACAAGTTACCAAAAATATCAAATAGACCTTGATTTTTGAACAATGGTTAACGCAAAATGGGGGGGGGGGGGAGCAAATGAATTTATGGTACCGGGGCAATATGTCCTAACATAAAATATAGGCATACCAATGCCGGGCGGTGCGCCTAGCATTGGCATTAATACGCACGGTGGATTAATATAAATGTGGTTTATTAGACTCACCGAAATTGGTTATTTTGTGGATTCAAAATAACTCGCCACAAAATCTTATTACCGATTGACACGGACATGAAATATTGAAGAAAAATATCAAAATGAAATTGAAAACGATTGACTGAAAAATACGAATATCGGCAATATGCACAGAGTAAAGATTAATTCTTTTTTTTTTTTTTTGTAATTAGATATCGAATAAGAAGTGAGAGAAAGAGTAAATGAAATAATGATAAGTTGCACGAGTTGCACATCTTGTTCATATGATACACACTTGGACACCCTAAAGCCTAAGTTTCCTTGAATATCAGGAAAATCATTTAACTCACAAATATTATATCCTACTTTAATTATTTCATGTGTTAAAAACTTTATGTTAATGACAATATCAAATTAGATATGGAGATCAAATTTCGAAATTTGTCTGGAGGTTGTCCCTTCAAACACAGGGTCCTCTTGGCTGGCGAGCTTGTCCTAATCTGACGATACAAGCAATATCGGAGAGAAGCGTAGATGGGACAGGCTTACCGGTCTAAGGGTTCTCAACCATACACTACCAGTCTAATGCACAAAAATTGTGTCGCGGTCAAAACGAGAAAGAACGCGATCCTGTTCCTAAGGTAAACAAGTGAGTGCGCGTTTACCAGACGAACAACTTTAATTGAAAATAGCGTAGGTAACAGTTGGTTTCTCACATCGCTCTTTGTTTTTCATTTATTTTCATACATTAATACACCTAAAGTCGATAAGGTAAGGTTGTTAACGCTGTAGGTATGATTGTTGGACTCGGCCCCACTAGTCTGGTCCGTCATTTTGACACATTAGTTGAACATCGTTCTTGTACAATTACTTAGGTATTTTATTTGAATTTATCATACTTCCAAAAGATAGGATTCATGCACTCGAAAAGGATGACAATGCGTAGGCAATACCCCTAACTGAGTAAAGAATATGTCAACTTAATACACCCAATGAACTTTTTTTGTCTCCCTACACTTCTCACTTACCTTCAAGGTCCTAATCTAAGAGTGAGCCTCTCTGACCCTTCTTTATTGGATATACTTGAATTATATTCTCCACTCCATTTCCACTGAAGTCGGTTAGAAACTTAATTTCTTTTGCCAAATTTATTTATCAGCAATGGACCTTAAGTGGCAATGAACATTGATTCACAGCCTTATTTGTGTGCATTCAGTATATCTGAACCAAAGGTTGAAGTACTTTTTTTAAATCAAATTATTTACATATGCATGGCACATCTCAACAGATGGAAAGTTTTGATTTATATAAATTAATCAGACACTTTATGAATTTATACTAAGGACACAGGGTTTTCATTAATAGCCGATTGCTGATCTAAAGCATCGTTTGAAATCGACATTTGATCGGGTGTTTTTGCTTGGATTTAAAAATATCAGTCATGTTTTGTTTACATAATAAATCTTTAATGCGATAGAAGTTCTACTGGAGACCAATGAGATTTTACTGCACCTGCAAATGAAGTCTTATGAATGAAAAGTTATTTCAAGGAAAATATGGAATCACTTCCATGATCAAATTTTGGTTTTAGTAACTTCAACCAATTTTGCACCAACAATCAATATTACTATATTATATCATAAATGTCATTTGAGATGTGCCATGCTTTAGCAAATCAGGTAATGGAAATAGGAGTGATTTTGTATTTGGGCCTGGATGCACAGAAAAAGATTAATAGGAGCCTATTCACACATGAATCCTAAATTTTGGCCTGGGCTTCTGAATTTATGAGAATATGTCCATACCCCTTATATCAAATATTGAATTTGGGAAGTCTGGGCCCCCTAGGTAAGGTTAAAAATGTCAGTCTTTCTCACAGTTGAAATCAAACATTGACACAAACTGATGTTTAAGGACACTTGACTAAATAATTTGTCAATTTGTTTTTAAATTGGCAATTAAGGGAACAAGATACATTTTGGTTAACTAAAAAATTTCAGTCACAGTAGGGATAAATCAAGAGATGAGTAAATGTAAGATTACAACTGTTGACTAAAAAAAGAAATGAATTTAAGAAAACCCCAAAAATCCTATGTTATGGGCTTTCAGGGATAACTCTGTCTCAGAATATCATGTGCAAAATATCTCACTCAGCAAAATGTAATGAGAAATTAGGAATTTTTGGTGAGAAATTTTACAAAATCCTTCACTAAATAACATTTTGCTTTGAGATTTTTCTCTCATTAAGCCAGTTTCAATGAGATTTCTGGCAGAAAAATGAGAGAATCTATCAATATCTTATTCCAAAATGATCCCTGGGCTTTCATTGGAATTGTCTCAAATTAAATGAATACCCACTATAATATTGTTTGATAGGTAAATAATGATATTAAAAGCCTTTACAATGTCTTATCTCAACTTCTTTTTTTATTTCCATAGACTCATGGTAAATAATTCTTTGGTAGACAGTATGTTATCTGTTATCTGTTGATTTATAACTTACTCCCTCTTAACTTCAAGGTTCTACACAGATAATGGAATAAGATCCAAATGTCTGAGAAAGGATCAAGAGTAGGAACCCCAAAGGGTTCTGTGAAGGGATCAAAGACTGGAACTCCTCGAAGTTCAAAGGCCAATACACCAAAAGGATCCAAGAGTAACACTCCTTTGCCGGATCAAGCACCTGACACAGCTGCTGGAGCCTCTAATGGAACAGCTGAGCAGGAGCCTGGAACTTGTAAGTAGCAGACCTTCTAGGATACTGCAAGATAAAAAGAAGATGTAAAAGATGTGTCTTGACATATTCCCACACACCAAAATTTTAGACTGGTCCTAATTCAAAGAAGCTGCAGACGACAATTTTCAAGTTGATGGAATTTTAGATTTTTTGGTCTTAATGCATAGAAAACATTGTGGATAGAAATTGCTTGATACAAGCAATTTCTTCATTTTCCACAATGTTTTTGACTTTCACATTGCAACTACAGCTTGAAATAGGTAAAACTTATCAGTAGCCAGCCAACCATTCAACTTTTTTGCTGCATGTTGCTGGCCATGAATTTTGTGAAATAACGCTATTTACTATTGAAGTGGAACTTCCTGTAAGAGTCAGTGGGTGTGACCAGTGGAGTAAGTGGGAGGGTTAGCAAACCTTCATTTCATTGATCATAGTGTGAAGTCTGTTGAATATGCAAAAGCCAAGAAACAGACTATAAACCCATAACTGTATTACTGTTTGCAGCTAATGGAAGTGCCCAGGACACAAATCAAGCCCCAGAAAATGGAGCTGCAGCTAATGGTGCAGGTGAGCCTGGAGAGACAGAGCAAGCTGAGGTTGAAGAGGAACCTGAACCAGAGGAAAAACCACCTAGTGTGGTATGTAGACATATATTATCATCCAACAGCATAACTATATATTTTTATGCCTTTCTGCTTATTATATCCTTACATTTTTTGCATAAGTCTGAACGATAAGGTTGATAGGTAGAGAAAATAGCTAGTAATTATGATTTTATGCAGTCTGATCTAAGCTTTTACAACCCTTTTTTTTGTTACAAATTACACAATGTTACCAAGTATGTTCAAATAATATATTTTCAGTGCATTATAAACCAAATCTTTGTTTTTATGATCTGATATTTATCATTTTAGCTAACACTGTATGAATGTTATATTGTTAGTTTAGCTATCTGAAGAATACACAATCTATTCCAGTCACCCTGGTGTCACCATTGGCATAGGTATAGTACCACCCCAAAAATTATTACCTTGACATTCATTTCAGTGGAATTGTGCCTTAGAGATTTGTTATAGTTTAAAGCCTCTTTGCATTACATATAATTAAAATTGATGGAAAGGTCAAAAACAGACTCATTTGTAATTTCAGACTGAGCTGTTCAAATCAAGAACTTTAGTTTCAAGCCTGAATCCAGAAGACTGGACATTAAGCCATGATGACCAGATACACACTTTCCTTGCTGACAAAACTCTGCGGTTTATGGTGGCTTACAATGATGTCCACAAAGGATTTGTAGTTGACTTTGTAATACCATCGTACACCGTTGATCAACTCACCTACTTTATAAAACATGAGAATGTTAAAGAGATCAACCATGAGAATTTCCTCAAAGTTATACAGTATGGTACAGTGAAGGGAGCCCATATTGAGAGTTTACTGCGAGTCATGATGGGAATCTATGCCCCTGTGTTTTTTGAGAACACCACATGGCCAGATAGTATCAAGAATGACTTTTCTGCCCAGCTTCATAAGTTTTTAGCAACATTGACAGATACACGCTGGAAACTGGAGGGGAAGACTGTCCTGTACGTACCTACGGAAGGTCTAAAAGAACCGACAGAGGAAGCTGCTAAAAACAAGGAACTTGTACAGAGACTTGAGAGTAAGCTTTTGTCCTTGCCTATATCTAATCTGGTCCATTATGTGAAGTAGTTTCAAATGAGAATTGAAAGTGCTGTTTTATTGATATTTTCTATTAATTTTTAAAGTCAAGCTTAGCTATCTTGGATTTAGAAGGGAAATTATTGTCAAGATTGTTTAACCCTTTACCACATAATGATGCCTTCTGACGCCCTAAAGAATACAGTTATCGAAAACTTTGTGGGAAAAAAGAAGAAATTGCTTGTAACAAGCAATTTTTCCTTTCCTGGCAATGTTTTCTTCCCTATTTCGCACTTTTTTTTCCAAATTTGAATTTGAAAATTAAATTTTACATATTGTCAGCAGCTTCATTCAATTTTGACCTATCTAAAATTCTGTCTTCTAGTAAAGGGTTAACTATGCCATCACACATATATTTGATAATATCCTTTTGCTATTGTAATATTGATTATCAATTTTTCAGCTGCCATGATCCACTGGGCCAGACAGATCAAGGAAGTTCTCAGTACCCAGGATGCTTTTGAAATGGCTGAGACCTCAGGTCCTCTAGAAGAAATCGAATTCTGGAAGAATCGTTGTCAAGATTTGTCAGGAATTAGTTCTCAGTTAGATAAACCTGGTGTGAAGAAAATTGAACAGATTCTGGAGACAGCCAAGTCATCCTATGTTGTGCCATTTAGGAAACTGGCTAGTCAAATCAAGGTACTATTGAGGATAAATGCAATTCTCAATTCGCAATGAGACTTAAATCTTCACCAAACTCTTGTATAATTAAGCACCAGTTGTTTATGAATTAAAATTTAGAAATAATTATTGACCCATAGTTATGCATCCAGTGCTGTTAGTCCTTTGATTTAATGCAATTCTGTGGAGGCTTTTATTCAGCATGAGAAGGGTTAAGATGGTTTTCCTTAGAATTTACAATACTTTTTATAGATACCTTTACAAGCAATACTTTAATCATTACAGGAGGGTTCCAGACAAGCTGAGAGTAACTTGAAGTTTTTAATGGTATTGAAGGACCCATGTTATGAACTGTCTGATGCCAAACCTGCTAACATTCCAGCTATGATTCCCAAGATACTGAATCTGATCAGGATGATTTGGGTCAACTCTGAGTTCTATAAAACAAGAGAGAGACTGACTGGTATTCTGAAAAAGGTGAGATCTACAGTTCTATTGATGGGTTGCTGCTGTCAATGAAAAAAAAAAGATTGACCAATCCGATCATTTTTCTAAACCAAACATGAACTTTGAACTCCAACATTTATGTTAGGCAATCCTGTCGGTTTGGGGACATAAACAATGGTACTACGATTTATTCAGATAGCAAAATTTTATACTGGTACAAATTGAAGGGAGTTGCAGGTGACAATTTAAAGCTTATAAAATTTGGATTTTTTCAACTTTCTGGGTAGAAAACATTATTGAAAATGAAGAAATAGCTTTTTACAAGCAATTTCTCTATTTTACACAATGTTTTCCTAAGTTTTTATCTTGAGGGGAGTCTAAGAGCGTCGTTGAGTGGGAATGGGTTATCATGTCACTCTCAGAATTTGTGTCATCTCTGCCATTTTATAAAGATTGAATAAACTTGCCGTTTTAGATATTCCATGACCAATTTTCAATCCTTACCATGAAATGCTGTAAGACACATGTGGCGCTTCCTTGATATTGCTGTGATTATAAAATCAAGAAAAATGCATTGAAAACAGAAATTCAGGTTTATTTCAATTATTGAGTGATTGCAGTTAAGTTACTTTAACTTAGCATGAGTTTCTAAAAATGGATATTTGAAAAACTTTTAATCAATGAATACATCTGTTTATGTTGAAGTATGAATCTCTAAGAGTATCCTGTTACACTTTCTTAGCTTTGGTTGAATGAATTTTGCTGAAGAAAAACCCATGATCAATTTAAAATGGTAATTTATGTAAATCCAGTGTCTCAGTGAGTTTAGATTCCATGATCTGGACCAAACATGTGAGGATAAAGAAATGTTATCTGATAGGTGAATCAATATGGTAGGTTTTTGGTCAAGTTTCGCCTCTCAAATACTTTAAAGAGTGCTCTAGCTTGTTTAATTTCCAACAATGACGCTTCAACATTCAGAACTGCATGATACATTGCTCAGCCAAGCAAAAATGAAATGAAAAGTTTGATCTTTCAAACAACACTGGCTAGAACCATGTTCCAGGCTTTGGTGTGAAAATAATCTGGATTGGTCTGTTTTCATGCTTCGTGATGCTTCTCCCTACACAGGAATCATCAACTTTCCATCTTGGACCAACAGATTTTTGCAGTTGAATTTCACTTGTAATCAATTCCGAATTCTGTTGTAAAGTTCTTGCACAGTTAGGGTTTAGGGATTGAAAATGGGAAAAAATGAGAGTAATGAATCAAGTCATTTGAAACAATGTTAACTGTCGCATACAGAAAATATTTACATCAAAATTATAGGACTCTAACTTTCATTCATAATTGACCTGTTGGAATCATTCATCTGATTCTGTACTGTTTTTAAGAATTTTAGACTTATCCTATCTATCTATATATACTGCCCAACTCCCCTTTCGGGTATTACTGGCAGGTGAAAACAAATCCGAAACAAAAGGGCTAGCAGACAACATCATTTGTATGAACAATTAAAAAAGTAACCATTCTGTATTATAGAAAATATTGTAGTAAAAGAAAAACTTGCTTGTCACTTGCAATTTCTTCCTTTGTCCACAATCTTTTTCTCATGTATGAAAATCAAAGGAACATAAAAATCAGGGATTGTACCAGAAAGAGTTGAAAGGTAATATGATCACTGCAAATGTATATCAGTATTGTTCTCACTTTACAGTTAAGTAATGAGATTATCTGTCGCTGTACCAAGTAGATAAATCTGGTTCAGTAGTGTATATCAGTGGTGTTTTCACTTTACAGTTAAGTTATGAGATTATCTGTGGCTGTACCAAAGAGATAAATCTTGATAACCCTGGATCAGTAGTGTATATCTTGTGTTTTCACTTTACAGTTAAGTTATGAGATTACCTGTGGCTTTACCATGGAGATAAATCTCAATCAGTAGTGTATATCAGTAGTGTTTTCACTTTACATTTAAGTTATGAGATTATCTGTGGCTTTACCATGGAGATGAATCTCAATCAGTAGTGTATATCAGTAGTGTTTTCACTTTACAGTTAAGTTATGAGATTACCTGTGGCTTTACCATGGAGATAAATCTCAATCAGTAGTGTATATCAGTAGTGTTTTCACTTTACAGTTAAGTTATGAGATTACCTGTGGCTTTACCATGGAGATAAATCTCAATCAGTAGTGTATATCAGTAGTGTTTTCACTTTACAGTTAAGTTATGAGATAATCTGTGGCTGTACCAAAGAGATAAATCTCAATCAGTAGTGTATATCAGTAGTGTTTTAACTTTACAATTAAGTTATGAGATTATCTGTGGCTGTACCAAGGAGATAAATCTCAATCAGTAGTGTATATCAGTAGTGTTTTCACTTAACAGTTAAGTTATGAGATAATCTGTGGCTGTACCAAGGAGATAAATCTCAATCAGTAGTGTATATCAGTAGTGTTTTCACTTTAAAATTTAAGTAATGAGATTATCAGTCACTGTACCATGGAGATAAATCTCAATCAGTAGTGTATATCAGTATTTATTTCACTTTACAGGTAAGTAATGAGATTATATGTGGCTGTACCAAAGAGATAAATCTTGATCAGTAGTGTATATCAGTAGTGTTTTCACTTTACAGTTAAGTAATAAGATTATCCAATCGCTGTACCAAGGAGATAAATCTTGATAACCCTGGATCAGTAGTGTATATCTTGTGTTTTCACTTTACAGTTAAGTAATGAGATTATCAGACGCTGTACCAAGGAGATAAATCTGGAGAAGATATTTGACGGCTATGTTGTATCTGGGATGAAGTCACTCAATGAATGTATCGAGTGCTGTGAGGAATGGAAGGAAATCTACAACAGGGTAAATTTTCTCCTAACTCATTACCACGCATGTCATCTCTTTTGAAAGCATCTCAAAAAGAAAGCTTAGGAAAACATTCTTGAAAATGTAGAAATTGCTTGTCACATTTTCTTATTTTTCCACAATATTTTACCCTATTTAAAGTTGTTTTATTTTTTTTTTTCTCAAATTAAGTCCTCTTTGATTTTTGTTCTGCAAAATCTTTGAATTTGGACAGGTCCAAAATTGCAAAACAGGAAAGAGTTAAACTTGTCATCTGCAACTTTTTCAGGACTCCCAGTGAAACTTTTAAAAAGCAAACCTTTAAAACATTTACATTTCCCCAGAAACCGTTTACCCCATTACTACAGACCAAATTTTTAGACTGGTCTAAATTGTAAGAAGTTGCAGATGACAACTTGAACTTTATGGAATTTCTGATTTTTTCAAATAAAAGGGTAGAAAACATTGTGGAAAATGAAGAAATTGCTTGTTACAAGCAATTCCTTCATTTTACACAATATTTTCCCAATTATTATTATTTTTTTTTTTAGGGGCATCAAAAAGTGTCATTGGGTTGGAATGGGTTAAAACGCTAAAATAGCCTCTAATTCTCACTCAAAACCTTGTATTTGCTCTGACTGGTTACCAAGCAAGTAATCGATTTTGTTCTGCATTTTCCTTTCTTTTATGTGTAGTTAAACAGAAAATAGGTAAACATATTAAATAAGGTATGTTTTATATTGAATAATTGAAACAGCATATAACATCAAAAATGACTTTGGTATGACTGGGTTTAATAAATGATCATGAAACATTATGGGAGGATAGATGTCACCAAGGGGAAGTGCAGTGCACGAGAACCATAACTCTACATTGCAGTTTTTTTGAGTTTTACCCCTTTGTCATTTTTCATACTTTGATTTTGTCCAGAGCATATTTCTTAAAGTGTAAAAGCTATGACCTTGAAACTGTATGGGTGGGTAAATGTCATCAAGGGGAAGTGCAGTTCACGAGAACCGTAACTCTACCTTGCCTATATTTTGAGTTATTCCCTTTGTTGTTTTTTCATACTTGGATTTTGTCTTGAGTGTATCTCTTTAAGTATAATAGCTATGATCATTAAAGTTTATGGGTTGATAGATGTCATCAAGGGGAAGTACAGTGTACAAGAACCATAACTTTTCTGTGCCTATTTTTTTAGTTATTCCCCTTTGTTGTTTTTCATACTTAGATTTTTTCTGGAGCATATCTCTGAAAGTATAACAGCTATCATCATAAAACTTTATTGGTGGATAGATATCATCAAGGAACATATCTTTTTTTCAAATCTCTTAAAGTGTAACAGCCTTGGTTTTCAAAACCTCATGATAACAAGAAAAAACACCAGAATCATAAGTTATCATTGTGATTTGTTTCTCTTTCTTAAAATTAGACTTAAATTTTAACCCCCTTCCCCAGTCAACAACCAGCAACGTTACGTCGTATTTTGTGACAATTTGCGACCTTGTAGGTTGGAGACTGTATAATTATTTAAGCTTTAGTTACAACATTTAGGTGGCCAAACAAACATTTTGTATCTTAACCCTTTCCCATTCAAATACGGGATTTTACGTTCCTGTGATTTTATACTCAAGAAAACATTGTGGAAAAAAAAGAAATTGCTTGTAACAAGCAATTTCTCCTTTTTCCACAATATTTTCTACCACATAGGATGGTTTCTTTTCAAATGGCATCCACTTTTCATTGTCATCTGCAACCTCTTTCAATTTGGACTAGTCTAAAATTTCCAAAAACGGGAAAGGGTTAAATACATGTTTATTTTGTAAAATAAATTTTGCAAAATAATGCCATTTAAAATTGAAATGGAAGTTTCTGTCAGAGCTCAGTGGGCGTGTCTAGCAATCGGTCAATAAAACGGATGTGAATTATGCTTCAAGATCAAAGGGATACATATTTAAATGCACATATAATTTTTTGATACCATTATCTTCATATTATATTTTTGTCATTGCCAAGATACTTTTAAAACTTCTGATAGTGTTAAGCAGTATGTCTAAAAATGAATCCTTTGTTAGGTCTTTATTAACAGTGTCTAAAAAATATTTGATCAAACTTCAAAACTTTGTAATCTCTCTCAGAGTCTGTTGTTATAAATGATATTGTGTTGATATCCATATTTCAAGTGATCCTACTTTTTCATTTTCAGACAGCTAAACTGCACCACAAGTTTTCTACAGTGGGCTGGGTCTTGGATAAAAGCAGTATATTTGCTCAAGTAGATGCATTTGTACAAAGATGTAAAGATTTATTAGAGGTGAGTGTTTTAGAGCTGCCTTTTTTACCCATCATCAAACTAAAAAGAGTCTAAGTTATCCTTACCCATACATGTTATGTATGTCATTGAGATTCAGATTAGATTGCACAGGTATTACAGCTGCTCTGTCTTCAGTACCTGTTAAAAGCTTAACCCATTACCACTCAATCCCACATTTCTACACACCAAAGAAATATAGGTATGGTAAAAATTATGAGAAAAGAAAAAAATTTGCTTGTAACAAGCAATTTCTTATTTTCTCACAATGTTTTCTACCTCATATGGCCCTTGTTTTTCAATTGAAACCAATACTATTTTGTTGTCTGCAACCTCTTTCAGTTTGTACAAGTCTATAATTTTGTCATTTGTGAATTGGTTAAAATGAATAATAAATCATTATCATTATTACCTACTTGATGATAACATGATAAGATTGTAATTTGAATAGTTGAGGAGTGAAAACAAAAATGAATTATTTTACACTATGTGACTACAAAAAATATGTGCCTCCATTCCATTCCAATCCAAATTGATCTTTTGAAAAATTATACACTACCTTATTTAATTTTTTACCCGTAACCCTTCCCAAATGAAAAAAGCAAGAAAAAATGTTAAGGACTGTGAATTTTGTTTTAATTCTAGGTCTGTCAAGCCCAGGTTCATTTTGCAAGAAGGAGTGATGGAGATAAAACAGAGATGCCTCACTTTGCTGGACAAAAAGGACCCGAGATTATTCGAGGTTTGCAGGAGATTGAGACAACATTTGAGAAGAATCTGAACATGTTAAGAAATGTGAAGAAAACCATTCTTGATGTGAAAGCTACATCCTGGCATGATGATTATAATAAGTGAGTAGATGTGTTCTTTTATTTAACCTAATACTTGACAGCAATGTGTTAGACATGTTGACAATTGAAAGGAGTTGCAGACGACATTTTATAGCTTATGAAATTTAGCTATTTTTTTACCTCTGGGGTAGAAAACATTGTGGATAATGAAGAAATTGCTTGTAACAAGCAATTTCTTCATTATCCATAATTGTTTTCAATTTTTTTTTTCCTTTGGGCATCTAAAAGCATCATTCAGTGGGAATGGGTTAAACATGTCAGTGTGTGAGAAACATTTCAAAAAAATTTCCTGGTTCGGTCAACATTCTTTCTAACATTTTACAAAAGTCATAGGGACATGAGACATTTGTCTTTCACCAATGTATGAATGATATGTTATACACCTTGGTTGGATGAGCAGCTGGTGGCTCGGATAGAATGTCTGGTTATACTGGTGTGAGAAATGCCAGGAAGCCATGCTTAGGTGCACTAGCTGCCATGATACGCAGGGTTAATTATATGGATAAGTTTGGAAGTTTGGAAGTTTTGATAAGGTTGAGAATGGATTAAACTTATCCATACAAGGTCAAATTCAAAAGATAACATATCATGAGCTTGCTACACTTCTAATTAAACCCTTTCTATCATTAATTTACTTATTCTGTTTTTAATTCATTTGTCTGGATGATTTTTCATTCTGACTGATCAACCATAGAATTTAAGCTCGGCTGTTTTGTTGCGGTCATTCTGTATCATCCCAAATTTGAAAAAAAAATTGACACTACTTAACATCTCTAAGCACTGAAGGCAGTCATTGAAACTTGGAATGCATGCTCACTATCAAAAGAGCAATATATACCAGGGCTCCGGAAATCTGATAAATTGCCGGTCTGGACCGAATTTTGAATTGCCAGAACGATTTGAATCCCAAAAATTACTCCAAAATCAGTCCGAAATTTTCATCAAATTTCACGATGAAATATTGATAAACTCGCCCATCATCTATCAAAATTCACTTGAAACCGAAATAATTCAAGGGTTTCACACGTTACCTGTAGATTAAGAGGTTAACAAGTGCCAAAAAATTGATAATTAGTTTACTCGCCGGCCAGTCAAATGCCCATCCGCACGTGGACATAATTTGCAGTTTCACGCTTGACCGAACTTCAGGTATCGAGTAATGTAAACTGTTTGAGAATCGGTTTGACTTAAACTCGTTCGAAGTCTTATCAAAATGGACATCTAATACTGTGTCGATTTAAATTGTCTTTACTTGTGAAACTATTTTCTTTTACTAAAACATGGGATGCATATATTAATCGAGACATGAACAGGCTTCAGTAGCCATTTGTATAACGGTGGAATAGCTTAGCACAACGCTTTTATGAAATTAATTCATCACAAGAAAGGGCGTGTTACTGGGTTTGAAATTTGTATAAAAATGTCAAGTCGTTAATATATGTTTTATAGTTTTTCATTCACGGTAAGAAACATAGCTGATAGAATTCAAACGGAAATTGGAAATCCACAGAATACAGATAATTTAAATATAAACGAAAGCTTAATAATATCTCTAGTTCTGTCAATAAAATTAAATCTTGCTTCAGGGGTGGAAAAAGTCAGAATAATTAATCGGAAATCAACTAAAATAGATAAATGACCGAGATTTGTGCACAAATTCTACTCTAGGAAAATAGTGCAGCATGTGGGCGACCCATTCGAGTTTGTTTCGTCGGTCTTTTTGATGTACATCACGACTCTGCTATTCAATGGGGTAGAATGGACTTAACCGACATTTTTGTGACGTCAGCTGTGTTTTTCTATCAACAGACTCTCGTGTTGTAAGAAAAGCGACATGAATGTGTTAAATTAACAGAACTTTGGATAACTAGCTTATGAAAATGAAAAAGTATATCATTGCTATAATGAAATCAGTGGAACTCAGTGGGGGGGTGAGCGTACGTCACAGAAATATTTTGTAAATCCTGGATTTTTTAATTATGTAATTCATTTGTCTATCTAATTTTAAAATATATTGGAATTTCGTGGACTGCCATACATTGCCAGAATTGCAATTTATACACAGCCGAATTTTCAAAAACAAAATGAAAATAGGATCTGTCTGTCGTTTTCATATCTTCCACTTGTTGAAGATTATAATCATCTTCGGAAAATTTGAAAAGAAGGCAATTACTGAATAAATGATGAACCCTTTTACATAAGAGAAAGGTGAAAAAGGCGGGGTATTCGTTTTTGTCGGCGGAGGAGGGGGGGGTCGTCCCGGACCAATTTTAATTTCCAGAGCCCTGATTTATACTATCAAGATAGTTAACTCTAATGCTTTTTAGCTCAGCTGTTTTCGGAGAAAACACGAAGTATTGCTATATCCTTGGTGTTGTTGTCCTCATGCGTGATATCTCTAGATGTATTGAAGGCATTCACTTGAAACTTGGCACACTTGTTCACTATCAAAAGAGCAACCTATACTATCAAGGGTGATCTCTCTAGATGCATTTTATCTACTATCCAGCACCCAATAGCCGAGCGTAGGCACCAGTAGGCGGTGCTCTTGTTTTAAGAAATATGCCTAGTTTTCAACTTAGATCCAATTTCCAATATTGGAGCTTCAGGCAACCAAAGTTGGTGCTATTATTTCTATCTGGAACAATGTGCATGAAATGATTTGTAAAAGGATTAATTCAAGAGGTGAAAAGAATATGCACTCTGTATGAATACATGAAGCGGATTCATACAAAAGTGTGATTAGTTTTCTCGTTTCATACCTCCTTGAAAAAAAATATTCTTTTCATTTCTTATAATTTAATGACACCAAATATTTTACAATTTTTTTCATTTTAGACGGAACTATTTTCTGCGTAAGCATACAAAATAGCCTAGTGCTCAAAATTTCATGGATGTATGAATTTTTTTTCAATCAATCAGAATGTTCATTTTTGATAGAGGAAACTTGAAATTCAATTATACATAAATGATGAAATGTACAACATGTATCTGTTACAGATTCCGTGCAGGTATCAAGGATCTAGAAGTAATGATGCAGAATGTGATCACTTCTGCATTTGAGACTGTCACAACAGTGGAAGGAGGTGTAGAGCTTCTCGATGTTTTCATGCATTTATCTAGTAGAGAGGTACCTTTGACTTTAATGGTTTTATTTTTATTTCTAGGTAATATGAAGAATGAATGTTTGGTAATGTTTTAGAAAGATTACTCTTTTCTATCTGTCCTAACTTTTTATGGCCCAAGAAAACAGCACTAAAACAATCCAAACATCAATTGACCAATCAAATTATATATTTAAAAAGGAAGTGAAGTTTAGACTACGACATTGGCCAATATTTGTGTGAACCATTTTTGGTGGTTCTACAACTTTAACGTCTTAAACACAGCTTGAGTTATTTGTTTCCTTTGTCATGTAACCAGAGGGCAAAGTCTGAATGTTTCCAATACTTTTTCCTGCACTCCTTATTTGCATGATTGATCTTTTAAATCTGATTTGGAAATAATATTCTCTCTTTCAAAGACAATAAGGAATGTTTATACTCAAATGTAAAAAGTCTAGAATGTCATTACTTGATATTCTATATTTTCTTAGATTGGATGCTTTTGAACAAAAAATCAAAGTATCATTGTCAGCTTTGGGTTAATGGTGTAGGTGTTAATTGATTTTACTGTGAAAGAACTTTAACTTGGTCATATCTCCATTATACCAGAGGATATTAACCCATTCCCACATTTAGACTGGTCCAAAATAGATGGAGTTGCAGATGGCTATTTCAAGTAGATGAAATTTTAGGATTTTTTAACTTTGCGGGTAGTTCTTATTGTGTACAATGAAGAAATTGCTTGTTACAAGCAGTTTCCTCATTTTACACCATCATTTCTAATTGCTTTTCCTTGATGGGTGTCAAAAAGTGTCACTTTGTGGGAATTGGTTACCTTAGAAATTAGCATGTGTGCTCAGTATCAAATGAACAATCTGTACTATTAAGGGAGGTAACGCTAAATGCATTTTTGTAAAAATAATACCAATTTTGGAAAGCTTTCACAATCAAGCACATGCAGTAGAGTGTGACAACCTTCTTTAGGTACTCTTATTCAATTTTGTTACCATTTCATTCAATTTTGATATTGTAATGATGAACAAGTGGTACACATACACTTATGCTTCAGATGACAAAATTGTTTGAAATAGCATTAACTTTTTATGGCATTTACAAAAAGGATGTGTTCCCATTAGACAACAGCCATTTTTTCCCTCTTCTATCTTTAACTCATTACCACTTGACAAAATTTTAGACTGGTCCAAATTAAAAGAAGTTGCAGTGGACAATTTTAAGTTGATGCATTTTAAAAAAATCTTCACATTTTATGGTAGAAAACATTATGAACATTGAAAAAATTGCTAGTTACAAGCAATTTCTTCATTGTCTACAATGATTTCCCAAGGCCGTTTCCTCTAGGGGCGTAAGCGGTAAATGGGCCAACATATATGAAGAACAATTTGTTCATAGCAAAATACTCCCATCCTTCAGGCCATAAAGAGAACTATTGACAAGAAAACTGTAGATGTGTATGCCATGTTTAATGAAGAACTGAATGCTGTAAAGAAAGAACTAACTCAGAAGACAATACCACAGTCTGCCTCTCATCCAAAGTTTTCAGGACAAGCTCTCTGGGCTCGTCAGTTGAAGCGTAGAATAGAGAGAAGTATGATGGTAAGTATTTCTCCCTTCTAGGGAAAGTAAAAGTTCAGAATATTATGTTGTTATAACCATTAAATAGTACATTTATAATCTTAACCCACTGGCAGACTATGGTTTTTGTAGGGTAGTCCAAATTTAGATAAGTTGCAGAGATATTATTTTTGTTTAAATTTAAAAAATCTCTGTCTACTGTTGTAAAATTTCTTCTTTTTCCACAATGTGTCCAAAGATTTTAGTTCACCTGAGCATGAAGTGCTGAAGGTGAGCTATCAGGATGGGGCATTTGTCCAGCATCTCTGTATGTCTGTCTGTTTGTCCATACGGTCACAATTTCAAAAAAATATTCTTTTCCTAAACTACCCTTCAGATTTTGATGAAACTTCACAGAATTGAAATTCATGAATACATGGTAACCAGGAGAAAAACTTCAAAAATCTTCTCCCAAACCACAAAGCCTAGAGCTTTGATATTTGGTATATATCATCATCTATTGGCCCTCTACCAAAATACCAATAGAAAGTCTGTTTCGTCAGGAAGCATAGGAAAGAAGTAGCCTATCAATATCACCTCTTAACAATGATTTTTAGCACACCTAGATAGATTGATATTTTTATTAAAACATGAAAATGTAAAACTTCCAGGCCCTAGACAGAGCATTTTTCTTGCCACAAATTGGTTCTGGTAAAGAAGTTATGACCCAGTATCAGCAGCTGTGTATGGCTCTTGATGAATATATCAGGAAAACCTTCCATGAATGGACACTTACTATTGATAAGGTAGGTTGTTATATTCATATCTTCATTACAATGACGATTTCAAAAAATACTATGGGTGTAGTTTAACCCATTAGATGAGAGCAAAATTTTAGACTGGTCCAAATTCAAATAGCTACCGTCATAGGGCAGTCAGAAGAGAACTTGACTCTCAACCTTCAATCATGGGATGTCATGGGTTTGATCCCTGGCCTAGGCACATCCTTTCCCACATTTGTCTCTCACAAATGGATGGAAAATTGTAAACCTTATTGGGATAGCAGCTGGAGGCTAGGAAAGAATATAGTGGTAGTACTGGTGTGAGAAATACCAGGAATCCATTTTTAGATGCTCCAGTACCTGCGATATAACTGAAATAATGTTAAAAGTGGTGTAAAACCCCATTCAATCAATCACCAAATTCAAAGAAGTTGCAAACAGCAGTTATTAGAAGAAGGAAATTTCAAAATTTCTTGTCTTTTGGTTGTCTAAGGGCATCAAAAGCATCACTGTATGGGACTAGGTTAACCCATTACCAGATGGCAAAATTTCAGACTGGTCCAACTTGAAAGGAGTTGCAAATGACAATTGAAAGTTTATGAAATTACATATTTTTCAACTTTCTGAATAGAAAACATTATGGAAATTGAAGATATTGCCTGTACAAAGCAATTTCTTTATTTTCCTCAATGTCTTCTTTATTCTTAAGGGGCTTCAGAGGGAATCATTTTTTTGGACTGTGGGACTGGGTTAAATACCCTGGAAATTAATCGTCTTCATCTTTTGTAAACAAAACTCTCATATGACCAGGGATCATTTTGGGGTGAGATATTGAGAGATTCTCTCATTTTTCTGACAGAAATCTCATTGAAACTGGCTTTAATGAGAGAAAAATCTGAAACCAAAATGTAATTAAGTGAAGGATTTGGTAAAATTTCTCACCCAAAATTTTTGATTTATCATTAGATTTGGCTAAATGAGATATTTTTGCACATTATATTCTGAGCCAGATTTATCACTGTTATGACGTTTTAATTTAAAAGTTTAATGTTGTTTTCTCATTCAGAAAATTCAAAATTTAAACTCTTAAGAATAATGAAATAAAGAATAAATTAAAAAAAAATTATGACCCATAAGTCAAGCTCAAAAATACTTTGTTATTAATGAAATGGTACAGACAAAAAAGAGAAATAAGAATGGAGACAATGAAGATTTTGCAAGCTTATTGCTTTTGGAAAAAAATTGTCAGTAAAGTACTAAAAGAAAAATATATTAGAAAATAATGATAATATCGTGAATAAAATGAGGATACTGTTTCAACTTGAAATTGTTGGCTGCAATTTCCTTTAATTTGGACCTGTCTGAATTTTTACATGTGGAAATAGGTTAATCTTGTTTACAGCTAACTATTTCTTTTCTTAAAGAACGAATCATAAACTCAGTCACGCTTCTCATGTTTAAACTTCTTTTGTTATTCCAGGGTTTTTATACCCTTTTCACTGCAAGAATGGGCTCATATTGTTTTACCATTGTTCATCCGTCTGTCTGAGTTATTTCATTAGGCTGTCTGAAAAGCTTATCAAAAAAACTTAACTGTTACCCTATAATTGCTATTTCAATTTAACATATAAGATTTATATTTAGTCAACAGGTACTTGTTAATGATGGGCTTCTGTTGAGGTTCGTGTGTCCAAATTCGGGTCAAAGTCTAAACTGTTTACCCCTAAAACTTAATCAGGAAACTGAACATATCAGTTTACTTTTACTCTTTTCAAGATACAATGATTATATTTTGCATGATTGTAGCTATCATCAAGGTACTTCTGTTGATACTAAGATCAATGCCATCTGTAAGAGTCAAGGTAATGTGTCTTTAGAAAAGTTTGTCAATTTTTTTAACCTGATTTTAACCCAGGAAAACATGAGATAAGTTCTTATTTATATCATGTTCCTAACAACAGGGGGATTAATTTTTCAAAACGCATCTTGCTTTCCACATTAATACTTTTATAAATATTATTGAAGAAGTATTTTGTTACTTATTTTTAACTTACAGCAATACACTGATAGCATGGAGACACTAGAAACGGAAGTTATGCTAGATGCTGATGTAATTAAGGATATATAGCACAATTATGAAACTGTTCTGTCATTTTTTTACAAGACATGTTTTTAGCACACAGAGCACAAAATGCTCCAGGTGATTTTTTGTGGTAATATGAGATCATGTCATTTACCTTGTGGACATTACAGAGGTTACAATTTTTGCTCAATTATCTTGAAAATTTGTCAGAATACTTGCCCTGATAAAATCTTGTAGAAGTTGGAGATTGGGTCAATTAGGGCCAAAAATTAGTTCACCATGTCAGGTTTTAGAAAAACATTATGGGCACTGTTAAGGTCACATGCAATCTTAGAAATTGGTCAGATTGTTGGTATGAATAATTCTGTTAAACTTTAAACTTGAATGATCTTTGATCAAAACTTGGTCATCACGTCAAATCTCCGGAAACTCTTAAGAGTTAAAATAGTTCACTAAATTAAATCTAAGAAAACATGTCAACTGTGTTTGTCAAAGCTAGGCCTTAAGATCAAATATCTAGAAAAACAACAGTAGCAACATTTTCTACTCATCTGATTTGAAAATGGATCTGACTGTTTGTTCAGATGCTCAGCAAAAGTGAGCGATATAGGGCCAATATGGCTCACCTCTCGCACTTCTACCCTTTAACCCATGACCAGACGGCAAAACTTTAGACTGGTCCAAATTGAAAGGAGTTGCAGATGACAATTTAAAGTATATTAAATTTTAGGGTTATTTTCGTGGATAGATAACAATGTGTAAAATGAAAAAATTGCTTGCAACAAGCAATTTTTCATTTACTCTTTGTTTTCCAGATTGTTTTCTAGAGGGGCATCAATAAGCATCATTGAAAGAAAGAAATCTTAGAGCACATTAACCCTTGTCATGCTGAATCTGGAATATTCCTGTTTTGGCAGGAGGTATATACAAAGATCCGACTGCACATATGTGTAGTCTGATCTCTGTATACACCACCTGCTTGTCCAATTCAAGTCAGAATTGTTCATAAATTCATTTGTCAAAAAAAATTATGATCCACAATTTTAGCCTTACAGTGCTTTCATGCCTTTGATTTCTATGTAATTCCCAATAAAAAATTTATTCAGCATGACAAGGATTAACCCTTGTCATGCTAAATAAATTACCTTGCTGAATTGCTGTAAAATCAAAGGGCTGAAAGCACCAATACTTGTTGTTATAAAAATCAAATTTCTGTTAGAAATCAATTTCATAAGCAACGCTGGCAGTGAAAGTACAAGCAGGGGATGTAGACCAAGATCAGACTGCACTTATGTGCAGGCTGATCTTTATCTACACCTCCTGCCAAAACCGGAATATTCCGGGTTCAGCACGGCAAGGGTTAATGACCCTCGAATGAAAGGGAACATTTTGGATGGACAGAAGTACTGATCTTGATACGAGTGTGAAGACAATCTTCTCTTTTGAAGGATTTCCTGTACCTAGAATGATCAAATAATAACTTTCTTCAAATCTTTATTTCTCAAATACTAATTGTGTTTGACTGGTGTATACCCAATTACTTTGTTTTACCAAATTGTCAGATAGTCAATTTCATGTGACAGATCATCATATATTTCTGGCAGTACTGATAAAGATTATCTACCAGTCACCTGGACTGAGTCATTAAGAATATCATACGTTTAAAAAATATCTTAGGCTTACATAGAAGAATACATCCTTAACCCATTACCACACAACAAAATTTTAGACTGGTCCAAATTGAGAGAAGATGCAGACAATAATTTCAAATTCATTGAATATAAAAAGTCTTTACCTTTTAGGGTAGAAAACATTGTGGACAATGAAGCAATCGCTTGCAACAAGCAATGTCTTCATTCATAAGAAATCTTTCCCAAGCTGTTTTCTTGAGGGGCATCAAAAAGAGACAATGTGTTTGAATGGGTTAAACTTTCAGATTTTGTTTTAATAAATCCTACTTCTAAAAAAAACTTGGTATCTTTTAGTTTTTAAAAATCGAAGAACAGTTTCATCTACAGTGCTTTTCAAAGCTGTGCATTATCTTATTTATTGATACCTCATTTATCCCAAATACCCTATGTTGTTTGATGATTACAGAAAAGCAAAATATGATATTTTTGGTTTTTTTATGTGGAATATTTCTGTGCACTTTGTCCCTCTGCACTTACCTATTTTAGTATATTTTTTTACAAGATGACACATCCCTAGGTGAACCACACCAGTACTTGTATGAGTTTTTTGATGTTTTGTTTCTATTGAAAGCTATGTCAAATGATAATACATGTATCACTTGTCAGTTTACTTTGAAAAGTATGAATCTTTGGCTTCATAGAGTTCAAACTTCTATGTTGCCATCTGTGTTAATATGTTTGTTATTTTATCTTTTTTTGTGTGTGAATTTAAGAATGTATATGAATTATCAAAATGCATTTTGAATTCACATTTTTTGAAAACTTCACATCATATTCCTGAGTATCCTTGTACTTAAACAACCAGGAAAAGACATGTATAGGCAATACCTTGTGTATTTAACCCATTCCTTCACAATAAGACTTGTCAAAATTGAAAGAAACTGCAGAGGGCAATTACAAGTTGATGGAATTCTAAATTTTTTGGATAGAAAACAGTGTGAATTTTCCACAATGTTTTCCAAAGCTATTTTCTATAGATGCGTAAAAAGGAGGGATTGTGCAGAAATGGTTTAAGCAATACACTTACAGACTTCTAGAATAAAATTGATTAGGTTTAATTCTTATATTTTGTAGTATTTTTCTCTAGTGATCAAGTCATATTTCCTAAATAAGCTTATAAACAACACTGAATTGAATGGAACATACAGGTGGTGTAGATGAAGATCATCAGGCACATATGTAGGCTGACCTTTATCTATACTTCCTCCAAAAACAGTTAATGTAAGGGGTCATTGAAGAAGTGACCATTGACAAAAAAGGTCTTTTGATTCACTATATTTGACAATACAAGATCACCAAGCAACCATTCCTTTTTTTCAGGAGCCCATGAAGCAACTAGAGGTACCTCTGATGTGTAGAAGTACAGAACGACCTCCTATGTTGGATATCAACTTTAACAGGTAGCAACATTTACAAGCAGCTTACATTCAAGTATTTTTGTGTCACTAACTCCTAAAGTTTTGCTTCAAAAGTAATAAAACTTTATATATACATAGATCACATGTTGAAGTTTTGAAAGATACTTTATAACTCTCAACTCCCCCTGACAGAAGAATTATCTTCTCTTGAACTCAGACACTTTTCCCTATTTTACATGTATACTATCTTTGTGTTCTAAACTCCTACTACATTTTTCTTTCCATTATGATAGGTATATACATAACTTTATCATTTAATGAAGTTTTGCAAGACACCATTTCAAAGTCATAACTCCATGTGGTTGAAGAATTATGTTACGTTGTAATTAGACATTTTTCTTATAATGGTACCTATTTCCTTCAAATTTCTATTGCAAACTGCTCTTTCAGTTTTCTCTTAATTGTAATGAAACTCGGATTTTGTATTGAATATGTGTAAATGTTCTGCAAAAAAAATTTTGACCATCAACTTGCCGAGTTCTCAGATTATTTCCCCTTGAATATACTTAAATACATGTCTTAAACCAAACAAAAACTATCAAGCAAGGCTCTTGGGGGGGTATGAAGTCACCTCCTGTGTGCTAATTGACCAATCACTGGTCCTGTCCACTGACTCCCTAGGTCCCGCCCATTTACACTGACAGGAAGTTCTGCGTCGATTTTTAACAGTGTTATCTTGCAAAATTTATGGACAGTAGCATCTAACAAAAAAGTACAATAGTTGGTTGGCAACATAAACATCGTAATTATAGCTTGAATAAGCTGTAGGTACGACGTTTAAGTTGCCAAACCAACCAAAAAGGTTATAAAAAATAGCATCCAATGTCGCAGTTGAAAGCTCAGGTCTGTATTGAATAAATGATATGATTGGTGGGTTGGTTCCTTGATTGACAGCCGTGATTGACCAATCCATGAAGAGTTGTGACTTCTGAATATTTTCTTTTCTCAGGGAGTTACTTAAGATGTTCCAAGAGATCCATTATTGGGAGAGACTGATGTTTGAGACACCTCACTACGCTATAGATGTCTACAATAAGAGGGAAGATTTGAGAGGGTTGAGAGAACATGTCCTTCTGGTAGTCAGGGATTATAACAGGTTAGTTCTTCTTATTGAATAGATACCTTTAAAACTATTACCAGACTATAGTTTAGACCAATTCAAATTGAAAGTTGCAGATAACAATTTAGATTCGATTGAATTTTAGATATATTGGCCTTTCTTGTTAAAAAATAAAATGGAAATTGAATATGTATTAAAAAGTAATTGATTCATTTTCCGTATTTATTACTTATCTCTTTTCTTGAGGGCCATGGAATCCATGGTTAGGTGCTCCAGTTGCCACAATATGACAGAAATACTGTTAAAAGTGGCGTTAAACCTAATCAATCAACTTTTCTTGTGGGTCATAAAAAGCAGGATAGTGTTGGAATTACATAAATATTTAAAGTTACCAATTACTTGAGGGGACAGAGGAATTGCAACCTGCTTGGAGTTATAGACAGCAGCAGAAAAGCTTGGAAATACCTTTATTCTTAAAAAAAAACATATGTTTGAAACTTGAAACAGAGTATAAATATTTATTATCATTACCACAAAATGACACCTTTTGATGCCTCTGTGAAATTATGCTATATAAAACATTGTGGGAAAATGAATAATAGCTTGTAACAAGGCATTTCTTCTTTCCTACAATGTTGTCTACCATATTCATTCATTACTTTTCAAATTAGACACTTTTTGAAATATTGTCTGCAACTTCTTTCAGTTTGGACCAGTCCAACATTTTGTTGTCTGGGAATTGGCTAGAAAATAGTGTTTGCATTTTTATACGCCCGTCAAAGACGGGACGTATTATGGGATCACCCGTGGCATCCGGGTGTCCGGTCGTCCGGGCGTCCGGCGGTGTCCACTTCTTTGTCCGGAGCATAACTCTGTCACCGTAAGTCCGATTGACTTTAAACTTGGCAGTTATATTCTTCTCATCAAAATGGAGTGCAGTGCTCAATAACCATTTATAACTCTACCTAGCCTATTTTTTGAGTTATTGCCCTTTGTTGTTTTTCATACTTGAATCTTGTCCGGAGTATATCTCTAAAAGTATAATAGCTAGAATCATGAAATTTCATGGATGGATAGAGCTCACCAAGTGGGAGTGCAGTGTACAAGAACCATAACTCTACCTAGGGTTTATTTTGAGTTATTGTCCTTTGTTGTTTTTCATACTTTGACAAAAAATATTCATTCAAAATAACCTCAGTTCTAACCAAACCCCCAGTTAATATTAAGCAGTGTGACGGGCGTATCTTGTGACAATTTGGCACCTTGTTTTGAAATTGTAAACACAAATAAAAAGTATAATGATTAGGACAGTTGAATTGAAGGGTATTCTTTAACTTACAAAATAATCGGAACACATTTGGCTGAAAAAGACATTGAAGCTTAATCAATAAAATCTATTAATTATGAATGTTATATTATGTAGGATCATAGCAGCCCTGTCCCCAGAGGAGAGAGGTTTATTCAGAGAGAGAATAAGATTCCTAGACAAGAAGATTACTCCAGGCCTTACTAAACTAACCTGGGCCTCAAAGGGCATCTCCGACTTCTTTGTGACAGAATGTAGGAGTCACTCTCATAAGATACAAGGCATTGTGGATGACTACAAGGTAACATACAGAATTATCATGGCATATTGTGATGTTAACAACTTTGTAGCCTTTTCCACAGATTAACCTGTTACCAGACAGCAACATTTCAGACTGGTCCAAATTGAAAGGAGTTGCAGACAATAATTTAAAAGTTTACGAAATTTTAGATTTTTCAACTTTTTGGGTAGAAAACATTGTGAAAAGAGAAGAAATTGTTTGCTTCAAGCAATTTCTTCATTTTCCACAGCGTTTTCTCAATTGTGTGGGAATTGGTCAAAATGAGTCAAATACAGTAGAACCTCGTTAATTCGAACGTCACTGGTTCGTAGGTATGTCTTCGTTCGTATACTTTACGTGGTCCCGATCCTTTTCCTTCTTTAGCTTTGTTAGAAAACCCTATCTAATTCGAACGTCAGTGGTTCGTAGTTCGTAGGCCAATTCAAGTCCCGACAGTATGATTATGGCGCAAACTCCTATGTTTAATTCGTAGGTGTGAAAAATAAATTGTCACAAATCACCACTTACCTTGATTTTCACACCTGCTGATCTATATGACAAATAATGTGTCACTTGTACCTTTAGTTAAAAGGGGCTTTTTGTTTGTATGGTGGGTATTTAATCGAATAAATGTTCCCGTAATTATTGCCGAAAATTTACTTTAAATAGACGCATCCCCATAAGTATTAGCGTTATTGGTCATTTAGAAATTCCAACCATTTTATTTTTATTTGCGGTTGCTTTCTTCACAATCGTCGGTCCTTAATTTTATGCTTTGATGATAGATACTCAGAGTGATTTGATCCAATACATTGTGAAGAAAAATCCCTCTGACTGATGTAGAAATTTGATACAAACAGTGTTTAAAAATGCCAAAAAATAATAGAGATTAAAGCATAAAAATATAAGATGAGTAATTTTTAATTTTATGTTTGCCTCAATTAATATGTGGGTCTTGTTTAAAAAAAATAACTAATTTAGAATCAATTCCTAAATGGCGGACAGAACAAGACCGTATCCGATTCCGTGTATCTCAAACAGCCGACCACTTGCCCTCTGTTTTGTTCGTAATACGCTTAATTCGTATAAATTTCCCTGGTCCATTGCGCTACGAACTACTGAGGTTTTACTGTAGATCAAATATTCACAGAATTATCATCCTTTTGGGATCTTTGTCAATTTTTCTTCAAAGATTTCAGATAAATGCTACGTTTTCTCTATTTGAAAAGAAAAAAAACCACACCCATATATCTAACACATCTAAAATTGTTATGTTTAGGATATAATAAAAAATATAATAAAATATTAACAAAAAAAAGTCCTATTTAAAACCATTTTCGTAAGAATAAATTGATGATGGTAAATAGTTCTTGATTATTTATTAAGTAACTAATATTGAAACCCAATATATCTGTAGTCTTTTTGAAGTTTGTTTCTTACTCTTGACAAATTATGTTTTTTCCTCATATCAGAGCTACAGATAGAGGGCGTAATTCGTATTTTAGATGTAAATATTTCACTAAAACCAGCCATAAACTCTATGTTGTGGGTACTCATTTGAATTGTCTCTACGAGACAATTCAAATGAGTACCCACAACATAGGGTTTCAATAAGAAATAATGATTTTAGAATGCTGTTACCCCCTCTTATCTAGACCTCTGCTCATATGGATAGAACGAATCAAATAATAATATCCCTGTAATTGACATTTTTCTGGCCATCCTGACTGAGCACTGATGGGAAGTTCCACTAAGATATAAGATAAACATTTAAATAAGCTGTAGCAATGATGGTTAAGTCACAAAACCAACAAAAATGCTTCACATAAATGTGGAAGTTCATATCTTCCATGAAGAAAACTTATGATGTCTTCAAGATCACTTCCAGTCTAAATGAATGATTTGATTGGTCAATTGATTCATTGTTTGATATTTGCCATCTGTCAATTGTTTACTAAGAAGTGATATGGAAAGAGAAACTTCAAGCGTCATCGAACATATCAGGTCGGAGAGATTCAACATAGCTTGAATATTTTTGTTCCACAGTTAACTTTGTATTTGTACTATAATTGCAGGGGGCAAATATGGACATCTCTCAGAAGTCGGTTAACATCAGTGAGATGTTACTGGTGAAAATTGACAGTCGGAAGGTTTATGAGAATATGGAATTTGATGAGGCACAGGCCAATCACAGATCTATTGTACAGAAACGTCTCAAACAATACCATGATGAGATCATATCTACCATGAAGAAAACTTATGATGTCTTCAAATCAGATGGAGCGGAGGTGATACTTCATTTTGCATGTACCTCCTTGTCAACCTATTTCCTTCAAACCAATAAAAAGTATCTTTTGTCAAGAAGCATAGGAAAGAATTGGCTCATTGATACCACCTTATAACTTTTCCCCCTCTTAAATTTTGGTTGAGAAACTATTGCAAACAGATTGATTTCATTTTTTGTTGAGCTTGCTTGTAACGAGAGAGACATAGTTATACCCCCACTTACAAAGTAGAGGGGAGTTATATTTTTTTACCATGACTGTCCATGTGACCATCAATCCTTCCATGACTTCATTTTCGGGCTCTAACTCAAGAACCAATAGACCTACAGCCTTGTGACTTTATACAACTGTTCCTAATGACTCAAGGAAGTGCCCTATTGTTTTTGGGTGACAAAGGTCAAGGTCACAATTGACCTTTGATTGAAAACAGTCTCTGGGCTCTAACTCAAGAACCCATGAAATTCATTCAGTTGTTGCTACTGACCCAAGGAGGTGCACTATTGTTTTTTGGTTTCAAAGGTTAATGACACAATTGACCTTTAATTGAAAACCGCTCTAACTCATGTGACCTAGGACCACGATACATAAGTTGCTTATGACCCAAGGAGGTTCCATTTTGTTTGGGGTCATGTAGGGCAAAGGTCAAGGTCACAATTGAACTTTGATTGAAAACTGTTTCAATTTTTGGGTAACCAATGTCATAGGTCAAGTGTTCTACTTGAGTGACAAAGCGCTGGTATTAGTCCACTTTTCAACTATTCTAATTTTTTGGAACATAAGCTGCTTACCGAGAGCACCGCATTCTTGCTATATGTAAAGCAAATATAATTTGATTTGAAAATGTGTTGTAAAAAGATTTTTTTCTTGATTTTCAGGTCCAATCTCACTGGCACAGATACACAGAAAAGATGGACAAAATGGTGGAAGAGGCATTTAGACTGAATATCAAATGGTCTTTGCAGGAACTGTCGAAAGCTATCAATGGAGACGGAAAATCAGCCCCAAACCCTCTGTTTAGAGTCAAAGTTTGTTTAGAGGGAGACAAGGTAAGATTGTGATGATTAGTTTACTAATCACAAATTGATATTGAAAATATTTTGGTGTGAATTTTTAGGACATATATTCTTGGTATTTAATCAAATATATTTTGTTCCCTTTTTATACCCCCCCCCAAAAAAAACTATGTTTGGGGGGTAAATAGGAGTCAGTTTGTCGGTCAGTCAGTCCGTCCGTCTGTCTGTCTAGCTTTTTTGTGTACGCTCAATTTCTCGGCAACTATTGGACAGATTTGATTCAAACTTCACTGATATAATCAGTATCAAGTAGAGATGTGCATATTCTATTTTGGTTACAGTCCATTGAATTTTGACAGATTTATGGCCCTTTGGTGAAAAATTGTGTCAGCTCAATTTCTCAGCAACCATTGGGCAGATTTGATTCAAGTTTCACACCACGATTCAAATTTCCGTTTTTTAACTCTCTCCTAAATTAAATTTTCGTCTGCAAAACATTTAAATTCAGACAGGTGTATATTTTTTTTTACAAATCAGGAAAGGGTTAAGAAATAACAATTGTATAGGATAGAAAACATTGGGAAAAGAAGAAATTGCTTGTTTCAAGAAATTTCTTCTTTTCCATAATGTTTCCTGATTATTACATCTAAGGGTTGTAAAAAAGCAGGATTGTATGGGAATGAGTTAAGTTTTTTACCCAAGACTATATCCAAATTCAAGCACCACTAGAACACTTGATAACAATAACTTACTATTATATATGTATGATATAGATTCCATCATTTATGCCCAAGACTATAACTAAATGCAAGAACCACTGGAACCACCAACCAGGTCATTGGCCAAGTGCTCTACCAACTCAGCTTATCAGGCTTTCACCTTTTTAAATTCATATTTACATACATTGTTCTTTAATTCTATTATAGGTTGAGTTTGCTCCCACACTTAAACAGCTGGCATCTATTGTTGGCAGTATTGGATCCCATCTGACCTCATCTGTCTCGGACATTCCTAGATTACCAACTGTTCTGACCAAGAAGAAATCCACTAGAGATGTAAGTAGAAAAAGGTGACACTTTTACACATGGAACAAAACTTGCAGGTCTCTGTATTATAAACATTCAGTAAATCTCAAAGCCGCCGTCATAGCGCAGTTGGTAGCGCGTCGGACTGTCAATCTAGAGGTCCCGGGTTCGATCCCCGACGGCGGCACTCATCCTCTCTGACTATTTGTCTCTCACCAATAGGTTAATAATCGTAGACCTATGTGGAATAGCAGCTGGAGGCTAGGAAAGGATGTAATGGTAGTACTGGTGTGAAAAATACCAGGATTCCATTGTTAGTTGCTCCAGCCGCCGCGATATAACTGAAAGATTGTTGAAAGCGGCGTAAAACCCCATTCAAACAAACAAATCAGTAAATCTCATATTAAGTGACCACTCATTGGTCAACCAAAGTGGTAGCTTTAGAGAATGGTCACTTTAAACACACTTTTTGTGAGATATATGAAGGATTGGTTTGATTGCATACATGAAATATTACAGAATTCTTTCTAAATCCTATATTGTTGGGACTCATTCCAATCGTCTCACTGAGACGATTCTAATGAGTCCCAACAACATTGGATTTAGGTATGATATTTTTAGAAAATACAACCACTTCTTAATGAGAACTTTTGATTTTGAAAATGGAATTTCGACTGTTGTCACTTAATGGAAGTGGTCACTCAATAGAAGTGGTCATTCAAGCAAGATTGACTGTTTATAAATCACTTATACTTTATCTTTCTGAAGACAGTAAAGACAGAATTCAATTAACCCTTTCCCGCTTTTTTACCCCCCCCCCCCACCAAGAAAATACATGAGAAAACAAGGCTGTAAATGAAGAAATTACTTGTTACAGGCAATTTCTTCATTTTCAACCTTGTTCTCCTCATAAAAAGTTTCAAATATTCAAAATTCTCCAAACTTGAAATTGTCATCTGTAACTTCTTTGATTTTGGACTGGTCTAAATTTTTCTGAGTTGTAATAGGTTAAATCTTTAAATCCATCTTGTCTATTTAAAGATAGAGTTTAAAGCTAAATAATGAGCATAAAGGAGCCTGTGTAAGATGTTTACAGCAATTTAACCCTTGTCATGCTGAATATAATTTTTTTGTGTAGAAACGCATTAAAATAGAGGGGCTGAAAGCACTGACAAGCCCTAATTGTGGGTCAATATTTGTCTAGGTAAATGATTTAATAAATAACTTTGATTTAAATAAGTCAAACAGGTGGTGGAAATGTGCAGGCTGATCTTAGTCTATATGTCCTGCCAAAGCAGACATATTCCGGTGCACTTAGTGTGACTGACATCCATACAATCTGCTGAGAGTCTTTACTCTATAGATACTGATTCAAGCTATGTAAGACAATCACCAAATATTCTATATTCAACCAGAGGTTGTCCAGGCTGCTCCATGTCCACATGTTCACACATGTAAAATTGTTAGAAAAATCATGCATAGGATCAAACATTGCTGTTATTGGGGCCCAAATTAGTATCAAAAGGATTAACCCATTACCACACAACAATATTTTAAACTGGTCAAATTGAAAGAAGTTGCAGACAACGATTTAAAATTTATGAAATTTTCATTTTTTATATATTTTGGGTAGAAAAAATTGTGGGAAATGTAGAAATTGCTTGTTACAAGCAATTTCTTCATTTTCGACAATGTTTTCCTAACCATCTTTCCCTGATGTGTGTCAAAAAGTGGCTTGTTTTGGAATTGGTTGACCAGAAGTGTAATTCTATTTAATAGCCAATACATCAAGTGATTGCCCGAGATGAGGAGACCAAGAAGATACAAGGAGTGATTAGTCAAGGAATGCAGAATAATGCCCAAAACTTACAGAACTATCTCAGTACATGGGACAATTATAGAGAAATCTGGGAGATCCATAAAGATGCATTTATACGTAGATACCAGAGACTCAATCCACAAGTCTCATCATTTGATGCTGATATTGCAAGGTTTGTAATCATTATGACCCTATACTTAACCCAATCCCACACAGTGACGCTTTTTGATGCCCCCTCAAGAATAACTATTGAAAAAACATTGTGTAAAATGAAGAAATTGCTTGTGACAAGCCATTTCTTAATTTTTCACAATGTTTTCTGTCCAGATAATTGAAAAAAATCTAAAATTCCATAAACCTTATAATGTTGTCTTCAACTCCTTTCAATTTGGACCAGTCTAAAATTTTGTTGTGTGGGAATGGGTTAAATAGTTCTATTATGCATTTACTTATCCAAAGATGGCTTATGAAAGCATGGCTAGAAAAGCAGAAAAATCATGGTTCATGATTCAACATCCTCGGCCAAGATTTGTCTCCCTGATGATTATTTGGTTTTTTACACCAACTTCTATCTGCTATAACTATCCACCACTGAAAATCATGGAGATTTTTTCTCTGCCAGCAATCTTTGTTTGCATTTGTACGATGATGCTTTTGAAGGCCCTTCAAGAAAAGCAACTAGGAAAAAACATTGTTAAATGAAGAAATTGCTTGTGACAACCAATTTCTTCATTTAACACAATGTTTTCTACCCAGAAACTTGTTCACTTTGAAATTTTGTCAGTAACTCTTTTCAATTTTGTCCAGTCTAAAATTTGGCTGACTGGTAATGGGTTTATACAAATCCTACTTCAAATGATCTCCTTGCATTGTAAACTGCATACATATTTAACTAGATACAAAATTGAATATATACACAACAATAATACTGTTTGTTGCTGTTTATTTGTGCTCTTTTCTTTGTTTCTGAATGTTTTTTAACAATGGCATTCCTACATGATGATACTGTGATTTATATGTTTATAGATATACAGAGGTGGCCAACAATGTCCAAACTCAAGAAACCATACTTAACATACAATTTGTATTACTGGACTGTTCTCCTCTCAAATATTCTATACTGACCCACTGTACAGAGTGGCAGAACAAGTTTACAACACTCCTGAGTGAAATAGCTACAAGCAGACTAAAGGAGTTGAATGAATTCCTTCTAGAGAATGCAGAAAAGTAAGTTTGGTCTATATACTTAGAATTATATTTGTGTGTAAAACTCATCTTTATAGCCATTCTAAATACATTTGCTGTTGATATTTTAAGTTCCAAGATTATCGTCATTTGAATAGCATATACATGTGTTATTGTATCAGATTGTCAATGATTTTTTAATTGAACTCATAAATCAGTCTAAGAATAAGTGCATTTCCATAAATGATAAACAACCAAATCAGCATGAGT
The DNA here is from genome assembly GCA_946902895.1 of Fragum fragum. NCBI lineage: Eukaryota > Metazoa > Mollusca > Bivalvia > Cardiida > Cardiidae > Fragum > Fragum fragum. Next base: position 6,321,023 of record OX336379.1, on the reverse strand, counting down.
AAACCTAAGTAGTGTATCTTGCAAACTCTTTTGAATCTGAATTGTTGGCAGACTAGAGTCATTGGTGTAGATTGTGAAATATATGTGTTAATACTGGAGTCCTTGGTCAAAAGGTAAGAAGCTGACCTTGGGATCAGGGGGGTGCTACTGACCATAGGAATTTTTCTGAGCAAAAAACTAACTCCATGTTGCTCTTCTCCGACCAGGTGTATAAAGGGGTAACTGTGAGGGTTGTGGGTGAATGTGCTGTGGCTTCCAGATGCACTGTAAACAGCTGACTTGCAATTCAATGATCAGGGGTTAAAGCGTGAAGTCAGTTGAATATGCTAAGTGAAAAAACAGAATACTGCTCTTTTGGATTACCAAGTTTGTTTTCATTGAAATTGTTTTCATTATTTCCCTCTATCTTATGTAGTTCCTTACCCCTTGTCATGCTGAACCCATAATATTCCTGTTTGGGCAAGAGGTATAGACAAAGATCAGCCTGCACATATGTGAGCAGACTGATCTTAGTCTACACTTTCTGCTTACCCTTTTCAAGCCAGAGTCGTTTATAAAGTCAGTTTTCAAAAGAAATGTTGCCCTTCAACTAGTGCCTCTAGAGGTTACAGTGCTTTGATTTTAGTGCAATTCTGAACAGGATTTCCTTCAGCATAAAAAGAGTTAAAACGTAGTAAAGCTAGGTACTCAACTTGAACTATTATTTAACCATTATAGGGTTAGCAAGCCTCCACAGACCCTGGATGAGCTAGGAGCTAGTCTAGAACTCTGGGAATCCCTGAACGGTGGACTGTCAGCTACAGAAGCCAAGTTTGCTCCTCTACATGATCAGTTTGGAATCCTGGATAAATATGAAGTAACAATTCCTGAAGATGTAAGAAGTATTTGTTTTAAAGTATTTGTTTTGAGTTGATGGATTGTTAGCCCTGCCAACTTAGAGCAAACTGAACTCCAATAGAAAGTTCAACTTATACATTAAACGATGTTGTTGTTTTTTAAATTTGTGGTCGGTTACATGTAACAAAAAAGTAACATGGTTAGTGACCTAAACATTGTATCAACAGCTTCAATAAGCTTTAGTTACAACATTTATGTCACCAAACCCACAGAAAGCTCAAAATAAAAGTCAGCCAATATTGGAGTTAAAAGTTCACTTCCTGGCTTGATGAATGATTTGAGCAGTCTATTGATTGGTTGATTGCATCAGCAATCCATCAATTGTTGAAGAGCTCATTTTGATAGAAAATTTTGATTTATTAAACAAAGGAGAAATTAATGATAAGAAAATACATCTTTTGGCTTTTTATATAATGCTTGGGAACCATATTCAGATTGTGCCATTTGAAAGAATATTTTGATAGCTTCAAGGTCAAAGCTCAAGGTCAAACACTAAAATTGTGCTTATCTGCTTATAAAGCAATTCATGTAATTGACAAATCAAAGATGTCAATCAAAGAATCAATTAAATCAATAATTTAGTCCAGAATTGAACTTTGAACTCTGACATTGACCTACATTTTTTTTTTTTTTCTATTTAATGTCGTAACTACCAACTTATCAAATCTGTTAATTTTAGTTAGATTGTGCACAAGCTTGATTTATTATCTACGTATGCATGTATTTGATAAATTATTTGACTCTATTTTCACACAGGTTAAGACAATGCTGAATGAGTTGAACTCCGAATGGGTCACTTTCCAAGAAAAACTGATCGAAGCTGAGGGCATGCTGAAGAAACACAAGGTTTGGGCTTACTTAATTTGTAGTTTAGAAACTAGTTCTGACGAATCATTTCTTGAATATTTAACTATGTACCAGTTACCAGACAACAAATTTTTAGACTGGTCCAAATTGGAAGAAGTTGCAGACAACAATTCATAGTTGGTGAAATTCTTAAAATCATTGTCCTATGGGGTAGAATGTAACAAACAATTTCTTAATTTTTAATGTTGTTTTCCAAAACATTTTTCTTCAAAGGCATCAAAATTAAGGATTGCATGGGAATGGATATTAAGAATGGATGCTCATTTTCAGCATACTTTTTGATGGTTTTACGCAGGATTCCTGGACAATAGCTCATCAGAAATAACAGCACAGTTACAAACTAAGTAACATACATCTTCTTTGACTTCAAAATTTAAAATGATATAAAAAAAGAGATCAAATTCATATTTCAGTTTTCTTTTTACTTAGAAGTCTTGACCATTGTTGGCTTAAAATGTTTAAACATTCTTATGAATTAGATTATAATTTATTTGAAAGCAAAATTATTCATTACAAAATGAGACAAAGAAAGGAGAAATGTTCATGAACCTGCTTTGATATCTTTGTTGATATGTGTGATATAAGAGGGATTTGATTTGTTTGCAGGAAAAGTTCAAGACCAACTTATTAGGTCAATCGGAAGAGTTCAAGAAGCAGGTCCACAACTTGGTGGATGAGTTCACCCAGAAAGGTCCATTTACTAGTAACATTGTGACAGTGGATGCTTTAGGTAACATTGAGAATATACGAGGTCAGATGGAGGCTCTCAAGAAACAGGAGGCTGATATAAGAAGGGGTCTGAATATCTTCAAAATTGATCAACCACCATCAAAGGAAATTGCTACCCTTGAAAAGGTATGTTCTTAAAATACTTTGCTATTCTTTTAAACCTTTTTTAAATTATGAAGTATTGCTTGGAGTGAAGGCTTTCACAAATATTATAGAAAGAATAACAGTAGAAGGAAAATTCATGGAGAACTGTTTTAATAGATTTCCACACGAGAAGAAAGCGTTGGAAAACATTGTGGACGATGAAAGAATAACTTGTGAAAAGCAATTTCTTTAATCTCCATAATGAGTTCCACCCTAAAAGGCAAATGACTTCTAAATTCCTTCAATGGATTTCTAGTATTTCTTACACCAGTTCACCAGTAATACCACTACATCCTTTCTGAAGGGAGACAAATGTTTGAAAGGAAATTTGCCACAGCAGGGGATCGAACCCGTGACCCCATGACTAGGAGTCCTACCTGCTACCATGGCGCTTTGGCTATGGCCGAGGAACTAAAGGAAAATTATACCTGTTAACCCTTGTCATGCTGTATAAATTACGTTACTGAATTGCTGTTAAATCAAAGGGCTGAAAGCACTGATAGAACTTGTTGTTCAAAAGTCAATATTTTTTTAAGATATCAACTTCATAAGCAACTCTGGCAGGAAAAGTACAAGCAGAAGGTGTAGACTAAGACCAGCCTGCACATAAGTGCAGTCTGATCTTAGTCTACACCTCCTGCCAAAACCGGAATATTCCGGGTTCAGCATGACAAGGGTTAATATGTTACATCTATTGTAACATTGAAATAAATTATCTGTTGTTGAATCCTTGACAAAATATGAGCTAAACTTTTCAACATGAAAAGTAGTTGCAGACAATGAAATAAAGAAGACTCAAATTATCCAATTTGACACTTAAAAGGTATAAAACAATTCAGTCAAGGAAGAAAAACTCAAAATAAACAAACAGCTTGCTAATATGACTTTTCCTTTGTCTATGATATCTTTTTTATCTCTTACCAGACAACAAAATGTTAGACTGGTCAAAATTAAAGAAGTTGCAGACAATGTTGTAAACTTGATTGAATTATTTAAATTCTTATCTTTTGGGGGTAGAAAGCTTTGTCTTTAATAAAGAAATTGCTTGTCACAAATGCTTGTAGTGATATTTACATGGGATTATGTATCAATCTTGTTTACATTTGTTTTTGATGGCTTGTTGATGTGAGATTTATCACACATTATCATATTCTATTTTACAAGAATCTGTAACTTGCAATATCACCATTTTTTGTAGGACTTGGAGTTGATAGAGACAATCTGGAACTTAAACAAAGAATGGGAAGGACTGTGGGCCAGCTGGAAGGATGGAAAGTTTACAGATCTAGAGACAGGAAGTATGGAGACTCAGTGTGTGTCCATCTTTAAAAAACTCAACAAATATAGCAGAGAGTTAAAGGTAGGTATTTGATGTTTGAAACTTCTAGGTTCTCAAATTAAATATCTTAATAGTTCATGACTTCATGCATATGAGGAAAAGGAAATTGTGATGTTACTGCTGTAACATAGGTCTGATATGAAAAGTATTGACAAATATTCCTTCTGCAGCTCATTTTTTATACCAAATCTCCCACACAGTCCTGCCTTTCGAGGCCCCTCAGGATAGAGGCTTTCGAAAACATTGAGGCAAATTAAGAAATTGCTTTTAGCAAGCAATGTCTTCATTATTCATAATATTTTCTGTCCCACAAGAAAGACTTAAAATCTCAATTTGAAATTGTAGCCAATAATTTCTTATAGTTTGTATCAGTATAAAATTTCATTGTTTGGTAATGAGTTAAAAGATGAATATCCAGTTCACTGTCACTTGATTTTAGCATTGAGAAATTAACCTTTACTCTTGAGTACCACAGGTACAACCAACTGTTGCTTAGCATTACATTTCTATATTTTCCAGGACAAGAACTGGGAGGTTGTAGACACCAGCAAGAACAAGGTGGATCAGTTTAAGAGAACCATGCCTCTAATACAGGACATGAAGAATAAAGCTATGAGACCTCGACATTGGAGTAAAATACAGGTTAGCTAAAGTTAGCCTGATTAGATATTTCCAGCAATTTGATATACAGTAAAACCCCTCCTTACGACCACCCTGCGAATACGGGCATCCAGCTATTATGACCAAATTTGACAGAACAGAATTTTTTATTATCATTTGCAATGGTTGAAAACCCCTCTAAAACGGTCACCCAGCTATTCCAAACCCCGGTATAACTACAACCCCGGTATGACGACCACTTTCAAAAAGTACAACAAGTGGTCTTATTAGAGGGGTTTTACTGTATGTGTACAGCAGCCAGACAGCTAAAAACATAATTTGGTGGCATAGTGCAAAAACATTGTAAGTGTCTATACAAAATATAAACACTTACAATACTTTAAACTAAGCTAACTATGTTGATCATCTACAGACATGTTGAGTCAGTAGCTATCTATAGATTGCATAGGGAAGACTCTGAACAATTTTGAGCTTATACTTGATGCATATGTGTAGTTACTTCTGACTGTATGAAATTATAATTTTTGTAGATAATATAGTCGGTTTTGCCTACATTTTTGTTTTTCTGTGTGATTGTTTTTGTTTTCTGAAAAGAATGTAGGTACTAATTTCAAACCTTCAGTATAATTACGATAATTACCATTTTGAAAATTGATGTTTTCCAAGCGCCTTTTCTTTATGAAGAATTGAAACTATACATGACAACCTTCAACCAAATTGCAGATGACAAATCAAAGCTCATGCAAATAAAAAAATAGGTGCCAGATATGATATCAACCAATATGAGAAAAGGAGAAGCAATTTCTTCTTTCATTAAAGTGTTATATAACTATATTTTCTTAGCATGTTATAATGTAGGATTATATGGTAATAAGTAAATCCATTCCTGACACTTTTTGATGCCTTGCAAGAAAAACAATTGGGAAAACATTATGTAAAATGAAGAAATTTCTTGCAACAAGCAATTTCTTCATTTTCCACAATGTTTTCTACTCAGAAAGTGGAAAAAATCTAAAATTTCATAAACTTTAATGGTCGCGTGCAACTCCTTTCAATCTAAAACTATGTTTTCTGGTCTTTGGTTAACAGAAAATTCTGGTAATCAGATTGATGTGTTAGATACTACATCCAAGAGAAACTTCCTGATTTATTAATTGTTTGTGTCTGTTATCAGTTTAGGACCAATTTGAAAAGTTTTTGTGAAATTACCATTTATAAACTGAAACTACATTCTCTACATATTAGACCAAGATGCAGAGGAATTTTGATCACACTGCAGAAGATTTCACCCTAGAAAAGATCATTGAATATGGATTTGACCAATACGCTGAAAGTATTAATGAAATATCTGGTGCTGCTACCAAAGAATTGGCTATAGAAATGGTGAGTGTCAAACTTGGTATTGAAATACTTATATGTTGTACTTGTACAGTCTAGTATTCATTGTGATAAATAATTGTCACAAGTTTAATTTTCTTGGTGATACTTTACCATCACAATCTTATTTTGAAGTAATATTCTCAAAAAAACCTCAGGGGAAGGATGGCTAGCCGTCACTAGGAAGAAGAAAGTATGGCCGTTAATCATCACAAGTTTTGGAATTCTGAAAGTTTTAGACACTTTGTAAAATGTTGTAAAGCTTTAGAAAAAAACATAGTGGCTCAGAGCTACAGACAGAGGGCGTAATTCGTATTTTAGATTGAAATATTTCACCAATACTGCCATAAACCCTATATTGTGGGTACTCATTTGAATCGCCTTGACGAGACAATTCAAATGAGTACCCACAAAATAGGGTTTCATTGAGAAATAAGGATTTTAGAATGCTGTCACCCCCTCTTATCTAGACCTCTGTGGCTATGTGCATTACGGCATTACATACAGGTAAATTGTGGCAATAAATTACATACCACTCCTATCTATAGGACAATCTTTTTATCTAAATGTAAAGCATTTTCAAAGTTCCTCATAAAGGATTGTGGGTCATTGTTTCAGCGGATAAATCATATCTTGCAACGAAATAATGCATGAATTTGATTCCAAGCTTCAAGTCTGCGTGAAAAGAAACATGAACAGGGGTTTTGACTTGGAATAAAATCCATTTATTTGGAAAAATTACATAGTGACGTTTTGCCATCACAATAAGAGGTGACGGTAGCACCCTCAAGCAATATAAAAACTTTATGGAAAAAGGAGCAATCGCTTGAGACATGAAATTTCTCCTTTTTTTACAATTGTTTCTACCCTATTTAGAACTTATCTCCAATTTTAGCGTACTATGGCGTATCTTTGGTAACTCCTTTCAATTCAAATCTGTCTAAAATTTTGTTGTCACGTCATGCATGATTGGCATTGATCAGTTTACAAAGGTGATAGATATGTTTTGTTTGACTGTACAAACCTTCTCTTTCAGGCTCTTGATGCTATCACAGAAACATGGAACACCACAGAACTAGATATTGCCCCATATAAAGGATGCTTTAAAGTTAGGTAAGAAATTTAAGATCTAAATTTAAACATGGAAAAGTCTGTGCTTAGATACACTAAACAATTGATAGATGACAAATTTCAAATTAGTCCATTTGAAGATAAATTGCAGACAACAATTAAAAGTGAAAGAAAATTGAAAAATAAATACGGTTTACAACAGAAATCACTGTAAGAAAAGGGGAAATAGCTTGTTACAAGCAATTTCTCTTTTGCTCACAATGTAGTCATCAATATAATTCTTCAAGGGTATCAAAATGAGTGAGTGTGAGGTAATGGTTTAGGTAGTTACATTCGACATTTTAACAAGTTATAGAAGGCTACTATCAATCAAATATTTGATTGACCAATTGGTTTGGATTGGTTTAACGACTTAAATGTTAAAGCTACAGCTTATTCAAGCTCTAGTTACTATATTTAGGTTGGTAACTTAACAATTTGGTTTTTGGCTTTTGTTACTCAGGCCATACATTATGTAAACTAATATCATTTGATATCTCATTTGAACTGTCAGTGGATCTTGCTGTTGATTTGTAAATATAATAACAGGCTCTGCTTTCTTCTTGTAAAATTTGGGGCAATGGCCATAGTGGAGTGGTAGTGCATAGGACCCCTAGTCATAGGGTCCTGGGTTCGATTTCTAGAGGGCGGTGTATGTCCTTTCCGACATTTGTCTCCAACTATTGGATGCATAATTATAAACCTCATAGGGATGAGCAGCTTGAGTCTTAGAAAGGATGCAATTCTTGAACTAGTGTGAGAAATACAAGTAATCCATTGTTAGATACCCAAGCAGTTGCAATATGACTGAAATACTGTTAAAAGAGGCGTTAAACCCCATTCAAACAATCCTGCAAAATTGCACTTTTACCAGATACATTCAACATTGAAATATTTCATGTGACCAAACCATTGAATATCTTCATTTTCCAGAGGTACAGATGACGTGTTTGCTGCCCTAGAGGACAATCAAGTCCAACTGTCAACCATGAAAGCTTCAAGATTTGTGAAGGCTTTTGAACAGGATGTAGATAAATGGGAGAGAACTCTGTCACATATTCTGGAGGCTGTAGAAATGTTGTTGACTGTGCAGCGACAATGGATGTATCTTGAGGTAGGAATTATTTAATCCATTCCCCTACAATGAAGCTTATTGATGTCCCTCAAGAAAAAATGCTTTGAAAACATTTTGGAAATTGAAGAAATTGCCTATAACAAGCAATTTCTTCATTATCCACAATTTTTTATACCCAAAAAGGCCAAAGTTTTTTCTAAATTCCATCAACTATGAATCATTGTCTACTACTTCTTTTAATTTTGACCAGTCTAAAATATGTCATGTGGTAATTGGTAAAAGAGACGACAAAAATATTTTTTGTTTTCATTGAGGTTTGAAACAAAAAACTAATCACAATATATAAATAGGTGAAGTGGAGACATACATTGGCCTGATTTGGTTCTTCGTTTCATACCTCCATGCAAACAAAAAATAATCTCTTCATTTCTTATGATTTACTTGCATTGAGCAAAACAAAGGCGATTATTTTACAATTTTTGGTACGCTTTTTATGGATCTATTTTGTGCGCTGGCATATAAAATTGCTGCATGCTCTCACTTTTGTTCATGAAGGTATGACTAATTTTTTTTTCAGCCAACCAGAACTCTCAATGTTGATAAACAGAACTAAATATAATGGAATAATATTTTGGTTAACTCATTAACCGACGACAAACTTTAGACTGGTTCAAATTGAAAGTGTTGATGAATTTTAGAATTCCGTACATATGTCCACTTTTCTCTTAAGCGCAACTCCTCCTAAGTTTCCGCTTGGATCATTTTGAAACTTGGTCAATGTTATCACCAAAAATGGTAGATGTGCATGAAGTAAGGATTTTATGGTTCATTGATTTTTGCCTCAGTTAAGCCCCCTTAAAACTTAGTCACTGAGGCTTATTGAAATTGCAGCCTTGTGAATGCAACTCCTCCTAGGTGGCTGGCTGGATCTAAATGAAACTTAGTAGATGTTATAACCTAAATTGGTAGATTTGCATGAAGTAAGGATTTTATGGTTCATTAATTTTTCCCTGAATTGTGCCCCCTTAAAACTTAGTATCTGGGGCTTACTGAAATTGCAGCCTTGTGAATGCTACTCCTCCTAAGTTTCTGCTTAAGATCTTTTTGAAACTTGGTCAATGTTATCACCAAAAAAGGTAGATGTGCATGAAGTAAGGATTTTATGGTTCATTGATTTTTGCCTCAGTTATGCCCCCTTAAAACTTAGTATCTGGGGTTAATTGAAATTGCAGCCTTGTGAATGCAACTCCTCCTAAGTTGCTAGCTGAATCTAAATAAACTTGGTGGATGTTATAACCTAAATGGGCATGAAGTAAGGATTTTATGGTTCATTAATTTTTCCCTGACTTATGCCCCCTTAAAACTTAGTATCTAGGGCTTACTGAAATTGCAGCCTTGTGAACGTAACTCCTCCTAACTTTTCGTCTTGATTTAAATGAAACTTGGTCCATGTCATCACCATAATTTGTAGATGTACATGGATCAAAGATTTTATGGTTCATTAATTTCACTGAACTATTCCCCCTTAAAACTTAGTATCTTGGGCTTATTGAAATTGCAGCCTTGTGAACGCAACTCATAACTTTTTGTCTTGATTTAAATGAAACTTGCAAATGTTTTCAATTTGGTTCTGTCAAAATAAGTAGTGTCTACAATTATTTTTGTGAAGCAGCAGCAAAGTGGCGGTGTAAATTGTGACTATGGCACTCTTGTTTATTGTGTCATTAGTTGTTGTTAACTCAGTACCTAACAACGAAAATTTAGACAGATAAGAATTCAAAGAAAATGCAGATGACATTTCAATTTACATTTAGAAACAAAAAGATAAGTTCCACATTGGTATGATATCCTTGTGAGGAAAGGAAATATTGGTTTAAACAAGTGATTTCTCCTTTTCTTTCAATGTTTTCCACAACTATTTTCTTTGATTCTTCAAAGTGTGTGTGGTAATGGGTTAAGATCTAAGTTAGTGAAGAAGATTCTAGATTAAGGGACATGTCTACTACCGGGTGAATGATTTGATCCTATTAAACACATATTATTTGTTTGTAGAATATTTTCCTTGGTGAAGACATTCGTAAACAGTTGCCTAGAGAATCAGCTGAGTTTGATTATGTTAATGCTAAATGGAAGGAGATCATGACCCGTCTAAATAAGGATAGAAATGCTCTGAGAGGAACACATCATGAGGGTAGGATATTTTATTGGCCACCCCAAGACAACGCAACCATGAAAAAAAAAAATCTGTAAAATTTAATTTATTTTCCTATTTGGCTTAATAACCATTTTTGTTGTCATGCAGTGCTTTCAAAAAACTTTATACATATTACATACATTTCTAGATATAAGTATCACAATACCATCCTTACAGGTGTTCATTTCAGTATATAAAACTATTGTTCTAAAGTACAGTCCGTCTTGCTAGAGCAACCATATCTTTTAAGCAACCTCTTCAATTAAACCATTCCCACACAGTCACGCTTTTAGACGCCCCTCAAGAATAGCATTTTGGAAAAAATTGTGTAAAATGAAGAATTTGCTTGTTACAATTGCTTGTAACAAGCAATTTCTTCATTTTACACAATGTTTTCTATCCAGAAAATTGAAAAAAGCTGAAATTTTATAAACTTAAAATTGTCGTCTGCTACTCCTTTTAATTTAGACCAGTCTAAAATTTTGCCATCTGGTAATGGGTAAAGCTACCATAATCAAAATCCCTATTTAGAAAGCAACATCTCTTGACCCATTCCCACACAATGACGCTTTTAAACGCCTCTCAATATGAAAGCTTTTGAAAACATTGTGGAGTATGAAGAAATTGCTTGTTACAAGCAATTTCTTCATTCTCCACAATGTTTTCTACCCGGAAACTTGAGAAATCTAGAATTTCATAAACTTTAAATTGTCGTCTGCAGCTCCTTCCAATTTAGACCAGTCTAAAATTTTATCGTGTGGAAATGGGTTAAGAAGTGAAAGCTTTTTTTCTTAGAAAAAATTCTAATGAATGAGATTTCTGTGATAATTTCTTTATACAATCAAATCAGTCATTCATATCTTTCACAATAAAGTGTTAAACGGCCATTCTTTTAAGCGACCACTCTTTGGTTGTCCCTTCAGTGGTCCCTTAATACAAGATTTTCTGTAGCTTGAAGGCATTTTTTGTAACAATTTTATCTGACATAAGTTTGACTGAATAGCTAGCTGGTTAGGCATCATTTTAGAATATCATTGATAAGCAGATATATTTTGTTCAGAGAGCACATAGATTATTCAAGGAGTGTTCAAACTTATAATATGCTAATAACAAACATTTTTACAGGTATGTTAGAACAACTAAATGACATGAACCAGAAGTTAGAAGAGATCCAGAAGTCTCTGGATATGTATCTGGAGACAAAACGACAGATTTTCCCACGATTTTACTTCTTGTCTAACGATGATCTGTTGGAGATCCTTGGTCAGTCCAAGAATCCGGAAGCTGTGCAGCCTCATCTAAAGAAATGTTTTGATAACATCAAGTCTCTCAAAATGGCTAAGGTGAATTTTCTGTTTTAACCTGTTCCCACTCAATGATGCTTTTTGAAGCTCCTCAAGAAAAATAATGAAAAACATTGTGTAAAATGAAGAAAATGCTTGCAGCAAGCAGTTTCTTCATTTCCACAATGTTTTCTACCTAGAAAAATGAAAAAATAAAAAAATTCATTAACTTTATTGTTTTCTGCAATTCCTTCAAATTTGGACCTGTCTAATTTTTTTTTCATATGGTAATTAGTTAACTAGTCAGATAATTGTCTCAACGAAGGGTTCATGTTTCAAGCTAACAGATTAATCCATTACCAGACTACAAAATTTTAGACTGGTTCAAAATGAAAGAAGTTTGAAATTTTCAATTCTATTTCTTGTTTTGTCTTTTTGTGTAGCAAAAATTGATGGAGATTAAGACATTACTTCTTAGCAGCAATTTCTTCATTTTTCCACCATGTTTTTCTAAGCCCTTGTATTAAGGGGCCTTATTCAAAGGGATTACGTGGTATTACGAAAATTGAAAATAATAAAGATATAATATGTCCTGTCCATCTCCCCCAAAACTTTTGTCCTTAGAAATGCAAAATTAAGCCTTTTTCAATCCATTTTTTCTATTTTCTAGAATTTCATTCTATAAAATATAATACAGGTTCTTCTTTGAATAATTTAGATGAAATCTTGTTGATGTTCATATGTTTTGGACAGTTAAACCTTAAAAATTTCAAGTAAATTCTTATTTTGGATTTCATAGACTGATAGACAAATTAAAATGCATCTACTATTATATTAGGTTATTTGAATACAATTAGAACAAACCCTTGAAAAGATGTAGACTCATGAAACAATTTAATTTTCTTTCTTAGTTATCTTTCCTTTTTTTTTTTTTTTGAATTTTCATGAAATATGATTTGATCTTATTTCAAAATTTTGTTTAATTCTAGAGAAGATATTTTGATTTGGATTTGGTAACCTCAGTAACATATGTTCTGTCTACTGCCACACATACAAGTCACATGTTTTGTAACACAAACTCTCACAAATGTTTGTTTCCATTAGTTTTTGAACATATTTATTAAAGCAATCTAAATGTTAGAGTAAAATATCTTCAACCTTCACTATTTTGTTTCAAAGCTGAAAGTTCTTTTAGGTTGAAATCAATCCACATCTTTTAACAGGGTTCAATTATAAAGTCATTTCAGTTGGCATATAAAGGCAGCTTAAAAGTTATCACAAGTGTCTTTTGAAGAGTAACAATATATTTGTTGTATTTCTTCACACTGATCATTCTTCTTATCATTGAACTTAATCATCAGTATCTTGTCACATCTGATACAAGATGAAGTTAATAGTGGGTGTATGAATCTTAGATAAATCTGAAGTGTAGCTCATCTCTATGACAGAGAGTTAAGATTTGAAGAGAACAAAATCAATTAACTGATTTGTTTTACAATCTTCCATGTAACAACTTCAGGGAAGAACTCTTTCTTAAGGTATCACAAAAATTATTTTCTAGTTATAACATATTTGTAGAAATACAGTAGAACCTCGGTAGTTCGTAGTGCAAGGGACCAAAGAAATTTATACGAACTAAGCGTAGTACGAACAAAAAGGAGGGCAAGTGTCGAGTTGTTTGAGATTCTTGGAATCAGACACAGTCTTGTCATGTCCCCCATTTAGGGATTGATTCTAATTGGATATTTTCAAACAAGACCTGCAGATAAAAATTGATGAGACATAAATAAAGAATAACTTATCTTGTATTTTAATGATGTTACCTCCATGTTAAAATGGGCATTCTTTTAACCTTTTTCTGTTTTTGAAAATTTTAGACCAGTCCAAATTCAAAGAGTTTTAAGACGACAATGAAAACTGGATGCCATTGAAACGAAACCATCCTATGTAGTAGAAAATATTGTGGGAAAGGAGAAATTGCTTGTTACAAGCAATTTCTTCTTTTTCCACAATGTTTTTCAAGTATGAAATCACAGGAACGTAAAATCCCGTATTTGAACGGGAAAGGGTTAAACACAATGCTTATATCATATTTCTACCACCATCAAAGTGATTTCCCTGTGCAATTTGATCAAAGCACTCATAGTATTTTATTATCAAATCATGAAATTAGGGTCCGACGATTGTGAAGAAAGCGACTGTAGATTAAAATAAAATGGTTAGAATATCTAAATGACCAATACCACTGATTTCAATGGGATGGGTGCAGCAATTTAAAGTAAATTATCAGCGATAACTACAGGAACCTTTATTCGATTAATTACTCAATTTACAAACCAAGTTTATCACTTTGTTATCTCAGTTGCTTTTAAGGTATTTATATGTATCATCATATGTATTATGTTTGGTGAAAAATTATAATGTCAATGGATAAGTAGATTATGATTCATGTTTTTTTACTTTTAACAGCAAGGAATGAATATGAAATGGGAAGCAGCTGGAATGTCATCAACAGAAGGGGAATACGTAGAGTTCATCAAACAAGTATTACTGGACGGCCCTGTGGAGGCCTGGCTGTGTGATGTGGAGAAAAACATGAGGTTTACACTGAAGAAGAGACTGCCTGAATGTAGGAATGCACTGAAGAAAAGTCTTACAAAGAGAGATAAATGGATTAAAGAATGGCCTGGACAGGTCTGTTTGTTTGAAAAGTCTAATGCTTAACTTGTAACCATACAATAACATTTTAGACTGGTCCAAATTCAAATAAGTTACAGACAATAATTTTTGGTAGATGAAATTTTAAAATTTAAATAACTGCTTTTTATTAGTATATTTGGAAAAAAATTAAAAGTTGAAGTGGGACAGAGTTCATTTTAAAATATTTGAATAAGGTTTTATGCTAAGATTAACTCTTTTGTGTAACAATTGTAATGATATAATTGTAGCATTTTCTTTATAATAGATTTACACCAAGTTTGAAGTTCTGATACAATTTAGGAAAATACTTTGATTCTGCATCCTTTGCATCAAATGGATATTATTCAAAGAGATGACTCTTCTAACTCAAATTCTTTCTAGAATCGTTGATATGACACTATTTAGACAAATTCTTCAGAAATATGGCATCTTTTATGTCTATGACAACAAAGGTACATAAGAATTTATTACTGATGGTGTCACTACTCTGTTGTTGAATTTATTAGGTTTTACTTACCAGGAATTGTCTATAATTCACTGCCATGCACTGAACAAAAACTATATGTTTTCTTTTTTAGCTGTGTATAACAGCCAGTCAGATACAGTGGACCCAAGATGTTACAAGAGCTCTGGCTACAACTAAAGAAAGAGGAGATAAGAGAGCCTTAAAAAGTATGAAGAAAAAGCAGGTGGGTTGGTTTTCTCAGTTTTATAATTATTTGCATAGAATTGAAGGGGTCCCTAGTGGCTCAATTATAATGAACAAAGATCTGTAATCCAGGACTTTGTCAGAAATCACTGGTCCATGATGTAAGTACAGCTAACCTGGATGGTCATTTCAGTATATCCAAAGGAAAGGCTTGTACTGATGAAACTCAGGAATCAGATTTCTCATAATTTAGCTGGATAAAAAAATTCAATAAAAAAAAGATAAACAGAAAAGTATCCATTAAAATATTAAACTTTCTGTACAGATTTTTTAAGCTTACAGTTTCTGCAGCAATTCAAGGCATCATGTTAACTTTTAATTTCAGATCTCAATGTTGAACAAGTTCTCCGAGGCTATTCGTGGCAACCTGACCAAGATTCAGCGTCTAAAGATTGTAGCTCTGGTGACCATAGAGGTTCACGCCCGCGACATCATAGATAAACTTATAAAGTCTGGTTGCTCTGATCAGTATGCATTTGAATGGCTCAGTCAACTAAGATTCTACTGGGAAAAGGTAAGAAATCCAAATACATTTACCCATTTGTAGTATGTTGACTTTAATACTTAAGGTTATCAAATTTGGCTGATAGGTAGATCTCGGGTAGAAGATATTGTGGAAAAAGAAGAAATTGCTTGTTACAAGCAATTTCTTCTTTTTCTTCAATATTTTCTCATTTATAAATTCACAAGGACGTAAAAGCCGGGGATTAAACAGGAATGGCAGTCAAATTTGGCTGATAGGTATGAAGTTTCATAAAAATTCTTTACAAAAATACCTTGTTTTGATTGTCAAACGAAACAATCTGTGAAAGAAAAACATGACACAAGCTTTTATGTGTAAAAATAGTGCAATATAAGTGTTGTAGATCTTGGACTAGTTGAAAATGGCTTAAAATGATTTTAAGAGTTGAATAGACAAGACTGATTCTATATATTTAGAATGTAGAAAGCCTAGTTTCACTGAAAGCTATATGACTATACACAATTTTGCAGGATATAGATGACTGTGTTGTGAAACAGACCAACACTCAGTTTCAGTATGGCTATGAGTATCTGGGTAATTCTGGACGTCTAGTTATCACACCACTCACTGACAGATGTTACATGACACTTACAACAGCCCTCCATCTACACAGAGGTGGAAGTCCTAAAGGACCTGCAGGTAAGTTATTCTGGATGTATGTTCATGATAGTGTACTAACCTATGTTATATTAGACTGATTACAGCCCTCCATCAGATATGGAAGTCAAAAAGAACTTGCTGGTAGGTTATTCTGGATGTCAGGTTATCACACTTTTCACAGACCAATGTTATATGGCATTGACAACATCCCCACATCCACTTACAGGTGTATGGCACAATTGTCCATTCCCACATGAGAAAATTTTAGACTGGTCAAAATTGACGACATTTAAAGGTTGATGGAGTTCTAAATGTCCACAGATTTTTCCAAGGCTTTTTTCTTGAGAGACATGAAAAGGAGGGATTGTGTGGAAATGGGTTAATGAGTCATTGGCAAAATTCTTTTGGATACTCCCAAGTTCAAGGTCATAACCAAAGGTCAAATGACAAGCACTTAAGCGAGGGCATCTGTGTCTTTGACACATTTCTGGTCTCTGTTCTATATCCCCTACTGGTGATCAGGTACAGTTTTGGGGTTTTGCCTTCCATCAGTCTGTCCTTAGCATAAGTCCTACTTTTACTGCTAGATTTGATTATAATATAACACAATTTTCTATCATGAGCAGATGTTCCATTTGAAACAAATTTTGGGATAGCTTCAATGTCACATATCAAAGAACAAATGTGAAAATTTAGCATTTCAAGAGCATAATTCCAACATGAATGGATGAATTTCCAAATAAATTGGTATCAATCATCAAAAGATGTGCCGTTTGAAACAAATTTTAGCATAGCTTCAAGCTCAAGGGCACAGGTCAAAGTATTGTGTTACATTTCTTCTTTAAACTTGCATGGATTTCAAAATTATATGGTATATTGGTTCTCTCTTTTACATCTAGACTGGTTAGCTTGTTGAAAAGTTTGTCATGGACTACTGATTGAACACTTGCAGGCCATGCTCACTGACAAGATATTTTTTTTTACTGAGATATCAAATGATATCAGTTTGAAAAATATAGCCAGAAATATAAAAGAAAATAAAAACAGATTGTTGGTTGGCAACAAAACTTCAGCTTGAATAAGCTATGATTGGCAACGTTTAACCCTTTCCCGCTTATCTAAATTTTAGACTAGTCCAAATTGAAAGAGGTTGCAGACAACAATGAAAATTGGATGCCATTTGAAATGTAACCATCCTTTGTGGTAGAAAATATTGTGGAAAAAGGAGAAATTGCTTGTTACAAGCAATTTCTTCTTTTTCCACAATGTTTTCTTGAGTACAAAATCACAGGAACGTAAAATCCGTATTTGAACGGGAACAGGTTAAGTTGCCATATCAACAAAAACGATTGACATAGATGTTGGAGTTAACCATTTGCATCTGGTCTAACTGTGTGATTTGAATGCCCAATTAATTCTTAGATTGACAGTTGTGATCTGTCAATTTATTCATTGACATATTTCAGGTACTGGGAAGACAGAGACAGTGAAGGATTTAGGTAAAGGACTTGGGATGTATGTCATTGTTGTGAACTGTTCTGAAGGTCTGGACTATAAATCTATGGGAAGAATGTTCTCTGGTTTAGCACAGGTTGGTACTCTATAGATATCTTGCAAAATTAAGATTTAAATGCTCTTATAGGAATAAAGTTATAAGATAATTGGTTCACAAAAGATGAGCAATTTCATCATAGAATTTTCAACAACAAAAATTTTTACCAATTATAGATGTATCTAGAGTACTTTCTTTTCACATGTTCAGTACTTTGTTGAAAATAGGAAGCAAAGTTTAAAAAAACCCGGAGATGTTCATGTAATTACAAATGTGCTGCCATCTGTAGGAGAATGATTATTCAGTGCTTGTGTTAAACAACAAGGTAGTTTGGGCATAGCAATAAAAGCAATTTATTGGGGTTTTTCTAAAAGTGTCAAAAATACAGCTTCAATAAGAAGTAGTAACACCATTGAAATCACTAACCAAAAAAATATATCACTTAAATGTCAGGGGATTATTTTCAAATCTAAATGTATAATTTGATGTGTCTATCAGCTTTTTTATTGTCCAATAAATGGTTATCTTAAAAAAAAGTCATATCAATTTCATATTATACCATTTCCTGTTCTTTGAAATGATAGTCTTTTCCAATTTGAAAGAAGTTGCAGACAACAGTTAAAAGTGAGTGCAATGTCACAAGAAATTTCTTCTCTGTATGCCCGTCATCAATAGATCGGGGGCATATTGTTTTACCGGTGTCTGTCTGTCCATCTGTCTGTCTGTCTGCAAAACTTAACCTGCCATCTACACATTTTCCTATAACTTCAACACTGATTAAGTTACAATGCAAATATTTGGTATGTAGATAGGTCTCAACAAGGTGCAACTGAGGAAGGTCATGTCATCAAGGTCTAGGTCAAATTTTAACCCTCTTCCTTAAAACAAAGAAATAAAAACAATAAAAGTCACCCGTTTCTAAAGAATTCCTGTTTCGGGTGCATGATGTTTCACAAACACATCTTGTTCCAAAATATTTTCTTAAGTATAAAATCACAGGGTCATTAAAACAAAGGATTTTACAGGAAAGGGTTAAGTATGTTATTTTCAATTTCTGAGGAAAAGGATGTTTATGCAAACTTTTACTTTTAGCGTTTTTTTTAGGAAAAACCGGTATTTCATATCGATCAACCGGAAACAAGTTCTCACACATTTCCGCTCATTTCCACGCCTGCTCATAAACATAAAGTGAAAATCTATGTGATCGCCTCCATCTTGTTTCATCGCTGATGAAGAAAAGAACTTACTTGCCGAATGCCAACAGCCTCCTTTTAGTCATGAATATCCAGGAAAATGGTTTAAAACTTAATATATCCTTGCTAAATTGTCTAATGAATTGTCAAAATGAGAGAAATAATTTCCTCGCATTTCAAGATAGAATCTAGGTCAGTGGTTGGTGGAGTAAGCGAATACATGTAAACTGTCTGTTAGTGATTTGACCTGGCAGGGCTGGGCAAATTTACACCCCGTATACACAGTATATGTAACACGTTACAACCCTGTTATAGAGGCGATTGAAGCGCCTATTAACCCCATCGAATAAAACACCCTTTAGCCTCTCGAATTCGACTAAATCTTTTAAACGTAACTACTTCAATTGTGATAATAATATGCTCAACGTAAAAAGAATTGAATGTTAGCTTTGATTTCTTGACCTTTTATCATTTAACCTTTTACCTACCAACCACAAATTTTCACGCACTTAAGAAGAAAACGTTGCGATTAATTCAAAATAGCGATTTCGGTAAACAGTAATGGGTCATGATTGATTGAATAGGCTTTAACGCAACTTTTAATAGTATTTCAGTTATATCGGGGCGGCTGGAGCTCCTAACCATGGATTCCTGGTAGTGCACACACCAATACTATCACTACATCCTTATCGAGCCTCCAGCTGCTCTTCCTACTTAGGTGTACGATTTACTAACTCTTATTGATGAAATATGCTCGCATTATTGAGAGCGGTTACTGATAAACCAGAAAAACCGCTCTCATGACTTTCAGTCCTTTGATTTAATGTGGTTTTCAAGCAAAATTTGGACAGAATGATTTGGTTGATATTATGTCTATTGTTGTAGACTGGAGCCTGGGGCTGTTTTGATGAGTTCAACAGAATCAACATTGAAGTGTTATCTGTGGTGGCCCAGCAGATCCTGTCTATATTGAGTGCCCTAGCTGCTGGCTCAGAGAGATTTGTGTTTGAGGGTCGAGAGATCACTCTCGTCTGGTCATGTGGAATCTTTATCACAATGAACCCTGGTAAGTGTGATAGGGATGATTTAGACCAGTACCACCGTCGGCTTTAACAAAGCCAACAGGTAGATCCCAAAAGACTGCATCAAGAGATTGGCTGATGGGCATTTAATGACCCATACATCGAATCTGATTGGCTGATTGATTGTTTGTAAACAGTATGGTGGAAGCAGGACGCGGAGTTCCTCATATATTTTTCATGAAAAGGATGACATTCCAAGGTTTTTCTCCCACACAAATTTGATTGTTGATGTGGAAAATGTAAAAATATTAAAACCAACTACTTTAAAACTACAAGAGTAAGATTTTTATCGTACTGCATTTTGCCCAAACTTTTAAACAAAATGAGCTGCGATTGCGTAAGCCTCATTTTCAATTTTACTAAGGAAAAAAACCTTATGGGTCAGGCTCTCTAGGTGTGTACCGAAAATCGGTGTATACCTGTCGGCTATGTTAAAGTCATATACCAGTCTAGGGAATGATTAACCTATTACCACACAAAGTTTTAGACTGGTCCTAATTGAAAGAAATTGCAGATAAAATTCTAATTTGATGAACTTTTAAGATTCTTTGTCTCTTTAGGTAGAAAAAATTGTGGATAATTTTAAAGTTCTCAATGAAAACATGATTGTCTAAATTAGAAGAAATAGAGAACTTACCTGATCAGAAATATTAAAAACTTTAAATTATGTTGCCATATTACTTTCATGATATTTCATTCCCATGCATAAAATCAGAAAGTCTCTGTGATATTGATAATATGCTTGCATATTTTCATCAACAGTTCGTCCCAAATGGTTATACAGTAGGTCATCAAATATTGTAAATTTATTGTTTTCCTGTTTTGCAAAATTTTAGACTTGTCAAAATTCAAAGGTTTTGCAGACAAAAATTTTAAGAGGATTTGATTTAAAAAAATAAATCATTCAGTATGGTAAAGAATATTTTGAAAAAGAAGAAATTGCTTGTTACAAGCAATTTCTTCTTTTTATACAATGTTTCTCAATTATAAATTCACTGGGAAGCAAAAACCAGCGATTTAACAGGCAATGGTTAATTTTTTTTCCGTAAAACCCCAAATTTTTACGTCACTGATTTTATACTTAAGAAAACATTGTGGAAAAAGGAGAAATTGCTTGTAACAAGCAATTTCTCATTTTCCCACAATATTTTCTACCACATAGGATGGTCAGATTTCAAATTGCATGTATTTTTCATTGTTGTTTGCAACCTCTTTCAAATTGGACCAGTCTAAAATTTCATAAAGCAGGTAAGGGTTATGACTTTATCAAAAAAAAAAAAAAAAAAATATATATATATATATATACATATACACTGCAACTCCTCTATAACGCTACCGGGCACAGCGCTGACTCCATTATAACGCGGGGTCCGCTTGGCTCCCAAAATTTTGGAAGGGGGGGGTCATTTCGGGTGGCAGATGCTGAGATACGACGTTAATGCTGATTTGGCCGCGATTTTTTCATCCCGTCTTCGGCCCGCTCAAAGAAAAAGGGTTGCACATAAAAATCGATAATTACCCGAAGCCAGGTAAGTTTTTAACACCTTACGTGGACGGTCCTGGTCATTAATGCATTACTTCAGAGGTAATTGCTTTGTTTGATTGATGACACACGTAGTGTTTCAATTTACGAAATCAGTTTGATTGTTTGGTCTAATGGTCTTACTGTTTGACATTGAGATGATCAATGCCTTAGGTCTTTTATATTTTTTAAATCAATAAAGAATAGGCACGCACCTCGGTATCCTTAATTTGCAAACCTTGAAGGTAGAGCAATTTAAATATCAGACTGTTTCACTCTCGGCGTTCTTAATATTCTTCAGTCCCCGGTAGGACGTGTTCTAAAAGTAGTGCGCGAGCGTGAAATTAGACAAATTGACTTCAGTCTACTATTCATTTCACTTCATAGTTTGCTGTTCTCCGGAGCTCGTAGAGGATCGTGTCTTCAAGATAAAAATGCAACAATGTGCTTTGAAAACAATCAGTCGTAGTTGCAACGTTTTCGCTAAATACAGAAAATACATGAATTTGAATTGTAGATGTCACAATATCGGAAGATTCTCATCCGAAACGGGATAGATAATGTAAGTAGATTAAAATGAAATACCAGTATGATCAAACACACGGCAAAAAGCTCGTCGACAAATTTGTAGTAAAGGTTTTTCGGGTACAGTGTATTTTATTCTGAGGGAGGAAAGGTGATCAAAGGTGCCGCCGCCAGATGTTCAGCTATTTTTAGGAGAGTTTCCGTAGTTGACACGTGCCAGACGCGTACCCCGTGAGAATTCTTGCTGACCGATGTTTTTACTCTTGTCGTTATGAAACCAGACATTTCCGCTGTCTCGGATATTTTTCGATTATTATTACCTTCATTTTTACGAATAAATGTCAGCCTCTACAAAGTTTGTATACGTGCAACTGGTCGGTTTAAATTCCCGATTCGTAAATGACTAGGTTTAGATAGAGTTCTTTGTCGGTTTATTGTTACCGTATTTTTAACAATGGCGAAGAATTTAGACCAAGTCCATTACCGCGAAAGAGGTTCGAAGGTCGATCCACGCGACATTTTCTCAACGCTTCAGTAACCCCAGGTGTTCAACAACTCATAGGTCTCCAAGGAGACGTCGCTATGCGGAATACTTAGATTTTATCCCTTTTGTTTAAGGATGGAAATATTTACGTCCGTGTAAAACTAAATTCAATTAGATTAATGCCGACGACTATCATAATATTAAAACATGTCTCGGGTTAAAGTCTAGCTTCTTAATATTGGGAGAAAGAGAACCACAATTTATAGACCTGTAGAAATTTACGGATTATTCAATCCTGATAGACCGGGAAGGTAAGGTTAGAAATTAATTCTCCGCACGCTGAATTTCGTCGGTTTCTGCTAAAAATCTTGTAACTACAGTTGTTGTTTTCATTTCCCGACTAGTAAATTGTATAGAATCAAACTTGTTACAGAAATTTTTCCACGAATTATCGGGTGTTCAGTGCCGATTCGACGGTTGAAAATTTCAGTTGGGGGGGGGAAGGGGGGACAGCGTTATAGCATAATAACTCCACTTCTTCCGCTGTTTCATTTCTCGGACCCCACCAACAGCGTTATAATGGAGCTGCAGTGTATATATATTCCGCCTATTCAAAGCATATAAGTATTGCATAAGATGATGAATAATGTCAAAACAAGTAAAAAATGTTGTAGAAAAGAATTGCTTGTTATACTAAAAAGAAAGTCAAGTCTTGTGAAAGATGCTCGTTGCTAGGCATGATACAAATCAGGCAGCTTGTTTTTTAACCAATTCCCACATAATCATCCTTTTTGTTACCCCTCAAGAAAAAAAGCTTTGGAAAACATGGTGAAAAATACAGAAATTGCTTGTAACAATTAATTTCTTCATCATTCACAATGACTTCCGTCCAAAAGACAAAGATTTTTTTTAAATTTCATCAAATGAATTTTATTGCCTACAGCTTCTTTGTATTTTGATCAGTCTAAAATATTGTAGTTTGGTAATGTGTTAACCCATTACCACACAGCAAAATTTCAGACTGGTCCAATTCAAATTGATAGAAATTTGGATATCTATCTTACTGGGATAGAAAACAAGGCGGAAAATAAAGAAATTGTAACTAGCAATTTCTCCATTTTCCACCTTTTTTTCCTGAAGTCTATTCTTTGTGTCATAAAAAGCAGTATTGTGTGGGAGTGGTTAAAATCTTTAAATGTTTATAACATTTTTAATATCAACATTAAGAACTTATTTGAAAGCATTTGAAGGTATTTGTGTCAAAAAGTATTACAGATACTCAGTCTTGTTGTTTGTTTGAGCACTTGTTGTATGAGCACAAATAATTTATGGTTTTGGAAAAAATGCTGTAAATTTAAACTAACTTTTGAAATTATAGAATTAAAAGTTTATGATTTAATTACTATTATGTCATATAAATGGAATTGCTGAAAACTGTTATTTTAGTACTGCACATATATATGTGAGTTTGTCTGTAAGAATAGTTTTCACAATGATTATATCTTGTGTTTCATCTGGCAGAACAAAGTTGACAGAATGCATGCTATAAAAGATTATAGAAAGAGGGCCATTTGAGTTTCTTGCTTCATTTACAATTATTGGCCTTTGTCATGCTGATCCCGGAATATGCCTGTGGTTGCAGGAGCTATAGACAAAGATCAGCCTGTGTAGTGCAGTCTGATCTTAGCCAACACCACCTACTTGAACCTTTTAGTGGTATTTATTTGTGAAACCCATAAGGTCTTCCAATGTTTTCATTGCTTTGATTTAAAAGCATTTTTTGAAGCTGATTTTAATTCATCATGATAAGGGTTAAGCTTATATGTAAAATATTATATTTCTTGTATGCATCTTAACGTATTTTGTACATAAACATATAACCTTCTAACTTACCTCAGCAGTCTGTTTGCTGTAAAATCCCATTGACTCATTACCACATGACAAAATTTTGGACTGGTCAAAACTGAAAGGTGCTGCAGATGATATTAACAAAGTGGTGAAATCATGAATTTCTTTTGTCCTTCTGGGTAGACAACATGATAGAAAATTAATAAAATAAAAAATGCATGTAACAAGTAATTTCTTCATTTTTGAACATGTTTTCCCAAGCTTTTTTCTTAAATCTTTCCTGTTTTACAAAATTTACCAAAAGATGAAAATTTAAAGTGGATTTATTTTGACAATAACCATTCTGTAGGGGAGAAAGTATTGTGAAAAAAAGAAGAAATTGCTTGTTACAAGCACTTTCTTCCTAGTCTACAATATTTTCTAAATTATAAAATCACAGAGACGTAAAAATCAGGGGATGAACAGGAAAGGGTAAAGGGACATTCAAAAGCGGTATAGTGAGGGAATAGGTTAAGTCAGTCAAAACTCTCAAACTCTCAAATTAATAGAAGTGTTACTTTGAGGTTGTTTGCTTGTCGAATTTTAACCCATTCTCACACAATGATACTCAATAAAAATAATTGTGATAACATTTTTTTCAAAATGAAGAAATTGATTGAGCCATCTAAGTTCTTTCCACATAGATTCCAAAGTGTAAGATTTCATAAACTTAAAATTGTATTCTGCACCCCATTTCAATTTGGACCAGTCTAAAGCTTTATTGTCTGAGAATGGATTAAATCAATGTCACTCTTCCTATGAAGTTAATAGTGCTATCTTTATTACAAAGGAAGCATATTTATTTTTGTTGTGTTCATTTTAGGTTATGCTGGAAGAACTGAACTGCCAGACAACTTAAAATCAATGTTCAGACCTATTGCTATGGTTGTACCAGACTCCAACCTTATTGCTGAAATTATCCTCTTTGGTGAAGGGTTTGGAAATACTAAGGTAATTTTATTTCTAATTATAATAGACAGAATTTGACTATATACATGCAGAAGATTTTATTTGCATTCTCTTTGTACACAGTCTCACCGAGGGCTAAGAAATTACAAATGCTAGGTGGTATTACATTTATGTAACGTACATTAATCCATTTTAAATTGTCTCTGCTAAGGTTCATTGAGAGTACTTTAAACAAGGCAAATTTAGTCTACCATGAGGTGTATAAAATAGAAATAATTGTTTGGTTCAGTGTGAGATCGATTTGGATTATATACCTTGCCGTGAAATCTTGGGATTTCTCAGTGTAATAAATTTTGATATCGTCACTGGAGTGACGATAACACTTTTCGGTTTCACTCTCTGTAATAAATCTTTAATCATGTATTCATCTGCACTTTTTTCAATAGACCTTCTCTCTATCAAAAAAGATTGGTTTTGATATTCTAATAAAAAAATAAGATAATAAGGTATATAATAAAAAGAATAGTCAACTGGTTATTCCAGACATGAAAAAATATTTCACTCGGATGAGTTGTTAGGTGTTAAAAAACTTGTGCTGCCCACTCGATTTTTCAACGCCTAACAACGCACCCTTGTGAAATAGTTTTTCATATCTGGAGTGAGTTGATTATCCTCTATATCTTTCATTGCGTTAACAGCAAAAGCTGTATTTTCACCCCACCATAAGTGAAGGTATGCTTTTGTTGTTCATGAAGCGAAATATAAATCGATCTTAAAAGAAAAACAAATAATGTGTCATTTTGCATGTGAATTACATGGAATTACTTGATCATGTCACCAATCACTGTGGTCCTACATATGTGACTCATTTTAACCTTACTATTTTCTGTCTTGTGTGATGTCCTATCAAGGTTAAATCTAACACAACACAACAAGATTTAGTAAAAAGACCTCAAAAGTGTATCTCACAAGAATTTACAGCTATAAAATAGTGCAGTTCGTCAATCAAGAATTTGGTAGGATTGAAAAATGGTGGGAAAAGAATAATATTGTTTGTAACAAGCACTTTTCCGACATTTATCTTCATAGAATATCACAGGGTGGTTACAACTAGTAATTAGTCAAGAAAGGTTAAACTCTATCACATTTTCATTGAAGCTGAGTCTGATTTTCTCTCAATTCTGAGACCCGTAGTGAAGGGACTTAAAACCCCATACATTATTCAATCAATTTTTGTTGAGCTGGCTTGCGGTGAACGAGACATAGTTGTCAGCATGACAAGTCAGTGTATGTGCGTTAGTGCATTAGTCCGTCCGTCCGAATTTGTCCGACAATATATATCAAATTAACTTGGCACAGTTATTCGCCATCATGAGTAGATGTGCCATACGAAAGAATTTATTGGATTGTTCTAATGTCAAGGTCACAGCTCAAGGTCAAACACTAAAATTGTGATTGTCAAGAGCATTTCTCCTACAATTATGGATGGATTTCAAAATAATGTGGCACATTATTCTCTATCATGTGTAGATATGTCGAGGTCAAATGTTGAAATTTAGCTTATCCAAAAAATATTATCCACATTTAAGAATTGGCTTGAAAAAAAAAAACTTTACACAATTGTTCTCTATAATGAGAGATTGATGGTAAAGGTCAAGTTGATGGTCAAAACTTTGCGGGCCCAAAGGCAATTGTCCTGGGACAACCATCTACTTATTCAAACCAGTGCAGTCTCATCAGATTTAAAGTTTAGAAAAAACATAATAATGTCTTCTTTTTTCAGTTGCTTGCAAAGAAGGTGTTTACCCTGTACTCCCTGGCCACACAGCAGCTGTCTAAACAGGACCACTATGACTTTGGTCTGAGAGCTTTAGTCTCGGTGTTGAGATATGCTGGGGCAAAGAAAAGAGCCAACCCTAACATGCCTGATGAAGAGGTATGTTTGTTTCAAATATTTATTATCATTATTCATGATATTTTTCTTCAATTTTAAGAAAGTATTGTGTCTGTTGTCGAGAGGTAGTGATGCTTCCCAATCAAGAGACCCCAAGTTTGATTCCAGGGAGTGGCTATTTATCTTGGTTCTGTCATTGTCCAAAATAATCAGCCCTAGTGCTGGTGTATTCTCAATGAAGCAGAATAGAGAGGGATTGATTCAAGTTGTAAGAACTTGTTTCCTAATCAGTGTAAAGACTCAATCAAAATGAAACCTTTTGGGGCCTCTATTAACCCATTACCAGAAAACGAATTTTAGACTGGTCCAATTTAAATAAGTTGCAGACAAAAAATTTTTAGTTGATGAAATTTCAAAAATCTTTGTCTTTTTGAGTAGAAAACATTAAGAATAATGGAAAAATTGCTTTGTATTATCCACTATGATTTCTACTCCAAAAGTAAAAAATATTCTAAATTCTTCATATGAAATATATCATTTGCAACATTAATGAATTTAGACTGGTCTAAAATGTTGTTCTCTGGGAAAAGGTCAAAAGCAATGCTGTTGTATGACCTAAGAATATTTTTCTATTACAGATCCTGCTGTTGTCAATGAAGGACATGAACATTGCCAAGCTTACATCTGTAGACTTACCACTGTTCAATGGTATTATGTCTGATCTGTTCCCTGGTATTGAAACTCCAGTCATAGATTACTCTAAGGTAAGTCATTGTTTGAATTTGAAGAACAGGTTTGTCTGTGATGAACAATTTTGTAAGTTATTAATTTTATCATACAGTTACTGCAGTTTAACAACAACCAGTTTTTAACAAGAAGGAATATCATTTCTTGCTTGTATATTCAGAGGAAAATGACCAAATTATTCTA
The DNA here is from genome assembly GCA_946902895.1 of Fragum fragum. Classification (NCBI taxonomy): domain Eukaryota; kingdom Metazoa; phylum Mollusca; class Bivalvia; order Cardiida; family Cardiidae; genus Fragum; species Fragum fragum. The sequence continues at coordinate 6,292,877 of OX336379.1, read as the reverse complement.
TGGTCTATACATAAAGTATGATTAAACCTTAATAACTATTTAATGCCATGAGAATTTATTATCCCCGGCTGTTTCCGTTAAGGAATATAGTAATGGCTTGTCCGTCATTCCATCACTAAGCTTGTCCAGAGCATATCTCCTATAGTATAAATGCTATCAACTTGAAACTTCATAGGTAAATAGATCTTTATGAGGAGAAGTGCAGTGCACAAGAACCACAATTCTTGCATAACTTTGGAGTTATTGCCTTTTGTTATTTTAAAGACTTAGCTTTTGTCCAGGGCATATCTCTGAAAGTATAATAGCTATCACCTTTAACCTTCATAGGTGGATGAACCTCGTTGAGGAGAAGTGCAGTGTACAAGAATCACAACTCTTGCTTGAATAATTTTGAAGTTATTGCCTTTGTTATTTTCAAGACTTAGATTTTGTCCTGAGCATATCTCCTAGAGTGTAAATGCTATCAACTTGAAACTTCATAGGTAGATAGATCTCATTAGGGAGAAGTGCAGTGCACAAGAACCACAACTCTTGCTTGCATAATTTTGGAGTTATTGCCCTTTGTTGTTTTAAAGACTAAGATTATGTCCGCAGCATATCTCCAACAGTATAATAGCTATTAACTTGAAAGTTTTTAGGTAGATAGATCATTTTCAGGAGAAGTGCAGTGCACAAGACCCATAACTCTTGCTTGCATAATTTTGGAGTTATTTCCCTTTGTTCTTTTAAGACTTAGATTTTGTCAAGAGCATATCTCTCAAAGTATAATAGCTATTATTGAACTCATTGAAAAGAAAAGCAGTGCACAAGGAGCCTAAATCTAACTGGCCTCAATATACTAACAAGCTTTTATGTCAGGGGATGGCCATGTCCGACATGGCTCTTGTTTATTTTATATTTTAATACTTATGAAAAATGTTTCATGATAATCCGTCTGCTAGTGTTAATACAATGGATTAAAAATGAATGATATAGCCAAAATTTGACGTTATCATGGCAATGAAAAATCTATCAAAGAAATAATACTTCCTGATAATTCCCTTGGAGTGACTGCAAGTTGTTACAGTGTCTTGCTATTAAATACAAGATTTGTATTTATGTAAGACTCTCCCCCTTTCTGTATTTTATATATCAGTGCTATTGTTCTGTTTACAGCTTAAGAATGCTATTACAAAGGAAATGAAGGACTTGAACCTACAAGTGAATGACCACTCTGTTACCAAGGTGATCCAGCTGTATGAGACAAAGACATCTCGTCACTCGGTCATGATAGTGGGTGGTACCCAGTCAGCCAAGTCCACAACCTGGAGAGTTTTACAGGCATCTATGACTGCTCTCAATAAAGACGGGGATCCGACCTACCAAGTTGTCAAGGTGAGCCTTTGACCTGGTTTAACTTACTACCAGACAAAAAATCTAGACCAAATTCAAAGAAGTTTCAGATTACAAGTTTAAGTTGACGAAATATTTAAATTTTTGGTCTTTTGGGATGAAAAACATTGTGGCTGTTGATTCAATTTCCTCAATTTTTTCCAAAGTTATATATTGAGTCAGCATTTAAAAGTGTCACTGTGTGGGAATTGGTTAACCAACTTCCAAACATTCCAAAACTTTGACTTGAAGTAGAAACATGTGTATAAAAAAAAACATAGTGAATAAAGGAGAGATCTCCTGTCACAAACAGTTACTTTTTTTCTCACAATGTTTTCCAACCAGCATATGTCACTTTTTTTCAAATGTAATGCAGTTTGAATTGTATTCTAGCATGGAATTGCCAGTAGACTTTATGTTTGAAGTCATTGAATTAAAGGGAGATCAGAGGTTTATTTAGAAAATTTTAGGCTTAGCTTAAAATTTTTAATAAACTATGAAATTCATAAGTAAATACTTTAGAATCTTTTTCATTGCAAGTCCTTTTTGGTCTTGCTTGCAACATAACTGACCATTCGCCTGGCCTGAAAAAGCATATTTACCTTCATTTGTCACTTTGTTCCATTTTTTCAGGATTTCCCACTGAACCCTAAAGCCCTCTCACTAGGAGAGTTGTATGGAGAGTTTGACTTGAACACCAATGAATGGACAGATGGGGTATTATCTAGTGTAATGAGACAGACATGTGCAGGTATGCATCTTTGTATCTTACATCAAGACATTAACCCTTTCCTTTACAAACCTGTGTAACTCTGTGATTTTATATTTGGGAAAATATAGTGGAAATATAAGAAATTGCTTCTAACAAGCAATTTCTCCTTTTCCAACAATATTTTCTGACACCTGGGATGGTTCAATTTTGAATTGCATCCAATTTTCATTGTTGTCTTCAACTTCTTTCAATTGGGACCCAAAAAACGGGAAAGGGTTAAGGTAGTTATGTATTGTTGCCAAGTACCCTAGTTGGTGTGGTATTATGTTATTGCCTCAGTTGTCCATCGGGTAGTCAGAAAGTCTGTCTGTCAGTAACTTTTTTCGTGTGAAACTTCTAGGGTTTCAACGGGAATGAATTGGAACATGACACAATGAATCTGTTTAATGTATAGTTGTTCTTGAGACAAAAACTTTTGATCCTTTAAATTGTTTCAGAATTATCTGCCCTTCATTCAGGATAATAGCTTGAAATAGATTGAAAATAATCCTACAATTTCAATTGGAATGAACTTAAACTTGCCACACTGGATCTCTATGATGTCTTATTGTTGATGAGTCTGAAACTTTTTTGATCCCTCAAAGAAAAATAACGCCTTTCGGTGGTATAATGTGCTGCACTATGAAGCTCTTGCTAACCAATGAAAATGATAATCTTTCCTATTTTTCAGATGAAAAGCCAGATGAGAAGTGGATTGTATTTGATGGACCTGTAGATACATTGTGGATAGAGAGCATGAATTCAGTCATGGATGATAATAAAATATTGACACTTATCAATGGAGAAAGAATCTCCATGCCGGAACAAGTCTCTCTTCTCTTTGAGGTACTTCTGTCAACCCTTTGTAGATTTGAACGTAACTTACAGATTTCCAACGAATAAGCACAAAAAGAAATAATTATGTTGCCATAATTATATATTCCATTCATTTTTGTCTTTCCTTTGTCAAACGAAATTTATCCATTCTTGTCAAAGAAAAGTATGAGAAAGGTTGCAGAAAATAATTTCAAGTTGATGAAATTATAAAAATCGTTGTCTTTCTTGGTAGAAAACACTTTGAGAAATTAAGAAATTGCTTATAACAAGCAACATCTTCATTTTCAACAATGTTTTCTCAAGCGCAAAAAAGATGTATTTTGTAGGAAAGTGGGAAGGGGGTTTAGAAAAAACACACAAAATATCAACCTTTCACAGCCTTCATGATTTGTGTGGTCTGATTAAGATTGATACTTTCTACATTTGGGAGAGGTTCCTTCTTCACATGATATGTCACAATTGTACCTTCAGGTTGGAGATTTGTCTGTAGCCTCACCAGCAACTGTGTCTAGATGTGGTATGGTGTATAATGATTACAGTGATATGGGATGGAGGCCATTTATTGAATGTTGGCTGCAAAAGAAACAGTCAAAGGTAAACATTCTTCCTTCCCTTGGTTTATGATTACCATTTAACCCATTCCCACACAGTGACGCTTTTAAACGCCCCTCAACATGAAAACTTTGGAAAACAATTGTGGAAAATGAAGAAATGCTTGTTACAAGCAATTTCTTCATTATCAACAATTTTTTTTACCTAAAAGGACAAAGATTTTAACGATTTCATCAACTTAAAATTGTTGTCTGCAACTTCTTTGAATTTGGACTGGTCTAAAATCTTATTGTGTGGGAATGGGTTAAACAGTACAATCAAGTTCTGTAATACAGCATTGCTTCTTTTTACTTATTGGTAGGTTTAATTAAAAAATAATAACATTTTGTTCATAAACAGTTTTCTGTATTTTGTTTGTCTAACGTTGTAAGGCAATTTGTCATATTTCAACTGTTAGGGTACGTAAAATGAAACTTAAACTACTTAAACTTTTATATATCCTAACATTATAAATAATGAATATGTGTTTCAGTCAGTCTGTTTGTGATGTTATTTAACGACTGAAAATAAGTCAAAGATTATAAGGTAAGATAAAGAAAAAATATCTAGGCCACAAATTACAACCAAAACATATATTTGAGGGTTGTCCAGAAATTTTGTAGGCACCCTTTATTTTTAGCTCGGAAGTTTTTGGAGAAAACCCAAAGTATGCTATAGCCTTGGTGTTGTTGCCGTGGGGAAACTTTGACATTTTGTGATATCTCTGGTTCTACTAAAGGCATTCACTTGACACACTTGTTCACTATCAAAAGAGCAACCTATACTATCAAGGGGGATAACTCTAGATGCATTTTGTTCACTATCCAGCACTCAACAGCCAAGCGTAGGCACCCATAGGTGGTGCTCTTGTTCAGTTCCTGGTTTATTTTATTTTTCAATTGCCACACTTCCTTGATTATCAATGACTCCATAAAAATTGATGATATAGAATATTTATCTATACACAAATGACCCTTCCCTTAGCAATTCCTAGTAGGGGTGCGCAGAGCATGTTGAAATTTCATACTTTAACCGATAGCTTATGACTTCTTCATTGATATTTTACATGATTAAATTATTATAAAATGTCCATAAATGTATTTATTTACGCTTTTTTATGTATTGGTTTCATATCACTTTTATTTCAATATGATAACCTGGATTTTGAATTTTTATACGCCCGTTGAAGACGGGACGTATTATGGGATCACCCTTGGTGTCCGGGCGTCCAGGCGTCCAGTTGTCCGGGCGGTGTCCACTTCTTTGTCTGGTGCATAACTCTGTCTACGTAAGTCCGATTGACTTTAAACTTGGCAGTTATATTCTTCTCATCTATATGGAGTGCAGTGCGCAAGAACCATAACTCTACCTGGCCTACTTTTTGAGTTATTGCCCTTTGTTGTTTTTCATACTTGAATCTTGTCCGGAGTATATCTCTGAAAGTATTATAGTTAGGATCATGAAACTTCATTGGTGTATAGATCTCACCAAGGGAGAGTGCAGTGCACAAGAACCATAACTCTACCAAGCCTATTTTTTGAGTTATTGCCCTTTGTTGTTTTTCATACTTGAATCTTGTCCGGAGTATATCTCTAAAAGTATTATAGCTAGGATCATGAAACTTCATGGGTGTATAGATCTCACCAAGGGGGAGTGCAGTGCACAAGAACCATAACTCTACCTGGCCTATTTTTGAGTTATTGCCCTTTGTTGTTTTTCATACTTGAATCTTTACCGGAGTATATTTCTAAAAGTATAGTAGCTATAATCATGAAATTTCATGGATAGATAGAGCTCAACAAGTAGGAGTGCAGTGTACAAGAACCATAACTCTACCTGGCCTATTTTTTGAGTTATTGCCCTTTGTTGTTTTTCATACTTGAATCTTGTCCGGAGTATATCTCTAAAAGTATTATAGCTAGAACCATGAAATTTCATGGATGGATAGAGCTCACCAAGTGGGAGTGCAGTGTACAAGAACTATAACTCTACCAAGCCTATTTTTTGAGTTATTGCCCTTTGTTGTTTTTCATACTTGAATCTTGTCCGGAGTAAATCTCTTAAAGTATCATAGCTAGGATCATGAAACTTCATGGGTGTATAGATCTCACCAAGGGGGAGTGCAGTGCACAAAAACCATAACTCTACCTGGCCTACTTTTTTAGTTATTGCCCTTTGTTGTTTTTCATACATGAATCTTGTCCGGAGTATATCTCATAAAGAATCATGAAATTTCATGGATGGATAGAGCTCACCAAGTGGGATTGCAGTGTGCAAGAACCATAACTCTACCTAGCGTATATTTTGAGTTATTGCCCTTTGTTGTTTTTCATACTTGAATCTTGTCCGGAGTATATCTCTAAAATTATGATAGCTAGAACCATGAAATTTTATGGATGGATAGAGCTCACCAAGTTGGAGTGCAGTGTACAAGAACCATAACTCTACCAAGCCTATATTTTGAGTTATTGCCCTTTGTTGTTTTTCATACTTGAATCTTGTCCGGAGTATATCTCTAAAAGTATTATAGCTAGGATCATGAAACTTAATGGGTGTATAGATCTCACCAAGGGAGAGTGCAGTGCACAAGAACCATAACTCTACCAAGCCTATTTTTTAGTTATTGCCCTTTGTTCTTTTTCATACTTGAATCTTGTCCAGAGTATATCTCTAAAATTATGATAGCTAGAACCATGAAATTTTATGGATGGATAGAGCTCACAAAGTTGGAGTGCAGTGTACAAGAACCATAACTCTACCAAGCCTATATTTTGAGTTATTGCCCTTTGTTGTTTTTCATACTTGAATCTTTACCGGAGTATATTTCTAAAAGTATAGTAGCTATAATCATGAAATTTCATGGATAGATAGAGCTCAACAAGTAGGAGTGCAGTGTACAAGAACCATAACTCTACCTGGCCTATTTTTTGAGTTATTGCCCTTTGTTGTTTTTCATACTTGAATCTTGTCCGGAGTATATCTCTAAAAGTATTATAGCTAGAACCATGAAATTTCATGGATGGATAGAGCTCACCAAGTGGGAGTGCAGTGTACAAGAACCATAACTCTACCAAGCCTATTTTTTGAGTTATTGCCCTTTGTTGTTTTTCATACTTGAATCTTGTCCGGAGTAAATCTCTTAAAGTATCATAGCTAGGATCATGAAACTTCATGGGTGTATAGATCTCACCAAGGGGGAGTGCAGTGCACAAAAACCATAACTCTACCTGGCCTACTTTTTAGTTATTGCCCTTTGTTGTTTTTCATACATGAATCTTGTCCGGAGTATATCTCTTAAAGAATCATGAAATTTCATGGATGGATAGAGCTCACCAAGTGGGATTGCAGTGTGCAAGAACCATAACTCTACCAAGCGTATATTTTGAGTTATTGCCCTTTGTTGTTTTTCATACTTGAATCTTGTCCGGAGTATATCTCTAAAATTATGATAGCTAGAACCATGAAATTTTATGGATGGATAGAGCTCACCAAGTTGGAGTGCAGTGTACAAGAACCATAACTCTACCAAGCCTATATTTTGAGTTATTGCCCTTTGTTGTTTTTCATACTTGAATCTTGTCCGGAGTATATCTCTAAAAGTATTATAGCTAGGATCATGAAACTTAATGGGTGTATAGATCTCACCAAGGGAGAGTGCAGTGCACAAGAACCATAACTCTACCAAGCCTATTTTTTTAGTTATTGCCCTTTGTTGTTTTTCATACTTGAATCTTGTCCGGAGTATATCTCTAAAAGTATACTAGCTAGAACCATGAAACTTCATGGATGGATAGAGCTCACCAAGTGGGATTGCAGTGTACAAGAACCATAACTCTACCTAGCGTATATTTTGAGTTATTGCCCTTTGTTGTTTTTCATACTTTGTTTGACAAAAAAAATTCATTCAAAATAACCTCAGTTCTATTCAAACCCCCAGTTAATATTAAGCAGTGTGACGGGCGTATCTTGTGACAATTTGGCACCTTGTTGAAGAATGCGTACATCAGCAGAGTAGCAAATGAAGGCATCATTGTTTCCTAAGATATTGAGTAGTGGAGATATGTAGTGTTTTGGTGTTCAGCTTTAATTACTGGGTGTTTTAGAATTTTCCTAACATTCCACGTATATACACACTGAAGTAACTACAATGGTATGCAATGAAAATGACATGATAATAGCTGAAACATGTTTGTCTAGTTGCAGATTATATCAAACATGATCTCTTTTTTTTTCTTCATTGTTTCACTTGTACCGTATTTATTTGAACCATTGCCCAGTTGATTATTAGAATAGTGACCATCTGCAAAGTTGGGGGTGGGCAATTATTAGAGTTTTTTTGGTATGGAGGTAGGTGATTAGAGAGATGTGTGGTATGAAAGATGACCGGGGAATACAAAATAGTACAAAAATCATAATGACATTTTATTTAGGATGTATTTACGACTTTTTAAAAGCCAACGGTCGATTTAGTTCTGCATCGGAAATTAAACAGCCAAAAGTTGGAAAATCCCGCAACACTGCATCATAGTCACAATGAATTTTAAACTGTCTAATAATTTGACCCTCGCAATATCGCGTATCATGGTTATTTCTGTATGTGTAGGACAATAAAGATGTACCTGTTTAAAGTATAATCCATTTTTGAAAGACCTGAAAAAATTCGACGTTAAACTAGTTTCGATAGCGTTAGACTTGTACCCTTTTCGTCTTAGCCCGGGTTTTGTTTAAGGCATTTAATCATAACAGAAACAAAAAACAAGGCTGAGTCCATTACGACCAATTAGTTAGAATAGGGTCGTGTAATAATCTTAACACATGAGTAAGCGTGCCAGGTGTTCAACTCAACAATGTAGAGACGTGTCGGTCACCAAGGAGATATGGCAGCGTGGGAACTTTCCCGACTCTTTTCATTTCCTTTATTATTGAAAATAGCAATCTCATTTCAATTAAAGAAAATTACGATAATAAGTGTTTTGTTATGTATTTTTAAATCATATACTTATTTTCCAGCGTTTCTCTGAATATAACCGTATATCTAAATGTATAAGCGTTGAAAAATTCGATATATACATCCTGTCCACGGCCCTAGACAGGGAGTGTCCAGGGTAAAGGTCTTTCTTTGCTATTTCAAACTTTCGTGTCTTTTTTTACCCTTATCTCCTTATCCTAAATGATCAGATTTAAATGATTTCTTGGCTCATTACTGAGGTAAGAATTGTCAAGACTAGAAATAAGTTAATGCTTGCAAATGATTTCATTGTAATTGGTAGTTCTCTGTAGTTTTTACCTAAAGACGTAGAATCTTTGGATTCAGCCATTTAATTGGATAATAAACATTAAACTTTTTTCAATATTGATAGGTTTATTTCAATTTAAATAACATTACATCTAAGAATTTCACTCCCGCAGACACCGAGACAATTGGAGCCTCATTACAAAGTTTAAAATCACTCCTATGTCAAGATGATACAGAAATAGGTTGTTTTAGTTTTTTTAGATCAAGTGACAAACTCCATTTTTGCTTTCCGTTCACAGCCAGTCTATAACTGACCTTTGCAGGTTGAAACAACTAAGTAAAATGACGTATAAAAAGTAAAGTCTAGGCAGTTCAAATTGAATAATGGATAATTATGGAGTCGCGGCGACGATCTCTTTACGTTTTTATAGGAATACATTACTTACCTTATAGATTCAAATAAAATATTATTTCATTTCATTCAAATACGCCAATTAATCATCACTTGATTTTCATTCGTAGATTTGGGATGGGCATTTTTTAGAATCATCTATTGTTACTCAAAATCGGCGAAAAAAGACCGTATTTTATGCAGTACTTTAGGGAATGGGCATTTATTAGATCATGGGCGATTATTAGAATAAATACGGTATGTTACTTGTGCCAGTTGATCTGGTTGACCTGTGCTTTTCTTTTTCTATCTGTATGTAAACATATATATTTTTTAACATGTGTAATTCTAGGCACTTGTGGAAGAACTGAGAAGAATGTTTGACAAGTACCTGACTAAGATATTAGAATACAAGAAAATAAATTGTGTGGAATTGATAAAGACACCTGAACTTAATGTTGTGGCTTCTCTCACAAGATTATTTGATGCCTTGGCAACCCAAGAAAATGGGGTAGGTTTCTTGTAAATCTTACATATTTTATTCATGAATGAGAACATTGTTATGTAGTAAACAGTTGGTTCTGCAATTGCCCTTAACAACCCTTTACCAGACAACAAAAATTGGAAGAGGTTGAAGACGACCTTTCAAGGTGTGCTGTATTTGCAGAAAAAGTTAAACTAGTGTAGAAAACAATGTGCGAAAAATCAATTTTCCCTTTTAAAACGGTATAGGTAGTACTGAGTAGTAAGTGGTAAAATTGTGTTTCAGTACTTTGCTTATCATTTAAAAAAATGCCTAAGATTGTTTTAGACTCTCTGGAGGATTTGTACAATGTGCTGTTGATTAACCAACTTCCACGCAATCTTGCTTTTTAATCCCGCCTAAGAAATGATTTAAGAAAAACAAGGATTAAAACGAAGAAATTGTGTGTAAAAAGCAATTTCTTCAATTTCAACCTTAGTTTCTTTCCAAAAAGACAAAGATTTCAACTTGAAATTGTTGTCTGCAACTTTTTTGAATATAGACCAGTCTAGATTCATTTATTGTCTGTTTAAAGTATTCTTTTATTTAGACATTTAAATAGTTTTCACAAAATGATCCTACAGTTTTTTAGCTCACCTGAGCACGTAGTGCTCAAGTGAGCTATTGTGATCGCCTTTTGTCCGGCGTCCTTCCGTCGTGCGTCGTGCGTCGTCCGTCAACAATTTCTTTAAACGACATCTCCTCCCAAACCACTGGGCCAATTTGAACCAAATTTGGCAGAAATGTTCCTTAGATGGACCCCTTCAAAAATAGCTAAAAGAATTGAAATCCGTTAAAAACACTGGTTGCCATGGCAACAAAAGTGAAATTTTAAAATAATCTTTAAAAATCTTCTCCTCCTGACCCTGAAGGCGTAGAGCCTTGATATTTTGCATGAAGCATCAGTATATTGACCCCTTTCAAAATAGCTAAAATCATTATCCTCGGGTCCCCAGGGGCGAAGCCCCAGGGGGGTTGGGTTTATATAGAAATAAAGAACGATTTTTTAAATGACATCTCCTCCCAAACCACTGCGCCAATTTGAACCAAATTTGGCAGAAATGTTCCTTAGGTGGTCCCCTTCAAAAATAGCTAAAAGAATTGAAATCCGTTAAAAACTCTGGTTGCCATGGCAACAAAAGTGAAATTTTAAAATAATCTTTAAAAATCTTCTCCTCCTGACCCAGAAGGTGTAGAGCCTTGATATTTTGCATGAAGCATCAGTATATTGACCTCTTTCAAAATAGCTAAAATCATGATCCTCGGGTTCCCAGGGGCAGAGCCCTAGGGGGGTAGGGTTTATATAGAAATAAAAAACGATTTTTTAAATGACATCTCCTCCCAAACCACTGGACCAATTTGAACCAAATTTGGCAGAAATGTTCCTTAGGTGGTCCCATTCAAAATTAGCTAAAAGAATTGAAATCCATTAAAAACTCTGGTTGCCATGGCAACAAAAGTAAAATTTAAAATAATCTTTAAAAATCTTCTCCTACTGACCCAGAAGACGTAGAGCCTTGATTTTTTGCATGAAGCATCAGTATTTTGACCTCTTTCAAAATAGCTAAAATCAGGATCTTCGGGTCCCCAGGGGCAGAGCCCGGGGGGGGGGGGCTGTTATATAGAAATAAGGAACTATTTTTTAAATGACAACTCCACCCAAACTACTGGGCAAATTTGAACCAAATTTGGCAGAAATGTTCCTTAGATGGTCCCCCTTAAAATTAGCTAAAAGAATGGAAATCCATTTTAAACTCTGGTTGCCATGGCAACAAAAGTTAAATTCAAAAATAATCTTAAAGAATCTTTTCCTCCTGACCCAGAAGGCGTAGAGCCTATATATTTTGCATGAAGCATCAGTATATTGATCTCTTACAAAATAGCTAAAATCATGATCCTCGGGTCTCCAGGGACCGACCCAGGGAGGGGGGGGGGGTATAGGCATGAAGCATCAGTTCACTGACTTCTTTCTTATTTCTGAAATTATAACCCATGGAAAAAGTTTTTTCCTTCTTTCAAATCAGCACTAAAGCCTTGGAATTTGTAATTTAGACTTGGATCCCCAAGTTCATAGTGTTTATATGTAATTGTGGCCCACTTGTTTCATAATCCTAACCTTAACATGAAATTAGACTGTTGAAAGAAAAAGAGCCTTTATCTCAGGTGAGCGCCCCAGGGCCAACGGCCCTCTTGTTCTTAAAATGTTTTGTGTCAAATAGGCAAAATATTTCTTGTTTACTCTTTGAATGGCTGTTATATAACTCAAAGTACATTTATTAGTCTTTGATTCAAAATTTGTACTTGAATACTGGAAGTCTTAACCCTTGTCATGCTGTATAAATTACCTTACTGAAATGATGTCAAATCAAAGGGCTGAAAGCATTGATAGAACTTGTTGTTCAAAAATCAATATTTCTTTTAGAAATCAACTTCATTAACAACTCTGGCAGGAAATGTACAAGCTGGAGGTGTAGACTAAGATCAGCCTGCACATAAGTGCACTCTGATCTTAGTCTGAACCTCCTGCCAAAACCAGAATATTCCGGGTTCAGTATGACAAGGGTTAAAAGTATGTTTAGAATTTTGTATATATTCATGAATACAATTATGAAAGATGAATTAATTCACATTCTATATAATCAATATCATATGAATGTAGACAATTGCTATGCTCCCAGATGAGAGTTGCATCTTCTCCAGATAATTTATTTAAAAATTCTTACCACTTGGTATTAGTGTTTTTTTAGGAGTGTTTGTATAGTTCTAGTGTGTTATCTGCATGATTAATTTAGTATTATTCTATGATACACTTGTACCAATTTTTTCCCTAGACCCCTGTTTTGAAAATATAATAAAAGAGATCAAAGGGGGTGATCACACTGAATGTTTATTTAGTAAATAATTGCAAAATTAAACAGACATGTTGTTCTAGGATAAATATGAATTGTTAAGAATCATTTTGGGTAACAGTAGTTTTTAGCTCACCTGAGCACAACATGCACAAGGTGAGCTTTTGGTATCACCTTTTGTCCGTCATACGTCGTGCATCTGAAGGCGTCAACAATTCTTTAAACATCTTCTCCTCAGTAACCACTGGGCTGATTTTAACCAAACTTGGTAGGAATGTTCCTTGGGTGACCCTCCTAAAAAGTTGTTCGCGGAATTTTGATTGACCCCCAAATATTGGCGTGGCAGGGCGTGGCAGTTTTTGACTTTTAAATCTTTAAACATCTTCTCCTCAGTAATCATTGGGCAGATTTCAACCAAACTTGGTATGAATGTTCCTTGGGTGACCCTTTTCAAAAGTTGTTCCCTGAATTTTGATTCATGCCCAAATATGGGCGTGACAGGGCGTGGCAGTTTTTGACTTTGAAATCTTTAAACATCTTCTCAGTAAGCATTGGGCGGATTTCAACCAAACTTGGCATGAATGTTCCTTGGGTGACCCTTTCTAATTGTTGTTTGTGGAAATTTGATTTATGCCCAAATGTGGGCGTGGCAGGGTGGGGCAGTTTTTGACTTTGAAATCTTTTAACAACTTCTTTTCAGTAACCATTGGGCCGATTTAAACCAAACTGGAAATATATCTTTGGTGACCCTTTTCAAAAGATGTTGGCAAAATTTTGAATGACACTTAAAAATGGGCGTGGCAGGGTGGGGTAGTTTTTTACTTAGAAATATTTAAACATCCTCTTCTCAGTAATGATCACGCAAATTTGAATTTGACTTGGCATGAATGTTCCTTGGGTGACCCTTTTCAATATTAGTTTGTTTAATTTTGAATGAAGCCCAATATATAAAATCTTCTCCTCCCTAACCGTTGGGCCAATTTCAATCAAACTGGGCATGAATCTCAAAGACAATGGCCAATGGGGCTATTACCATGCTGTTATTTCTGTGAGTGCTTCAGGGCTGCCACCATAGCCAGTTAGAAATGCGTCAGACACCCAATTTATAATCGTGGTGTGTCCAGGGTTCCCAGGTAAAATGGGAAAAAGTCTTGGTTTTTGTGATATCTTTAAAAAAAAAAAAAAAAACAGGAGAAAGACAAATCAATTTGATGAAAGATGCAAGACCCAATTAAAGTACATGTTCCAAACAGTTGACAAGTATCCCCCTGGCCAGTAGGTTTTATCACAGTGTAAATTATATGGGTATGCATTATCACGTCACAATGTCTGTGGAGAAAGAGAAATTGGTATTTGTTTCACAAAAAATGCAAGCATGGTACTTAGTTTTCTGCTAGGAATGAAGGTAGGTGTCCAATTTTACTAAATATATATGATTAGAGTACATAAAGCAAATATTTAGGGAGAAAATCCAAAGCAACATCTTAAGTGTACCAGTAGCCGGACATGAATTGAATTTGGATACGAAAGCAATAAATGGCCTCCAATTCAATTCAATGAAAAAGAAAACTCTGGGTAAATAGACATTCAAATTAATTATCATTATCATGATATTGACAATCTGCACGTCTAGAAGCATTTAAATTAGTCAGGTGAGCGATTTTAGGGCCATTCTGGCCCTCTTGTTTTTATGTAACTTACTGTATTTGTTTACACAATGCTGTGTGTTAAGAAAGACAAGTTTCCCCTTTTGGGTGTAATTCATTTACACAACAAATATTAATCTACACTGTGTGTAATAGCAAGTAAACATAGGGGTGAGTAACCAAGTATTGTATAGAGTATGCAATGTAAATTATGTATATGTCACTTTGTCTTTGAAAATATTGCATGCTTAATATATTTAATGATAAATATGAACTTTCAGGTGATTGTAATGCATGAATTGATAATCTTTCTACACCATTTATTCAGCACTTTGTCTTCCACCCCTCTTTTACCGCACTACAAAAACTTATAAGACTGGTCCAAATTTAAAGGAGGTGCAGACGACAATTTGAAGTTTATGGCATTTTAGATTTTTTCAACTATCTGAATCAAAAACTCTATTTTTTTCTTGAGAGGTATTAAAAAGTTGGATTGTGTTGGGATGGAAAAGAAAAGGAAAAAGTCATAAAAGAAATCCATCTCTGGTAATTTTGACTGAAATATTGTTGAAAGTGGCTTTAAACCCCATTCAAACAAACATAAACATACTGACAAAACAGAGAACCTTTTACAATATTTCTGTTTTTAGTTATGATTCAAGGGTTTTTTGTTTAAGCCATTACCAGACAACAAACTTTTAGACTGGTCCAAATTCAAAAATGTTGCAGATGACAATTTTTAGTTGCTTAAATTTTAAAATTCCTTGCCTTTTTGTTATACAAAATATAGCACAAAACATAGTGGATAATCATGAAATAACTTGTAACAAGCAATTTCTTCATTTTCAACGTTTTCTAAGATTTATTTTCATGGAGATGTCAAAAAGCGTGATTGTTAGGGAAAGGTTTAAAGGCTGTAGTGGCTATTTTGGACTCTAGGTATATGCATGTTTCATTTTATGTGGGTCACATTATTTGCATGCCACATCACAGTCAATAAATCAAGCATGGCAATAATTCCATTTTCTTCCATTCCAATCAACTTTTGATTATATGCTCAGATGAAAAGTTAAGTCAATTTTATATTTTTTTTTTGACAACTAGACAGAACAAACTTGAAACATCACTGAAATCATCACATTAATTAAAATGAAAATGCATTAAGTATAGGTACATTCTTTTCTAAAGAAACTTGATATCGAAAGTTTTTTGATTACAAAGCCGCCCTCATAGCGCAGTTGGTAGCGCGTCGGACTGTCAATCTAGAGGTCCCGGGTTCGATCCCCGACGGCGGCACTCAACCTTTCCGACTATTTGTCTCTCACCAATGGGTCGATAATCGTAGACCTATGTGGGATAGCAGCTGGAGGCTAGGAAGGGATGTAATGGTAGTACTGGTGTGAGAAATACCAGGATTCCATTGTTAGGTGCTCCAGCCGCCGCGATATAACTGAGAAATTGTTGAAAGCGGCGTAAAACCCCATTCAAACAAATTTTTGATTACAAAAAAAAAAAAAATGAAATATAATCCATGTTAGCTCCAGACTAACCTATTCAGTACAAAAATACCATTTTTTTGTCAGTTGATATAAAGATCATTCAATTCATCACATATAAGCATTTGCTTTAGGATTGGTATTAACCTGATTCCAAAAGACAAAATTTTAGACTAGTCCATGAAAAGAAATGAGTTGCAGACGACAATTTGAAATTTAGATTTTTAAACTTTCTGACCAGAAAACATGGTGTAAAATGAAGAAATTGCTAGTTAAAAGCAATATCTTCATTTCACACAATCTTTTCCCAACTGTTTTTCTTGAGGTGCATTAAAAAGCGTCATTGTTTAGGAAAAGGGTTAAGAAAGACAGAAACATTTTGTCCATACCATCAAAAACAGCATTATGCTTATTATGATTTCTTGTTGACAACATTACAACTGTAGAATTCCACAAGCTGCAGCATTATGTTTATTATGATTTCTTGTTGACAACATTACAACTGTAGAATTCCACAAGCTGCAGCATTATGTTTATTATGATTTCATGTTGACAACATTACAACTGTAGAATTCCACAAGCTGCAGCATTATGTTTATTATGATTTCATGTTGACAACATTACAACTGTAGAATTCCACAAGCTGCAGCATTATGCTAATTATGATTTCTTGTTGACAACATTACAACTGTAGAATTCCACAAGCTGCAGCATAATGTTTATTATGATTTCTTGTTGACAACATTACAACTGTAGAATTCCATAAGCTGCAGCATTATGCTTATTATGATTTGTTGTTGACAACATTACAACTGTAGAATTCCACAAGCTGCAGCATTATGTTTATTATGATTTCATGTTGACAACATTACAACTGTAGAATTCCACAAGCTGCAGCATTATGTTTTTTATGATTTCTTGTTGACAACATTACAACTGTAGAATTCCACAAGCTGCAGCATTATGCTAATTATGATTTCTTGTTGACAACATTACAACTGTAGAATTCCACAAGCTGCAGCATTATGCTAATTATGATTTCTTGTTGACAACATTACAACTGTAGAATTCCACAAGCTGCAGCATTATGTTTATTATGATTTCATGTTGACAAAATTACAACTGTAGAATTCCACAAGCTGCAGCATTATGCTTATTATGATTTCATGTTGACAACATTACAACTGTAGAATTCCATAAGCTGCAGCATTATGTTTATTATGATTTCTTGTTGACAACATTACAACTGTAGAATTCCACAAGCTGCAGCATTATGCTAATTATGATTTCTTGTTGACAACATTACAACTGTAGAATTCCACAAGCTGCAGCATTATGCTAATTATGATTTCTTGTTGACAACATTACAACTGTAGAATTCCACAAGCTGCAGCATAATGTTTATTATGATTTCTTGTTGACAACATTACAACTGTAGAATTCCATAAGCTGCAGCATTATGCTTATTATGATTTGTTGTTGACAACATTACAACTGTAGAATTCCACAAGCTGCAGCATTATGTTTATTATGATTTCATGTTGACAACATTACAACTGTAGAATTCCACAAGCTGCAGCATTATGTTTTTTATGATTTCTTGTTGACAACATTACAACTGTAGAATTCCACAAGCTGCAGCATTATGCTAATTATGATTTCTTGTTGACAACATTACAACTGTAGAATTCCACAAGCTGCAGCATTATGCTAATTATGATTTCTTGTTGACAACATTACAACTGTAGAATTCCACAAGCTGCAGCATTATGTTTATTATGATTTCATGTTGACAACATTACAACTGTAGAATTCCACAAGCTGCAGCATTATGCTTATTATGATTTCTTGGTGACAACATTACAACTGTAGAATTCCACAAGCTGCAGCATTATGCTAATTATGATTTCTTGGTGACAACATTACAACTGTAGAATTCCACAAGCTGCAGCATTATGCTAATTATGATTTCTTGGTGACAACATTACAACTGTAGAATTCCACAAGCTGCAGCATTATGTTTATTATGATTTCTTGTTGACAACATTACAACTGTAGAATTCCACAAGCTGCAGCATTATGCTAATTATGATTTCTTGTTGACAACATTACAACTGTAGAATTCCACAAGCTGCAGCATTATGCTAATTATGATTTCTTGGTGACAACATTACAACTGTAGAATTCCACAAGCTGCAGCATTATGTTTATTATGATTTCATGTTGACAACATTACAACTGTAGAATTCCACAAGCTGCAGCATTATGCTTATTATGATTTCTTGTTGACAACATTACAACTGTAGAATTCCACAAGCTGCAGCATTATGCTAATTATGATTTCTTGTTGACAACATTACAACTGTAGAATTCCACAAGCTGCAGCATTATGTTTATTATGATTTCATGTTGACAACATTACAACTGTAGAATTCCACAAGCTGCAGCATTATGCTAATTATGATTTCTTGTTGACAACATTACAACTGTAGAATTCCACAAGCTGCAGCATTATGTTTATTATGATTTCATGTTGACAACATTACAACTGTAGAATTCCATAAGCTGCAGCATTATGTTTATTATGATTTCTTGTTGACAACATTACAACTGTAGAATTCCACAAGCTGCAGCATTATGCTAATTATGATTTCTTGTTGACAACATTACAACTGTAGAATTCCACAAGCTGCAGCATTATGCTAATTATGATTTCTTGTTGACAACATTACAACTGTAGAATTCCACAAGCTGCAGCATTATGTTTATTATGATTTCTTGTTGACAACATTACAACTGTAGAATTCCACAAGCTGCAGCATTATGTTTATTATGATTTCATGTTGACAACATTACAACTGTAGAATTCCACAAGCTGCAGCATTATGTTTATTATGATTTCATGTTGACAACATTACAACTGTAGAATTCCACAAGCTGCAGCATTATGCTTATTATGATTTCTTGTTGACAACATTACAACTGTAGAATTCCAAAAGCTGCAGCATTATGTTTTTTATGATTTCATGTTGACAACATTACAACTGTAGAATTCCAAAAGCTGCAGCATTATGCTTATTATGATTTCTTGTTGACAACATTACAACTGTAGAATTCCACAAGCTGCAGCATTATGCTTATTATGATTTCAAGTTGACAACATTACAACTGTAGAATTCCACAAGCTGCAGCATTATGTTTATTATGATTTCATGTTGACAACATTACAACTGTAGAATTCCACAAGCTGCAGCATTATGCTAATTATGATTTCTTGTTGACAACATTACAACTGTAGAATTCCACAAGCTGCAGCAATATGCTAATTATGATTTCTTGTTGACAACATTACAACTGTAGAATTCCACAAGCTGCAGCATTATGTTTATTATGATTTCATGTTGACAACATTACAACTGTAGAATTCCACAAGCTGCAGCATTATGCTAATTATGATTTCTTGGTGACAACATTACAACTGTAGAATTCCACAAGCTGCAGCATAATGTTTTTTATGATTTCATGATGACAACATTACAACTGTAGAATTCCACAAGCTGCAGCATTATGTTTTTTATGATTTCATGTTGACAACATTACAACTGTAGAATTCCACAAGCCACTGTCATAGCACAGTCGATAGTGCACCAGACTCCTAATCTTCAAAAAAGGATGTCATGGGTTAGATCTATACGGCGGCACATATCCTTTCCGACATTTGTCTCTCTCCAATACCCGGATAATGGTAAACCTAAGTCAGATAGCAGCTTGAGGCTAGGAAAGAATGTAGTGGTAGTACTGGTGTGAGAAATACCAAGAATCCATTGTTAGGTGCTCCAGCCGCCGCAATAAGACTGAAATACTGTTAAAAGTGGTGTTAAACCCCATTCAATCAATCAATCAATCAAGTATAATTCCACTGATGTATCACTGTCTAGAATCAACTTGTCTTCTTAAAATCTGTTAAATTGAAGCTTGTTACATTGTCCGTTTTGTGCTTGGCACTTAATTCAGTGCAAATCGAGTATTTGCTCGGCGAGATACTACATGACAAACACTATTATTTTATGCAAAAGTCATCACAAAGTACTACAACCTCCTAGGAAAAGAATTTATCATCCAAATAGGGTCTAAAGTTTTTACTTTATTTTCCTTTTTACACTTAGAATTTTAATTAAACTCCATTTGAAAAATTCTATAGGAAATATTTATAAATATTCAATGCAAAAAAATCAATTTACTTTTCAAATTTAACCCTTTTTCAATTCATGAATTTTGCATCCCTGAGATATTGTACTTGAGAAAACATTGTGGAAAAAGAATAAATTTCTTGTAATAAGCAATTTCTTCTCTTTCTACAATATTTTCTTTCATATACATATACATGGCTACTTTTTGAATCATACCTACTTTACAATGTCGCCTGCTACTCCGTTGAATTTTTGAAAGTCAAGAATTTTGAAAAACAGTAAAGAGTTAACCCATTACCAGATGGCAAAATCTTAGACTGGTCCAAATTGAAAGGAGTTGCAGACGTCAATTTATAGGTTATGAAATTTTGGATTTTTTTACCTTTGGGGTAGAAAACATTGTGGATAATGAAGATATTGCTTGTAACAAGCAATTTCTTCATTTTCCACAGTGTTTTCCAAAGCCTTACTTCTTGGGGGCCTTTAAAAGGGTCTTTGTGTGGAAATGGGTTAAATGCTGATTGTTTGAGGAAAAAAGTTCCCAGTTCAAAGACCGGTTTGGAAATTTATTGAAAGCATCTGACCTCTTTTCCATCTGAGTATAATGTTCACTGTCAAATGAAAAGTAATGTATACCCGAAAAGAGAAACTTTTTTTTTTTCAATTCAAAGTAGAAAACAATATTGGAAGACTTTTGTTAGTTTGACCATTCTCATTTTTTTGTTAATTTTCATGCATTATCATTGCATGTAAGCTTTAGATTTAGTTAGTCTTGTGTAGGGCAAATTGAAAAAATCTTATAAGATTTTAGAAAGTATGGCCTAAATGATGAAAATGCGATCAACACAAGACAACATTTTAGAAGTGATAAACACTAGATATTTCCTCCTATTTTGATTCATTACCAGATGATGAAATAAAAAGTGTTCAAATTTAAAAGGAGCTGTAGACAACAAGTTAAAGTTGACATGATTGTAACTAAATGTCTTTCGTGGAAGATAACTTTATGGCGATTGAAGAAATTGCTGATTACAAGCAATACCTTCATTTTCCACATTTTTCCCCAACCTCTTCTTTGAGGGGCATTAAAAAAGGGATTGTAAGGGAATGGGTTAAATCTATATTTTCTTATTGTTTTAATTTAGTTTGGGTTTCAGCATAAAGATCATCTATTAACCCATTTCCATACAATGAGGCTTTATGACGCCCTTCAAGAAAAACAATTGGATAAACATTAAGTAAAATGAAGAAATTGCTTGCAACAAGCAATTTCTTCATTTTACACAATGTTTTCTACCCAATCTAAAGTTTCATAAACTTTTTAATAGTCATCTGCAACTCCTTTCAATTCGGACCATTTTCAAATTTTGTCATCTGATGATGGGCCAACAATTACCTTTAAATTTGATTGATCTAGCCTTAAGATTATATTGCTTTTGTAGGTTGATGAAATAGACCAAGAGAATTTCACGCGTATGGTAGAGCTATGGTTCCAATTCTGTATGATCTGGTCTATATGTTGTACCGTTGACGAGGATGGACGGAAGAAGATTGACACATACATACGAGAGATGGAGGGAACTTTCCCCAACAAGGACTCTATCTATGAGTACTATGTGGACCCTAAAGGGAAAACTTGGGTCCACTGGGAGGAAAAACTCAAACAAGGCTGGAAATACAACCCCAGGTAAAGAGTGATATTGCTGTTCTGAGTATACTGTAAATCGGGTTTTATTAGTGAGGGTTTTATTTTCGCTAATATTCAAGAGACAACGAGCACACGAGTTCAAGAATATCACTTAAATTGAACCATTTTGTCAAGGAAAATACGCAGAAGGCCAAAGTAAGCCGGGGACCGAAAAAGATCAGATCACAAAATATTTATCTTTTTCGGTATCATCCCACTTTATTTCATTCAAATGGGGATTATCACCTTCTCAGCGTATAATGAAATAATAAATCGGTTTGTAAACAGGAGGAATTGAGCAATCCACAAAAGTTTATAACCTGCCATATTAGTCTACTTAGTGTATTGAACACAGCTATACAAACATAACAATGGAAA
Source organism: Fragum fragum (assembly GCA_946902895.1). Classification (NCBI taxonomy): domain Eukaryota; kingdom Metazoa; phylum Mollusca; class Bivalvia; order Cardiida; family Cardiidae; genus Fragum; species Fragum fragum. Next base: position 6,270,931 of record OX336379.1, on the reverse strand, counting down.
CGAGACGAGTTGATAAAATTCTTGGCGATGATAATTAGACAACAAAGAGCTAAAAAATTGTAACTGAGTCTTTATAGCACACAGCTTTAGAACCTTTCAACAAATTGAAAACAGACGATGCGAAATAAATCAATCAAAAACTGTTTCAAAACATGATATAATTATTTCACCTTTGACAGTTAGGTAAGACTATTATTGTATTCATCAATGGGTCTATGCTTCAAGGTATAAACATTATACATTAAACCTCTTTTTCATGTCTTTCCAAAAATAAAACTAAACTTTTAATACATAATTTGCGATCTAAGAATGATTTTAGAAGAGAAATTGTAAAAGTATGAGAATAGAGAATAGGTAAATGTTCTTTAAATGAATTACTAGTAATCATTCTATTCTTGGTCGGTATCGATTCGGGATTTTAACATATATAGATTTTTTCTTCGCCAGAATATTCCCGGAGATAATTACGGAAATAACCAAAGTAACATACGGCCACTCGCAAATTCATGAACTCGCTAATAAGTCTTCGGGTCCTGCTCACGCGAAAATAAGACGACACAATATTACCCAATTTACAGTAGTCAAACTAAAGGGCTAATCATAATCAGAATGATACATTTTTTTCTCCTATGATATGTATCAATGATTTTTTTTCTATCTTTTATTTGTAATTCAAAGGAAGTTATTAATTGATTGTATGGTGTTTAATGCCACTTTGAACAGTATTTCAGATATATTGTTGCTGCTGGTACATATAACCATAGCTACCCATGTTTTCTAACATCAGTACAACCACAGCATTCGATTCCAGCCACAAGCTTCTCATCCAACTTTGGTGCACTACTAATCATTTTCTTATTGATTTTCCAACTGACACATAGAGGGGTCAATGCATACCTATAGTAAGAGCCTATGATACACACTTACTATAGTTTTGCATTGACACTGTTACTTATCATGACAATTTTTGTTAAACCAAGAGAAGTGGTATCTATAGCTATCATCAGATGTTTTTAAATGAGATATTTTTCCTGGAAATATTCAGTTTGGTATGGTTTTTTGTACATTAATTTTGAATTTGTGACAGTAACAATGAAAGTCAGTCATATGAAGCATATCTTTGCCTTTCTTAAATAGAAATCTATCACATTATTTAACAAATTTATTCAAAGAATTTCCCTTTTGAAAAGAAGTTGCTTAATAACCCATTCCCACACAATCTGACCTTTTTACGCGCCTATAGAAAAGGCTGGGGATACATTGTAGACAATGAAGAAATTGCTTGTAACAAGCAATTTCTTCATTATCCACAATGTTTTCAGTCCAAAAAGACGAAAAAAAATAAATAAAATAAATAAAATTCTATCAACTTAAGATTGTTGTCTACATCTTTTTTCAACTTCAACTTATACCAGTCTAAAATTTTGTTATGTGGGAATGAGTTAACCCAAATTCAATTTGATCTCAACATCTTTCCAGCCTTCCATTTTTCAAACTGATGGTACCCACAGTGGATACAGTCAGATACCAGTATCTTACACAGTATCTTATTAAGGCTCTCTGTCCTGTAATGTTGGTAGGCCCTGTTGGTACAGGAAAAACTTCTGTAGCTGAGAATACACTGTCCAAACTGGATCCCAAATCTTACAGTGTACTGACTGTCAACATGTCTGCTCAGGTGAATGTATATTAATTTGTATCAGTTTATGCCAGGGGTCGATACTAACAGTGTCCCGGGATCCCGAGGATCCCTGAAAATTGGAAGGGACCCCAGCAATCTCAGGCTAGGGATTCTGTCAGGATACTTCAATATTTCTCCAGTACAATAGATCTTAGAGTATCAACTTATGCTCCTGATTTTTTTGTTAGCTTGCTTTTGTAGAAAACATTGTGGACAATGAAGAAATTGCTTGTAACAAGCAATTTCTTCATTTTCCACAATGTTTTCCCAAGCTTTTTTTCAAGTTGGGCTTAGAAAGGTAGGACTGCGTGTGATTGAGTTAATGTATATCAAGGAGGGATCCCTGATTATCTGGAGGAAACCCTGAAGTAATAGGTAGGGATTCCTGTGGGATCCCACGGAATTAAAGTTAGTGTCGGCACCTGTATGCCTATTGATTAATTGACTATTCACTGACCATGTCCGCTTACCTCCGTCATGGCATATCAAACATCAATATTTTGTAAAATATATGACCAGGGACACAATAGGCAAAATGTTGGTGAGTAATTTAGAGGTCATTACTACAGCTTGAATAATTTGTACTTAGAAAGTATAAGTCACCAACAAACTGAAATATTTGATTATTGTTTGGGTTCAACATATCACTAATTTTCTGAATGATCAGTCTGATTTGTCAATTTATTTTTTGATTGCCAGTGAAAATTGTTATAAATCCTTAAGCTCAGGATACTGTTTCTTAATGCTTATTCCGCACATCATGGGTGGCTACATTATTGGTCCGAGTCAATAATTTCAGTGCTACACAGCAGGTTTGTCTTAGCAAATGATACCCTCTTCAGTCCTTCAGTTAAAAGCAACATTTATTAACTATATTTTGAATAGTCAATATTGATATTGTAAAGATAAATCAAACAATGCTGTAAACCATGTATGTTCTTGAATTTTCTTTTCAGACCTCCTCCAACAATGTCCAGGATATTATAGAAAGCCGTGTTGAGAAGAGAACAAAGGGTGTTTATGTTCCTATAGGAGGTAAAAAGCTCCTCACATTTATGGATGACTTCAACATGCCAGCTAAGGACACGTTTGGATCTCAACCTCCATTAGAACTCATCAAACTCTGGCTAGATTATGGATTCTGGTATGATAGACAGAAACAGACACAGAAATATATCAAGGTGGGTAAAGTTACAGTGAAACTGATTGATAAAATAATACCTATCATTGACAAAGTCTGAAATCCAGGCCTGAAAAACTTTTGTGTGCCCAAAAATGTAATATCAACAGGTATATAGAGTTACCTCTGTCTGTGTGTGAGTGTGTATGTGTATGAGTCGGTGTGCGGGTCTATTTTTGTCAGGAGCATATCTTGTGGTTACAGGGAACTATTCCGTTTTCCATAGGCGACCATTATAAGAAAATTGCACATAGCTCATCCCCAAAAATTGCAAGGAAGTCAAACCATATATCAAATTCAAGAACAATCACTCATCCGTCAAAATAACTGAATTGTGATATGGCATGATCCCTTTTATCAATGACTTATGACGTCATTTTTAAGATAACCCTCTTCGCGCAGCAAGTTTTACTTAATTCTCCGAAAAATACCCCAGGGTATAGAAACCGCCCCTCAAGAGGCGAAATACATTAAAATGTTATCCTTTTCATTCCTAAAATATTAACAGAGTATCAATTTATCGGATCAAATCGTTAGATTTCGTCTTGATATTATATGGACCAATCAGAGGTCACTTTGATCTTTGTTTACATCACCATAGTATCCCTAGACAAAATGTGACAGATGGCGGGAAACTGTATTAGTTCCCTGTAACCTTGTACATTAACCTATTCCCATGATAAAATTTTAGACTGGTCCAAACTGAAAGAAGTTGCAGACAACAATCTCAAGTTGGTGGAATTTAGAAAATGTATGCCTCATAGGGTAGAAAACATTTGCGGACAATGAAGAAGTTACTTGTAACAAGAAATGAAATGTTTTAATAAGCAATTTCTGCATTATCAACAATTTTTTCCAAAGCCTTTTTGTTGAGGGGCTTCAAACAGCGCTATTGTGTGGGAATCAATGGATTTCGAAATAACTTGGCACAGTGTTCTCCCTTGATGAGTACTAGTGTCATACATACAGTTCTTTTGAAGGTCACAGCTCAAATGTCATGTGATACACACTTATGCAAGGGCAACCATGGGTGTGACACATTTTCAGTTAACCTTTGTTTTCAAAGATTGTGTTAAAGATGAAAATATGTATGATGATTTGTCTATCTACTAGTCTTGGACTGAATGTTATATTACTATGCGTAAGACTTCTAAGGTACTTTATTCATAACCTACAAGTATGTTCTTAAACTCTGCATATAAGATGTTCAAAGAGCTGTAGAAAATATATTTACATACCCTAAATCACATCATCGCTGATGACCATTTTTCTGATTCAGAGTTAGTGTTTATTCTAGGCATGGGGATTTTGGCATTCCCTCACTCAACATTGATGGGGGATTTTTCTCTGTAAACGCAGAGCATGAAATACCAAACATTTCTCACTTATGTAGATTTTGCGCTGGAATCCCCCACATTTTTGAAATGTCAGAATTAAAACTGTTCAGAGTGAATCAGCCCTTTGTTGTAAGCCATACATAATATTCATGTCCAAACTTAATCCCTTATTTTTTCATGTGAAACTCAGCAAGTAGAAATGTTGCCCAATTTCTATTTTGGCATTGAAATTTACGTGTCAGGCAGACAATATGACTAACCAATAAAGAAGTACACTGCAGCTCCACTATAACGCTGTTGGTGGGGTCCAAGAAATGAAACAGCGGAAGAAGTGGAGTTATTATGCTATAATGCTGTCCCCCCCCTCCCCCCCGCCGTTATGGAAATTTTCATTCGTCGGAATCGGAACTAAACACCCGATAATTCGTGATAAAATTCCTGTAACAAGTTTCATTCTATACAAGTTACTAGTCGGGAAATGAAAAACAACAACTGTAGTTACGAGATTTTAGCAGAAACCGACGAAATTCAGCGTGCGGAGAATTAATTTCTAACCCTACCTTTCCTGTCTCTCAGGATTGAATAATCCGTAAATATCTACAGGTCTATAAATTGTGGTTCTCTTTCTCCCAATATTTAGGAGCTAGAACTTTTACCCGAGACATGTTTAATTATTATGATGGTCGTCGGCATTAATCTAATTGAATTTAGTTTTACACGGACGTAAATATTTTCATCCTTAGACAAAAGGGATAAAATCTAAGTATTCCGCATAGCGACGTCTACTTGGAGACCGACGAGTTGTTGAACACCTGGGGTTACTGAAGCGTTGAGAAAATGTCGCGTGGATCGACCTTCGAACCTCTTTCGCGGTAATGGACTTGGTCTAATTTCTTTACCATTGTTAAAAATACGGTAACAATAAACCGACAAAGAACTCTATCTGAACCTAGTCATTTACGAATCGGGAATTTAAACCAACCAGTTGCACGTATACAAAACTGGATTAAACTTAGTAGCGGCTAACTTTTAATCGTAAAAATGAAGGTCATAATAATCGAAAAATATCCGAGACGGCGAAATGTCTGGTTTCATAATGACAAGAGTGAAAAATTCGGTCAGCAAGAATTCTCATGGGGTGCGCGTCTAGCACGTGTCAACTCTGGAAACTCTCCCAAAAATAGCTGAACATCTGGCAGCGGCACCTTTGATCACCTTTCCACCCTCAGAATAAAATAAACTGTACCCGAAAAACCTTGACTTCAAATTTGTCGACGAGCTTTTTGCCGTGAGTTTGATCATACAGAATGGCATTAAATTTTCGGATTATTGAAAGAAATGCGGAAAAATAACGGTATTGTATTTAATTTACTTATATTATCTATCCCGTTTTGGATGAGAATCTTCCGATATTGTGATATTTACAATTCAAATTCACGTATTTTCTGTATTTAGCGAAAACGTCGCAACTTCGACTGATTGTTTTCGAAGCACATTGTTGCGTTTTTATCTTGACGCCATTATCTTCTACGAGCTCCGGATACCAGCAAACTATGAAGTGATATAAATAGTAGGCTCAAGTCAATTTGTCTAATTTCATGCTCACGCACTACTTTAAGAACATGTCCTACCGGGGACTGAAGAAAATTAAGAACACCGAGAGTGAAACAGTCTGATATTTTAATCGCACCAAGGTTTGTAACTGAAGGATACCGAGGTGCGTGCCTATTCTCTATTGATTTAAAAAATATAAAAGTCCTAAGGCATTGATCATCTCAATGTCAAACAGTAAGACCAAACAATCAAACTGATTTTGTAAATTGAAACACTACGCGTGTCATCAATCAATAAAGCAATTACCTCTGAAGTAATGCAATAATGACCAGGACCATCCACGTAAGGTGTTAAAACTTACCTGGCTTCGGGTAATTATCGAATTTTATGTGCAACCCTTTTTCTTCGAGCGGGCCGAAGACGGGATGAAAAAATCGCGGCCAAATCAGTATTAACATCGTATCTCAGCATCTGCAACCCGAAATGCCCCCCCTCCAAAATTTTGGGAGCCAAGCGGACCCCGAGTTATAATGGAGTCAGCGCTGTGCCCGGTAGCGTTATAGAGGAGTTGCAGTGTAGTTATAATTCTAGGTAAATTACTCATGGATATTTGTCAGAGGTGTGAAAAACCTGAAATTACAGCATGTCAATATCGGTGACTGCCAGGATGTTTGCAGCATTTTATCCAAATCTGACTTCCAGTAGAAACTTTCAGTTTTTGACGGCTGATATTTTACCTTGGCTATCTTGAGCTTTTCACTACTGCTGCAAAATTTGAGACAATAAGTTTTGACTGTATTTTGATTTCCATTTTTACACCTTTTAATTGTCAGAGCTTTTAATTGTCAATTTCTTTGTCTGTAACAAATACTCCTATATTTTCAGGACATGTTTTTAGTGGCAGCTCTAGGTCCACCTGGTGGTGGTCGTACACATATTTCACCTCGTCTGCAGAGTAAATTTAACTTGATCAACATGACTTTCCCACAGGTAAGGTTTACTTTTAGAATGACTTTGGGTAGATTATTAACCCATTACCAGATGACAAAATTTAAGACTGGTCCAAATTGAAAAGAGCTACAGACAACAATTTTAAGTTGACAAAATTATTTTTTGTCATTTACAGAAGATAACATAATAGATGATGAAAAAATTGCTTCTGACATGCAATTTCTTCATTTTCCACAATGTTTTCCTAAACTTTTTTCTTGAGGTGCGTCTTGTAGGAATGGGTTAACCCTATCCTGTTATACAAAATTTTAGACCTGTCCAAATTCAAAGGTTTTGCATATGAAAATTTAAAGTGGATTTAATTTGAAAAATAACCATTCATGTAGAAACCAGAAGCATTATTTATATTTTATTGTATGTTTTTAGTTGATTCTAAATGCAGTAATTTCATTATGAAAGTTTAGTTCTTAAACTGTCATGGATTATAACTATATTTGTGATTTGATTTTATTGTATTTATCGGTTTTGTTTGTACTGAGATGGAAACCCCTTTATTTCAGTTGTATTGTGGCTGGTGCACCTAATCAGTGCACCTAATTATGTCTTCCTGTTGTTTTTCATGCCAGTACAAACACAACAGCCTTTTTGAGCATCTAGCTGCACATCTCGCTTAGTAGCACTTCTTATCATTAGCATATTGATGAAAGACTTTTAGGTCGCAACCCAACAATTCTTTTTTTGTTACCTGTTACTGACAATAAATTTTGCAAAAGAATATCTAAGTCTAACTTCCCGCAGGAGCTCAGTGGGTATTGCTAAGGATTCATCAATTCAGGCGAGTAGAGTGATACAGGAGCTCAAGCATTTCTTTTTTTCTTTTCTAGGATACCCAAATAAAGAGAATCTTTGGTAGTATGATCAACCAGAAGCTACAGAACTTTGAGGAAGAAGTCAAACCCATTGGAGATATAATGACCCAGGCCACTATAGAACTGTATCAGTCTGTTGTCACAAAGTTTTTACCCACACCAACCAAAATACACTATCTCTTTAATCTCAGAGATATCTCAAAGGTTAGATAAAAACCTACTTTCTGTTGTGATTTACATTGTTTCCAAAAATAATTGGCTCTCTCAGTCTCTTCCAAACATACATATGACGATATTAATCCATTACCACACTATGGCTCTTTATCAATGCCTAAAGAAATACAATTATGGAAAACATTGTGGAAAAAGGTGAAACAAGCAATTTCTCTTTGTCCACAATGTTTTCTTCTCTTTTTGGCAATTATTGGTCAATTTAGTGCAATTCAAATTTCATCTGCAAATTCATTCATTTTGGACCAGTCTAAGATTTTGTTGTCTGGTAATGGTTTAAAGAAAGTAGAAGTTATTCAATTAACTTGACTGTTTGGAAAATTTTTTCTCAATTAAATGAATTTAATTCTCACCAAATAGGTTAATTCTATTGGTATCTTTGTTGGTTAACTTTGGAGATCTTCGAGATATTTTCTATGAAAAAAATATTGAGTGCAGTTATTTCTTCTTTTTAAAAGAGATTATATGATTATTTCATTTAATAGATTTTCCAAGGATTGTTGAGGGCCGATAAAGATTTCCATGATACAAGAAATGCCATGACAAGACTTTGGATTCATGAGTGTTTTCGGTATGTATGATCTTTTTATATACTCAGCTGTTTTGAAAAAAGTTGAGCTATAGACACTGTACATGGTCGTTGATGATGTTTATTGTCATTACAACAAAACATTATCCTTGTTGAGACCTCTGTGTTTCTTGAAGACATTTATTGGAAACTTGACATGTATGTCCATGCACTGAAGGAGAGGATTTTTATCTTTTTTGACTTTGTTAACCCATTTCCATGCAATCCCAAATTTTTACGCCTCTCAAGGAAAAACTTCTTAAAACATTGTTAAAAGCAATTTCTTCATTATTCACAATGCTTTCTATCCCAAAATACAAAGATTTTTTAAATTTCACACACTTAAAATTGTGCAACTTCCTTCAATTTGAACCAGTCTATGTTTTTTATGTGTAGGAATGGGTTTATAGTCATCTAAAAAGAAAAGAAGTTTTTAAAAAATGAAAACTACTACAGTACCGAGTATCAGTAACAATTGTCTGGTTATGCTTTATATAAAGTATAAATGGTTAACCAATTACCAGTCAGCAAAATTTAAGACTGGTCCAAATTTAAGGAGTTATAGATGACAATTTAAAGCTTGTTTAATTTTGGATTTTTTTTTTCTTTTGGGTTAGAAAACATTGTGGATAAGGAAGAAATTACTTGTAACAAGCAATTTCTTCATTTTCCACAATGTTTCCCAACAATTTTTTCTCTTGAGGGAATCTAAAAGCTTCATTGAATGGGAATGGGTTAAGGTATAATTCTGGCAGTCACTCAAAGAAAATCAGTTCTCTAACATATTTTGCCTAATGTTCTATTAGTATATGTAAAGATTTCAGTTATTTATTAGCTAAGTTTAGCTATTCAACCAGTACCACAAATTCTTCCATTTTGACACACTGAAGTAAAAAGCAGAGAACATTAATCATACTGTAAAAAAATGTAACAAGCATTTTCTTCTTTCCTCACAATATTTCAACCAAAGGTAGCTGTACATGACTTTGAAATATTATCTACAACTTCTTTCAATCTAGACCAGTCTTAAATTTTGTTGCATGGTAATTGTTTAAGTACCTGGTTTTGCTTTCTGCAGGGTGTTTGCAGATCGTCTGATAGATGATACTGACAAGGAGAACTTTGTTGGCCTGATTACAGAGAAGTTGGGAACTTTGTTTGACCAGACGTTCCACAATATCTGTCCAAATAAACAGCCACCTATATTCGGTAAGTTAGATCATTAACAGGTTTCATGGGTTTGATCCCTAGCGGTGGCACATTTCCCTCCCACGTTTGTCTCTCACCAAGGGGTGGATAATCTTAAAACTAAATGGGATAGCAGCTGGAAGCTAGGAAAGGATATAATTGTAGTACTGGTGCGAGATATTCCAGGAATCAATTGTTGAGTGCTCCAGCTGCTGTGATATGACTGAAAAAATGTTCAAAATGGTGTTAAACCCCATTCAAGTAAACAAACAATAAACCATTAACACACAATCACATATTTTTTAAGCGCAGAAGAAATTTAGCTTTAGAAATCATTGTGAGAAAAGAAGAAATTGCTTGTATCAAGTAATTTCATCTTTTCGCACAATGCTTTCTGCCTCAAATGGTCATTTTTCAATTTAAACAAACTTTAATTTGTCATCTTTAACCTCTTTCAATTTAAACCATTCTAAAATTGTGTAGTTTTGCAATTTTTGATGAAATGGGTTAAAGAAAACTCTGACTTTTGGAAATATATTATAACTTATCAGTCACTGTTGAATGAAATCTGGAGTATCTAAAATGAAAAAAAAGACTGTTACAGCTTTTATTTGTAGCACAAAAATAAAATGATACAAGTGTGAATAAATAATCTTGAATATTATTGGAAATGAAAAATTAAAAAGCTGCTTTCAAGCATCAGTCACTGCTGAATGAAACCTGGAATATCTTAACCCTTTCCTATTCAAATTCTGGTTTTTACATCCCTGTGTTTTTATACTTGAAAAAACTTTGAGCAAAAAGAAGAAATTACTTGTAACAAGCAATTTCTTCTTTTTCCAATTTTTTTTACCCTGCACTATGAATATTTTTCAAATGAAATAGATTTTATTGTATGCAAAACCTTGAATTTTGACAGTTCTAAAATTTTGAAAAACAGGAAAGGGTTAAAAGGAGTATTCCAACTTTCATTTGAAGTACCCTTTATATGAATTATCAGGTGATTACTATGGTACAAACAATGTGTATGAAGATATAACTGACATGGCAGCTCTAAAGAAACTAATGGGAGAGAAGTTAGAGGACTATAATGAGACCCCTGGTGTTGTACATATGGACTTGGTACTCTTTAGAGATGCTATTGAACATAGTAAGTTTACTTTCAAGTCATGAACGAAAACGTATGTTGAAATTCCTCTCTACCAATTTACAAACACTTCTGATTTTTACTGCCTCTCAAGAAAAAAACAAGTATTGAAAATATAGTAGGAAATAAAGAAATTTCATGTATCAATAAATTTCTTCATTCTACCACAAAAGACATAGATTTTTAAGACTGTGTGTACTGAAAATTGTCATCACTAGATTGTTTATTTAACCTTAGTGCCCTGTCCCCCTTCACATCTATCTATGCCCCCTGGATTAAAATCCAAATTCCTGATTGAGTCACACAGAGTCTTCAGTTGTTGATAACAAGAATAAGTGTGCTGCAATTTGTCTTTATTTGTAGAGAATTTTAACAGAAACTTTTAGATACTTTTTTAATGAACATCTTATGTCAGACTTAAGATATCTTTGAAATGATTATAACCTAGATTCGTAAAAGAGACAGGTATAATGGCTTATCTCTGTACATCCACCGGTCCATCTATGACCAATATTTTTATCCCATTTCCCCATCAACTCTTAAATAGCAAAATTTAGAAACTTGAAAGGGAGGTTCAGCTATGGATTCTATTTGGTATTTACCTAATTAAGGTCCTCAAGTTATCTACTTCCTGTTTTACAACTTAGTTTATTTTTAGACATTGCATGATATGATAGTATATTTTCATTGCCTTTTTCTTTGTAACTGTTAATGGCATCCACCTGAATCTTTGAATGGAGGTTAAACACAGTATGTTGCATGGCCCATACCAAGTATGTTCTAAGAAAGTAAAATGTCATGTCTACTTTATAGTGAAAGCTTGGTTAAATACTGGGTTTTGACTCACAGATTTCTTTGGGGTTATTTGTATTTTTCTGTTCAATATAAATTGTATTTACTGATTCCAATATGTACATACTATCATTTCCTTTATTCCACCATCAGTTTCAAAGATAGTAAGAGTGATCAGACAGCCTAGAGGAAACATGTTACTGGTCGGTATTGGAGGTTCTGGACGCCAAAGTTTGACTCGTCTAGCGGCCAGTATCTGTGACTATACTACATTCCAGATTGAGGTCTCTAAACATTACAGGAAAAATGAGTTCAGAGATGGTTAGTATCAAAATGTCCTTTAGAATTTGTTACGTCAATTTTCGCAATTGTTAATTGTATAACTTATATATGTTACAAACCTTTTTGTTTGTTGTTGCATAATGCAAAAAGATACCATTTCTTAAAATCAAAAGATCACAGCTGTTAATCAAAGAATCAAGCAATTAAATCATTCATTTAGGCCAGAATTGAGCCTTGAAATTAGATATTGGCTGACATTTATGTATAGCAATTTTGTTGGTTTGGGGACTTGGATTCCAACACAGTGATGCTTTTAGATGCCTCTCAAGAAAAACAGTTGGGAAAACATCATGTAAAATGAAGAAATTGCTTGTGAAAAAGTTGAAAAATCTAAACTTTCATCAGCTTTAAAATTGTGGTGTGCAAATCCTTTCAATTTGGACAAATCTAAAATATACCATCTGGTAATGGGTAAATATAGAAGAGAAACTTTCTGTCAGAGCTGAGTGGTAAGGGCAAGTAATCGGTCAATTTTGTTTTAAATCATTCCCACACAAGTTTTACTTTTTACTATGGAAACTCTGGAAAACACTGTGGAAAATGGAGAAATTGCTAGTATCAAGTAATTTCTTCATTATTCACAATGTTTTCTATCCAAAAAGACAAAATTGCTTAAATTGTTGTCTGCAGCTTCTTTCAATTTGAACCAGTCTTAAATTTTGTTGTTTGGAAATGGGTTAAAGCACAGACATAGAGCAGACTGGACATCCACACAGTGTCTATAGAATATGAGCTGATAGTGTTAAGAAAACTCCTGGTCAGTACCCTTTCTACTTTGATGCTTAGTGAAGATTAACCAGACATTGCAAATGCACAGGCTAATCTGAGTCTTTATTTGGCACACATATAAAATTGTTAAGGCTTAATTCACTTTTTGTCAAGCATTTAATTTGGATGTGATGCATTTTGATGCCTCTGAGAAAACATTGTGTAAAGAAGAAATTAATTGCTTGCAACAAACAATTTCTTCATTTTAAACAATGTTTTTCTACTCAGAAAGTTGAAAAAATCTAAAATTTTCATAAACTTCAAATTGTCCTCAGCAACATCTCCCAATTTGGACCAATCTAAAATGTTGCTGTCTGGTAATGGGTTAAAGTAATTTACACAATTTAACTCATGTTCCAAAGATCTTTCTAATGTACTGTTCCCTTGACAGATTAGCAAGCTTGAACTCTTTCAGCCTTACACTTGATGGTATAGCTTTTGTTTATTGTACTTATCAGATTTGAAGAGACTGTACTATCAAGCTGGTGTAGACAACAAGCCTACTGTATTCTTGTTTAATGATACACAAGTCGTAGAAGAAGGATTCCTAGAGGACATTAACAATGTACTCAGTAGTGGAGAGGTCCCTAATCTCTACAAGGCTGATGAATTTGAAGAGGTAATAAAGATGTATTTGCTTATCTAACTTTCTGTATGATAGGTGTTGATTTTTATACATCCCAAAGGTGGTCGTATATTAGTGTCATCTTCTCCATCTGTCTATCTGTCAATCCTAATGTTTGTCCATCCCAACAGCCATCTGTCCGTTCAATTTTTGTAACCACATCTCCTATATTATGAAGGGATTTCAATGAAATTTTTCACAGAATGTTCCTAGTCACCTGACCTTAGGAATATGACAGAAAATGTCCCTGACATTCATCATACTATAAACAACATAGCTGTGTTAAACCATTATCAGACAGCAAAATTTTAGACTGGTCAAAATTGAAAGGAGTTGTAGATGACAATTTAAAGCTTATGAAATGTAACAAGCAATTTCTTCATTTTCCACAATGTTTTCCAAAGTTTTTTTTAGGGAATGTTTGTGTTGGAATGGATTAAGGGGAAGTATATACTAAATCTCATTGTTAACGCAAGTCTTTTGTTGGCCAACATTCTTTTTAACTTTGACAAAATTCACCAAATCCTTATCAGGCCTTATTAATTTGCAAGTCTTTTGGAAATGTAGATTGTCTGTTTGTGATAAAAAGCTTGTTGCTTGAAATAGATAGTACATTATTGACACATATATAAAGGTGAAGAAACATGCCAGATTTTTGTTTTTAATGAAAGTGAAGTAAACCCTGTACAACCATTCAGTTTTCAATTTTCAGGTGAGGAATGCTTTGAGTGATATAGCCAAGAAGGAAGGTATAGATGATTCTCCACAGAGTATTTTTGCATTCCTGATAGAGAGAGTTAGGACTAACCTTCATGTTGTCTTGTGTATGAGTCCTGTCGGAGAACCTTTCAGGTATATAATATCAGGATAACTTTGATAAAAAGATGCATTAAAAATGAGGAACACTTTTGTCAATCAATACATTGAATGACCAATCAAATCAGACCAGAGGTGAACTTTGAACCCCAAGATTATGTTAAGCATTTTTTTAGTTTAGAGAATTCAAACATTGTGACTATAGCTTATTCAAGCCATGGGTTAATGATGTTTAGGTCGTAAACCAACTATTTACCCTATATTACAAGCAGGCTCAATTCTTATATGATATACTTTTTTACACTCACTGAATTATTACAGAAGAATTTTGCTGATAGTTATTGTTGGTCCTAGCTACAGTATAGCAGTATGTCTTCATCCTAAAATGCTATAGTTATACCAAGTTTTTAAGTCTTGTTTTCATTTTGATTGTTGTCTGTGTAAGCTAATGAATGTCACTGAGACAGTTTCAGGCCAAAATTTAAATCCTTTTCTCCTTATCCCTTTACTACTATTATTCAAAACTTTAGACAAAATTCAAAAGGGTAGTAGGCGACATTTTAAAGGAAGTGCAATTCAAAAGTAACCAAATGATTGAAAGTATTGTGGGAGAAGCAGAAGTAATTGCTTGTTACAAGCAATTACTTCCTTTTCCACATTGTCTTCTCAAGTATAATCTCACAGGAGCATAAAAATCAGGGAAAGTACACAACAGGGTTAAGCTCCTGAAAAAAAACAACAAAAAACTTATAACATTGCTAATGACTTCAGACCTATTTAAGATACAGTACTCATAAATTGATTGACATCAGATGATAACCAAGGTCAACTGTCAAGGTCAAACTTATGAAAAGTTTTATGTTTCAGGGACAATTTCATTGTGTCACAAACATATCAGGATTCATAAATTAATGCACTGTTGCTCTTTATTGTCATCACTGTGCGTCAGACAAATAGTGTTATATGTTTATATTAAAGTCTTATACATATTGCAGGAATCGTATTCGTATGTACCCAGCCTTTGTAAACTGTACTACAATTGATTGGTTCTCTGAATGGCCTCTGGATGCTTTACTTGAAGTGGCAGATAAATATCTCAGTGAAGATTCTCTAGGGAGTGAAGATGAGGTATATATATCATTACTTTTTGGAAATAGAAAAGGGCATTAGGATAAATACTGTTATATAAAATGATTTTTTTTTTCGAGCTTATTTATGCTGACTATGAGCTATGGTTATATAACTAGATCATGGTAAATTGTGAGTCATAAATAGATTTGATCAGGTTAAAACCTGATTAGATCAGGTTAAAACAGGACTCAAGCTTTTATTATGAATAGGGTTTACCTCAAAGCTGTTCATTTTACTTAGTAAGTAATAATCTGAAGCAAAAATATTAGTTAAATTTTTAATTGACCCATTTTTTGACAATCAAAGCATTGTGTCAGAATGAGCATTTGTTTATTTAAAGAGATTTCTTTTCATACAATGCTGTCGACCCTATTTGACACTTATTTTCTAAGTTTAGTGCACTTTGAATTGTTGTCTCTAACTCCTTTCATCACTTAAAAGGGGGGGGGTGTCACTCTTTAATTTAATCTGGTAACAGGTTAGAGCCATAACTCATATTCTTATCATTCCTTTTGATGCCCCTGTGAAATGATACTGGGGAAAGCATTATTGGAAAAAGAGAAATGGTTTGAAACGAGCCATTTCTCCTTTTCCCACAATGATTTCTACCTTACTCAACCTATTATTTCAAATTTACACGCACTTTGAAATGTTATCTGTATCTTCTTTCTAATTGGACCAGTCCAAAATTATTCAACCTGGTAATTGTTTAAAGTTCTTTTAAAAGATTACTTTAGTCACTTCTCTTACCAGAAAAAGATCAATGCTGATGTGTCAAAGATATTCTCCATTATACATAAATCAGTGATTGGGCTGTCTAAAACAATGTTGCTTGAATTACGGAGACATAACTATGTCACTCCAATTAATTACTTGGAGTTGGTCACTGGTTACAAAAAGTAAGACCAGTTTGAAATGTTATTGTTAATGTTTAGAATACTTGAGAATAGCTTCAACCCTTTCCCACACAAAAATCATTTTTGACAACCTCAAAAAAAACGCGCAAAAGATAAAAAAAAATTATCAACTTAAAAATGCGCCTTTAACATCTTTGAATTTGGACCAGTCTAAAATGTTGTTGTCTTGTAAAGGCTCAAACACATAAAAGAATATTAAACAACATTTATTGCTTTGTTGAAGTTTTATATAAACTTTTTTAAGTACTTGGTGGTTGGATTACAAAGATACATATTGAGATAATTCTAGAAATATTCCAAGTTTTCTAAACATTCTGTTAAGTTTTCAAAGAATGTTGTGTTCTCATCAAGTTGTTTGTAGGTTGTCTCATTTTTTAGCTAGACTGTTTTTAACAAAAAGCCAAGCTATTGTCATCACCTTTGTGTTGTTGGTACAGGCAACGTTGGTGTAACAAAGTTTAACCATGGCCCTATCTCTGTTATAATTGAAGATATTTTCTTGAAACTTGATATGTATGTTCACTATCACAACAGCAAACAGTCTATTAAGGGAGATGAAGATGATCATTTTTGATGACCCTTAATGAAATTTCTTGGAGAAATTTTGACAGGTTTATTAACATTACTTATGTAGAGAACACAAGAGTGATGAAAAGGAAATATTTGACACTGATTGACTGAGAATAGATTCGATCTCTGGCTGCGAATATCCTTTCTGGCTATTGTCTCCCACCAATTTGTGGGTAATCATAAACCTAAGTGGGATGAGCAGCTGAGAGCTTTCAAAAGCACTGGTAGCACTGATGTGAGAAATATTAGGAACTGAATATGACTGAAATACTATTGACCTGATTGAGTTACCTTTTGTTAAAGGGTTGTTTTATCAGTTTTTAAAAGTGGCTTCAAACCTTATTAAATTGATCAATCATTGACTGAGAATATTTGTTGAATAAATGAAAGTTTCTTCCTTTTAAGTATATTGCAAATTTAGGCTGGTGGAGCTATCTAGTCTGTCAAGCACCTCTAGTTATTCATTCCTAAATTTGAAGTTGATATGTTTTGTTACAGTTTAGTTACAGTTATTCATACTTTCTAAATGCAAGAACTCACAGAATTTCAAAGCATACCATCATGCTTTCAGAAATGCAATTTTTAACAAAAATAATCAGTCAAAGTGTTATTGTACCACCATCCCCATGAAGGAGAGGGGGTATATTGGTTTCATATGTCTGTCCATAGACTTTTTTGTTTCTGTCCTTTAACTCTAGAGCCATTTGACCTACAACCATGACTTTTAATACAATTGTTGCCAATGATGCAAGAAAATATCCTATTATTTTTTACTCAGGAAGTTCAAGGTCACAACTGAACTTTCATTGAGAACTGTTTACAGAAGTCATCCATGACCCAAAGAGGTGCACTATAGTTTTGGGTTATAGAGTTCAAAGGAGAACTACTCTACTTGAGTGACAAAGATCTTGTAATTGGTATATGCCCAATTTGCAAAATTTCTAGTTCTTGCTAGTTGGAGAAAGGAATATAAATCACTGCTACTTATTTTTATTTAGGATAAGCATAAGGCAAGCTTGGCCAAGATTTTCTCCATTATGCACAAATCTGTCTCCGACTATTCCCTGAAAATGTATGCCGAGATGAAAAGACACAATTATGTCACCCCAACAAACTACCTTGAACTTGTGTCGGGATACAAAAAGTGAGTAATATCTCTGAATGTGTTTGGAAGCTATCTTGTACTTGTGTCTAGACACATAAAGTGAATAGTATGTCTGAATGTGTGTCATAACTACCTTGAACTTGTGCCTGGATACAAAAATTCAATAGTATGCCTGAATGTGTGTCATAACTACCTTGAACTTGTGCCTGGATACAAAAAGTGAGTAGTTTGTGTGAAGGTGAGTCATATCTAGAAGCAGGTGGTGTAAAGAAAAAGTAGTTTAACCCATGACCACACTGCAAAATTTGAGACTGATTCAAATTCAAAGGAATTGACGACAATTTCAAGTAGTGATATTTTTGAATATCTTGGCCTCTATGGTAGAAAAACGCGGTTAAAATTGAAGAAATTTCTTTTAACAAGCAACTTCTTCATTTCTGACCTTGCTTTCCTCAAGTTTTTTTTAAGGGCTTGTGCGGGAATAGATTAAGTATGTTTGCATGACCTTTTTAAGGCTTGGTTTATCTGTTTTTGTGTCTGTTTAGATTTTGTTACTTTAATATGATATGCTTTGAATAGACAGATATAAATTAATAAAGTTCAGACTGTGTAAAATATAATACATAAAAAAAGAAATACATGAATATATCAAATTGTAAATCCAATAGCCTTTTTCAAACAAACATATTTCTCAGTTTTTAATTAAAGATAGTCTGGTATAATTAGATCTTGAATTAAATACTTGATTCAATATATGATATCAATTCTTTGATAAATAAACCCTCCTTAATGATAATTTATGTCAATTTAACATAGCTTTATAGATTTCAATATTCTCTCGCCTTGCTTTAAGCTATCAAATAACAAAGCAGTTAGTGCAAAAAGAAAATGTGTGTAAGTCTTCCATCAACTCAAACATGTTTTTAATTGACATTATTTCATGTGCGTTTAGATTGCTGTTCTCCAAGAAGAAAGAGCTTGGTGATGCAGCTAACAAGTTAAAGAATGGTCTCAGTAAGATTGATGACACTAGAGTGAAGGTAGAAAAGATGTCTGTAGAGTTGGAGGATGCCAAAACTAAGGTGGCTCAGTTCCAGAAACAGTGTGAGGAATATCTGGTCATCATTGTTAGTCAGAAGAGAGAAGCTGATGAACAACAAAAAGTAAGATCATTTCCTGTTTAACCCATTCCAACAAAATTTTAGACTAATCTAAGTTAAGAGAAGCTTCAGACGACAATTTCAAGTCGATTGAATCTTAAATTTTTCGTCCTTTTGGATAGAAAACATAGTGGATAATGAGGAAACTGCTTGATATAAGCAATTTCTTCATTTTCCTCAATGTTTTCCAAAGCTTTTTTCCTGAGGGGCGTAAAAAGGAGGGTTTGAGTAAATGGGTTTAATCCCTGGTTTTTATGTCCCTGCGATTTAATAATTGAGTTCACATTGTAGAAATTTAAGAAATTGTTTGTAACAAGCAATTTCTTCTTTTTCCACAATATTTTTTTACCCTACTGAATGATTATTTTTCAAATTAAATCCACTTTAAATTTTCGTATGCAAACCTTTGAATTTGGATAGGTCTAAAATTTTGCATAACTGGAAAAGGTTAACCGTTTCTCGTTCAATCCTTGGTTTTTATGTCCCTGTAAATTTATAATAGAGAAAACATTGAAAAAAGAAGAAACTGCTTGTAACAAGCAATTTCTTCTTTTTCAACAATATTTTCTACCTTAATGAATGGTTACTTTCCAAATTAAATCCACTTTACATTTTTGTCTTCAAACCTTTGAATTTGGACAGACCTAAAATTTTGCTAAACAGGAAAGGGTTAAGGTAGATTCTTGAATCTAATAATTATTTCCTTTCTCATATGACTTGGATAAGTATGGGTTAAGATGAAAACAAACAGCACTGCAATGAAAGACCTTTTTACAGTTTGCTGGAAATTGGAATATTTAGGAATATTTTGTCTTCTCTGATCAGTCCTGGTGTTTACAAGCCTGTTGGAGTATATAAAAATAGTTTTCTTTATTAGGAGAGTTTTAAGGGGTACTGATTAAATTCTCCCAAAAGGACCTTTTTTTGTTTTATTTATACTTTTATTGATGTTTTGAATGATCTTCTTCTAGTCTGTTGCCCAAAAGAGTGAGAGGATTGCTGATGAGGAGACTAAATGTCAACATATGGCAGATTTGGCTCAGAGTGATCTCAATGAGGCGTTACCTGCCCTGGAAGAAGCTATCAAGGTAAAGTTTCTGGCTGTAATCTAGATTTATCAATGTATTGTTTAGGATTAGCTTTAAATTAATTAAACCGCATTGATTATATGTTTTGATAATTTTGAAACTAAATAATTTCTACTTCATATGTATTTGAGTAAAAGAGCTCAAATATATGTACTAATCTTCATAGGAAATTTTGTCTATGCATAAAGGAACCTGTTGTTAGGCACATGAATTTTAGATTGGTTGCAAGAGGAAGAAGGTTAATACCTGTTTTATCAACTTTGGAAACAATAGCATTTTCTCTGATCAGCACAAACCTGTTTGGAGAAGATTTACACAGTCTATTTTTCACTTTGTAGGATAATCGTAAACCTAAGTGGGATAGCAGTTGGAAGCTAGGAAAGGATGTAGTGGTAGTACTGGTGTGAGAAATACCAGGAATCCCTTGTTAGGTGCCCCAGCGGCTGCAATATGACTGAAATACTGTTAAAAGCGGTGTTTAACCCCAATCAATCAATCTATTTTTTGCTCAGCTGACTGAAGGCTAGTGGGCTATTGTCAGGATGTTTCCATAGTGCGTCCATCCATCCTTAGATTATTAAAATTTCCAGAACTACTGGCTTGAATTCAACCAAATTTCACAGGAATGATCATTTAATGACCCTTTGTCATTTTCATTCAAATCAGATTGAAAACATCTTAAAAAGGTGGGGCTAACTTCCATATATGGTAAAAACTTTGATAACCTTCTCAGGCGCTAATGGCTGGATTACTATTTATTTTTCATAGAAATGAACAAGGATGACCCTTTATCAGATTCATTGATAAGAATTTGATTGGTTGAAAAACTTGGCTTTAATTTTAGCTCGACTGTTTTTGGAGAAAACTCGAAGTATTTTGATCACCTTGGCACTCGTTCGCGTCGGCTTTGGCGTGACAAACTTTAACCTTGGTCATATCTCTGTTTTTATTATGAAACTTGGCACATGTATTGACCATCACAAGGGCTATCTAGACTATCAAGAGGGATAACTCTAAAAGCGTTTTTGTAAGAATTGTGCCCCCCCTTTTTTTTTTTAGAATTTTTGCATTATCCAGCACCAGCAGCAGAGCTTTGGCTCCTGTGGGCGGTGCTTTTGTTTATTCATATGGTCCTCTCAGAGAAGAGTGTCTTTAAGATGTGCAAATGCAGTGAACATTTCTTGCAGGATTATCTCCCTTCAAACTTAAAAAACTGTCAAACATTACCTTTCTCCATTATTTCTTGTGTAAAACATGCATCCAAGATGGTGTTAAAAGCATTATAATCTCTGTAGACCTTTGCTAATGACAATGTTTTGCTGGAACTTTTTTTGTCTGCTTGGTTTGAAAAATATGGATAATTAAGAATTTGCTTGTAACAAGAAATGTCTTCATTTTCCATAATGTTTGTCAAAGCTTTTTTTCTGAGTGGAAATGCTTGGAAAGACAATATATGAATCATTGTGTGGGTGCATACATTTTGATAGCTTAATCCTTGTCATGCTGAATAAAATCCACTACAAAATTACATTAAAATCAAAGGGCCGAAATCACTTGAAGCACTTATTCTTGGTAGATATTCATTTTGAAAGTTTACCATATAAACAACTCTGCTTGAAAAAGGGATAAACAGGTGGTGTGCAGATTGACCTTTGTCTTTACCTCCAGCAACACAGAAATATTCTTGGTTCAGAATTACAAGGATTATGATCAAAATTATGAAATCTCTGTCACAACATTGTACTGAGAGTTGACTGTACCTTTTAATTGTCATTATGCCATTATTGAATTGAATAAGGTATATTGTGCTAGTTTAAACAAAACCATATTTCAATCAGGCTTTAGAATCACTCAACAAGAAAGACATGACTGAGATTAAATCATACGCCAAGCCTCCCACTTTGGTGGAGAAAGTCATGGAGGCTGTGATGATCCTTCGAGGCCAGGATCCCACCTGGTCTGAGGCTAAACGTCAACTTGGTAATTTTGTCACTAGGATCCTTTTTGTGGAGATTGTTGTTGTTTTTGATCCTCTATTGTGCTGAATTTATGCCTCTAACCTGTAAATGTCATTTCTAAACCTTATACTGTGAGGTTGGAACAATGTAGCCAAGCATCCTTTAGCTGCTTAGAGACTTTGATTTCAGTTAAGAAATTTAGTATTTGAAGAAATGGTCAAAAGTAGGATTCTAAATCTAATATATTATCTTTTCAATTACTATTACCCATACTTTGATACATTTTAGTCTTTAAATTGCATGAAACTTGATTTGTAAGTGGAAGTTATATCTCAAAATAATCTGAATACATAGTATTTTGTGACATGCCACGACAAAGAGGGTTTAGATTTGACAATAGCTTAATATTTCACAGGGTGTACTGGAGCACAAACTCATTTGTTTCATGTTTTCCTTAGTACTTTTTCCTCATTGCCCATATGAAAATGACTGATCATATACATGTACTATTGTTTGGTTTATAGTTTTTAATAATTTATAACATGAACATGAAATGCTATATACCATGTGTTAACTTGAATTCTATAATTTTAAACCAAGATTATTCATGCTAACACCAGTCCTCAGGCCCAAAACCTGTGATATATAGGGAGGACTGGTAGAATTCAGGTCCTTTGGGCCTGTTGGTTTTGCAGGGATTTTTCGGGTGTTTTCTTTTTCTTTTATGAAAATCAATTCCATATAAATCTTCCCTTTTTCAATGAAATAAACAGGGCTTAACAAATTTGAAAAAAATCAAAACAACATTGTATATATTCAAAATAAAAGAAATACTGCTTTTTCTTTATCTGATTACTATCTTACAACTTAACAATTTGGCCTTTTTAAGAACATAATCAGAAAAATACATAATGATTGATTGATGATTGTGATAAACCTTACACCTTTCAGATTTTGTGTCACCTGACCAAAGGTCATGGTGACCTACAGTGATGGTGTTTCGTGCTTCATAATCAGTTGTGCATTCACTTTTCACATTTCTAACTTCTTCTGAAGAACCACTAGACAGCATAAGGTGCTCCATAATGGAGTTATTTCCTCTATTGGTGCTGCCGTCATAGCACAGTTGGAAGCGCGTCGGACTGTCAATCTAGAGGTCAAGGGTTCGATCCCCACGGCGGCACTCATCCTTTCTGAATATATGTCTCTCACCAATGGGTCAATAATCATAGACCTATGTGGGATAACAGCTGGAGACTAGGAAAGGATGTAATGGTAGTACTGGTGTCAGAAATACCAGGATTCCATTGTTAGGTGCTCCAGCCACCGCGCTATAACTGAAAGATTGTTGAAAGCAGCGTAAAACCTCATTCAAACAAACAAATCCTCTATTGGTACCTTAAGGGGCCAAAAGGGGCAAAAATTGGTACATATGAAAAAATTTTGTCATGAACAAACAGTTGGATTGGATTCACATTTGGTATTTGGAGTCTTTAGGGCAAGGATTACAAAGTTTGTACAAGTGGAAACTTGATTGATACAAATGTTAGGGGGACAGGTCATCAAACTTCATATTTTCTTATGGGCATATGCATTAGACAGTTGCAGGAATGTACCAATCATTCTTTCAGACTTGAGGATAGGGCCAAAACACTAGAAAATCAGTTAAATACCACTTTACTTAAAACCGTCAATTTTTTGTGTAGGCATATTCATTTTGAACTTGTAAGATCTACAATAGTGTTTCTTTTAAGCAGTACCTGATCTAGGTCTTTGTATTTAGCAAAAAATGTGATTTCGTCAGATGGAACTCTGCAGTGTGAAGATGAATGTTCTATAAAACTTGTTAGGATTTAAATCAGCATATCCTAGAAGAACCGCATGAGCTGTTGGTCACTGTCTGTTGTCCTTCAGAATGATGAATTTTCAGTTCTCCCTAACTTTGCTAATGGGGATCTATAATGATAGTATTTTGTCTTTGTCTTTTATGCTTCTTAACTTAAGCCCTTCCTTCAATAAACTTGTTTGGAATGTAGTATATGCCTTATTCCTACTTCCTGGGTTTTTTTGCTCTTTGGACTCAGGTGACTGATAAGGCCTTATGGGCCACTTGTATTTTATTTAAGTAAGACAGAATTTATTTATTTTTGTGTATGAAACTGTTTATATTAACCAGAATTAAAGGTCATTTGTCTATAGGGGACTAAAACTAGTCAGGGCATTTTTTGTATGATTATACCATTGATACAGCTTTTTTATGCCTCTGCACTGAAAGATCGGGGGCATATTGTTTCACCATTGTCTGCCTTTGTGTCTGTTGGATTTAACCAAAGAACTTAACACTTAAAATTACTTTAAGCCTGTTCAAGATTTAATGCTTAAGGAAATATCACAACAATATGCATCTAAAGGTTGAGGTCATGTGACAAGGTCAAGGTCACTTTCACAAATACATCTTGTTTTCAATAATCCTGTTCAGCTACTTTTTTTTATTACATTAAAAATACATTTTTGGATTAAACCCATTCCCTAACAATCCCGCCTTTTTACATTCCTTAAGAAAAACGCCTTGGAAAAAATTGTGGAAATTGAAGAAATTACTTGTAACAAGAAATTTCTTCATTACTTACAATGTCTTCTATACATAAAGACTTAAGAATTTAAAATGTTGTAAGCAGCTTCTTTCAATTTGGACCAGTCTTAAATTCAGTTGTGTGGGAATTGGTTAATAGGCATTAATGGACAAAACCCAGGAATTAACAGAGGAAAGTATTTATCAATCAGTAATTTTGAAGGCCTTTAACGATGCTCATTTTTTTCCCTTGAATTTTGTGTGACAACTCCTACAACCCTCTTCAACTAAATAAACTTCTAATTTTGTATTGCAATCTCCTCTTTCAGTTTTCCTTCAATTGTAATAAAACTTGGATTTTGCATTGAATATGTGTTAATGTTTTACAAGACAGAATTTTAAACCATCAATTCCCCTTAGTATTAGATTATTTCCTCTTCAAGTTGCATATGACTGTATTTCTGAAACCAACCAAAAACCATCTAGCAAGACTCTTGCAGGGGTATTAGTCATCTCCTGTGACAAGTTCTAGTTATTATTTTGGGTCTGGGAGAACACCTTATTTCTCACCAAAAAAGTTTCTTTACTTTCCATTTTTATAATTATAAGTTACTGTCGGGCAGTTTAGTGTGAATTTTAACTTTCTAAAAAACGGTAAAGATTATATAGTTATTGTATTTTCTTGTTCCAATTTCATTTGCTTTATGCTCTTCTGAAATCTTAAGACTTATTTTGGCTTTATTTATTATGTTCATGTAATTTTTTGTATGATCATTTTTTGCTACCAATTTTTGTCTTCAAATACTGTCTGAAAATGATCTTTTTTCCGTTTTCTAGTTTGTTCTGTACTTTTCATTGAAAGATTTGATTTAGATCTAATTTTGTTGTGATATTGTTTGACGGGTTTCCCAAGTATAGGTGACAGTGTTTTGTAAAATGATTTTCTGATACTGTTATATATCACATAGAAATCTTGTTTATAAGGGCTGCACCCTCCCATCAATATTCTAGCAAAACAAAATGTGTATTCTTAAAGGAATTGCTTATTTCAGTTTCTACATTGAAATTGGATGCCATAATGAAACTTAAAAGATAGAATTAGCAATATTTATAAGAAGGGATAAAAAAAACATAATAAGGAATGAAACAGTGACTTTACTATTACTTTTCCTTCTGCATGCAACGCTTTAACCAATTCCCCCATGCAAAATTTTACACTAGTCCAAATACAAAGAAGTTGCAGACGACAGTTTGAACTTTATGAAATTTTAGATTTTTTTAACTTTCTGGGTAGAAAACATTGTGTAAAATGAAGAAATTGCTTGCAACAAGCAATTTCTTCATTTTACACAATGTTTTCCCAATTATTTTCTTGAGGGGCGTCCAAAATCATCACTGTCTGGGAATGGGTTAAAGCACATTTGCCAGTGAAGAAAAAAAACTTTAGATATACACATGATAATACCCTGAAAGTATTTTTACAGGATAAAAAAACAACAACAGCATGCAAACATAATTTAGTCTTAGAGAGATACAAAAAAATCTGTTTGGTAAAAAAAATATGATTATGCATAAATACTGGCATATGAATACAGTAGGTTAAAAATATGAAGATTTTTTTACCTTCTATAAAC
Source organism: Fragum fragum (assembly GCA_946902895.1). NCBI lineage: Eukaryota > Metazoa > Mollusca > Bivalvia > Cardiida > Cardiidae > Fragum > Fragum fragum. The sequence goes on along the minus strand of OX336379.1, from coordinate 6,244,747 downwards.
CATCCTTGCTTTCCAGGAACACAGACTAATATTACAGTTAACCCAAGCAGCACTAGCCAAGCCTTTAGAATTTCGTATTTAATTTTTTTTCCCTGCTTGCTTGTTACTCCACACTAAACCCCAGTTTCTTACTAATGCTCACAGGCACTTGAGTCCCTCAACAAGAAGGACATGACTGAAATCAAATCTTATGGTCGCCCCCCAGCTCTTGTTGAGAAAGTCATGGAAGCCGTCATGATTCTTAGAGGCCAGGAACCAACTTGGGCTGAAGCAAAACGACAACTTGGTTTGGTCTTTTCTTACATTTTACACTTTACTTTGTATCAAATTTGAAAACTTTGATTTTTCCTTTTTACCTTTAAGTTCTCTTATTTCTTAATTATTGTTTTGTTGAGTGTTGAAAAATTGTGTAGCTGTATGTTCAAATGGAAATACATTGTGTTCAGGATCTGAGAAACTTTTTTCATACTCAGTTGAGAGTTTACTCCATTGCTTCAAGCTTAACCCTTGTCATACTGATTCCGGAATATTTCTGTTTATGCAGAAGGTATGGACAAAGATCAGCCTGCACATAGGTGCAGGCTGATCTTAGTCTACACCACCTACTTGTAAGTTTTGAAAGGGGTTATTTGAGAAATTTATCTTGGAAAAGAAATACTAGTCCTCTATAATGGCTTCCAGTGTTTTTGTTGCTTTGATTTAAAAACAATTTTGGAAACCGATTGTTATTCTGCATGTTGTGTTTCAATGATAACTGTAGAATTTGTGTTATGAAGTATAATTTACCAATACATTGATGCATTTTCACACTTGACATAGAAATCAAGTTAATATACATTTATAATTCAAATTGAATTTGAGTAAACCGTCAATTGAGTATGAATTTTTATGCCCTCCCCCCATCGAAAGATCAGGGCATATTTTTTTACCGTTGTCCTTCTGTCTGCAAAACTTAACCTAAAAACTTGATATTGCCAATTACTACCAGCCTATTCAAGATGCAATGCTCATATTTTGCATGATAATACTTCTCCGTAAAATAAATCTCCAAATTTTAAGCTCAAAGTCATGTGATGAGGTCAAGGTCATGTGATAAAGTCAAGGTCACATACCAAGATCAAACATTAAAAAAATCTCATGTACAATCGGGGCATTGTGTTTCACAATCACATCTTGTTTTTTTTTTATAATTTTGGACCCTGATGTTTGCTGTGAGTAATATAAATATTCTAATTGCTAATATGATTGGTACAGAATTTTGCTTGCATGCCAGGATACTGTATATAGAATAGACAATCATGCAGAAAATTTAAATATCAAGGTGTTATTAGACACAAAGAATCTATCTTTTTTCCTTGGCAGACTAAGAATATGTGGAGGTCAAAAATGATGTAGGCCATGTTTATTGTCTTATCACATTTTAAAATATATAATGAAAATTCAACTTATGTTTGACTTGTATTTCTAAGTAAACTGTTTTTTTTTTTTTGTTAAGCCTGTTTACGGGGTGAGCAAGGTATAGTTGTCACTATCACAATTTGGTGCATGTGTGTTAGTGCATCTATCCAACCTAGATTTGTCCAGAGCATATTGCCTACTTTTATGGATGGATTTCAGACTTGGCACGATTATTCTAAATCATGAGTAGATTTGAAATAAATTTTCTGAAAGGTTCAAGGTCATGGCTCAAGGTCAAATGTTCCAATTAAGCTTGTTCAGAGCATATTGCCTATATCTTTGGATAGGTTTCAAAATAAACTTGCCCAATTGTTCTCTTTCATGGGTAAATGTACTATTTGAAACAAACTTTTAGATAGATCTGAAGTCAAGGTTGCAGCTCAAGGTCAAATATTTGACGGGCCCTTTTAGAAAAACACCCATTGCTTGTGTATATTGATAATTACTGATTCTTTGAAAAGATTGATCTTGACAAAATCATTTGAGGGTACTGAAAATACTTTTTTGGAAATCTTAAATGTATCATTTAAACCTGAATTTAATGGTATCCTTTGATTAGCCCAGTCCCACTCAATAACGCTTATGAAAATTACTGCCCCTCAATATACAAGCTGTGGGAAATATTGTGGAAAATGAAGACATTGCTTGTGATATGCAATTTCTTTATTATCCACAGTGTTTGTACCCTAAAAGACAAAGATTTTAAAGATTTCATCAACTTAAAATTGTCGTCTGCAACTACTTTGTATTTGGACTGGTCTAGAATTACATTATATGTTGGAATGTAAGAGATATAAACTATTCTTTTAGTTTCAAATATTTCACATGTTATTTTGATGCACAAAAATTCTAGAATTTCATCTTTGAGGATTTAGTGAAAAACAATTTTAAGCACCAATAGATTTATAGATACAATATTTTCATATATACTGCCTAAATTCAGGGATCGCTTGCTCAGCTTACTGAGCTCAGACAGGAAGTTCAGCTTAGATATTGAATGGCGTTATTTTCCAAAATGTATTGTCAGTAAGATGTAGCAAAAAATCAAATTGGTTAACAAGCTTCGTTATAAGCTCTAGGTACAATGTTTAAGTCACCAAACTAACAAAATGCTTCAAATAAAAGTCAGTCAATATTGGTATTAAAAGTTCTGGACAGAATTTATGATTTGATTGATCTATCAATATTTTGATCAATATCTCTGATCCATCAATTTGCTTTTATGTTATTATATTCTGCTGATTTGTTTGACTTTCAACACATCCCTACCTTTTCCAGGTGACCAAAACTTTCTGAAACAGCTTATGGACTTTGATAAGGACAATATCTCTGACAGGGTTTTGAAGAAGATTGGTCAGTATGTAGCTCAGACTGACTTCCAACCTGAGGTGGTCGGTCGTGTATCAACAGCAGCTAAATCTTTATGTATGTGGGTAAGAGCCATGGAAGTATATGGTCGAATCTACAGAGTTGTGGAACCGAAGAAACAGAGGTTGAATGCTGCCTTGCTACAACTGAAAGAAAAACAAGATGCTCTGAGTGAAGCAAAGGCTAAACTTGCTGAGGTTTGTTCATAGTATAATTAACCCATTACCAGACAACAAAATTCAAGACTGGCCCAAATTGCAATCAATTGCAGACAACATTTCTCATTGTCTTAAAATTGGAAAATAAGTGCCAAATATGAAAGAAAACATTGTGAGAAAAGGATAAACTGTTTGTTACAAGAAATTTTTCCATTTCCTATCAAGTTTTCTATGATTATATTACTTTAAAGTGTCAGAAAGTGTCATTGTGTGGTAAAGTGTGAAAAAGAGTAAACACAGTATAGAGAAAAAGATGTAGTCATCTTACCTTTTATATGCTGATGTTTTTTCATATGAAACTGAACATTTGAGTCTGTGTGTTTGAATTTGTTCGATACCAGTAATGTGTCTCTGGCAGGTTTCTGTAGCTCTGTCATCTGTTAAACTTCAAGTGGTGTCTGTGGTGATGAGTTGAGTGCCATCTTTGCAATCAGTTTTGGCTTTTGATCTCGGCATTGGCATTGTCATTGGTCCATAAAAATGGTGCAGGCACTGGTGTATTTTCCATATAGAATTGAGAGGTGTATCTTAGATGTAAGAAATTGTTTCTCAATCATAGTTATACAAATAAGTTTAACCCTTTCCTGTTTAAACCTGGGATTTTACAAGAAACAATTTCTCCTTTCTCCACAATATTTTCTACCACAAAGGTTAGTTTCATTTCAAATTGCATCCAGTTTTCATTGTTCATTGTTGAGTAGTCTAAAATTTCAAAAGACGGGAAAGTGTTAAATCAAATTTTTATTCAAAGGTTAAGAGTGTCTTGTATTTCTTTCTGCTTCTTAATTCTGACATCCTTGAATTTTCTTTGGAAAAAGCAGGACAGTTGATCAAAATAGGGTCAATTGATCCAAAGTCAATGGCATTATATGAGGTTAAAGATGGGACTTTGGTCATATGTATTTCAGGTATGAATATGTAATTAACATATATAATAAAGATTTCTTATTAACATGTAAATTCAATTTAGGTTGAAGCTAAAATGGCAGAATTACAACAGCAGTACCAAGACAAACTGAATCAAAAGGAAGAATTAAAGAGAAAAGCTGAACATACAGAACTGATGTTGGATAGAGCTGCTAAACTTGTATCAGGTTAGTTTGAGCAGCGGATAATGGGAAATTATTTGAGCTCTCTTTAAACTATGATCAGATAATACAATTTTACAATAATTAAAATGAAAATAGATAACACTTCAAAGTGGACATAAATTCAGAACATAAGTGCTTTAACCACTTCCCACACAGTAATTATTTTAAATGTCCCTTCAATATAAATGCTATAGAAAACATTATTGAGAATGAGGAAATTGCTTTTTATATGCAATTTCTTCATTATCCAAAATGTTTTCTTCTCCAAATGACAGTGATTTAAGAAAGTTGCATGAAATTATGTATTGTAGTGAAAAAAATACATATGTTTTATCCTCAAAGCTTCAAAATAAATAATTTTGTATTCAGGTTTGGCTGGTGAGAGGGTAAGATGGGAGGAGACTGTGAAGGATTTAGAGGAGAGGATGGGCTTCCTGATTGGTGACTGTCTGATAGCCGCCGCCTTCATGTCATACATTGGTCCATTCTTGTCTAATTACAGAGATGAATTAGTCCACAAAGTCTGGCTTGCAGAGGTTTGTATCTGATTTTCATTGAGTAACTTGAATAGTTAGTATCATATTATGGATATATTTACAAGATTATTTTAACAAACTGTGAACTTTCATCCAAACGCTTATCTTGTATACTGTTTAAATCCAACCTAATGAAAATGGGGTCAAAGCAACTTTAGGTCTGCTAAAGAAAAAATAATTAAGAATGACAGTTGAATAAGTAAGAACAGCTAATTACCACACAAAACCTATTTAACCCATTCCCAAACTATCTTGTGTTTTGTTGCCCCTTAAGAAAAAGGTGTTTAAAAACTTTGCGTACCTTCTTTGAATAAAGTTGCCGTTCCCAAGAGAAAAGATTTGGGAAACATTGTGAAAAATGAAGAAAATACTAGTGACAAGCAATTTCTTCTTTTCCCACAGTGTTATCTTTCTATGAGACAAAATGTTTAATTTTCATTGGCATCAAGTAGTCATCTACAACCTCTTCCATTCTTGACCAGTGTAAATTTTGGTGTCTTGTATTTGGTAATCATACCATATCATGCATTTATATTTATATTTCAAAAAAATATATACAGATTAAACATTGATATTTACAAAAATGATTACTTTCATGGAAACTGACATCCTTGAATTCTATCTACAGGCGGCTGGGGTCATAGCACAGTTGGTATCGCTTAGGAATTTCAGTTATGAGATCTAGGGTTTGATGCCTGGTCACAGCATAAATCCTTTCTGACATTTGTCTCCAATAAATTGGTGGATAATCGTAAACCTAAGAGGGATGAGAAGCATTTGGCTAAAAAAGGATGTTGTATTACTGGTTTGAAAAATACCAGGAATCCATGGTTAGGTCTCCAGTGGCCACCATATGACTGAAATACTGCTTATAGTGGCGTTAAACCCCATTCAATGAATCGATCAAATCTATCTGCAGGTGAAAAAGCTTACAGTACCATGTGATCCTTTGTTTGACTTCTGTAAGTTTATGGCCAAGCCTACTAATGTACGAGACTGGAACATCCAAGGTTTGCCCAGTGATAGTTTCTCCACAGAGAATGGTGTGATTGTAACAAGTGCCAGTAGATGGCCTCTCATGATTGATCCTCAGGGTCAGGCCATCAAGTGGATCAAAAATATGGAAGCTTCAAGGGTAAGTGGAAATTAACACAAGTTTAGACAACTTCAAATTTGGCAGATAGTGTCTTTGATGTAACAAATTCCCACATTATTCTGCTCTTTAAGATCCCTTAAGATAAAGCTTGAGAAAACTTTGTGCAAAAGAAGAAATTGCTTGTAAGAGGCAATTACACTGCGACTCCACTATAATGTTATTGGTAGGGTCCAAGAAATAAAACAGTGGAAGAAGTTGAGTTATTATGCTATAAAGCTGCCCCCCACCCATACACCCACCCCTGCAGAAACTGAAATTTCAACTGTTGGAATCGGAACCAAACGTCCGATAATTCGTGATAACACTCCTGTAACAAGTTTAATTTTATACATGTTACTTGTCGGGAAATGAAAAACAACAACTGTAGTTATGAAATTTTGGTAGAAACCGACGAAAATCAGCGTGAGGAGAATTATTAGATTCTACCCTTACCTTCCTGGTCTATCCGAATTGAATAATCCGTGAATTTCTACAGGTCTACAAATTCTGGTTCTCTTTCAGTCCCCAAATATTAAGAAGCTAGAATTGTTACCCAAGACATTTTTTATTATTATAATAGTCGTCGCATTAATCTAATTGAATTTAGTTTTACACTGATGTGAATATTTCCATCCTTAGACAAGAGGGATAAAATCTAAGTATCCCACATAGCGACGTCTCCTTGGAAACAGACAAGTTGTTGAACACCTGGGGTTGCTGAAACGTAGAGAAAATGTCACGTGGATCAACCTTCGAACCTCTTTCGCGGTAGTGGACTTAGTCCATTATTAAAAAGGTGGAAACAATAAATCAACAAAGAACTCTATCTGAACCTAGTCATTTACGAATCGGGAATTTACACTGACCAGATGCACGTGTACAAAACTGGATTAAACTTGGAAGCGGGTATCTTTAAATCGTAAAAATGAATGAATGAATTATAAAAAAAATGTATTTCTTTCTTAAATGAGTTGACCCAGATGATTGAGAAAACAAAATTACCTATATGATAAATATATCAGGAGGATGGACCTTTTAGACGCTCAAGCACCCTTAGTTATTTGAAATGTACAAGATTGTAAATACTTCATCATTATCAGTAATACATTTCAGTTAACTTTGAATGAAGGGAATCCATTTATAGTAAGACTCTATTGTATATGTAGCTATGAAACTCACTATTTTTATGTGGTTACACTTAGATTTTATGCACACCAAATACAAGAAAAAGAATGCCATTGTGTTGTCTATTTGAAATTGAGGTTTATAAAAAAAGTTGTTTCATTTTATGTAAACTCAGATTTTTTTTTTCAATCACTGTAATGTCATTTCCATATGGTTGATGCCACAAAAAGCCTTAATGTTGTGATTGTTTGCACTGTTGATTTTAAATGTTGAAACTAGAAGCAGAATAAAATGAGCTGTAATTACAAGGTTTTAAAAGTAGCTAAGCAATCTGATCTTGTCCAAAATTGGTATTTATTCTAATAATATGTTTATAATATGATGATATATGTTTATAATATTGTGAAATGAAATTCATGACATGAACACTTTTATTTCATACCTTCATTATTGTATGAAAGTTCTTAGAAAAGAGTAAGACACGAAAGGAAAGTTTGACAGTTAATGTTAAAACATTTCACATTAGCCATATGAATATTAACCATACTTACTTCTTTTTTTACAGTAGATCTTTAAAAATTCTTGAGGGCTTTAATCCATTACCACAAAAAAAAACCTTTCATGTGCTCAGAGAAAATGGCTGTGAATAACATCATGGAAATGGGAATAATTGCTTACAACATTTGATTTCCCCCTTTTAAGCTGTTTTCTACCATTTTTGGCTCTTATTTTCAATTTTCTATTATCTTTACATGTCCACTGCAACTTCTTTCAATTTAGACCACTCTTAAATAATGTTATCTGGGAATGGATTAATTTTTCTACAGAAATAGTTCTTGTGCTGTTTCAAGGAGCTTATACAACAACTATCTACCTTAACCCATTCCTATACAAAGACACTTTTGGGAACCCCTCAAGAAAAATTCTTTAAAAAGCATTATGGAAAATGAAGAAATTTCTTGTTACAAGCAACTTATTACCCACAATGTTTTCTTACCCAAAATACAAAGATTTCTAAAATTTAATTGCTTAAAATTTGTTGTCTGCAATATCTTTGAATTTTGGCTAATCAAAAATTTTGTTCTCTGGTAAGGGTTTAAACTTTATATTTCATAGCCAGGATATAAAGAGCTAGCACAACCTCTATCTACCTCTTATCAGGTCCTGCTTTGTATACAGAAAAAATGTTAATTTGTTGTGGTATGGATGTTAATTTTTATATTCATGTTTCTGTGTACAGGGTCTGAAAGTGATAGATCTACAACAGTCTGACTATATGAGGACACTAGAGGGAGCTATTCAGTTTGGGTTACCAGTACTGTTACAGAATGTACAGGAACGGTTAGACCCATCTCTTGATCCAGTCCTAAATAAATCACTCATGAAAATAGGTAAGCACATAAGGCATTAGAATTAAAGGTTATTTTTTATCTTTGACAACAAAAAGTACAAGCATAATGATAATAAATAATTTGAGAATTTAACTCATTCCCACACAATGATGCTTTCTGATAGCCCAAAGAAAAAGCAAAATTTTCTGTTGTCTGTTAATTTGTTAACTTATGACTGAGATATGAAATATTTTTACAAAAGTCGTTACAAATAAAGTAACAACTTCAATTAAGATTTAAAACAAAGTTTAAGAATTTCTGGTTTTGTCATAGCTTAAAATCCACCACCACACAAGCCTGTATTTTGAGTATCAAAGAAAATTAGGTTTAGAAACATATGAAAGAAGAAATTGTTTGTATTAAGCAATATCTTCTTTTCATAATATTTCTACCCCATGTGGCCTTTACTTTTCAATGAAAAGACACTTTGAAATGTCATCTGCAAAAATTAGCTTTTGAAAACATTGTGTGAAAAGAAGTAATTGCTTGTAACAAGGGATTTTGTCTTTACAGACAATGTTTTGTGTACAAAAATTAGCTTTTGGAAACATGGTGTAAAGAAGAAATTAATTGTAGCAAGTATTTTCTCCTTTTCATGCAATATTTTCCGCCCCATGTGGTAGTTACTTTCAATTTAATCCGTTCGCACACAATGACGCTTTTAAACGCCTCTCAATATGAAAGCTTTGGAAAACAAATGTGGAAAATGAAGAAATTGCTTGTAACAAGCAATTTCTTCTTTATTCACAATGTTTTTTATCCAAAAAGACAAAGATTTTAAAGATTTCATCAACTTTATATTGTTGTTTGCAACTTCTTTGAACTTAGACTGGTCTAAAATCTTATCATGTAGGAATGGGTTAAAAACACATCAAATGTGGTGTGCAACCTCTGTCAATTTGGACAAGTATAGAATTTCATTGTTTGGTAATGAGATAAAACAAACTGACATGTGAACATTAAACTATCAGAAGTTCCATTCCAATTTATTTGCTATTGATTTATATTTGCCTGCTGAAATGTATTTCCGTATCATCTAGGTGGAGCATACATGATCCGTATTGGTGACAAGGAGATAGAGTACAACCCTGAGTTTAGGTTCTATATCACAACAAAACTCAGTAACCCTCATTATACACCAGAAATATCTACCAAGACAACCATAGTTAACTTTGCTGTCAAAGAACAAGGTAAGTTGACTGTTACAGACTTTTTCCCCTTTCCTTTTCAAACTGAAAGGCAAATTTTAGATGCACTTGGCTTTCATTATTACCTGAGATCATATTTTATATGACAAGGCAGCGCTGTGCGTTTACCACTATTGTGAAATTCAATATGCTCATAGACATCAGGGCTTATTGGTGTAAAACCAATTTTACACAATCCTTCCTGTTTACACTCATCAAGAAAATGAACTTTTAAAAATGTTGTGGAAAATGAAGAAATTTCTTGCAACAAGCAGGGGAAACAGTCGGCTGATTAACTCCTGAATAATAATTGTCAACTGAGTGTACTAACCTCTGCCAATAGTCCCCACACAATACTCAGGTTAAATAATGGAGGCAGACTGGCCAATCATATTTGTGTAATGGTGTTGCCTAACTTATAGTTAACTGGTTTTGAAAGGCACTGGTTAAATCATACAAACCGAAAAATTATTTGAACTCTGTTACAAAAAGAATAATTCACTGTTTTATAATTGCAGGTCTGGAGGCCCAGTTACTGGGTATTGTCGTCAGAAAGGAGAGACCAGATCTTGAGGAGAAAAAAGACAGTCTGGTGAGAAGTATTGCTGAGGGTAAGAAGAAACTTGTGGAACTGGAAGATGAAATTCTCAGGTAAGCTTTTCTGCGATGGAAGCAATATATCCTAACCAATCGAAATATGGAGATTTATTTTGTATGAATAATCTACCATGCTCAAGCATGACCAAAAAACTTTCTGATACATGACAAAAGTCATTACTATTGAAGTCATTTTTCTCACAAACTTAGCTGTATGCTCATTTTGGATGCTTTTGTTGGTAAGGTGTCAGAAATGCAAGTGAAACATGGTTTAGTGTGCCATCTGCTGTGGAATGATAGATGTAAAGCTTATGTTAGTCCTCTTAAATAAAAAAGAAAAAAATCTGATTTATTTCAAATTAGGAATCTTTTGAAAAGCAATATTAAAAATGACTGGGTATGATAATAAAAGATTGAGTTCCTGTCCCGTAAAATCTAATTCTTCTACAGAATTTAAAAATAGAAAAATCCTATGTTGGTTTTGCTCCTTTAACCCTTTCCCACAGAATCCTGTTTTTTACGCCCCTTAAGAAAAGACTTAAATAAGACAAGTTTGAAAATGAAGAAATTACTTGTTACAAGCAATTTCTTCATTTTCAACCTTGTTTTCTACCCAAAAAGAAGACTTAAACATTCAAAATATTCTCAACTTGAAATTATTTTCTGCAACTTCTTTGAATTAGCAACTTCTAGTGTAAAATTTTGCCATGTAATGATTAAGTTCACTGTCTTTCTCTTGTAGATTGCTAAATGAGACAAAAGGTTCCCTACTGGATGATGAACAGTTGGTGAACACCTTACAGACATCCAAGGTTACATCCCAGGAGGTGTCAGAACAATTACAAGTGTCTGAACAAACAGAGGTCAAGATTGATGCTGCCAGAGAGGTAACACCAATTTTTTATGTTCATTTCAACCAAATGTATATATGCATGTAAAGGAAAAGAGGTTCAGAACACTTACCCAGAATTTTAAGCATTACTGATCCTCTGTCTGATAGGAAGATTTTATTAGACTATTGTCCATCAATCTACAACAAATTTAAGCTTAGCTAACTATATCAGAATACCTTAAAAGAGATTAATCCAGCATATGTCAGTCAGAATTGGTTCCTCAAAAAGCAGAAAAACAAAAATTCAACACCTATCTGCCTGACTGGCTTAATACTTAATGTACTGCAAAAATGGAATGGTTTTGCTCTGCAAGCCAATTAGCAATTATTCATTTATAATTTCAGGGCTACAGACCAGCAGCAGAAAGGGCCTCTATCCTATTCTTTGTGCTAAATGATATGGGTCGTATAGACCCTATGTACCAGTTCTCTCTGGATGCCTATATAGAATTGTTTATCATGTCTATTGATAAATCACAGAGAAGTGCTAAACTAGAGGAGAGAATACAGCATATGAATGAATACCATACCTATGCTGTTTACAGGTAGGCTTTTGGTTTATACATTTCCCACACAATTTTGCTTTTGAATGACCTAACGATAAAAACAATGACTGGAAAATATTGTGGAAAATGAAAAATATGTGTGTTACAAGCGATTTCTTTATTTCCCACTTACAATCCTGAAAGGATGAAGATTTTAGAATTTCTATTTACTTGAAAATTGTAGGCTGCAATCTTTTTAAAATTTTGGCCTTTCTGAAAGTTTAACCTTGGTAATTTGTTATTCACTAACTGATTTTTTCTTGGTAAGAAAGTATGCTTGAAGTTGCTCTAGTCATTTAGTTCAATTTTGTGATTTAGAAAATAAATTACATGTTGATGCAAATACTTCCAGATGAAATTTTGAAAACATGATGAAGAAAGAGGATATGGGAAACAATTTTCATGGAAGTATTGACTAATAACCATTTATTTTCAGGTTTACATGCCGAGGTCTGTTTGAGAAACACAAGTTACTCTTTTCCTTCCAAATGTGTGCTAAGATCCTTGAACATGCTGGAAAACTCAACATGGATGAATACAATTTCTTCCTTAGAGGGGGTGTGGTAGGTGTTCTATTTCCTAACATTTTGACATTTGACATGTTTAATATTGTACAGTCATCTTATCGGGATGATTCCCAAAATGATCAGTAGAGTCTGGTCAATTGTCTGCCACCAAATTTACAGCTGATTTTAGAGCTTACACAGCATGTCACCTGTTTTCTTTCACTTGGTAATTCTTTAACCCATTCTAACACAATGACGTTTTCTGATGCCCCTCAAGAAAAAAGCTTGGGAAAACATTGAGGAAAATGAAGAAATTGCTTGTTACAAGCAATTTCTTCATTATTCTCAATGTTTTCTACCATAAAAGACAAAGAATTTCAAAATTTCATGAACATGAAATCGTTGCCTGCAACCTGTTTCAGTATGGACTAGTCGATATTTTCATCAATTGGGAATTGGTTAACATTCTTTTATGAAGCCAGACAGAATGTCTACATTACAAAAGTCATCAATTGTTTATAAAGGATCTGTACCTTGTTTTAGTGGGTTGTTCAATAATTCTGTACATTATTAACAAATTGAACATTACCAGGTGATTGACCGTGAGAACCAGATGGACAATCCTTGCTCTAACTGGCTGTCTGATGTGGCCTGGGATAATATTACAGAGTTAGAAAAACTGACCAACTTCCATGGAATTATTACATCATTTGAACAATATCCCAGAGATTGGAATATTTGGTATACATCCAATGAACCAGAAAATACTTCACTTCCAGGTAAATTATTTCATTTGACTTGACATTGAATATCACTTAACCCATTCCCACTAAATCCACTTTTTCAAGACCCCCAAGTAAATTACTTAGAAAATGTTATGGACAATGAAGAAATTGCTTGTTACAAGCCATTTCTTTATTTTCTGCAATATTCTTTATTCCACAATGCTCTAAACTCTAACAAATTGGAATTATTTACTGCAACAAATATCAATTGGGACTAGTTTAAAGTCTTGTAGCTTTGGAGTGTAAGGTCATAGCTTTGAATATAAACTCAAAGGGAAAAAATGCAATTCATTCATTGAACAAAAAAGATTTTGGAAGCTTAATGGTGAATATTAGTACAAGTCTTTACTATATTACTTTGATTGTGGTGTAATTGACGGATACTTGCTGACAATCAAAGATTAAATTGCTCTATTAAACAATTTGTGTAAACTTGAAGCGAATTTTGAAATGAGACATTTGCTGTCATGTTTGTATGCATTTTTGTTGGTTGGGTGCTTTAGTTGTGCTAAGTTCAGCTTTTTCAAGCTGAAGTTACAATGTTTAGTTCACCAACCATTCTCCATCATGATTAGATGTGCCATTTGAAACAATTTTTTGGATAGCTTCAAGTATAAGGTCAAAGCTCAAGGTTAAACACTGAAATTGTGCTTGTCCGGAGCATGATGCCTACAAAACTTTGCGGGCTCGACAGCAGTTGACCTGGGACATCCATCTATTTTCATTTTACACAATGTTTTGTACCCAGAAATTACACTTTGAAATTGATTGCAGGTGAATGGGACAATGCCTGTAATGAGTTACAGAAGATGTTGATTATTCGATCCTTGCGTCCAGACAGAGTGTCTTTCTGTGCTACATCCTTCATTACCAACAACCTAGGGTCCAAGTTTGTAGAGCCCCCTGTACTAGATATGCAACAAGTAGTTGATGATTCTACAACTAGAACTCCACTCATCTTTGTATTGTCTCCTGGTGTGGTAAGTAATACTTCTTGCCTATGAGGCTTACATTAACCCATTCCCACACAAGCCCTCCTTTTTACGCCCTTTAAGAAAAAAGCTTTAGAAAGAATTGTGGACAATGAAGAAATTGCTTGTATCAAGCAATTTCTTCATTATCCACAATGTTTTCTATCCAAAAAGACAAAAGAATTTAAAATTCAATCAACTTCAAATTGTCGTCTCCAGCTTCCTTCAATTTGGACCAGTCTAAAAATTTGCTGTGTTGGAATGGGTTAACCCATTCCAAGATGCCAAGTTTTTGGACAGGTCAATATTGAAAGATGTTGCAGACAACAAATTTTAGTTGAAATTTTAATTTTTTCAACTTTCTCAGTAGAAAAATTGTTGATAATGAAGAAATTGCTTTTAACAAGCAGTTTCTTCATTTCCCTCTATGTTTTCTGAAGCTATTTTCATTTGGGTGTCATAAAGCATCATTTTGTAGGAATGAGTTAAGCACAATATCCTATATTGATATAAGTTTGTGAGTGGACTGTCTTAGTATCCTGAAAAAATGAAAAGAAAAAAATGTAAAGCAAGAGTATGGTTAAGTCCAGTGACAATTGTTTATTCAGAAAAATGTCAATAGGAAAATGTTTAAACCCTTGTTTAGATTGCCTGTAATGTGCAGTCTGAATATGGTAAATACTCAATTTTCAGTTGGTATAATTGTCACGCTGTATAAAATCAAAGGGCTGACAGTACTGGATGCACTTAATAGTTATTTTGAAAATCCATGCAATAAACAACTCTGACTTAAAACAGACAAGCAGGTGGTGTGGACTAAGATCAGATCACACAAATGTGCAGGCTGATGTTTGAATATACCTCCTACCAATATAGGAATGACAGTAGTTATCATGTCATTAGTTGAAATCAATTTTTAGAGACGACGGTATCTTAAGACTCATTTCTCTTTACACAGGATCCCACCAGTGCCCTACTCCAGCTAGCAGAACAGAGTGGTATGGCCCAGAGGTTCCATGCCCTGTCTCTAGGTCAAGGCCAAGCTCCAATAGCCACTAGAATGATCAAGGAGGGTGTAAGAGAGGTGAGATGATTTAATGTTGCCTTTCAGTATCATACATGCTCTTTTGCTAGGCTTTAACTTAATTTCGCTCATGTAATTGAATTCTATAGCAGAAAGATTTGTTTGCACATATTAAATATTGGACTTATTTTTTATTTATTATTTTTTTCACAAAACAAGATTCTATTGCAGATAGGTTTGTTTTCACATTATTTTACTTTTTTAACATCTCTCTGTTGTAAAAATTTAAAACAAAAATAGATAAAAAAAATAATCAGATTGTAATTCACCTCTTTTTCTAGATAAGAATTTTCAAATCACTTTTTCGATCTGATATTCGATCGATCCTCTTTATTATTTCAAATCTTCTCCATGTTTAATACAGGGTAACTGGGTGTTCCTGGCCAACTGTCACTTGTCCCTCAGCTGGATGCCTCAACTGGATAAACTCGTAGAACAACTTCAAGTTGAGGAACCCCACCCAGAGTTTAGACTATGGCTCAGTTCTAGTCCACATCCAGAGTTCCCTATAGCTATATTACAGACTGGTATAAAAATGACCACAGAACCACCCAAGGTAAGGTCTTCTTCAATCCTACCCTGAGTTTAGACTATACTATTAAAATATGAGGGCTTAACTCATTCTACTGAATGATGCTTTTTGACACCCTTAAGAAAAAAAACTTCAGAAATCATTATCAAAAATGATGAAATCACTCGTTACAAGCAATTTCTTCATTATTCACAATGTTTTCTACCTCTAAAGACAAAAGAAAGTGAAATTTCAGCAAAAAAACTTGTTGGCTGCAACATCTTGAATTTGTATGAATCTAAAATTTTGTTGTCTGGTAATGGGTTAAAATGATCAAGGAACCACTTGAGGTAAAATCTGAAAAACAAGAGCTGACCATCTGAGTTAACCCATACAAGCCCTCCTTTTAAGCCCTTCAAGAAAAAAGCTTTTGGAAACATTGTGGAAAATGAAAAAAATGCTTATAAAAAACATCTTCATTTCCACAATGTTTCCTATCTAAAAAGATGAAAATATTTAAAATTCCATCAACTTGAAATTATCGTCTGCAGCTTCTCTCAATTTGAACCAGTCTAAATTTTGTTATGTGGGAATGGATTAATGCATTCAATAGCTGTTTCTAGAATTCAATTAGAATGTTTATCAACCTATGTAAAGGCTTCACTAGGTTTAACTGATCATTTGTTCTAACCAACTTTTATCTCCACTGTTTCATGGACCAGTATTAGCATATGAAGGAAAGCCTGCCTTTCGAATGATATAACAACCATTGTTCTCTTAGGTATTATAGGATAAAAAGAAAAAGAAAATCAGATATCTATTTGAGAAAAAAAGGTGTTATTTTATATGTACATGTATTTCTTCATTTTACAGGGTTTGAAAGCCAATCTGAAGCGTTTGTACAACTTGGTGACAGAACAACAATTTGCCAGATGCCACAAACAAGACAAATACAAGAAACTCATGTTCTCACTATGTTTCTTCCATTCTGTCTTACTAGAGAGAAAGAAGTTCCTTATGTTGGGATGGAATATTGCCTATGAGTTTAATGACTCAGACTTTGAGGTATGACAAATAATGATGTATTTTAAACTTTAACCCATTCTCACACAATTCCTCCTTTTTATGCCCCTTAAGAAAATAAGCTTTGGAAAATATTGTTGAAACAAAGAAATTGCTTATATCAAGCAATTTCTTCATTATCCACAATATTTTCTATCAAAAACTGCGAAAGAAAATAAAATTCCAACAACTTGAAATTGTTGTCTGCAGATTCTTTCAATTTAGACCAGTCTAAATTTTGTTGAACGAGAATGAGTTAATTGAGTAGTATAATAAAACATTTTCCTTTGACACAACTGACAGATTGCTGGCTACACCAACAGAGCTCCAATAAGAAGTTCCACTTCAAGATTATTTTGCAGAATTTATTGTCAGTAATTTGTATCTAATAATAAAATGGTTGATTAGATAAGCTTAACCCATTCCAACTCAAGCCCTCCTTTTTATGCCCCACAAGAAAAAAGCTTTGGAAAACATTGTGGACAATGAAGAAATTGCTTGTATCAAGCAATTTCTTCATTATCCACAATGTTTTCTATCAAAAAAGATGAAAAAAATTATAATTCCATCATCTTGAAATTGTCGTCTGCATCTTCTTTTAATTGGACCAGTCTAAAATTTTCTTGTGTTGGAATGGGAGCCAAACAAACAAAAATGCTTTTAGCATGAATGTTGGAAACTGTCAAAGTTAAAAGTTCACTACTGGTCTAAATGAATAATTTGATAGTTTGATTGATTGTTTGATTGACAGCTGCAATCAGTTAATTTAAACAACTTTTGACAAAAGGTTATTTGAATATTGTTACTACCAGTATTCAGGGATAACACAACTCAGTGGTTGCTGCATTTTGGCATAGCCATTTTTTTTGACGATGCTTCTTTCTAACCTGATATCAAATTAACTAACCCTTTCCTGTTTGCAAAATTTTAGACCTGTCCAAATTAAATGATTTTGCTGAAGAAAATTTAAAGTGGATCGAACTTGAAAAATAACCATTCATTGTTAATAGCAATTTAGCTCACCTGAGCAAGAAGTGCTCTGGGTGAGCTATTGTGATCAGTCATCTTCCCTCATCCATCTGTTTAACGGTCCATCCGTCCATTCACAATTACAAAAAAATCTTCTCCTCCTCCTAAACTAACCATGGAATTTCAACAAAACTTCACATAAATGATCCTTAGGTTATGCTCTTTCAAAAAAGAATTGAAATCTGTGAAGAACTTTGGTTGCCATGGAAAAAACTTCTTCTCCTCCCAAGCAATAAGGCCTAGAGTTTTGTTATTTGGTACAAATCATCATCTATTGACCCTCTACTAAACTCTGAAAATTAGCCCTTTTCTGTGTGATCTTTGATTTTACATAGAAATAAAGAAGGAAAACTTTATAAATCTTCTTCTCCCAAACCATAGGGTCTAGAACTTTAATATTTGGTACAAATCATCATCTATTGACCCTCTACCAAAATACTTCAAAGAATTACTGTATTCTGCAAATAAGCCCTTTTTTGTGCCTTCCCTTATTTAACAAAGAAAGAAAGAAGGAAAACTTTCAAAATCTTCTCCTCCCAAACCATAAAGCCTAGAGCTTCGATATTTGGTTCAAATCATCATCTATAGACTCTCTACCAAAATAGTTCATAGATTTACCATATTCTAAAAGTTAGTCCTGTTTTATACGATCCCTGATTTAACATAAAAATAAAGAGGGAAAACTTTAAAAATCTTCTTCTCCCAAACCATAAGGCCTAGAGCTTTGATATTTTGTAAAAAGCATCATCTATTGGCCCTCTACCAAAATACATCATCAAGAAATTACTGTATTCTAAAAATAAGCCCTTTTCTGTGCAATCCCAGATTTTACCAAGAAATAAAGAAGGAAAACTTTAATAATATGTTTCTCCCTAGCCATAAGGCCTAGAGCTTTGATATTTAGTATAAATCATCATCTATTGACCCTCTACCAAAATACTTCAAAGAATTACTGTTTTCTGAAAATTAGCCCTTTCTGTGTGATCCCTGATTTTACATGGAAATAAGAAGGAAAACTTTAAAAAATTGCTTCTCCCAAACCATAAGTCCCAGAGCTTTGATATTTTGTATAAATCATCATCTATTGACGATCTACCAAAATACTTCATAGAATAAACAGTATTTTGAAAATTAGCCCTTTTCTTTGTGATCCCTGATTTTACATATAAAATAAAGAAGGAAATCTTTAAAAGTCTTCTTCTCCCAAACCATAAGGCCTAGAGCTTTGATATTTGGTACATATTATCATATATTGACCCTCTACCAAAATACTTCAAATAATTATCATTCTCTGAAAATTAGCCCTTCTCTGTGCGATTCCTTTAATATTTAGTGTGTAATAATACCTATTAACCCTGTACTAAAATACTTCATAGAATTACTTTATTCAGAAAATAAGAGCTTTTTTGTGCAATCCAAGAAAGGAATAATGAAGGATATCCTTTCTCCTTCTAAACCATTAGGCCTTTGATATTTGATATAAATGCCTATTGACCCTCTACTTAAGTACTTCAAAGTATTAACATACTCTTGAAATTAGCTCAATATGGTTGGATTTTCACTATACCTATGATTAAAGGAGAAAATCTATAAAAAATCTTCTTCTCCAAAAGGATTAGGTGTAGGGCTTTGATATTTTGTATATTATCTCATAAAGCCTTGAGCCATCATACCCCTGGGAGCAATATAGGACCATCATGGTCCTCTTGTTTTCTTTTTCTACAACGTTTTCTCACTTATAAAATCTCAGGGACATAAAAACTAGGGATTGAACAGGAAAGGGCTAATATGACAATTATATCTTTGTTGGCTGAATGCTCGTAGTTTGAAAAGAGCACAGTTACATATCTTGTGAAGAATGAATGGCCAGTTGTTGTTGTTGTATTACAGGTATCAGAAAACTTGTTGAGTATATATTTGGACGATTATGATGAGACTCCATGGGAGGCCTTGAAATACCTGATAGCTGGAATTAACTATGGAGGTCATGTGACTGATGATTGGGATAGACGTCTGTTGATGACCTACATCTCAGATTACTTTAATGACAACGCCCTCAATCAAACATTCTTCAAGTAAGTGAAAATTAAGTTTTGCAGTTTAGCCATGCTTAATGAGCTTTGATAGAAAGTTCAACTAAGATATTTTGCAAAATTTATGACCAGTAACAAGTATGAAAAACAGTAAAATGGTTAGTTGGCTACCTATACATTGCAACATACAGCTTGAATATGTTCTTGTTATGATCTTTAAGTTGCAAGACCAACAAGAATGCTTTAAAAATGACGGTTGGTATCTGAGTTCAAAGTTCACTTCAGGTCTAAATGAAAGATTTGATTAATCAGTTGATTCTGTAATTGCCAGCTGGGATCTGTCAATTATGTGAGTATTTCAAACATCTTTATGATTAAAGACAAGTGAGAAAAATGGCAATGAATTATTCAGATTCAGTATTATCCTTTTAAAATGTTAGTCAATATTAACAATTCAATAAAGAAGTTAAGAGTTTTAACTGGGTAAAGGCATGCCATTCTGTGTGAAAATGATTAAGGCAAGAGATGCATGTTTGGATTATTGAAAATCTTTTCATACTTGGTAAGGGTTTTTGTGTGTACAATTTTATAATCAAGCAATGATGTATGCACCTATATCTTCTGGAACATAGTGTGAAATATCTTCTTAAACTTGCATTCCAATGATTATAATGGTTTCTTTACTAGGTTGTCTGTATTACCAACATACTACATCCCTAAAGATGGACCTCTGTCCTCCTACAAGGAGTATGTCAGTATGTTACCCAATGTGGACCATCCTGAGGCATTTGGTCAGCACCCTAATGCGGACATACAGTCTCAGATTCAGGAGACACGACTCATGTTTGATACCCTGTTGTCTCTACAACCACAAATATCTGCAGCTGGTGGCGAGTCTAGGGAGGACAAGGTATGATGTTGATAATTGATCCCTTCACTAAACTAATTACCTCTACTGCCCCATCATCATATTACTGTTTTTGGGCACATCAAAATTGGTCTATCTATGAATGTGTCTATTGGCCTCAGTCTTGCCTGCTCCATAATCCAGTCCCTTATGAATTTGCAAGACAATTGATAAACAGGAAATTAATTCAAACCCAACGCCTGTAGTTTCAAGGTAGAAGTCACATTTAAAGGTCAAGATTGCAAGAATCAGGAATTATATTTGTGTCATCTTTATACCTTTGAAATATTCTGGTAGATTTCAATATATTTGCAGGATTTTTACCTCCCTCAGGTCTCTTGATATAGGATCAAGTTTACATTGACAAGTTTCCACAGTTTAAATGGTACTATCTTTTAACTTATATAATGTTTTGTTTCCATATGTGTCTCTCAAACTTCAATAATTGTTTATGAACCTTTGTTACAGGTACTAGACCTAGCAGCCAACATCTACAAACAGATCCCAGAGAGTGTAGACTATGATAACACGGCTAAGATTCTGTCTACAGATCCGTCACCTCTTAATGTGGTACTTCTACAGGAGGTGTGTATACAAACACAATTTAAATTTCTGATAAAGTGTATACTTTAAACTTCTTAGAAGCTACCATATTTAATCCTAATTTGCAGACAATCCTATTAAAAAAGCAAGGTGTTTTTTTATCTCTTCAATACTTTAGATGTCAACTTAAAAACCTTGAAAGTCTTGTTTACAAATGAAACATCGCTATTGAATTGGAAAAGGTAGTTATTTTTTAAGCTTCTTTTTCGAATAATGGAATGTGTAGTAACTATCCAAATTTTCTAGAAATTCAGAGCACTGAAAATGTTTTATGTTCCTAAATTACAGATTCAACGTTACAACATTTTGTTGGCGGAGATTCGTAAGTCACTGACAGACCTTGAGATGGGCATACAGGGTATGGTGGTGATGACTCTAGAACTTGAGGATATATTCCAGTGTATATTTGATGGACGGGTACCTCCAACTTGGCTAAAAGTAAGTATATTATAGACCTTGAGATGGGCAAACAAGGATATGGTGGTGATGACTCTAGAACTTGAGGATATATTTCAGTGTATATTTGATGGACGGGTGCCTCCAACTTGGATAAAAGTAAGTATATTATAGACCTTGAGATGGGCAAACAAGGATATGGTGGTTATGACTTTAGAACTTGAGGAAATATTCCAGTGTATATTTGATGGACAGGTGCCTCCAACTATGCTGAAAGTAAGTACTTTATAAACTTTGAGACAAGCTTACAGGATATGGTGGTGATGGTGCTAGAGGATATTTTCCACTGTATATTTGATGGACGGGTACCTCCAACATGGTTGAAAGTTATGACATGAAGTCAAGAAAAAAAAATGAAATGTATTTTCTCTTAAAAGATATATGTTACAGTTTGATATCTTTTGTCTAGCCTGCTTATGGTTAGTGAGTCATAGTTGTCACGATCACAAATTGGTGTGTGTGTGTTAATGTGATAGTGTGTTAGTCCATACTAATTTGTCCAGAGCATATCTTCGACATTTATGGGTGGATTTCAAATCATTTGGCTGTGTTGTTCTCCATCATGAGTAGATGCACCACTTAAAAAAGATTCTGAAATAGTGTCAAAGTCATAGCTCAAGGTCATATGTTCAAATTAAACTTATCATTTGTGGATAGATTTGACGGATATTGTTTTACTGATGATGTCTATCTATCTATACAAACTTAATAAAATACCTATAGGGTTTTCTGGTACCTCAAAACTACCCAAGAAAGGTCAAGGTCATCTACCAAAGTCATACTAATTAAGATTTGCTGTTTTAGTGTTTAACAAAAAATCTTGTTGGTAAAGTAGGATAGTAATTCAACACAATACCAGACAATACTAATTCAGATTGGTCTAAGTTAAAGAAATTGCATAAAATAATTACAAGCTGATTGAATTTTCAATGTTTCAGTCTCCATGGTTGGAAGTATGTGAAAAAAGAAGAAATCACTTGAAAGAGGCAATTTCTATATTTTCATGATTGTTTACTCATGCTTTTCTTGAGGGTCGTAAAAAAAGCTCAGAAGTCGGTTGAGATTATTTTTTAACAGTTGCCCATTTTTTTAGTTTTAGACCGGTCCCAATTGAAAGAGGTTGGAGACGACATTGAAAATTTGATGCAATTTTGAATGAAACCATCTTATTTGGTAGAAAATATTGTGGGAAAAGGAGAAATTGCTTGTAACAATTTCTTCTTTTCCCACAATGTTTTCTCAAGTATAAAATCACAGCAATGTTAAATCCCAACAAAACAATTTCGTCTTTTCCATCAGTGTTTTCTCAGGTATAAAATCACAGCAATGTGAAATCCCAAGTTTTTACAGGAAAGGGTTAAATGCACCCAAATTAATTACACATTTAAGTCTCAAATACACAAGGCTGATGCTATCTAGTTTTTGTATGGATGGAAATTTGAATATACTTGTTTAACAATGTTTTGCTATGATTAATCCTTATCGTGCTGAACCCGGAATATTCTGGTTTTGGCAGGAGCTGTCGACAAGATCAGCCTGCACATATGTGCAGTCTGATCTTAGTCTACACCTCCTGCATTTCCTTTTCAATCCAGAGTTATTCATGATATTAATTTTTATAAGATGTATTGACCTTTCAACAAGTACTACCAGTGCTTTCAGCCCTTTGATTTTGATGAAATTCAGAAAATATTTTAATCATCATTACAAGGGTTAAATGTTTCCAATTACAGGCCTATCCATCTATGAAGCCACTAGCTGCCTGGACTCGTGATCTAGTTCAGAGGATGGATCAGATAGAGAAGTGGTCCGTCACAGCACATCCGCCCACCATATTCTGGATGTCTGGTTTTACTTTCCCAACAGGATTCTTGACGGCTGTACTACAAACTGCAGCTAGACAGAACAATGTATCTGTAGACAGTCTGTCCTGGGACTTTAATGTGATGACAGTGGATGATACAAACATTACTGGACCTCCTAAGGTAGGTTACAGTATAAATTAACGAGTTACCAGGTGAGAAAATTTTGAACTCTGGTCAAAATTGAAAGGAGTTGCATGTGACAATTTCAAGTTTGTTGAATTTGGAAAATCTTTGAATTTTAGAATAGAAAACATTGAAGAGATGACTTGTTGCAAGCAATTTCGTGGTTGTCCTCAGTGTCTTCCAAAACTTTTTCTTGAGGTAAATCATTAAGCAGAATTGTGTAGGAATGGGTAAAAAAGCCATTTATGGTATACAAGATATATAGCTTTAACCCTTTCCTGTTTTTCAAAATTTTAGACTTGTCTAATTTGAAAGAAGTTGCACACGACAAACAAGAGTGCAATTTGAAAAGTAACAAACCAACAGGGTAGAAAATATTGTGGAAAAAGAAGGAATTGCTTGTTACAAGCAATTTCTTCCTTTCCCACAATATTTTCTCAAGTATAAAATCACAGGGACGTAAAAACCAGGGATTGAACAGGAAAGGGTTTAAATTGAGATAGATAGGTTGATATTTGTATTATCACGTTCACATTTTTCTTCTATTCGTTGTGAGTTTTTATTTTCAAAGATAATAACATTATCAAGTTTTTTTATAATTTTTCATAATTGAGACATTAGCCTTGAAAGATTTTATAGTAAAGAATTTTTTATAAATGAGCTATACAAGGGATACAGGTTAGAATGGTTAAACATGAAAAATAATGAAGATTTGTTGGGAGAAACTTTCAAAATGTATTTATTGTTTGTCCAATCTTAAAATTTTAGAATTTTAAACCAATTTATGTGCTTGCAATTGAATTTCCTCATTTTCATAGATAAATGATTTAAATTGTATACAGGATGGTGTGTACATTAAAGGCCTGTATCTACAAGGTGCAGGTTGGGAGAAGAAGAACCAATGTCTAATTGAAGCTACACCCATGCAGCTAGTCTGTCAAATACCAACTATACACTTTAAACCAGTGGAAAACAAGAAGAAAGTAGCTAAAGGTTAGTGTATTGTTGGACTAGTTTCTTGTTGGTATTTTCTTTAAATGAAAAAATGAAGACTGGTCCTAAATAAATGAAGATGTAAACTTTTGTAAACTAATATATAATGTTACTACAAATTTAAAAGAAAACTGTTTTGAATGTAGAAAATATTGTAATCGACAATATGAAATACTAGTTACAATAATCATATCCATGCTTAGAAGAAGACAGGTATACTGTCTACGTCTGCAAGTTGTCTACACAAATATGTTGGGAAGTTTCAAGTACAGTCATGACGCACTAATCCGTACACTTTGCTCCTGGTGGTATTATCCGGTATATTTGTATTTCTGGATAAATTATTTTGTATGAATATGCAACCTCGTGTGCTTCTGTATAACAGCTCATGTAAGAGAAAACTGTTGTATCGATAATGACGGTATTCAACGATTAGGATAGTGTAACAATTTCTTGGTTGATACAAAACTACTTAATCCGACAATGACTTAATTACATTCATATTAAAAAGTAAAGCCTACCTGCTGTGTGAAAAACAAATCAATCTTATCTTTTCGTAAATTATACCAGTTTTGTAAAAAAGTTGAGACTTCAGACAGGCGATTAAATCAGTGAATTTTTCCAAATCATGACAAGGGTAAAAATTCTCACAGGGTAAGGGTCTTGCAAGTGTCGACTCCAGGAAACTCTTCCAAAATTAGCCAAGCATCTGGCAGCGGCACCTTTGATAACTTTCCTCCCCTAAGTAAAATGAAATGCACCAAAATTTGTTTGCCTCATATAAGTTTAAATAGTCATTTGTTTCGTTCGTTTGGTCAGAGAGCCTTGGATTCATTTTCGGTTGTCAGTTAACTAGCTTTTATTTCCCTAAAAAGAGAAGCTTTCATGAACAGATAAACTTTCCAGATTGGGGCTTTGACTTGTTGGTGACAAATTTTCAAATGCAGCTTGAGGAAGAGCTGGTTTTAATTTTCAGAGAAAAATGTCTGCTATCAACTTTGAACAGATGACAAGTTTATTTACATGTGTCAATAGTCCAACCAAAACAAGTTGTTTGGATGGTAAAAGCTTGATCCGGAAAATTGAATCATATCTATTCAGATTTTTATTATTTGGATCCCAGTAATTTCTGTCTGGTTCCAGAACGCGAATTAACAGATTATACGGTACAATCTTTAGACAAAAAATCCGTTCCCATCAAAATATTTCCAGATTGTAAATAATCCAGTTTAACAACGTCCGTATAAACGCAATACAATTTGGTCAGATGACATCATACAAAAACTTGTTTTAAACATATATACGAAAAAATCAGTAGTGATTTGCTATAAAAAACATGGTAATTGATGGATCAGCAAAGAACCAATTTGACCGATAAAATCATCCATTTAGACCAGAATTGAACTTTTGAACTCCAACACTAGCCAATGTTTATGTGAAGCCTATTTTATTAGTTTGGCGACTTAAACATTGTAACTACAGCTTATTCATGCTTATTTCGGTTTAGGTTGCCAAATAAACCATTTTACTTTTTGTTACAAGTTTCTGACAATTAATTTTGCAAAATAACAGTTTGATATATCAAAGTTGAACTTTCTGTCGGAGCTCAGTGGGCAGGGCAGGTGATCTATGGATTTGACTAAATAAAAAATCCATCACATACTACAAGAATGCAAATCCAACCTAATATGGACCCTGTAAAATCTTGCTGCTCATTCATATATTTCTATATATATATATTTCAGGTATCTATACATGCCCATGTTACTACTTCCCAAACCGTGCTGGGTCAATGGGTAGACCATCATTTGTGGTGGCGGTGGAACTGAAGTGTGGAGAGAAGACTGCGGACCACTGGACCAAGAGAGGAACTGCTCTTCTTATGAGCTTGGACTATTAATAGTGTTGAAGTGTGGACTACAGCTTTTATTAATTTTGTGACAATATACATTTTGTTAGATTCTATAACTCTTTACTGTTTTTTTTTTAATTTTAAACTTGTCCAAATTCAAAGGGGAAGCAGACAACATTATAACATAAGCACGATTCAAAATGCAGCTAACCCATCTTATAAAAAATATCCTATACATATGATAAAAAATGAAGATTATGAAAAATTGCTTGTAACAAGTAATTTCTTCTTTTCCACAATGCTTTCTTAAGTATAATATCACAGGGAAGTAAAAATCATAGATTGCACAGGAAAGGGTTGAAAGAAGCACTTGCAAGCCTTATGATGCATATTGAAAAATTCTGTCCTTTTTTTATTTTTGAAAGTCAGTTTTTTGTTCATGTTTCATAGTTTGTTGTTGTGAGTTTCTGAAGTTTAATTTGTTTATGATGCAGGTTTTTACAGTAATTTTATAGTTTGATTCATAAAAGGTAGTTGTATTTCTACAAACTTGTCCGACAAGTGTATTTACTGGCTGTGATCTAGATAAAATTCCGTCCTTTATTCAATTAGTTATTATTGGGTACCATTCCAAATGCTTATATTTCATAGGAATACAAAATTTGTGTTGTTCAGTTTTTTGGTAAATTTGTCTCTTGTTGATATTGAACTTGTTTTCTCCTTGCTAATTACATTGTAACAATATATCTTTGTTGTTTGGAGCCTTCTTTATGTACAATTAGTTACATTTTGGTTTTTTTTGTTTTTTATTTTGAAAAAAAAGTTATACATGTTTGAAAAAAAATATATAAAATAGCAGTTAACACATTGAAGATGTATAATTTATGGCACATCCCCACACAATGATGCTTTTTGACGCCTCTGAGGAAAAACAGTGGGGAAAACTGTTTAACATGAAAAAATAGCTTGCAACAAGCAATTTCTTATTTTTCATGTTTTCTATCTAGAAAGTTGAAAAAAATCTAAAAAAAAATCTCAAACTTTGAGTTGTCATTTGCAACTCCTTTCAATATGGACCTGTCTAAAATTTTGTTGTCTGGTAATGGGTTAAATGTCAAAGTTCTGCCTTGCTATAAACTCCTAGTAGATCAAATGTTTGGTAGGCTCATCACCAGTACAGTTTTATTTGAAAGGTTTGCATATTTTTAGCTTTGCTGTTTTTGGGAAAAAAAACAAGGTAATGCTAAGGCAAGGTCCTCATTATTCTTTTTTGTGTTCACTGTCTGAAAACTTTGACATTTTGTAGTATCTCTTGTGTAACTGAACACATATACTTGAATATGTGTTCACTATCAGAAGAGCAATTTATACCAACAAGGGGGATAACTCTAAATGCATTTTTGAATTAATTATGCCCCTGTTTCAACTTAGAAATTATATCCACTATCAAGCACTTGAACAATCAAGCATTGGCATCTGTATGCAGTGCTGTTTACATACAAATTTTCTGCAATTTAGTTTTGAGTAATGCTCAGCGGTTCATTGATAAGCCAAAAGAACTGTTTTATTGCCAACTTCAGACTATTTCTTGGATTTCAGATAATTTGACAAAAAATGACTGAAATTAAAAGAAAGAAGTGAAACTATATCACATATTTTTGTTATTTCTGTTTCCCCTATGAAGTATGACATTGGCTAGCTGATTACTGCATTAATGCAAAACTAATGCACACTTGGCTGATCTAGCCTGAGTGGATACCTGTATTACCGATTGACTCAGAGAGTGTCATAGAGGGGTTTAGTCCAATTATTGTTGTCTAGTAATGGGTTAAAGAAACAATCCTTATAAAACTTGGAACATCTGGTTGGCTAAAAAGATGGTATGTATCTACCAACACTAATTTTTTTTTTTTTTATCTTTTGCCAAATAATGAAGTTTTATGAAGGTCCAACTTAGAACAAGAGGGCCATTTATACTAAGCACTCACCTGAGTCTAAAAGCTGTAGCAAATGGTTAACCCTTTCCTGTTCAACCCCTGGTTTTTACATCCCTGTGATTATACCCCCCACAACGAAGTTATGGGGGGGTATACTGGAATCAGGTTGTCCGTCCGTCCGTCTGTCCGTCCGTCTGTCCGTCCGTCCGTGGACATAATTTTGTGTCCTCTTCTCCTCCCACATTTTTTGACCAAGTTTGCTGAAATTTTATCAGGTTGTTTCCTATCATATGAAGTTGTGCACCTGCAATTTTCATCTTGATCCAGTCGTTAGTTTCAGAGTTATGCCATTTTGAACTTTTTAATGGGGGGGAGGGGACATAATTTTGTGTCCTCTTCTCCTCCCACATTTTTTGACCAATTTTGCTGAAATTTTATCAGGTTGTTTCCTATCATATGAAGTTGTGCACCTGCAATTTTCATCTTGATCCAGTCGTTAGTTTCAGAGTTATGCCATTTTGAACTTTTTAATGGGGGGGAGGGGACATAATTTTGTGTCCTCTTCTCCTCCCACATTTTTTGACCAATTTTGCTGAAATTTTATCAGGTTGTTTCCTATCATATGAAGTTGTGCACCTGCAATTTTCATCTTGATCCAGTCGTTAGTTTCAGAGTTATGCCATTTTGAACTTTTTAATGGGGGGGAGGGGACATAATTTTGTGTCCTCTTCTCCTCCCACATTTTTTGACCAATTTTGCTGAAATTTTATCAGGTTGTTTCCTATCATATGAAGTTGTGCACCTGCAATTTTCATCTTGATCCAGTCGTTAGTTTCAGAGTTATGCCATTTTGAAATTTTTTAAAGGGGGGGGGGGAGTAGTCAAAATTTAAAATTGCAATACTCAGTAACCATAAGGGGAGTTACCAAATTTGGTAAGTAACATCATCTTGTATATATATACATGTTTGACATCAAAACGCTGTAAGTCATTTACAGTAACAATTAACTGAACAATTCCGTCCTCTCTAATACTTGGTACATAGCTTTCAAGGGTCAGAAGTGTTGGAGAGAGAGACTTGCAAAAGAAAGACGCGATCTGGGGGGGGGGGAGAAGCTGAAAACATAATTACATACACAATTGCTACTTTTCCACTCCTACTTTAAAAGGGGTCATTAAATGCCCCTTCAAATTCCACTCCTTCATAGAAAAGCCTTTTTAGCGGTGTGGGGGGTATTCTCGTCAGCCCTTGAGGGCGACAGCTCTAGTTTTATTACTAATTTTTTATTTTTCCACGTTTTTTTTTATCCTTTTCCACGTTTTTTACCCTGACTGAATGTTTATTATACCCCCAAAACTATCTTTGGGGGGTATATAGGAGTCCGTCGGTCTGTCAAGCTTTTTCATGTCCGCTCAATTTCTCAGCAACTATTGGTCGGATTTTATTCAAACACCACTGATATAATCAGTATCAAGCGTAGATGTGCATATTCTACTTTAGTTACGGTCCATTGATATTTTACGGAGTTATGGCCCTTTGGTGAAAATATCATGTCCGCTCAATTTCACAGCAACCATTGGATGGATTTGATTCAAATTTCACAGAAACACTTGACATTAGTCAAATATGTGCATATCCTATTTTGGTTATGGTTTATTGATTTTTGATGGAGTTATGGCCCTTAAATCAAAAAGTCTATGTTTTTACCTTTCTATTGTTTTTTGTGTCCAATCAATTTCTTTTTGTTAGATTTTATTCAAACTTCACTGATAAAATCAGTATCAAGCAGGGCAAATTTTATTTTGGTCAGGTTCCATTGATTTTTGACGGAGTTATGGCCCTTTTGTGAAAAATCCTGTCCACTCAATTTCTCAGCAACCATGTGACAGATTTGATTTAAATTTCACAGAAAAACTTGGTTTAAGTCAGACGTTTGCACATCCTATTTTAGTTATGGTCCATTGATTTTTGACAGAGTTATGGCCCTTTAATTAAAAAGTCCATGTTTGGTTACATTTCTGTTGCTTTTCATGTCTGCTCAATTACTCGGCAACTATTGGACGGATTTAATTCAAACTTTAATGATATAATCAGTATCAAGCAGTGTTGGGCATATTTTATTTTGATTACGGTCCATTGATTTTAGATGGAGTTATAACCCTTTGGTGAAAAATCCTGTTTGCATAATTTCTCAGCAACCATTGGATGGATTTGATTCATATTTCACAGAAACACTTGGTATAAGTCAGACGTGAGCATATCCAATTGATTTTTGACAGAGTTATGGCCTTTTAATTAAAAAGTTAATTGTTGTTACATTTCTGTAGCTTTTTTGTGTCTGCTCAATTTCTGGGAAACTATTGGATGGATTTTATTTAAACTTCACTGATATAATCAGTATCAAGCAGAGTTGTGCATATTCTTTTTTGTTTATGGTCCATTGATTTTAGACAGAGTTTTTGCCCTTTGGTGAAAATCGTGTCCGCTCAGCAACCATTGGATGGATTTGTTTCATATTTCACAGAAACACTTGGTATAAGTCAGACATGTGCATATCCTTTTTTAGTTATGGTCCATTGATTTTTGACAGAGTTAAGGCCCTTTAATTAAAACGTCGATTTTTTGTTACGGCCCTTTGGCAGATATCACTTGTATATGTACTGGCGCTGTTGAGGTATTAGTCCACTTTGAGACAATTTTCAAATTAAATCCACTGTAAATTTTCCCCTGCAAATCTTTGAATTTGGACAGGTCTAAAATTTTGCGAAACAGGAAAGGGTTAAACATGGGTTTAAAATAATTGAACACTTCAGCAGAGCTCATGCTTGGATCCAGAAATTTTTCTCCGTATTCCAACCAAAGTTATACTCATCTTATAATGGTGATGGTCAGAGGGCTAGCAAAATGTGGTAACTTCAGCTTAAATAAGCTGTAGCTATGACATCTTGGTAGCTCACTACAAGGTGGTATATATATTTCTAGCTTTCCCTAATTTGATCAATTAGAAAATATTGTGGAAAATGAAGATATTGATTGTTACAAGCAATTTCTTCTTTCTCCACAATATTTTTTCAAATATAAAAATACAGGGACATAAAAACCAGGGATGTAACAAGCAATTTCTTTTTTCTCCACAATATTTTTTCAAATATAAAAACACAGGGACATAAAAACCAGGGATGTAACAAGCAATTTCTTCTTTCTCCACAATATTTTTTCAAATATAAAAACACAGCGACGTAAAAACCATGGAATTAAACAGGAAAGGGTTAAACATTTTAACCTATTACCATAAAACAGAGTTTTAAATTGGTTGAAAATGAAAGAAATTGCATATGACAATGTTAAGGGGACGAAAGGTAGAATAAGTCCTAACTCCTGAAATAGTTGATAATTAATCAAAGCAAAGGACTGAAGGTCCTGATAACCGTCATATTTTCAATGATAAAATGTTTAAAACAAGAGGACCATAACAGTCTTATATCACACCCCTGAGTATGATGGAATAAGGCTTTATGATATATACAAAATATCAAAGCCCTACATTTAATTATTTTGGAGAAGAGGACTTTTTAAGATTTTCTCCATATTGAATATCCCACCACATAGGGCCAATTCCAGAGTATGGTAATTCTTTGAAGTATTTTGGTAGAGGGTCAATAGGCATTCATACATACAAAGCTCTAGGCATAATTGTTAAGGAGGAGATTTTCAAAGATATCCTTTATTCCTTTCTAAAATCAGGGATTGCACAGAAAAGAGCTTATTTTCAGAGTACAGAAGTTCTATGAAGTATATTGGTAAAAGGTCAATAGATGATGATATATACCAAATATCAAAGCTCTGAGCCTTATGGTCTTGGAGGAGATTTTATTAATTTTTTCACATGGTTACCATGGCAACCAAAGTTCTGCTGGATCCAACTCTTTGATATATTTTGAAGGTGCATAACCTAAGGATCATTTCTGAAGTTTGGTTGAAATTCCATGGTTAGTTTAGGAGAAGATTTCTTTGGATGGATGCTGGCCCATCTCAATAGCTCACCCAGAGCACTTCTTGCTCAGATGAGGTAAAAATACTAATCTTTAGACCTGGATAACATCGATCTTTTAACCCATAATCAGACAGCAAACTTTAAGAATGGTCAAATAGAAAAGAGTCAAGACAACAATTCTATTTCTTTAATGGAAAAATATAAGTCAAATAGAGTAGAAAACACTGGGAAAAGAAGAAATTGATTCTACTTTTCTCATAATGTTTTCCATGTTAAAATCTGGGAATGTGTGGGAATAGGTTAATTGTTGAGTCCTCTTAGTTGTTTGAAATTTAAATTGGAGAGTACTATAGCAATAACTATCTTGGTTTTCCAATAACTTGTTTAGCAGCATGACCTCCATATACAGATGCCTGAACCTTGGTGGCTAAGTTATATGGGAAGGCTAGTAATAAACCTTAGTTGAAAAAGAGACAAATTTCCAATGAAAATGAATTAAGAGATACTAACCTTGATTTTAGACTTTACACTTCCATTCTTAACCCATTGCTAGATGGCCAATTTTTAGACTGGCCGCATTTCAAGGAGTTGCAGATGATAATTTCAAGTTTATTTTTTCAACTTTCTGGGCAAATGACATTGTTGAAAAATTAAGATATTGCTTAATCTTACACAATTTAACATGTTTCCCTTTTTGTTTTGTCTGGATGGGCAACAAAAAGGATCACTGTGTGGGTATGGGTTAAGCGTTAATCTTAACCCTTGTCATGCTGAACCCATAATATTCCGGTTTTGGCAGGAGGTGTAGACAAAGATCAGCCTGCACAAAGTGCAGTCTGATCTTGGTCTACACCCCTGCTTGTACTTTTTAGCAAGAGCAGATATGCAATTGATTTTCAAAAGAAATATTGATTATTGAACAAGTACTTTCGGTACTCTCAGCCCTTTGATTTTAATGCAAGTCCATAAGGGATTTTATGCAGCATGACAAGGGTTAAATAGAGGCGCATGACCGCCTGTATCGCTCCACAAGCCCGATTGTACTGATTAGGCAAATAATGTTTTCAGGAATTTAATGTAAACTGAATCATATTCATCTAATGTGGCAAAAAAATCTTGTCAGTGAAATCTTTTAATATTTCAAACTTTTATTTGTTTTACAAAAATCAATTCATTTACTTAGTCAGATGAAAAAGGTATTAACAAATTTTAAAAAAATTACTGTATACCATATATGGACATAAGCCAAGTCCGTAAAATCCATATTTTCAAAATTGCCAGCCCATTAACTCAGTTGGTAGACCACTTGACTTCAAACATCAAGATCACCGATTTGAGCCCTAGATTGACCTTATCAACTAACAAACTATTTGTCTTACTCGATGGATAGCACTGTCACGAGGGTCTCAGCTTAATGCCTCATGGTGTTAAGTCGAGGCCCGTGTGACAGTGCTATCCATCAAGCACGTAAAAGAACCAAGCAAAGTTCTCAGCAGTTTTGTCCCATATCCTTGCACTATCCCTGTAACAACTAACAGTTTTCTGGGGGCTTCCCTCATATGGGCAGGTGCTACAGTAGCCAAGATAAATAAACCAAAATACACACACAATCAAAATTAATTATGAAATCTGAAAAAGAGTCACCAGAAGATCATTCCTATGAAATTTGGTTGGAATCCATCAACTTGTTTCTGAGAAAAGATTCTTAAAGCTTTCACCATAATATTAATGATAATAATATTAATAAAGTTTTTATTTAACAAGGCAACACAGTGGGCTCTACAGATATTTACAAAGTCAATATATGTTTATAAAGTAAAAAAAAAACAGGACATTTTAGAAATCAATTAAAGAATGGAAAAGTAAGTTGAAAATAGCTACCCTTGCCTGTTTCAATCCTGGTTTTATGTCCGTGTTCTTATACTTGAGAAAACATTGTGGATAGAAAAAATTGCTTGTCAGCCTTGTCACAAGCAATTTCTTCTTTTTCACAAACTTTTCTACCCTTATATATGATTATTGTCCAATGAGTTTGACTTTAAATTGTCTGCAAAACCGTTTAATTTGCATCAGTCTTAAATTTATAAAAAATGGAAAAGGGTTAATAATGTATCTTGTTCAAGATTCATCATAATTTTTATAGTTGTTCACAGTGTTTATTATCAAATAGAACAAGAGCTGGTCACAGTCAATTGACAAATGCCCCCAAAGGACAGGGTCAAGCATGTGACACTTTGATTTGTTTTGTAAACACAACCACATGCATTTGTAATCTATACGTCTGGGTTTTTAATAAATGAAATTTTAATACAAATAATAATTTCTATAAATACAGAACGAAATCGAGAAATGCATTATGGACGGATTTTTCTGAGGTCAAATGTAGGTCAAAGTCATGTAAAGTGGTCCACCCAATTAAGCATCTGTCCAAATATGGAAGCAATCCATTGAAGAATAAGAGAGTAAATACAATTGAGCCATTCTGGACGCAATTTACCATTCTGCACGCCCCTTTGACCCGAGATTTTGACCTTGACCTTTGAGATAGGAACCTGGGTCTTTTTCGCAACATGTCGTCTGAAGGTGGTGAACATTTGTATGAAAGAAATTTGTACCTGCGTGCATGATTATAGAAGTTACAGAGAGGACACGGCAAAAAGTGCTGATTTTTTACCTTTGACCCCAGATTGTGACCTTGATCTTTGAGATAGGAACCTGGGTCTTTTTTGCAACACGTCGTCTAATAGTGGTGACCATTTGTGCATAGTTATATTGAAATCCACTATTGCATGTAGAAGTTACAGAGCTGACACGAAAGCGGGACAAACAGACGGACTCACTGGCTGACGGACAGACAGTTTGATTACTATATGCCTCTCTTTTGGGGCATAAAAAATGTGGTAGTATTCTAAATATGGGGACATATATTAATATGGAAATTAGCTCAGCCCCTTAAAGCCAAGTTTATCATTGGATCAAAATTCTGTGAAGGGATCTGATAAAGGTGCATCCAATGATTTTCCTATTAAATTTTGTTGAAATCCATCCACTGCTTTCTGAGAAGGTTTTTTAAAGTTTTCATCATATATGAAAATTAGCCCTCCCATTAAAGCCATGCTTTTCATCCAAACAAATTGTTTGAAGGAATCTGATAAAGGGTCAACCAAGGATCATTTCTGTGAAATTTAATTAAAATTCTGTTTAGTACTTTCTGAGGAGAAGATTTTTATGCGCTCCAACAAATATTAGGGGGACAATATAGTTGCCGGCTTGTGTGCGTCCGTCTGTCCTTCCGTCCAAAGTCATATCTCAGGAACCCCTGGGCCTAATTGGATGAAACTTAATATATAATTTTCCTAGAAATTTCCAAGAGACCTTTATGAATTTTTTCAATTCAAGGCTGCGTCATGGAAAAAGGGGCCTTAATATAAAAATTAGTTTTTTGTCAATTTCTCCTTGTCTAATAGTCAGAATTTAATGCAATTTCATATTTAAGTAGCAAATCAGATCCTCTTGACCTTAAACTATCGAAAATTTATGTTTAAAAAAACCGTTATTAGCTTTACGAAAGCTCTCTCTTTGTCCTGCAAAAACTTATATTGGCAATAACTTTTGATTGGTTACAGATTTCTTCATATTTCACATGTGCATTGCTTGTGACAAACCCTTTTTGTTGGTACTAAGTTCAAGGTCATCAGTCAAGGTTATGTGTCAAGGTAAGAATTTTGAAAATCTTAACTTTAACTTTGTCTATAAATTTACAATGGTAAGTGAAATGGCCTTAATATTTCACATGTGCATTACTTATGACAAAACCTTTCTGTTGGTATTAAGTTCAGGGTCATCTGTTGAGATCAATGTCGTTTCTCAAGGTCAAAATTTCGAAAATTTAAACATCACCCATAAGTATACAATGGTTAGTTATATGGCTCTCATATTTCACATGTGCATTGCTTATGACATGACCTTTCTGTTGTTACTAAGTTCAAGGTCATCTGTCAAGATCAAAGTCATTTCTCAAGATCAAAAGTTCGAAATCTTAACTGTAACATTGTCTATGAGTTTACAATGGTAAGAAATACAGCCTTTATTTTTCACATGTCCATTGCTTAAGACATGACCTTTTTGTTGGTACTAAGTTCAAGGTCATCAGTCAAGGTCAGGTGTCTAGGTCAGAATTTCAATTTTTTTAACTTTTGCATTGTCCATAAGTTTACAATGGTAAGTGATATAGCCTTCATATTTTTTACATGTGAATTGTTTATGACATGACTTTTCTGTTGGTACTAAGTTCAAGGTCATCTGTCAAGGTCATTTCTCAAGGTCAAAAGTTCGAAAATCTTAACTTTAACATTGTCTATGAGTTTAAAATGGTAAGTGATATAGCCTTCATATTTCACATGTGCATTGCTAATGACATGACCTTTCTGTTTGTATAAGGTTCAAGTTCATCTGTCAAGGTCAAGGTCATTTCTCAAGGTCAAAATTTCGAAAAATTCAACTTTAACATTGCCCATAAGTACACAATAGTTAGTTTTATAGCCTTCATATTTTACAAGTGCATTGCTTTTTACATGGACTTTCTGTTGGTACAAAGTTCAAGGTCATTGCTCAAGGTCAAGTTGTCAAGGTCATTAATTTTAAATATACCTCCTTTACAAATTGCCAACATTTCTTATTACTTTACATAAATGTTGTTTATTAAGTGCCCTAGGTAATGTTTATTTTAATTTTTGACCCAAATAACCTTACCATGCTAAAAGGGGGCTTAATGCCACGTAGCTTTACATTTTGTATATTTTCTACTCTAAAATAAATCAGTCTATTGTTTTTGCAAGACTTGTCAAGTTAGAGTCTTCATTTTTTGTATGGAGATCTCTTTCATTGATAACTTTGATGGTCAAGGTAAAATATTTTACCCTTTACCATATAATGATATTGAATTTTACTAGAATCAGGCCTGTGAAGCCAAACAGATTCCTTAAATGTTTGTCAAACTTCCGATTTTCTTGTGAACTGAACTCTCAAACAATAAGAAGTTTTTTTCAAAAATGGCATACAGTTTTGTGACAAAAGCCTAATCTGGGGAGCATAATCCGTCTCTGACGGCTCTTGTTAAAGTGAAAGTTTATGGATTGACATATGCATGGACAGATGCACAACGGACACGACGCCAAGACAATAGCTCGCTGGCTTTCAGCCTGTGGAGCTAAAAATCACATCTGTAAAAATGTTAGGTTCGATTGACAATCTCAGGAACTTGAAAAATAAGTTAAATCGCGTACACACATCTGCATTTTCATTTAAAGGGTCTATTTTCTTAGTAACATAATTTTCTGTGAAAGTTCTATAATTTTGAGTTTTGTCAAAATCAATTACGAGTTTCAAAACAGGAATGATATAACCATTGTATAGTTTCCAATTAAAATATAAGTCCACTACCATGTGTTTTCAAACAGAATCTTGTCTTTTTTGTAGAGATGACTGTTCCCTATTTCAACGAGATTGCTTTAGTCACTATATACGCCGCCAACTAGCCATGGCATTGCCAACAAGCAAAAATTGCATTAAGCCCCCTTTTTCTGTGACACAGCCTTAATTGCTGAAACCCTGATAATATGCACAAGGTAAGGTGACTAGGAACACTCTGTAAAAATTGCATTCAAATCCATCTATAAATGTAGGAGGAGATGAGCTGACAAGAAATTGGACAGATAGATGGAGGAGTCATTATATGACCACCTTCAGCAGCGTATAAAAACAGGATTAAATCTGCAAAACCAGTAAGTTTATCATTTTGATAATTTCACTGGTTTGCTGGTGAAATAATGGGAATTTTTGATAATCCACTGAAAAGCATTAACAAGAGTGCCATAGTCACAATATATGCCGCCACTTTGCTGCTGTTTCACGAAAAGAATTGTAGACACTTCTTATTTTGACAGAACCAAAATCAAAACATTTGCAGACTACCTTTTTAAATTGTCAAGTTCAAACTGTTTGTTAGTCTCAAGGGGCATAACTCTTGCAAAAATCAATGAACCATAAAATTCATGATCCATGTACACCTTCAAATCATGGGGATGAAATTGACAAAGTTTCATTTAAATCAAGACAAAAAGTTAGGAGGAGTTGCGTTGACAAGGCTGCAATTTCAATAAGCCCCAGATACTAAGTTTTAAGGGGGCATAATTCAGGGAAATAAATGAACCATTAAATTCTTGATCCATGTACATCTACAAATTATGGTGATGAAATTGACCAAGTTTCATTTAAATCAAGACAAAAAGTTAAGAAGAGTTGCGTTCACAAGGCTGCAAATTCAATAAGCCCCAGATACTATTTTTTAAGAGGGCATTATTCAGGGAAAAATTAATGAACCATAAAACCCTTACTTCATGCACATCTACCAATTAAGTTTATAACATACACCATTTTTCATTTAGATCCAGCCAGAAACTTAGGAGGAGTTGCATTCACAAGGCTGCAATTTCAATAAGCCCCAGAGACTAAGTTTTAAGGGGGCATAACTGAGGCAAAAATCAATGAACCACAAAACCCTGACTTAATGCACATCTACCAATTAAGGTGATAACATTGACCAAGTTTCAAAAAGATTAAACCAGGACCTTAGGAGGAGTTGTGCTCACAAGAAAAGTGGACATACATACGGACAGACGGACAGACAGAGAAGATGATGCCAATATATGACCGCCTTTGGCGGCGTATAAAGAAACCCTTTTCCTTGACATTAGGTTAAAAGAAATACCATTTTGCATTTAAAACAAGAAACATTTAAAGTTTACATCTATTTTAATCATTTGTCAACAGAATTGAGACATAACAAATACAAATAGGGCAGAAATGTACATATAAGAATCAAAAGAAACAAGAAAAAAAAACTAATTTGAAGATAGAATATGTTATCTATTAGAAGATATACACATGAAATACAATTTACTGTTAAACAGTCTTTATATAATGCTCACATGAACACAAATCTTGTGCTAACATAATATAAATGCCCATTCATTGAGAATTAGAATTCATTTGTAGGGCCAGGTTAACACTTGAAGTTACGTAAGATTTACAGCAACAGTTTACACTAGCCTAGAATGTACAATTTGAAAAATATTTTCAACTTAATTTTATTTTAAAAGATTCAAAACACTGTTCCATTATCTAACAAGATTGAAAGTGTTGTCTGAATATCTTATATTTATGTAAAATTAAATAATCAGACAAGCAAGGTGGATGAAGACAACAAGCAACACGCAGAAACATGCAATAGACCAAGTATTTTTGAGTTAAGTTTTTGAAATATTGACTCGAAATTTGAAAAAAATATATGTAGTTCAAATGGCAATCAATAGAAAAAATGAAAAATTGTTTTTCATGGAATTAGATCTTTTTTAACCCATTCCAAAATAATTACCCTTTTGACGCTCTTAAAGCAACGCTATTGTGAAACAAGAGCACCGCCTACAGGTGCCTACACTCGGCTATTAGGTGCTGGATAAGGGATAAAAGCACAAAATGCATCTCAAGTTATCCCCCTTGATAGTATAGGTTGCTCTTTTGATAATGAACAAGTGTGCAAAGTTTCAAGTGAATGCCTTTAGTAGAACCAGATATATCACAAAATGTCAATCGAGCTAAAAATTGCGACAAACTAAGAAATTACCTGCAACAAGCAACTTCTTTATTTTCCACATTTTCTACCTAGAAAGGTGAAAAAAATATAAAACTTCATGCACTTAAAGTTGCAATTTCTTTCAATTTGGACCAGTCTAAAAAATTTCCTTCTGGTAATGCGTTAAGAATAATCATTGTTTTCACAACCCTGAGATATCCAAAAAAAAGAAAATGTTGTTGGTAAAGGAAAAACTGCTTTCTTTGTTTTCTCCTTAATAATGGTTTACAAAGATAGAAATAAGCAGGCTGCAGCAAAAGCATTCTTACGACCAGTTCATTAATCCATTACCACACAACAACATTTTAGACTTGTCCAAATTCAAAATAGTTGCAGACAGCAATTTAGAGTCAATGAAATTTTAAAAATCTTTTGTCTTTAAGCCTAGACAACATTGAGAGTAATGGAAAAATTGCTTGTTACAAGAAATTTCTTC
Organism: Fragum fragum; assembly: GCA_946902895.1. Classification (NCBI taxonomy): domain Eukaryota; kingdom Metazoa; phylum Mollusca; class Bivalvia; order Cardiida; family Cardiidae; genus Fragum; species Fragum fragum. Next base: position 6,204,363 of record OX336379.1, on the reverse strand, counting down.
ATTTTTCAGAATTCTTTCCTATGCTATTTTCTTGAGGGGCGCAAGAAGCAGGATTGTAAGGGAATGGGCTAAGCACAGGGACTTTGAAGTATTCTTTGCATGTTTCTTTACAAAAAGCTTGAAATGAATAAAAAATATTTAACAACAAAAAGATATACTAAAAAGCCAGAGTATATGTCACATGTTGTATTCACAATTCGGTACATTCATGACTAAATTTGTTAGTCTATTCACAATTTGTTATTATAATTTATTACGATGAATACCCAGAATAAATTACTGACCTTTATCAATGATACTTTAACGGGCTATGTGCAACACTGTTCTAGATGACATTAACCCGTTCCCACACATTGACACTTTTTGATGACCCTCAAGGAAAACAATTGGGAAAACATTGTGCAAAATGAAGAAATTGCTTGTGACAAGCAATTTCTTCAAAAATGTTTTCAATCTGGAAAGCTGAAAAGTCTAAAATTCCACAAACTTTAAAGTCGTCTGCATCTCCTGTCAATTTGGACCAGTCTTTATATATTCCATCTGGTAATAGGTTAACCTCTTACCTGACAACAAAATCTTACACTGGTCAAAATTCAAATTGTTGCAGATGAAAAATTTCAGGTCATGGAATTTAAAAATTATTTGCTTTTTGGGGTAAAAACACTGCAGAAGAGAAGAAATCTCTTGAAACAAGCAATTTCTTGATTTTACCATGTTTTTTTCCCAATTTTTTCTTAAGGGGATGAAAAAAAGCGGGATTTTTTGGGATTGTTTAAATAACCATTTCTATGTTTGAAGTGAGTGCTATCCTTTTTTTCACAGAATGATTACTTTTCTACCCCACAATATTCATTGGACTTATTTTTCAATTAAATCTCAAATTGTATTATTTGCAACCTTTGTAGAATTAGACCAATTCATTCTGTCTCTTTTTTCGGGGGGGGGGGGTGTATTTAGAACAGTGTTGCACAAAGCAGATAATTTTATGAAGAAGATTCAATGAGTTTCAGTGTATGAGCAATAAAAGAATGAATTATGTAAAATGATATTTCTATGAGAGTATAATAAACCAAATCATGAAAATGAAACTTAGTAAAAAATATTGACCCTGATCAGATTGCTGGGATTGCACAAGGTAATCAAAATGTTGGGAGGAAATGACTTACATAGGCTCTTTAAAGTTAGGTTAAGCATTAACCAATACCCATTCAGTCCCACTTTTTTACGGCCTAAGGAAAGAACTTTGGAAAACATTAAAGAAAATGAAGAAATTGCTTGTAACAAGCAATTTCTTCATTACCTGTGATGTTTTCTATCCCAAAAGAGAAACATCTTTAAAATTTCATTGTCTTGAAATCTCTGGAACTTTTTCAAATAGGACCAGTCTTAAATTTTGTCATCTGGTAATGGGCTAACCCATACCCACACAGTCCCCCTTCTTTACTTCCCCTGAAGAAAAACACAAAAATGTTGAAGAAATTGCTTGTAACACACAACTTCTTCATTGTCCACTATGCTTTATATAAAAAAAGACTAAGAATTTTTCAATTATACCATCTTAAAATTGTCCCCATTTTGAGATATCTTTTATTTTTGACCATTCTAAAATTTTGTTGATAGGTAATTGGTTAAGGGGTATAAATTTGGTATTCTGCAAGTAATGTAGAAGTAATGATATACCACACATTTTGAACAATTAGTGCATAAACATTAAAAGTGTCGATACATTGTATTGTTTTTGCACTAATGCATCAATTTAGATATGGAGAGGTCCTCATTCCAAGGTAAACATTTTTTTTTCACTCTTTCCTGTTTTTTTTCTAAATTTTAGTCTGGTCCAAATTGAAAGAAGTTGCAGACATCCTTGAAAATTGGATGCAATTGAAAAGAAACCATCTTACGTGGTGGAAAATATTGTGTGAAAAAGCAATTTCTCTTTTTCCACAATGTTTCTGAAGTATAAAATCACACGGGGTTTGTACAGGAAAAGGTTAAAAGGTCTTTTATCAGATAAAATAAAAGATACTTGTGCTTGAGGGCTCTTAAAGTTGAGGGATGGTACATGTTCACCCCACTTATTTGAAGCTGGTATTTAATCTTCACCTTAGGGAATCTTTGAACATTTTGGGAAACAAAAAACTTTATTCAGAGCCTGTCTAAATTCTAAGGTTGACAATAATTCTTAAATGGATATACTGAATACTAGTATGGAAAAAAATGTCAGTTCCGTGAAAATATTGAATGTTTATTGCAACTAATCATATTTTTGAATCAAAGCAATAAAGCAGTAAAAATTATTGAGTAAATTTTGACTGGGTTGCATAAAAAGAGCATGACTGAACATAAATTGATAAAAATACAAGAAACTTTATATTAATATAGGGGTCGACACTAATTTTGCTTCTATGGTATCCCATAGGAATTCCTGCTGATTACATCAGAGTTTCCTCCACATAATCAGGGATCCTTCCTTGATATACATCAACTCTTTCCCCACAATTCAGCCTTCTTAAACCCCACATGAAAAAAGATTTGGATAACATTGTGGAAAATGAACAAATTATCCACAATGTTTTCTACAAAAAATTGACTAATATTTCAGAATTCTCTCATCTTTCCTGTTTAGCAAATTTTTGGACCTGTCCAAATTCAAAGGTTTTGCAGACAACAATTAAGTAGAGGCGCTTGAGCACCTGATTTGCTCCACCGGCCTGAATTTACTTATCATTCCTGAGAAGTTTGGTTGAAAGCCATCCTGCAGTTTGCAAGGATAAGATTTTCAAATTTCTACTGAAATTTGGTTGAAATTCATCCAATGGTATCTGAGAAGATTTTCAAAGCTTTCACTCTATATGGAAATAAGCCCTTCCAATTAAAGCCATGTTTTCTGTCCTATTAAAATTCTTTGAAAAAATCTGATAAAGAGTCACCCAAGGATCAATCTAGTGAAATTTGGTTGTAATTCATGAATTGGTTTCTTAGAAGATTTCTAAAGATTTCACCTTATATGGAAATAAACCCTGCCCATTAAAGCCATGTTGTCATCCGAGCTTAATTCTTTAAAGGAATCTTATAAAGAGTCACCAAATAACACCTATAAAATTTGGTTGTAATTCATGAATTGGTTTCTTAGAAGAAGATTTTTAAAGATTTCACCATATATGGGAATAAGCCCCGCCCATTAAAGAAATTTTTTTCTTCCGATCAAAATTCTTTGAAGAAATCTGATAAAGAGTCACCATGTGACCATTCCTGTAAATTTTGATTGAAATCCATCAATTGGTTGCCGAGAAGAAAAGTGTAATTGTATGGGAATGGGTTAATTTGCAAAGCTCATGCCAGGAACAAAAACATATACAAAAGCAAAACATATTCAAGCTGCAGTTATAAAATTTAAGTTTCCAAATCAACATAATTTGACCTTGACCTATGACCTTGGTGCTCTATTACACATCCACTCATGATGAAGAATCAAGTGTCCAACATTACTTTGAAATCCATCCACAAATACAGGAGGTGTGCTCTGGACAAGCTCAATTAGAATGTTTGACCTTGAGATGTGACCTTGATGATGGAGCTTTCTGAAAATGTGTTTCAAATGACACATCTACTCATGACAGAGAACAATTTTGCCAAGTTATTTTGAAATCCATTCATCAATAAAACATACAAGTTATTTTGATGACTCACACACTAATGCACTAACACTATACTAACTTCTCAAAGTGACAACTATGTCTCTCTCACCACAAGCAGGCTTGACAAAAATGAATGTGAGGTATGGTAGAATGACCCATAAATATCTCAAAGGTTTTGACTCTTCAAGCCTTCAAAGTGTCCACAGACTGACCAGGATTACTTTCAACACTGTCTCTTTTCTCATGATGTGTATTCCTGTTAGTATGATGGGTCACATATTTTTCATGCATATTGCACTGAATTTTACATAATTCAAATTATCTAGCACTTTGAAGCCTATAATATATCAAAAATGTAAAGAAAAAGTACCTGAATAAACTAGCCATTTTCATCAAATACAACCTATTAAGTTTACAGCTGCCTATAGATCAATCTACAAAGTTTCACCCATTACCACACAACAAAGTTTTGGACTGGTCCAAATTCAAAGAAGTTGCAGACTACACAATCTTGTGTTTCATTGATTTAAACCATTCCAAGACTACAAATTTTAGACTGGTTGAAGTAAGTGGCAGATAAACATTTTTAGTGATTGGGATTAAGAAAATAATAAATTTTGGGGTAGAAAACATTGTGGATGTTGGAGAAATTGCTTGTTACAAGCAGTTTCTTTATTTTCCACAATTTTTACCAAACTTTTTCCTTGAGGGGCATAAAAAGCAAGATTTTGTGGGTTACATGAACATAGCTATAGAAAATGTGGGAAAAAAAGACAATGCTGCCTACTTGTCAGCAGTTTATCCCTTTCCACAATCTCTCATTCCATCAAATAACAAACATGTTATGTTTCATGCAACCTCTTTAACCCATTTCCACACTGCAAAATTTTAGACTGTTCCAAATTGAAAGGAGTTGCAGACAACAAATTAAAGCTTATGAAATTCTAGATTTTTCAACATTTTGGGTTGGCTACAAGCAATTTCTTCATTTTACACAATTTTTTCCCAATCATTTTTCTTGAGAGGCGTCCAAAAGCGTCACTGAGTGGAATTGGGTTAAACGAGTCCTAAACTTTTGTCTGGTATTTGGTAAAACAAAATCTTAAATGTTGCCTGACCACATCCAAGACTTAAAAACAGGATTGTGGAATTCACATTCCAAACTTGTCTGACATGGGCTTTTCTACTTGCGGACAATCTTTTTCATTTGTCAAGGCCACTTGTCTGGGGACAAGTAGATACCATGGCAAATCTTGGACTGGTACAAAATAGATTTCAAAGTTAAATCATTATACATTGGAAAATTATCATATCATTTCAATTGAAGGGTAGAAACTATTTTCTTCATTAACAACAATGTTTTCTCATAATGGACAAGAGGAGAAAATATGTATTTCCACATTCAGAGTAAAAGATAATCTTGCATAATGACTGTGTAACAAGCAATTTCCCCTTTTCTCATAACATGGTTACACTATATAGCTTTTACTTTTTAAGTTTGATACAATTCAATCCATTCCCAGCTTTTTATGCCCTCAAGAAAAAGCTTCAGTAAAACATTGTAGATAATGAAAAAAATGCTTTTTGCTTTTCTACCCCAAAATACAAGGATTTTAAAAAGTTCATACATTAAAGCTTGTTGTCTGCAACTTCTTTTGATTTGGAGCATTCTAAAATTTTGTTTTCCAGTAATGAGTTCAATATTCTCCTTCAATGTCTTTCTATTTGAATAAGTCTAAAATATTGTATTCTTGTAATACATCAATAAAACTAGCGATAGACCAATCCCTGGCCCCGCCCACTTACTCCATTTGCCACGCCCATTAACTCTGACAAGAAGTCCCGTTTTGATTTTAAAATGGCATTATTTTGCAAAAACTATGGTCAGTTGCACGTACCAAAAGAAGAATCATTGGTTGGTGACCTAAACATTGTAACTACAGCTTGAATAATCTGTAGTTATGCTGTTTAAGTTGGCAAACAACAAAAATGTTTCACACTAATGGCAGCTAATGTCAGAGTTTCAATCTATATTCTAGGCTTAATGAATGATTTGATTGGTCAATACATTCCTTGATTGACAGCCGCGATTGTCAACTGTTATGTGAAACTGTAATGGAACAGTTATAATAATTCATTGAGATTCTTTAAAATCACTACTTGATGTTCACAGTTACCTAACTACTCAACTGTGTGTTTCTACATAACTTGGCAGTAAAAGGTAAAGATAATGGTCAGATCGCTGGAACTGCCCTCCGTCAAGAAGTTCAACTTACAAATTGAAAGGCATTACCTTGCAAAATTTATGGTAGGTAATATGCAACAAATAGAAAAAAAGGTTGCTTGGTGACCTAAACATTGTAACTACACCTTGAATGCATTCCTAATTCAAATTCCACAGATTCATTGACAACATATATTATACATGTCATTTTAACCCAATGCCAGATGGCAACATTTTAGACTGGTTTGAATTGAAAAGAGTTGCAGACAACATTTTAAAGTTTATGAAGTTTTAGATTTGTTCAACTGTCTGAGTAAAAAAGATTGTTTATATGAAGAAATTGCTTGGTTCAAGCTATTTCTTCCCTTTACATATTTTTTTCCCAAATGGGTTAAATTTCTTTCATTTTGGCCAGATAAACATTTTTTCACTTCTTTATAGGTCACTAGAAGAGAGACACTTTCTACAGCTGGTGGACCACATGACATCATTCTCCTTAAATCATTAGCAAATAACAAAATTTTAGACTGGTTCAAATTAATAAGGGTTGCAGATGAAACTTCAAAGTGTATTGAATTGGAAAATATACATGCCACAAAAGTCAGAAAACATTATGAGAAAAGAAGAAATTGCTTGTTATTTCTACATTGTCCTCAATGTTTCTACCCCATACAAAAAAGAATTTTAAGATTCTATCAACTAAAACTGTAATCTGCACCTTCTTTCAAATTGGACCAATCTAGCATTTTGTTGTTTAGTAATGGGTTAATAAGCTACCTTGTTGGATCAGATCCCAGGGTCATTGTCTATGAAGTATGCCCATTTGTTTTCTGAAAATTAGCATCAGATGGCACACGTACTCATGAAAAAGGCTAATTCTATGGTCCAGCGCCAAACAGTTGTAACTATATGCTGAACCATCCAATTGTGATTTGGTTTTTTGAAATCCATCCATTATCCCATTACCAGATAGCTATTTTCAGTCAATGGAATTGTTAGAATCTTGAATCTAACTGTTTTGGTAGAAAACATTGTGGATTATGAATAAATTGCTTGTAAAAAGCAATTTCTTCATTTTCCACTGTTTTTTAAAACCGTTTTCATTAAAAATGTGATTGTGTGAGCATAAGTTTATGCAGTAGTAATGCTTTTGACAAGCTCAATTCTAACATTTACCTATGACCTTGAAGGTATCCAAAAATTTGTTCAAATTGCGCACAGCTACTCCTGATGGAGACCAAGTTTGCCACATTATTTTGCCAATCATCAATAAACATACGAGTTAGGCTCCAGAAAAGCCAAATTTTATCATATGACCTTGACCTGTAACCTTGAAACTATCAATAAATTGTTTCGAATGGCACATCTGCTCATGATGGAAAACAACTTTGCACATTTTTCTTTTTTAATCCATCAATAAATGTAGAGTTATGTTTTTGACAAACCCAGATGAACAAAGTCAAAGTGAAATCATCTGTCTGCCTATCTGTGGGGACAATAAACTGCATCTACAATGTTTAGGACTTCCACCTATGGTATATGGGAGTGTGGATGATTAAAAATTTCAAGTAGTTTTCATACATTTCAAGCTAATAAATTTGTCAGCTGAGGTGACCTAAAAGGTAAACAATTCATATTTGTAATCATAGTCTTGCACTTTTCCTCTCCAATTGTTCTGACCATTTTAACATTTGAAATGTTGTCCAGACAATGGTTGTAGTCAACTTGTGAAAAATATTGTAAGAAAATTGTACCTATGGCAGCCATTTACAGAATGCACATACAAATAGCTTGCGTAGATCATAAAAATTTACAAGTGCATATAACAAACACAAGAAGTCACAAAACAAACAGACAACAAAATTTTTGAAATGGTCATATCATCAAAAATTTGATAATTAGAGAGATTGTTAATACAATTTCATCTTTTTTCACATTGAGGGGCATAAAAAAAAGTGGGAACGTGTGGGAATGATTTAAACAATTCAAAAACTAAACACAAATGCTCATGAAAGAGCAAATTTTTCATATCAATCAGAAATATTATCAAGCAAAATATGTCCACTGAATCTTGAATAGACTTTAACCCTTTCCTGTTTTGCAGAATTTTAGACTTGTCCAATTTCAAAGAAGTTGCAGACGACAATTAGAAATGAGTGCAAATAGAAAAGTAACGAACTTGTAGGGTAGAAAATATTGTTGGATAAGAAGAAATTGCTTGTTACAAGCAATTTCTTCTTATCCCACAATATTTTCTCAAGTATAAAAACTCAGGGACGTAAAAGTCTAGGGATTAACCAGGAAAGGGTTAAGTAATTGGAATTGGGGGGGGGGTTGTTACACTTTTATACAATTTTTAGAGGAAATGGGTTAAATTGTTTACCTTGACTCTTGACTCTCATAAATACTGATGATTGACAGGTACCTACATTAAACCCTTTCCCAGATTGCAAAGTTTTAGACTGGTTCAAATTGAAAGCAGTTACAGACGACTATTACAAGTTTATGAATTTTTCGATCTTTTACTGAGTAGGAACCATTGTATTAATGAAGAAATTGCTTGTTGCAAGCACATCTTCATTTTATACAATGTTTTCCTAATTTTTTCTTGAAGAGCACCACTGTGTGGAAATGTGGTATTTTTTGTGAAGTTTTGCACATATGGACTGACCAAAAATGGTAAAACAATTCGCATTAAAAGTAACTATCCCGAGAATAAAAACATTAGCAATTTCTCTTTTTCCTTTTTATTTTCTTGAATATTGTGATTTGGAACTGTCTGGATTGAGAATTATGTGAGGGGGGAGGCTAGCTCTTCTCTTTACCATCTTTTCTATTTACAACTAGTTATCCTGATTACTATATTATCTTGTTACCAAATGACAAAACTTTAGACTGGTCCAAATTAAAAGATGTTGTACATGAAATTTTAAAGTTGATGGTATTGTAAAAACCTTTGTCTTTTGGGGTAGAAAACATTGTGAATAATGAACAAATGGATTCTAACAAGCAATTTCTTCATTTTCATCAATAATTTTCAAATTGGTTGTCCGGAGGACGAAAAAGAAAGCATTTGTGTGGAAATCAATTAAAGCTTATCAAGCAATTCCTTCTTTTCTGAAACAAATTTTCTACCTTGTGAGGTCCTTACATACTTCCTACAAAATTAGCACCAAACAACAGAACTGGTCGAAAAATGGAATTTTAAACATTTATGCTATTTGGGGTTGAAAACATTTTGAACAATATAGAAATTATTTGGAACAAGCAACTTCTTCATTTTAAACCATGTTTTCATAAGTCGTTTTCTTGCAGTGCATAAAAAAAACAGGACTGTGTACTAATGGGTTAATCCAATGTTGAACATTTTCCTCTAGTAATTCAGTCCTACATTTTATTTAACTGGTTAACTTGTTCACATCCGTGTAAAGACTCTAAATGCACTGACCACAATACACATGTACAGCAGGGAGGGGCTACATAAAATATCTCTATATCACGATGTGAGTGAGGGTCACGTGGGGGATTGCCAGTCATGTAAGAAAGTGTTCAGAAAGTCAAAAGAGGGTCTAGATGGGGGATTAGTGCTCCAACATGACAAGATGACTTCATAGAGTTCTGTTGGACAGAAATCGGGTCGGGGCATTCTGTACCCTTGTTGAACATTCTCAAAGGCTTCTTTACTTCCCATACCTGTAATATAAACAACATAAACTCTTTATATATACAATTGGATTAACCAATTCCCACACAAGCCTCCTTTGTGACCCCTCATGAAAAAAAGGTTTGGGAAAAAATTGTGAGATAAATGAAGAAATTGCTTAGTAAAAGCAATTTCTTCATTATCAACAATGTTTTCTACCCTAAAAGACAAATTTCAATAATTTCATATTTTCAATAAATTTCTTTGAACTTGAACAAGTCTAAAAATTGACATGTGGTTATGTGTTAACTGGTTGCAAAAAAGTTCAAGAGAAATTTCATGTCTGAAGAAAAAAAACCAAAGAGTTATTATTCCAAAATTAAGCAAAATGTGTTGAGGTCTTGATGCCCTTCTCCTTGATATTATCTTTTCCCACAAAGTTTCATATTCATCCCTATTATTGTTTTAGTGATGTTCTCTGGGCAAGGTTAAAGTAGGAAACACATCAATGAGCAAAAACTCAAAAATTGTGAAAGCAATAGATACAATTGTATGCACTGTACTTCTTGGTGATGAGATATATTCCAATATGAAGTTTCATATTCAATATTAGTAAATTTTGGTATGCTCTAGACAAAATAAAATCATGAATAACAAAAAAGACAATAACTCATTAATTCAGCAAAATATGAAATCTCGGAATCATTGCTAGTACAACTTTCAAGATATGCCTCCTTCGTAATTAAAATCTGATAAATGATAAGGGGCTATAACTTCAGGACTATGTAAAATACAAATACGGTTCTACACTTCTCCCTCATAACTTTTATCAACAAAATACACCAATAAGGTTTCACAATCATAAGTAATATTCTTTAGGAGTTATGATCTAGACAAAATTTGAATTGAAAAAAAAACAAGAAAAGGGCAATAACACAATCAAAGGCCTTAACGGTCTCAAATGCAGTCAGGACTGTTTATTAACAATTTGTATGATAATTGAAGCCATTCTCTGATTTGTCTGTTAAGTTTTCCTAACTATGATATCACATCTGAAGACTTCTATCTTTTTCCTGAGACAGAATCCCAACCATGTTTCCTCACCCATAACTGACTTAATCAACTGAATAAATGTCAATTTCCGACAAAATACACAAAGGATAGCTTTAGGAGCATCACCCTCCCATATTTAAAAAGATTTCAAATGAATATAGATTTCTGATTAGATTTTGGCTTACTAATTCCACTAAGTTTAGAAGCCATTCATTTCTCAATATTTTGTATGGGAATCTTTTGATCCGCTTCACGCATAAATTGTTGGAATCTGAAAGGCAGGAAACCAGTGCATGTGTCGGGTTCCAGACTATTTTGAAATGGAAATAAAAGTGGACCTTGAAAAATATGTATTGAAAAGATTTGAAATGTTATTAGTGATTTTATATGCGTTTTTAACCCTATGATTATTTTCAAAATGCGTTTTTGTATTTTTGCAATTTGTTTTCACACTAAACTCATCATTTCTGTAGCTCTTTGTCACATGTGACCGTGGACTAATCAGAGTCTTGTAGGCACAGCGATACTTGTCTAGAATATCGGTTAGAATCAGTGTTGCTTCAAGAATTTCTTCCAAGAGGGGTAACTCCCTCATTGAATTACTGAAATGGGGGAATTGATAAATGATAACGGGGGGGGAGGTGTCAAAAACCCTAAGCAATATGTTTTCAATACAATATAAGATGTATCAATGAAAAAATGGAGCAACAAAATAAGCTCATGATGAATATGTAGCAATTTCATCTACTTCCAAGTTCTTCAAGTCTAACCCACTCTATTCTTGTAGGACCCAACACTTAAAATGGCAATATCTGTCTCAGTAACAATAAGCAGTTCCTATAGCACTAATTAGTCAATTCTTGACAGAAGTTTATCATGCACATTGGAGGTAGCTCTGACAAACTCACTTTGGTGCAACTGTCCTTAATAGACTAAACATGGTATTTCAATTCTAAATGTTTGTGTGCAATAATAGTATTTCTTGCATCCAGAAGTAACTGGATTACTCTTAGCCGAGATTTGTCAAAAGACAAATAACAGTCATCCTAGATTTGTCCTCGTGTTTCAAACTCTTATAATTTTTCAACCATGCTTTCTGTAATTTGGCGTTGGAAACAGTCTGTTTGGTTTTCACGTCTTTATATCACCCCCCCTTCTGCAGAAGTCAGAACATTGTTGTGCGATTATTCACCCATCAAATTACTAAAGTTGCGTGAGTGAATAAAAACCCGGAGGACAACACTGTGGATGGTAAAATAAATGTACCTGTAAAGGTTGTGACCTTACACACTGTGCACATCAGTGATTCGGCTTTTCGCTGTCATTTTTTATGAATGAGCTTACATTTTTAGATAGTACTACAATAAATTATTAATAAATTCAGGGGCAAGGATAAATTTTTCACGCCGTTGTCAATTTCCTAGAAGCAAAGACCCAATTCAGCCAGATGTATATGAAATTAAACCATACTATGTGGTAGAAAATATTGTTTGTTAAAAGCAATTTATTCTTTTTCCACAATGTTTACTCAAAAATAAAAATCACAGCCACAGTGTAGGAAGGGATTAAGGTTGGTAATGACAATACTTCAATCAGCAAGTTTAAATCACATCATAAATCATCCAAGCCATTACCAGACGACAATATTTTAGACTGGTCCAAATTCAAAGATGTTGCAGATGACATACATGAGTTGACGTAGCCTTGGATCTTTTTGTTTAAAACTTAGGGTAGAAAACATCATGGATTTTAAGAAATTGCCTGTCACAGGCAATTTCTTCATTATCCTCATTGATTTCCCAATTCTTTTTCTTGGGAGGCGTCAAAAAGCATCAATGTGTTGGAAAAGGTTAACAATTTTTGTGCTCCGGCATTGATAATTAACTCATTACCAGACCACAAAATTTTAGACTGGTCCAAATTCACGAAGTTGCAGACGACAATTTTTAAGTGACAAAATCTTAGAAATCTTTGCATTTTGGGGAAGAAAACATCGTGGATAATGAAGAAATTGCTCCACAGCATTTTTCTTGAGGGTATCCAAAAGGGTCATTGTCAGGGAATGGGTTAAAGGGCACATTTTCTGCCTGTTTGTCTGTTAATCAGCCATAATCTTTCACAGTGTCAATAACTTTTGATTACAATCTGTGGATACCAAGGTCATAGTGATCCACCAAGGTAGCACTTCCCAAAACTATTGAAAGGAGCAATTATGTTTAACCTATTCCCACACAACAATATTAATTTTATGACTGGTCCAAATTGAAAGAAGTTGCAAATGACAGTCTTAGTTGATGAAATTCAAAAGAGGTTTGTCTTTTTGGGTAGAAACATAATGGAAAATAAAGAAATTGCTGACTCAAGCAATTTCTTCATTTTCAACAATCTTTTCCAAAACTTTTTTCTTGAAAAAAAAACAAAAAAAAAAAAACAGGATTTTGTGGGAATGGGTTTACAAAGCCATCCTAGTTATGTTTTTCATTCTTTTTTTCAATATTCCCCCTCCTTAGTTACCTTCGTAAGGTTCCTTGCCATGTGTGAATACTTCCATCATCAGAATACCAAAGGACCAGATATCTGCCTTAGTACTATATTTGTTATAGAGTAACACCTCTGGGGCCATCCACTTTATCGCCATCTTCAGACCTACATAAATTATACAATAAATCATGTTTTTATCTACTCCTCAATGTTTGATTTAATTGATGCTGTCATCAGAAACTGTTTGAGGAAATTCAACATCTCAAGAATTTTCACTTCTTACCAATCTTTCCAAATAACCCATTCCCACATGATAAAACTTTACAATACTCCAAATTCAAAGATTTTGCAGATAATAATTTCATCATGCATGACTAACTAGCTCTGGTTACTAAGGTGGTATTGATCAGATTTGGGACAAAAAATATCTTCATTTCTTAACGTTGAAAGAATGACTAGGGTAAGAAAATATTCTAATTACACAAAAATATGCTCAAGAAGGTTATAAAATCATGGAGTATCAATACTAAAGTTTAATTTTGTTTGGTCACATTCTAGATATTTTTTAGTAATCAAAATGTTAAATGCATGCTTTTCTTGTTTTTATTTTTTAAAAAAACGATATTTTGTTATTTTAAGATAAGTTTGGAACAGTTTTAGAAAGAAATTGATAAGATATAGTACCAATGAATTGATAGCTTGGCTATGAAACAAAAAAACTTAAGCACTTAGTTTTTGCTATGAAGTAATTGACTAATTGCAGCTGTCAATCAAATAACCTGTCAACCAATGAAAACATTCATCAAGATCAGATATGAGTTTGAACTCCAACATTGGCAACCATTTTTGTTAATCTTTTTTTGTTGGTTTGACAACTTAAACATTGTAACTACAACTTATTCAAGCTGTATTTACCTGTTAAGGTCACCAACCAACAATACTTTTTTCGTTACATGCTACTGGCCATACATTTTGCAAAATAACACCATTTGAAGGGAAGTGGGACTTCCAGTCGGAGTCAGTGTGTGTGGCAAAAGGAGTAAGTGGACGGGGCCAGCAATTGGTCAATTCCTCAGGACACAGAAATGTTTTACCACTAATAAAGAAGAAACTTGTCTGTTGGCAACACTTACTGTGTGTCTTACCTCTTCGAAAGTTAAAGTCTGGATCATCGGCACACTTTGTCATGCCAAACCCTGCGATCTTAACTTTGTTCATCTCACCAACCAGAATATTTCTGGCTCCAAGATTTCTGTGAATAAACTTCTCTTTTTCCATGTACGCAAGACCGTCTGCAATCTGAGACAATAAAAAATAAGAGGAAACTAAGTTTCTTTGACAGTCTTTGACCCCATTATCAAACAACAAAATTTTAGACTAGTCCAAATTAAAAGAAGTTGCAGACCACAATTATTGGTCAATGAAATTTTATAATTCATGGCATTGTGGATAATAAAGAAATTGAATGTAAAAAGTAATTTCTTCATTTTCCAAAATGTTTTTCAAAGCTTTTTTCCTTGGGATCATCAAAAAGCAAGATTGTGTTGGAATGGGTATGTCCTACCAAGAATTCAAAAATCATCCTAATTTTGAAATGTTCACTATAAATCAGTATCAATTTTCAATGTCTAGTAAGGTGGTACAATTCTTAAACCCTTATCAGATAACAAAATTGAGACTAGTCAAAGTTGCAACCTACAATTCAAAGAAATTTGAATTTCTTTTCTGTTTCAGGGAAGAAAACTTTACAGGAAGCAATTTCTTTATTTTCTACAATATTTTCTAAAGCTTTTTTTCTACAGGATTTTAAAAAAGCAGAATTATGTGGGAATGTGTTAATTCATTTGTTATTGATTTATCTATTAGCAAAGCCATCTATTTGTTGCCTACCTGCGCACATATCCAGAGAAGCTGGGTCAGTTTTAATTCACTACCACCACCTTCCCGTAAATACAGAGACAATCTCCCATTCACCATATACTCTGTGACTAGATAAATAGGTTCCTTAGCACTACACACCGCTAATAACTTTAACACATTAGGGTGATCAAGAGTCTTTAAAATTTGTGATTCGTCCAGAAAGGCAGCCATTTTGACTGTATCTGGACGCTGAATCTTCACTGCTACGTCTCGATGATTCCACTTCCCTAAAATGAAAAAAATTATCACAAGTTATTTAAAAACCAAAAAGAAATTCTGTGAATTTAACAGGGTTTGAAAACAGGCAGAGTTAAACTAGATGAAACTTGACTATCACTTGTGATAAGGAATTAAGTGATAAGTACCCTCCCAATGGCTGCTTGTCACAGAAAAAATATTTTGTCTCTAAAATAAAGATTCAAGGTATTTGTGCCAGAAAAGTAGCATGTAAATTGTAAGGAAGATTTCTTACCATTAGACCTAGTGACCTAGATTTTGACATCATGTAAACCAATATCAATCTTGAAAGAGACATTTTAGAAAGCAAACATTCTAAAAATAATACCAAGTTATCTCAGCCAAAAATGTGGCCTATAGAGTTCTTACAAGATTTTTCTTAAATTTGACTGAGTGATCTAACTTTCCCCTAAATGACCCAAATGCACATTTGTCCCAAATGTTATGGGGACAAACATTCGGTTCAAATATCAATTTTATTTGAGCTTTAAATGTGCCCTCTAGAATGCATGCAATGTTATTTTCTATGATTTGACCTAGTGACCTAGATTTTGATCCCGTATGATCCTAGTTCTAAAATTTGTTACCTCATTATAACCCCATAAAGAACAAGATTCTATACTGGTCCAAACTAAATGAAGTTGTAGACAATACTTCAAAAGGGTCAAAATCGATAAATTACAGCCTTGTGAGACAAGACAAAATTGCTTATAACAAGCAAATCTCTTCATTTCTCATATATCATATACACCCATATATCCCATAAAAGCCATAATTTTCATCTGAGCCATATTTCATGAAGGAATCAGATTAAGAGTCACCAAAAGCTAAAAGTTGAGGAAATGATTTCTTCATTTCCAAATCTTTTTACCCAAAAAGATTTTTATTGTTTCATTAACTTGAAATTGTGGTCTGCCACTTCTTTGAATTTGGCTAGTTGTAATCCAGTAATAGGCTAAAAGGGCATGGTGATCAGGCATAAGAAATTTCTTTGTTGTGTAATTCTAAAACCATGAAACTACAGCTTTAACCCATTACCAAACGTCAAAATTAAAGACTTGTCCAAATTGAAAGGAGCTGCAGACTATAATTAAAAGTTTATCTAATCTTAGATTTTTTCAACTTTCTGGGTAGAAAACATTGTGGAAAATGAAGAAACTGCTTGTTACAAGCAATTTCTTCATTTCACACATTGTTTTTCCATTTATTTTTCTTGAGGGCGTCCAAAAGCGCTATTGTGTGGGAATGGGTTAATCAATTTATAGAATTACACTTGTTTCCTACTTCATAATGAGCACACAAACCTTGCCAAACATCAGCAAACTGTCCACTTCCTATCCGTTTAACAAGAGTAACCACCTCTCTGGACGTTGAATATTCATCCTCCTTCCCTCTGTCCATTGCCCACGTCAATGATCGGGGCTTACCACAAACCTGACTTAATTTACAACACAGACCATCTGCAGATTCTGCAAAAAGAAAATGGCAAAATATCAATGAATTGCAACAAATCTCAAAGTTGAACAACTACGAACCCTTTCCAATTTCTTTTTAGTCTGGTCCAAGTTGAAAGAGATTGCAAACGACAACGAAAATTGGGTGCAATCTGAAATGGAACCTACCTATATGCTAGACAAGAGGCCAATAGTGCCTTATCGGTCACCTGAGTAAAACAGCACAAAAAAAGATAAAAGTCTACCAGATTATGCTACATACCAAATATCAAAGCTCTAGACCTTTTAGTTATGGAGAAGAAGATTTTTTAAAAGTTTTCACTAAACAAGCCTATGTTAAACTTGTGACATCTCGGAACCGGCTAAGCCATAGTTTACACAATCTTGATAGAGGTCCACTAGATGATGCTGTATACCAAATATCAAAGCTCTAGGCCCCCTAAATTTTCACTATATAAGCCCTATGTAAAATTTGTGACATCCAGGAATGGGCTAATTATGACCCTTGGGCAATAATGTATACAACATTGAAAGAGATCCACCAGATATCATGGCTCTAGGCCTATCTGTTTGAGAGAAGAAGATTTCTAAAGTTTTCACTACATAAGCACATGTTAAACTTGTGAGATCTGGAAATGGGCTAATTATGACCCTTAGGCAAACATTTGTTCTATTTTGATAGAGGTCTACATGATGATGCTGTATATCAAAGCTCTTGGCCTATCTGTATGAGAAAAGTTTTCACTATATAAACCTATGTTGAACTTGTGACATCCTGGAATGGGTTAATCTTGATAGAAGTCCACCAGATAATGCTGTTTACCAAACATAAAAGTTCTAGGCCCTCATGTTTGGGAGAAGATTTTTAAAAATTCCACTATATAAGCCCTTTGTAAAACTTATGACGTCTAGAGATGGACTAATTCTAACCCTGGGGCCATCTGTACAACCTTGATAGGTCTACCAGATGATGCTACATACCAAATATCAAAGCCGTAGTCCTATTTGGAAGAAGAAGATTTTTAGAATTTTCACTATATAAGCCCTTTATAAAACTTGTGAAGTCCAGGAATGGGCAAATTAAGATCCTCGGGACATAATTTATACAATCTTTATAGAAATCTACCAGATGATGTTACATACCAAAAATCAAAGCTCTGGGCCCTCTCATTTGGGAGAAGATTTTTAAAATGTTCACTATGTAAGCCTATATTAAACTTGTGATGTCCAGGAACGGGCAAATTCTGTCTCTGGGGCCATGATTTATACAATCTTGATAGAAATTCACTAGATGATGCTACATACCAAAAATAAAAGCTCTAGGCCCTCTAGTTTTGGAGAAGAAGATTTTTGAAATTTTCACCATATAAGCCTATGTTAAACTTGTGACGTCCAGGAACAGGCTAATTTTGACCCTGGGGTTATAATTTATACAATATTGATAGAGGTTCACTAGATGATGCCACATACCAAGTATCAGAGCTGTAGGTCTTTTGGTTTGGTAGAAAAAGATTTTCAAAGTTGTCAGGTTATGTACCCCACCACCTTTGCCCCCTTTGGCCCCTTATGGAGCCCAAGGGGAGATAACTCTATAACATATACAAATCTGGAGTGCCTTCCCATAAGGATGCTTCCTGCCAAGTTTAGTTGAAATCCATCCAAGGGTTCTTAAGAAGTCGAAAATGTAAAAGTTAACGCAAGTCGCACAATGCAATTTGACAGACAAAACACAATTGCAATAGGTCACCATGACCTTTGGTCAGGTGACCTAAAAACTTCTTTCAATTAGTTTAACAAATTACTAAAATTTCAACTGGTCCAAATTCACAGAGATGTTGCAGACAACAATATTTTATTGAAGACTTTTAAAATTCTTAATATTTTAGTGCAGACAACATAGTGGACAATTTAGAAACTGCTTTTAACAAACAATTCCTTCATTGTGCATAATGCTTTTTCTAAGCATTTATTTGAGTGTCATGAGGAAGTAGAAATTTGTGGAAATTGTTACTATATTCAAAGCCTCCTTTGAATCTATTTTTAGAGTATTTATTACTGATTTCAAGCTTATTGGGTTTACTGTTTATGTAATCTCTCTCTGACCCACATTCATTGCCAAAATAACTTTTTACTTCCTCTACTTTTTTCTGACATATATATAGGATTACCTTCCTGATATTTGAATTTCTAAACTGGAGTCTTGATTGGTCAAGAAATATGTTTCATCCAATCAGAGGCCTTGCTACTAAATTTGAACACAGTTGTGGGTTGGTGATTCAGGGATAACTTGTCCAGCCTGTAGATACTAAAATAGCCCTTCCATCGCGTGAAATTATTCATAAGTCAACTATTATAGAGAATATTTCCAGTACAAACTGTATTGTAGACCTGCCATAACCCATTCTCACTAAATGCTGCCTTTTATTCTCCTCAAGAAAAAGCTTTGGAAAGTGGGAAAATGGAAGAACTTTCTTGTTTCTAACATTTCTAATAAGCATCATAAACAAGAGGCCAAAGAAGGGCCTCACAGTGTCGCTCCAACGGTTGAAATGTGTCTACCCATAGAATGTAGTTCACAACAGCAAATGAATGACATAATGATTCTAGTTAATATTAACATACAAAAACTTCCTGGGGAAAATAAAGTAAAGTGAAAGGTTCAGTGTTGCATCCAGGATTTCTTCCAAGAGGGGGAGCTCCCCCACTGAATTACTGAAATGGGGGGAGTGACTAAGGGGGGGGGGGTCAAAACCCCTAAGCAATAAGTTGATTCATTGATAAATCTTTCATAAAGATATGAAGTAAACAACGAATCTAATAAGTTTTCACCACAATTCAAGATATATCACTGAAAAATTGAGGCAAAAACTAAGCTCTTGATGTATATGTTGAAACATTTTCACCCACTTTTAAATCCTTCAAGTCTAACCCACTCTATTCTTGTAGAGCCAACATTTCAGAAGGCTTTATCTGCCTTAGTCATATAATAAGCAGTTCTCATAGCACAAGTTATTCTTTAACTGAAGTTTATCATGTATATTGGAGGTAGCTCTGACAAACTCACTTTGATGCACACTGTCCTTAGTAAATGTGGTCTGACTAAATGTTTAAATGTGTGCAAGTATAGAAATTTGTGCATCCAGCAGTAAATGGATAATTCTTACCCGAGGTTTATCACAAGACAAATAACAGTCATCCAAGATTTCATTTTTTCCTCGTGTTTCTAACTCTTATAATTGTTCAACCATGATTTCTGCAATTTTGCGTCTGGATGAAACAGTCCGTTTATTTTTCGCCCCGAGAGCTGACAAGATTGGCTTTCGTGGTCTTTCTTCTAGTCTGTCGATTACGATGATAAAGCGCCGATATCGAGGCCCATAAAAAAGTCGGTGGTGCCTGATGGTGATATTCAGATTGATTTAAATCAACTCTTTTTGTCAAGTTTGACATGATTGTCTTTAGCCGGAAACGGAAGGATTCTTCTGCGCATGCTCCACTGTTGGGTTCCCTGACTATATTATACACATTGATTCGAATTCGGGGACCAGTTTAATTACGATGTGTCGTAATGGTTATAAATAGCGATGACCGGAGCTATTTTTATCAGTACGATATTATCAACAGTTAATCGTCATTAGTCATTTTTTCACTTTTTTTTTATACCGCCCCTTTGGTTATGGATTCTGCGGGAGTCAGAACATTGTTGCGCGATTACTCCCCCATCAAATTAGTGAGGTTGCGGGAGTGATTAAAAAACACGGGGGAATCCCGCAATCGCGCGGCCTGGATGCAACTCTGAAGGTTTTGATTGGATGAGCAGAAAACTGATATAACCACTAATTCCACATTTTACTTCATAAGATAATTGAAGATAATTTTAATTCATATATAAATCCAGAAGGTCTTTGACCCATGTGGAACACAAATTACATAATAACTTTTACAATATGACGGACCTATAACATACTATATATTATTGTATATACAAATTACATGTAGGTCTAATACTGACAATATCATAGACTAGTTTACATTGCAGTAAGTATCAGATGACAAAATATGTATATGTCTTTGTATGAAATTGATTACATCAAAATATGTAGAATACAGTAGAGATGTGTTTCAACATTTTCCTACTTAATCCATTCAAAAGGCTATTCATTTACATGGTGCAGTCAAGAGTTTATAATTCAATTCAGATTAAAATGTGTTACATGTAACAAAATATTAGACAATTGTATGCAAAGATGTTTTCAACATTTTCATTCTTTCACCAATCAAATAATTACGATTAACAATAGTTATTACCATATAATGTTGTCAGTAGCAGTAAACATGAAATAAGATCTAACATGTTTGATACATTCATTTGAAAATTTTGCTTGTGGTTCAAATATGAACGATGGCATGAGTAGGGGCTGTGCCCTCATCTTTCTCTCAAGGAAAAAGAGTAAAGGCAGCCTCCACATCTGCGACCGCAAGGAAAGTATACATTAGCTGTGTAAGACTAATATCAGACTCCTCCACGAAACGAAATAGGAGGGGCCATGATACCAGCCTTTGCAGCCATTTCAGTCACTGTTTTAAATGCTGTAATACGAATTTTACCGTGTAATATCAAAAATTTACGGACACGATAATAGACAAAAATATGTATATGTTTAGATTGGAAGTACATCAATTAAAATGTATCATTATTCATAGATATAGATAAAGAAACAGTATTAAATGTTTAGATGTAGAGTCAATTATTAAACAATAGTTGATTTCTGAGTTTAAAAGATTTATTTACATAATTACCTAGACGATTTAATAAATGACGATTTTCTGTTTTCATTAATTCTATGAATTTATACATGTTTGGTGAATTCCAGTAGTATTTTGGTAAAAATTGCTTTCTTAATTCCTTATAGATACTACATTCATTTACAAAATGGTATTCATCTTCTAGTGTTTTACAATGGAAACAATGACGTTCGTTTATTGGAATAC
The DNA here is from genome assembly GCA_946902895.1 of Fragum fragum. Classification (NCBI taxonomy): domain Eukaryota; kingdom Metazoa; phylum Mollusca; class Bivalvia; order Cardiida; family Cardiidae; genus Fragum; species Fragum fragum. The sequence continues at coordinate 6,182,721 of OX336379.1, read as the reverse complement.
TTGTGGGTCTATTCCATCTTCCTGTCTCGATGCATAGTCTATGTGCCGAGACACGAAGCTGAGCTAGACTCACTTTATTGTTTTCAATGCTTATGGAATCCAAATAAGGCTGGAATTTAAACTCGGCAATTTTATTATAAAATAATGCGCGACTTGAATTATCAAGACGACTTGTCCAGTTTTGTAAGAATTGGTCGTGTATTCTCTGCTTAACTAAAATTAAGAATAGTTTGGGATCACCAACAGTTTGATAATGCCATGCATCAGATAAACCCAAGGTATTAAAAAGATCTCTACACAAAGAGCACCAGTTTTTACAATTAGGATTATTTAGTAAATCTTGAAAAAGGGTATTGTATGTTATTTTCACAAGTTTTTTATCTTCTGACAGCATAATCTTTGTCCAAAATTTAATAATATTATAGAATCTGTAATTTCTGAGAGGAACCCTTCCCAATTCTCCATATATGAAATCATTCTGAAAAGATTTTTTGACGCCCAATAAATTTTTACAATATTGCAAATGGACTCTTTCTAATGAATGACTGGTGTGAAATCCCCATACTTCGCTCCCATAATTCATAATCGGCAAAACTAACTTATCAAAAAGGTCTAATTTATGTTTTATTGTAATGTTTGTAAACTTTCGCATGTATTTATTCAGTTTAAAAATTGCTTTAAGTGATTGTCCAGCAAGAGTATTCTGAGCATTTGTGAAAGATCCACTTGATGAAAATACGACCCCAAGATATACGAACTTATCCACAACTTCAATTTGATTATCCCCGTATGTGAAAACGATATCATTTGGCAATCTTCCAGCTTTTCTAAAAATAATTATTTTAGTTTTATCTGAATTTACGCTGAGCTTCCATTTATAACAATATTCATATAATAGATCTAAATTCCTTTGAAGTTCATTGCGACTATTGGCAAAAAGAACAATGTCATCTGCGTATAGGATAAGAAAAACTTTAAACATATGCATATCTATTCCATTGTCCCCATTTTTACTATATATGTCTTCGATATCATTAATGAATATCGAGAATAGAAATGGAGATAAACACTCGCCCTGTCTAACCCCTAAGGTACATCCAAAACTGTCACTTAGATTATTTAAATACTTGACACGAGACTTAACATTTTCATACATTGATTTGATGATATCAAAAATCTGCCCCCTGATACCTATCTTAATCATTTTCATCCATAGATTCTCTCGAATTACGTAGTCAAAAGCTTTGCTGAAATCGATAAATGCACAATATAACTGTTTACCATTTGTAATCATATGATTTATAATTCCATGTAAAACAAAAATATTATCAACAGTCCCCATATTTTTCCTAAAGCCTGCTTGTGATTCTATGTAAACACTATAAACCTCTGCCCAATTACATAGTCTATTATTTAACATACGAGTAAAAAGTTTACCTAATGAACTAAGTAGAGTGATCCCTCTGTAATTGTTCACATCACTTAAACTTCCCTTTTTATGCAATGGGATAACGAGTCCGTCTGACCATGATTCAGGAAAGTACCCTACTTGTAAAATTTTGTTAAAAAGAGTTAAAAGACTAGGCGCTAGTTCATTTTTTCCATTTATGAATAATTCGTTGATGTACATATCCGGACCAGCTGATTTATTAGTTTTAAGTTGACCTATTGCTTTATACAGTTCATTTTGTGTGAGGGGTAAGTTAAGTTCATCAAACATTATGTTAAATTCATGGTTTTCATATCTTTCAATAAATTCTATAACATCTTCATCGGGCATAAAGTAATCACTATTTGGATTATTAACCGCTTTAAAATAATTTTCGAAATTGTCTAAAGATATATTTGATTTCTGTATTCCGCATGTTTCCTTAAGCATTTTCCAGTAAAGTTTAGCATTAGTTTCCCTAGCTTTTAACAATTTGTGTGTTTCTTTGTCGTCATAATCATATTTAGCTTTCTTTATGCAAGTTTTAAATTCGGACCTAGCCTTGACCATGTTTTTTCTATTTTCTTCTGTTTTATTTATGTCTGTATAAGTTTAATTTTTGGTAAAATGCTCGACGCTTATTGTTGCATTCAGGTGTAAACCATATTTGTGATTTTTTATTCGATTCCTCATTATTAGTATTACTATTATTATATACTTTTTTACATTTTTTCTTAAAAAGAGGGGATACAACTCCGTCAATCAGGTTTGAGAATTTACTAACACAGTTATCGATTTCAGTTTTTGTATTACAAGTTGAAACGCTGTCAATAAAGTTATTCAATTCATCTTTAGTTTCACTCAGTGATAAAATTTCACGATACATTTGATTTTTATTTTTATCCCATACATACTTGTATTCTATATTCTGATGTTTATTTTCAGAAATCGTGTTCAAATTATTATTATCTTCTAAATTTCGCTTAAAAGTGAAAGAGAAATCAATAATACAATGATCGGATAAAATGTTTGGATCTTGTACATTAAAGTGTTTAACAAAGGGAAAAAGGTTTTGAGTTGTGATCACATAATCAACAACACTCGACCCTCTGCTGCCTACAAAAGTATAACGACCAATATTCTTATCATTTCCCACTCTCCCATTCATAATACGTAAGCCCGTCTGTTTACACAAATCTAACAACATAGTACCGTAATTATCCAATTTACCCATAGAGGAGCGTTTACAGTGTAAATCTATATAATAGTCGTCTGGCAATACATCAATTTTGGAAAAATTATCATCTGGCACGAAATCTGGTAATTCTGATGTATGGGAGTTGAAATCTCCACAAACGACTAAATTAAAATTATCTTTATTATCTGGATCCAATTCAATAATAAAATTTAGCAATCTGTCAAAAGTATGGGAATTAACAAAAGCCTGTCGACTGCTATTTTCAGGAATGACATAGCACAGACAAATATATAAATCACTCTCTAATCCTAATAGTGTATGATCTAATCGTACACAAATAATATCATCAGAACTTTTGAAAACAAGTGACTTTTCATTTACCAAATAACTTCTAATATAGACAATGATACCACCAGATGCCCGTTTGCTAGATGACTTATTTTCCAACCTGTGCAAAACAAAATAATCAAAACCATCAACATTTAAGTCGGAAAATTCGTCTGTCCAAGTTTCGGTTAACAATACAACATCATTGTTATTAAATGTCAATCAATTCTGTACTTATAAGTTTATTGGTCCTTTTTGTACATAAACCTTGAATGTTCAACAAAACACATCGTAGCGAGACCTCCTTAGTGTCACCCTAATGTTCAGAATCCACGCTGTTGGATTCGGTTGTGGGATCCTGCATTGTCGCTCCGGATAGAGTTTGTGACAAAACCGGATTGCTATTTATAGGTATGGGTAAAACCGGACTGTCGCAAGACAGTTTATTTTTAGCTTGCTGTTTATTTTTAGGTAAACTGGTATTCCTCCGATACGGTCGAGCGGATTCGGATCGCTGCACCGAGCGCGCAGTTGCACGAGCGGTTCGTGCACGACCTCGACTTGGGGATTTGGGGTGTTTATTTCTGTGTCAATTTTCTGGGTGAATGGAGTTTGTGAGTTTTCATCCGGAGGCGGCATGGAATGTCATCATATACAATGGGGTTCTTTTTTCATAACAAACAAGAATATATAGTAAGTTTGAGAAAAAGTGAGTGGTAAAGAAATCGTCAAATAGGGACTTTCTTCATGACTTCACAAATATTGCTAGCATGAGAAAGACTAAGCCCAAATTGTGACTTCTAGAGTGGTAACAAGGAAATTGTCTTCACGTCCCCATTTCCCTTGATACTAGAATACTGCAATTTTCAATAAGTTTCTACTTCTTCATAACTACACAAACATTTTCAGCATGTTCAAAAAAGATTGAGCTAAAATTTTGACCCATTACCCACTCCCACACAATGACGCTTTTAAACGGCCTTAATAGGAAGGCTATGAAACATTTTCAACTTCTTCATTATCCACACTGTTTTCTGCCCCAAAAGACAAACATTTTTAAAATTTCATCAACTTGAAATTGTGGTCTGCAACTTCTTTGAATTCATGAGTTTTCAGACCAGTCTAAAATTTTATTATGTTGTAAAGGGTTAAAGTGGTAACCGTTATCCTGAATTTTTGACAACGCACAATCTACTTCTAAAATTTTATTATGTGGTAAAGGGTTAAAGTGGTAACCGTAATCCTGAATTTTTGACAACACACAATCTAGTATCCCAAAAGCTCACCATGAACAAGTTGTGCGCAATTGAGCTGAAAAGATGCAGACGACAATTTTTAATTCATGATCTTTTTAAAGTAAATCCTTGTCTTTTAAGGTAGAAAGCATTGTGGTAAACAAAAAGCTACTTGTAAGAGGAAATATCTCATTTTACACAATAGCAATGTCTTCATTTCACATGCTTCAAAAGGGCATAAAAAAGCGTGATTGTGTGGGGATGAGTTAAACAGCTCAACTCATTGATTGCAAAACTCAAGTCAACCCCTTCACTTCAGTGGTTCCTAGCAAGGAAAAGGATGCTAAAGTTATCTGTATATCTTGATTGTCTAATGATCAATTATCAGTCATCCATGTAACTTATCTCTGCTCACAAAACACCAATGTTTAACAACCCAGAAAGAGGCAAATCTGGAAAATTCTGAGAAACTAAAGGCTATTGAGCGCCTGTATCGTTCCACAGGCCTGAATGTACTGATTAAGCAAATTTTTCATGAATTCAATTTAAACTGATATGAGGAAAATAAACCTAAGTCACTGAAATCTTAGAAAATAGTTCAGGAGAAGCATTTCAACTTTTTTATTGTTTTTACAAAAGTCAAGTTATGTATAATTCAGTCACTGGGGAAGATGAAAAGGTATTAACAAAATTTAAAATTTTTCACTGTATACCACATATGGACATAAACAACAACCATAATAGCCCAGCTTTTCAACCAACCAAAATCATATGAAGGAATCTGACAAACAGTCATCTGAGGATCATTCCTGTGAAATTTGGTTGAAACCTATCAACAGTCCATTTTCAGAATATACCATATATGGAAATAAGCCCTGCCCATTTAAGCTATATTTTTCTTGCGATCAAATTCTTTTTAATAAATTGATAAAGAGTCACTAAACAATCAATTTTGTAAAATTTGGTCAAATCCATCCAATTGGTTTCTGAGACTAAGAATTTCACAGTACGGGTCCAGCCAATGATAATCAACAACTGCATAATGTATGAGAATTAGAAGCCTATTCAACATGAACCAAACCTATCTAAACATTATAACACACTACTTTTTGACGCCTGGAAGAAATATGATCAAGTAAAACTTTGTGGGGAAAGTAGAAATTGCTTTTTAAAAGAATTTTCTTTCAGTGTTTTCTACCTTATTTGGCACTTATTGTCCAGTTTTAGCATAATTTGAAATGTTGTCTGGAACTCCTTTCAATTTGAACCAATCTAAAATTGTTTTGTCCGGTAAAAGGTTAAACACTAACCCATTACAACAGGACAAAATCGTAGACTGGTCTTAATTCAAAGGAGCTGCAGACAACAAGTTTGAATTGATGAAGTATTATAAGTCTTTGATGTTTTAAGAAGAAAACATTGTGGATAATAAAGAAAATGTTTGATGTTTTCCAGAGCTTTTCCTTTCTTCAGGGCATAGAAAAGCAGTACTGTGTGAAAATGGTTTAACCCTTTCCTGGACAAACCCAGGATTATACGTCACTGTGATTTTATACTTGAGGAAACATTGTGGAAAAAGGAGAAATTGTTTGTAACAAGCAATTTCTCCTTTTCCCACAATATTTTCCACCACATAGGAAGGTCAGATGTCAAATTGCATGCATTTTTCATTGTTGTCTGCAACCTCTTTCAAATTGGACCAGACTAAAATTTCATAAAACAGGAATGGTTTAATCAAATAACTCTGGCCAGGTTCAACTTCAAATAAGGTAATGGGGAGGGTGAGAATGAGGCACTGGTTTGTAATAGATAATGACCATCAACATGCACAACTCTGAGAACTTGATAAAACTTGTTTTATGTTGTTGAATGAAAGATGGGAACTGAATTATGAAGATTAAACAAAGATACCCAGGGCAGATATAAATCAAATGCAGACCTGTAAACTTAACTCAAAACTATCTTGATAAATTTATAACCTAACTCTAGTTAACCCATTCCCACAAAATGATGCCTTTGGATGCCCCTTAAGAAAAACAATTGGGAAAATATTGAGTAAATGAAGAAATTGCTTGTAACAAACAATTTCTTCATTTTACTCCAGAAAAAATCTAAAATTTCATAAACTTGAAATTGTCGTCTGTAACTCCTTTCAATTTGGACTAGTCTAAAATTTTGCTTTTTGGTAATGGATTAAGTTATTTCCAATCCATTCATTATGGTAGAAGTCAAACAAAGAAATACACAATCAAACACATAGAAATAAGAGTTATTCTGTATGAGCATGCACCATTTTATTGCAGGGACATAAAATGTTTCTAAACAAGTATCTGATGTCATTTTTTGTTTTGAATAGGGCTTTAACCCATTCCAAAACAACAAAATTTCCACTTGCCCAAATTGAAAGATTATGGCTTAACATCACTTAACAGTATTTCGGTCATATTGCAACTGCTGGAGCACCTACCAATCAATTCCTGGTATTTCTCACACCAGTACTACCATATCCTTTCCAAGTCTCCAGCTGCTCATCCCACTTAGGCTTACAACTATCCACATTGCTCAGAGATGAATGGCGGAAAGCATATTTGCCACCACTGGGGTTGAACCCTGGACCTCATGTGATGTCAAAATTCAAAATGCAGGCTTTTCGTTTGACCCGAGAAATTAAACAAGAAGGCCGTTGGCCCTGGGGCGCTCCCCTGAGATAAAGGCACTTTTTCTTTCAACAGTCTAATTTCATGTTAAGGTTAGGATTATGATAAAAGTGGGTCATACTTATAGATATAGACTATGTACCTGGGGATCCATAAGTCTGTATTACAAATTCAAAGGCTTTAGGGCAAATTTGAAAGAAGGAATTAACTTTTTTCTCCCTCTGGATCCATGGGTTATAATTTCAGAAAAAAGAAAGAATTCTGTGATCTGACGCTTCATGCCTATAACCCCCTTCCCTGGAATCCGCCCCTGGGGACCCAAAGACCATGATTTTAGTTATTTTGAAAGAGGTCAATATACTGATGCTTCATGCAAAATATCAAGGCTCTACGCCTTCTGGGTCTGGAGAAGATTTTTAAAGATTATTTTGAAATTCTCTTTTGTTGCCATGACAACCAGAGATTTAAACGGATTTCAATTCTTTTAGCAATTCTTTAAGGAGAACCACCTTAGGAACATTTCCACCAAATTTGGTTCAAATTGGCCTAGGGTTTTGGGAGGAGATGTCATTTAAAAATCAATTTTTATTTCGATATAAACCCCAACCCCCTGGGGACCTGAGGATCATGATTTAGCTATTTTTGAAAGAGGTCAATATACTGATGCTTCATGCAAAATATCAAGGCTCTACACCTTCTGGGTCAGAAGGAGAAGATTTTTAAAGATTATTTTAAAATTACACTTTTGTTGCCATGGCAACCAGAGTTTATTACAGATTTTAATTCTTTTAGCAATTTTTAAAGGGGACCACCTAAGGAACATTTCTGCCAAATTTGGTTCAAATTTGCCTTGTGGTTTGGCAGGAGATGTCATTTAAAAATCATTCTTTATTTCTATATAAACCCCACCCCCCTGGGGCTCTGCCACTGGGGACCTGAGGAACATGATTTTAGCTATTTTGAAAGAGGTCAATATACTGATGCTTCATGCAAAACATCAAGGCCTTACACCTTCTGGGTCAGGAGGCGAGATTTATAAAGATTATTATGAAATTTCATTTTTGTTGCTATGGCAACCAGAGTTTTTAACAGATTTCAATTCTTTTAGCTTTTTTGAAGGGGACCACTGAAGGAACATTTCTGCTAAATTTGGTTCAAATTGGCCCAGTGGTTTGGGAGGAGATGTCGTTTAAAGAAATTGTTGACGGACGAGGCATTACGCACGACGGACGGACGACTAACTTCCTGCTCAGGTGAGCTAAAAAAGCTTTGGAAAACATTGTGGAAAATGAAGAAATAGCTTGTTACAAGCAATTTCTTCATTATCCACAATGCTTTCTACAAAACAAGCAAACAAAAAATCAGGATACATTAAGATCTATTGTACTTGAGAAATATTGAAGGATCCTGACTGAATCCCTAGCCTAAGATTGCTGGGGTCCTTTCCAATTTTAAGGGATCCTTGGGACCTGTGGAAACTGTTCGTGTCTACCCCTGCCAACAAACAATAGGGTACCTCCTTGGATCGTAGATAACATTTATATAGAGTTTCAAGGTCCTGGGTTGAATGGCATGGACTGTGAGCATGGACTGTGACCTTCACTTTTGACCTACATGACAAAAGAATACAATAGGGCACTTCCTTGGATCATTGACAAAAGGTCAATTGGTTCTAGAGTTAGAGGGTGGAGAAAACAAATCTACAAACAGACAGATAGGTTGATGAACAAACAGACAGATATGGTGAAACCAATATATGCCTCTCTACTTGTTAGGTGTGAGTTTGTGTGTGTGTGGGGGGGTGTTTATAATAACAGCTTGAGATTCTGTCTAACCTGTATAGTGTTCCACAAGCTCCTGCAGAGACTTGAACATCCGTTTAGGTGTTATAAAGTGATACACCAGTCCTCCCGGAGTGTCCACTTTCTTGGAATGGATTTTGTAATGCTTGACTAAATAGCCTCGCAGTTCATCACAGTCACGCACAGACAACGTAAGGGTATCTGAAAATAGAGAAAGTTAATCATCAATACAGCTTTACCATTCTGCCAAAAGAAATGGGCATACGGATTAACCCATTCCGACTCAAAGATGCTTTCAAACGCCCCTTGGAAAAAAGCTTCAGAAAACATTGTGGAAAATAAGGAAATTGCTTGCAAGCAATTTACACATTTCTTTATTATCTTTCAGATCAAAATTTTCATATGGAGGGGTGTTTGAAAGTGTCACTGTGTACGAATGGGTTGAATATAGTCAATTTTTTGACAGATAGGGTAGAAAATATTAGTTATCAGTATTTTCATCTGTTTCCATGATGTTTTCCTAAGTTATTTTTCTACAGTAGAAAAAAAATTACTGGATTGTGTAGTAATGGGTTAACTGAATTAGATTTTACACGATTTAAGTTTTATCACAGCAAATTTCATTTATTCATATGCTTCCTGGGAATCTCTAAATGTTACCTCTAGGGTGCACACAAGGTTTTTCTCAAGTTTGACCTAGAGACCTAGTTGTTGATCCAACATGATCCATTTTCAAACTCATCCAAGATATCATGTAAACAAACATTTTGACCATATATCAAGTCAATTGAGCCAAAAATATGACCTCTAGAGTGCAAACGAGGTTTTTCTTAAGTTTGACCCAGTGACCTAGATTTTGACCCTACATCACCCGTTTTCAAACTAGTCCAAGATCTAATGCTGATAAACAATTTGACCACTTATCAAGATATATGAGCAATTGGACCTGGTTACCTAGTTTTTTACCCCACATGACCCAGCTTTGATCTTGTTTAACCCATTACCAGACAACAAATTTTCAGACTGATCCAAATTCAAAGAAGTTGCAGACAACAATTTAAAGTTTATGAATTTTAGATTTTTTCAGCTGGGTAGAAAACATGGTGTTAAATGAAACAAGAGGGCCAGTGGCCCTGGCCTTACCTGAGATAAGGCTTTTTTTTTCTTCAAAGCCTAATGCAAACTGGGTCGGGAGAAAACCTCCTTTAACATTTAACTAAAATCAACAAGCCGATTTTGGTTTCAAATGGCCAAATAGTTTTGAAAGGGTTGACTTCTTCTTTTTCTATTTAAGCCTAGTCACCCTGTGGCTCTAAAGTTTTATCAATTTTGAAAGAGGTCAATGTACTGATGCTTAATTCAAAATTCCAGTTCTTCAACTTCTGGGTCAGGAGATGTTTTTTGTTTTTTTTTCATTTTTTTTTCAATTTTACTCTTGTTGTTATAGCAACCAGAGTTTTCAACTGATTAAATTCTTTGGTTGAAATCAGCCCAGTGGATTGGGAGGAGATGTTGTTTTAAAAATCCTTCTTTATTTCTATATAAGCCCCACCCACCTGGGGCTCCACCCTGGGGGCCTGAGGTTGGTGATTTGAGCAATTCTGAAAGAGGTAAATGTACTGAAGCTTCATGCAAAATATCAAGACTCTAGGCCCTCTGGGTTAGGAGGATATAATTCATTAAGTTTTATTAAATTCCTGTTTTGTTGCCATGGCAACCAAAGTTTTAAAAGGATTTCAATTCTTTTAGTAATTCTCATATGGCATCACCCATGGAACATTCCTGCCAAATTTGGTTGAAATTCGCCAAGCGGTTCAGTAGGAGATGTCATTTTAAAAATCCTTCTTTATTTCTATATAAGCCCAATCCCCCCTGGGGCCTCGCCCCTGGGGACTTGAGGGTGATGAATTTAGCAATTCTGAAAGAGGTCATTGCACTGATGCTTCATGCCAAATATCAAGCCTCTACGCCTTCTTGGTCAAGAGGAGATAATTTTTAAAGTTTTCATTAAAATTTAAGTTTTGTTGCCATGGCAACCAGAGTTTTCAACAGATATCAATTCTTTTAGCAATTTTTAAAGGGCACCACCCAAGGAACATTCCTGCCAAATTCTGTTGAAATCTGCCCAGCGGTGTCATTTTAAGATTGTTGACACATGACGGATGACACGCGCCAGACCAAAATACCTCAGTATGATTTGTTTGTTTGAATGGGGTTTTATTCTGCTTTCAACAATCTTTCAGTTATATCGCAGCAGCTGGAGCACCTAACAATGGATTCCTGGTGTTTCTCAAACCAGTACTACCATTACATCCTTTCCTAGCCTTCAGCTGTTATCCCACATAGGTCTGCGATTATCAACCCATTGGTGAGAGACAAATGTCGGAAATGATGTGTGCCGCCGTTGGGGATTGAACACCGGACCTCTAGATTGACAGTGTGACGTGCTACCAACTGCGCTATGACGGCGGCACCTCAACATGAGCACTTCATGCTTAGGTGAGCTAAAAAAGTGCTTGTTACAAGCATTTGACACAATGTTTTCCAATTTGTTTTTCTTGTGGGGTGTCAAAAAGCATCACTGAGTGGGAATTGGTTAAGATATCATGAAGACAAACATTCTGACCAAATATAAAATCATTTGAGCCAAAGATGTTACCTCTAGAGTGCACACAAGGTTTTTCAAAGATTTGACCTAGTGACCTAGATTTTGACCACATGTGACCCAATTTTGAACTCATCCAATATCTTATGCAGACAAGCATTTGGACCAAATATCAAGACATTTGAGCCAAAAATGAGATCTCTAGACTGCACACTAGGTTTTGCTAAGATTTGATTTAGTTACTTCATTTTTTACCCTATGTGACCAATTTTCCAACTAATCCAAGACATTATGTAGACAAACATTCTTACCAAGTTTCAAATCATTTGAGCCAAATTTTGACTTCTGAAGTGCACACAATGTTTATCGAAGATATGACCTGGTGACCTAGTTTTAAACCCCATATAACCTATTTTCAGACTCGTAAGAGATATCATGTAGACAAATATTCTGCCCAAGTTTCAAGACATTTGAGCCAAAATTGTGACCTCTAGAGTGCCCACAAGGTTTTTCTGGGATTTGACCTGGTGACCTAGTTTTTACCCCACATGACTCATCTCATCTAAGTTATTATGTAGACAAACATTGACTAAGTTTCAAGACATTTGAGCCAAAAATGTGACCTCTATAATGCACACAAGGTAAAAGTGGACGACAGATGATGGACACATCCTGATCACTATAGCTCACCATGACCACTTTGTGATCAGGTGAGCTAAATCTTAAGACTTGATTGAATTAAAAGAAATTGCGGACGACAATTTTCAGTTTACAGAATTTTTAATGTATCAGTTTTTCTGAGAAGAAAACAATGTGAAATATTCAGAAATTGCTTGTAAAACGCAATTTCTTCATTTTCAGCATTTTTTTCATAACTTTTTTCTTGAAGGGCCGTAAATAGAGAAAATAATTGTCAGTCAATTTTCTAGATGCCCTAAGCAACTGTCCAGACTTTTCTTCAACCATATATGAAATTGTTAGAAATGTCAGTCATGAGTTCACATTAAGTACAATTTTACATCCCATTGCTAAACACATTACCAGACAACAAATATTCATACTGGTACAAATTCAAAGAGGCTACAGAGGACATTTTCAAGTTGATAGAATTTTGAATATCTCTGCCTTCTAGGATAGAAAACAAAGTGAATAATACAGAAATTGCTTGAAACAAATAATTTCTTCATAAAATTGTTTTCATAACCTCTTCTCCTTGAGGGTCGTAAAAAAGCAGGGTTGTATGGGAAAGGTTAAAGTTCATGAGTGCCTATAACTTGTACAACCTTTTACCATTGGTACTTGTAGTTGTAATGTCAAATTCCAGTTGTTTAGTCTCTCTACAAAACTACTGAGAATTATCTTTTATATAATGCATATCCAAAAGTGGTCACTATACCTGGAGATGCCTCTCCCTGTCTAATCAAGAAAGATCCTTTAGGATAACCTGTTGATAACAGCCACTCTTCTGAGGCATTCCGACTTACTTTACCGAAATACCATCTGTAAATAGAAGACAGTCATTACATGAGGGTGGTTAAAGTCATATCAACTAAACTTGACTCATAAACAGTTTACAAAATATTACAATAGTCAGATGAAAGTTTTATTGGTTTGATGAAACTTTAAACAGTATTTAAGTAATATCACAGCTGGATCACCTAACCACCCCCAGTGCTTCTCACACCAGTACAACCACTACATTTAATTAGGGCCACAAGTAGCTCATCCTACTTCATAGTCTCATTTGCTGATTGGTGAGAGACAAGCGACCAATGCCTCCTTTGATTTTTGTCAAATACCAAACAAATTGTTGGCCATGCTAAGTTTATGCCATGTATGGAAATTGACCCTGCCAATGATACATTGTTTGGAGGGGGGGGGGATATTTATTTTTGATTTGATCAAAGGAACAAGCAACTTCGATATTTTTTACATTGCCATTGTTTTCCCAAACTCTTTTCTTGGAGGTAGTAGAATGCAGGATTGCGTGGAAATGAGTTAACCCATTCAAACATAATCCTGCCTTTTCAAGCACGCCCCTCAAGAAATAAGCTTTGGAAAGCATTGTTTCTTCATCATCCACAATGTTAACTACTCAAAAAGAAAAAGAATTCAAAAGATTTGCAAAATTTAAATTGTCGTCTGCAACTTTTTTCAATTTGGACCAGCCTAAATTTTTTCCATATGGTAATGGGTTGAAGCTTGGCTAAAAATTGAGAACATTTAAACCCTTGTCATGCTGATCCCCGATTTGATTAATTGAATGGGGTTCAACGCCACTTTTGACAGTATTTCAGTCATATTGCGGTGGATGGAGCAACTAACAATGGATTCCTGATATTTTTCACACCAGTACTACCATTACATCCTTTCCTAGCCTCCTGCTGCTATCCAACTTAGTTTTACGATTATCCACCCATTGGTGAGAGACAAATGTAGGAAAGAATGTGTGCCGTTGGGTGGATTGAACCCATGACATTCCATGGCTGATCCAGGAATATTCCTGCTTAGACAATGGCTTTGGCAGGTGTTTAGACTAAGATCAGCCTGTATGTGCAGTCTGATCTTAGCCTACACTACCTGCTCAATGTTGTTGTTTTGAGAGAAATCTTTGAACGCTAGATTGATCTAATTATTTGAAGGTTTTCAAATATTGTGACAAGAAATTTTTTTTTAGCAGGACAAGTGTTAATGACTAAAGAATCATTTAAGAGACGAAGAGAATATTTTTTGTTTTTATGGAGGTATGAACCAAAAAACTAATCTTACTACATGAATAGGTAAAGTGCGATTAGGTTTTTATGTTCATACCTCCATGAAAACAAAAAATATTCTCTTCATTTCTTGTATTCTTGCCTCTGACAAAAAAATGTAAAAACTTAACTAATTTTGATACTTTTTAGTATGAAACTATTTGTGTGGAAGAATACAAAATGGCCGTGTGCTCAAATTTTTGTTAAAAGAGGTATGATTACTTTTTTTCAATTAATCAGAACACCCATTTTTCATATATGAAACCAAATATTAAACTTTTTGATTATGAGCTATCAATGATATTTAGTAACTTACTCATAGTCTTTTAACTTTTGTTCTAATGGTGTGGGTGGGGCGAGTGTTCTAGGGGGAGATAACTGATGTAAATTTGGATCCTGCCAAACATCATCTTCCTCTAATGTATCAGACAAACTAAGCAACACAAAATTGTCCTGAAAATGTTCAATCCCTCCATCAGGAATCTGAATATCTTTACGACACATGGGACATGGAAAATGTCCCGGCTTTTGTCCTGGATGTCGTCTCACATAGTCCCGTAAACAATGCTCACAGAAACTGTGTAAACACGGCAAAGCCTTTGGTCGTAGATATGGTTCCAGACAAATTTTACAAGAAAGGAATTCTTCCTGTAGCTTTTCCTTCAGGCTGGACCGGTGGGCCTTGGCCATCGTTAGCCATTCTGAAAGTAGACAAAAACATAAGGGTAGTAATAAGGTCAAAACTAGGTGTTTGAGGGCCTAGGCGTTTCACACCACTGACCAGAATTTGCTCATCAGAAAAGTAATTCAGATTTCTTAAACATAGAAGACAACTCATTTAATTTACTTTAACCCATTCCTACACCTCAAAATTTTATATATGTCAAAATTGAAAGAAGTTGCAGACTACAATTTTAAGTTTGTGGAAATTGAGAAATATTTGCCTTCTAGCAAGCAGTTTTTTCTTTGTACATATTTTTTCTAAAGCTTTTTTCTTGAGGGGTGCAAAGAAGTGGGATTGTGGGGGAGTTGATTAATGGGAAACTTAAAGTGTTTTTATTTAAGTTAAGGGTTGGTTAAGCCTTGAGCTGCTGAATAATATAACCATAGGCATGAAGCATAGGCAACAATCAGACTTCATGGATATACAGGCTGATCTGTATCTATGTTGCCTGCCAATGCAGAAATATCTAGTGGATCAGCAGTTAAAACTAGCAGGAAATTTAAGATGAGAATTTGTAAGGATGTTAGTTAATCTTGGACCCCTACCAAAATTACTATAGTGTTTTTTTTATGTGGGACAGTGAATGTAATTTTTTTTAAACTTCAACCAATTAATTCAAACCCCTTCCCATGCAATCCCACTTTTTATGCCCTCAGGAAAAAAGCTTTGGAAAACATTGTGGAAAATAATGAAATTGCCTATAAATCATCATTTCAGACAATGTTGTTTTTTCCAGAAAGACAAACAATTTTTCTACCCCAAAAGACCAATATTTTTCAAAATTTCATAAACTTGACATTCTTGTCTGAAACTTCTTTCAGTATGGAATTTTCTGTCTAGTAATTATCAAATACTATCATTATGGCCCCTTGATTTCTGATAGAAAACAGAAATGCCATTAAATGAGTTTGATTTCCTGATTCCTTATCTAAAAAGATTATACATTCTTATTTTTTCTCTCTTTTTTTTTTTAATTACTTAAATTCCTTTTATCCTTTTGTGTAACTAGAGGCGCTTGAGCGCCTGTATCACTCAACAGGCATGAATGTACTGATTAAGCAAATTTTTTCATTAATTTAAAATAAACTGGATAAAATGAAAATATATATATCATTGAAATCTTTGAAATAGTTCTAGAGAACCATTTCAAACTTTTCATTGCTTTTACAAAAGTCAAGTCAAGTTATTTACAATTCATTATGTAAAATTTTTCCTGTATACCATATATGTACATAACCCACCACCATAATAGCCATGTTTTTCAACCAATCAAAATTATATGAAGGAATCTGATAAACAGTCATCTGATTATCATTCCCATGAAGTTTGGTTGAAATCCATCAGCAGATTTCTGAGAAATTTACAAAGTTTTCAGTATATACCACATATGGAAATAAGCCCTGCCCATCAATGCCATATTTTTTATCTGATCAAAATTTTTTTTCATAATCTGATAATAGGTCACTCAAGGTCTGATCTGGTCAAATTTGGTTGAAATCCATCCACTGGTTTCAAAGAATTTACCATATATCGAAATTAGTAGTGCTGATTAAAGCCATGTTTTTCATCCGATCAAAATTCTTTGAAGGAATCTGTTAAAAGTTCACCCAAGGATCATTTCTGGGAAATTTGTTTGAAATCAATCCACTAGGTTCTAAGAAGAAGATTTTCAAATCTTTTACCATATATGGAAATAAGCCCCGCCCTTTAAAGCCATGTTTTTCTTCAAATAAAAATTTCTATGAAAGAATCTGATAAAGGTTTGCCATAGGATCATTTCTGTGAAATTTGGTTGAAATCAATCTTCCAGTTTTTGAGAAGATTTTCAAAGCTTTCACCATATACCGTATTTATTCGAACAATCGCCGGGGCGATTATTAGAATGGTTACCATCGGCAAAGATGGGGGTGGGCGATTATTAGAGTTTTTTTGAACGGAGGTAGGCGATTAGAGAGGTGTGTGGTATGAAAGATGACCGTACGAAAATCATAATGACATTTTAATTAGGATGTATTTACGACTTTTTAAAAGCAAACGGTCGATTTAATTCTGCATTTGCATCTGAAATTAAACAGCCAAAAGTTTGAAAATCCCGCAACACTGCATCATAGTCACAATGAATTTTAAAATGTCTAATAATTTGACCCTCGCAACATTGCGTATCATCGTTATTTCTGTATGTGTAGGACAACAAAGATGTACCTGTTTAAAGTAAAATCCATTTTTGAAAGACCTGGAAAAAATCGACGTTAAGCTAGTTTCGATATCGTTAGACTTGTTCCCTTGTCGTCTTAGAGCCAGTTTTGTTTAAGGCATTTAATCATAACCGAAACAAAAATCAAGGCTGAGTCCATTACGACGAATTAGTTATAGTAGGGTTGTGTAATAATCTTAACACATGAATAAGCGTGCCAGGTGTTCAACTAGACAATGTAGAGACGCGTCGGTCACCAAGGAGATATGGCTGCGCGGGAACTTTCCCGACTCTTTTCACTTCCTTCATTATTGAAAATAGCAATCTCATTTCAATTGAAGAAAATTATGATAAGAAGTGTTTTGTTATGGATATTTAAATCATATACTTATTCTCTAGCGTTTCACTGAATATATCCGGATATTTAAACGTATAAGCGTTGAAAAATTCGATATACATCCTGTCCACAGCCCTAAACAGGGAGCATCCACGGTAAAGGTCTTTCTTTGCTATTTCAAACTTTCGTGTCTTTTTTTACCCGTATCTCCTTATCCTTACTGATTGGATTAAATGATTTCTTGGCTCATTACTGAGGTAAGAATTGTCAAGACCAGAAATAAGTTAATGCTTGCGACTGAATCCATTGTTGTTGGTAGTTCTCGGTAGTTTTTACCTGAAAACGTAGAATCTTTGGTTTCAGCCATTTAATTGGATAATAAGCAAACTTTTTTCAACATTGATATGTTTATTTCAATTTAAAATAACATTCCATCTAAGAATTTCACGCCCGCAGACACCGAGACAATTGGTGCCTCATAACTAAGTTTAAAATCACTCCTATGTCCAGATGATACGGAAATAGATTGTTTTGGGGTTTTTTTAGATCAAGTAACAAACTCCATTTTTTCTTTCTGTTCACAGCCAGTCTTTAACTGACCTTGGCAAGTTGAAACAACTAAGTAAGATGACGTATCAAAATTAAAGTCTAGGCAGTTCAAGTTGAATAATGGATAATTATGCAGTCGCGGCGTCGATCTCTTTACTTTTTATAGGAATACATTACTTACCTCATAGATTCAAATGAAAAATTATTTCATTTCATTCAAATACGCCAATTAATCATCACTAGATATTCGATCGTAGAATGGGGGTGGGCGTTTATTAGAATCACCTATTGTTACTGAAAATTGGCGAAAAAAGGCCGCATTTTATGCAGTATTTAAGGGGATGGGCGTTTATTAGAATATGGGCGATTATTAGAATAAATACGGTATATGGAAACTAGCCCCACTCACTAAAGCCATGATTTTCATCATTCAGAATTCTTTGAAGGAATCTGATAAAGGGTCACCCAAGGATCATTTCTGTGAAATTTGGTAGAAATCCATCCACCAGTCTCTGAAAAGAAGATTTTCAATACTTTCTGAGAAAAGGATTTTCAGAGTAAAAGTTTACGGACAGACGACAAGACAGACACACCCACGCATAAGGGACACAACACCATGACAATAGCTCTCTCTCTCTGGCTTTCAGCCAGTGGAGCTAAAAACCATGGAATTTACATTGCTGTGATTTCATACTTGAGAAAACATTGTGGAAAATGAAGTAATTGCTTGTAACAAGCTATTTCTTCTTATTCCACAATGTTTTCTACCCTACTGAATGATTCTTTTTCAAATAAGATCAACGTAAAATTGTTGTCTGCATAAGCCTTTGGATTTGAACAGTTCTAAGATTTTGCATAACAGTAAAGTGTTCAAGTTGCTAGTTGTTTCTCTTGTTTAACCCATTCCCACATGTCAAAATTTTGGACTGGTCCAAATTGAAAGAAGCTGCAGATGGAAATTTAAAGTTTATGAAATTCTAGATTTTTTCAAGTTTCTGGGGAGAAAACATTGTGGAAAATGAGGAAATTGCTTGTTATTCATTTTTCACAATGCTTTCCAAAATGCTTTTCTAGAGGGGTGTCAAAAAGCAACATTGCTTGGGATTGGGTTAAAATGTTCCTTCTGATTTATTAGAATCCCCTGTTTAGAGTACATAGTAAAAGAAAAGTTGTGTGTTCCCTAAAAAGTACCTTTTCTAGTAGCATATATTGTATCCTTTGATATGGGTTGACCCACACTAGCCTCATTAAAGGGAAATAGAGGAAGAGGCAAAGCTGGACCCAAACCTTCACCCCTCAATCCATTACTACATTTTGACAAACCAGCTCCAGACACCCGACACAAACAATGTCCAGCACTACTGTCTCGCAAACACGGATTACCTATCCTAACAAATCCAAAATCTTTTTTGTCCATGTCGCCGAGGCGTAGACCAGACATGGAATCCATAGACTTAGATACGGGTAGAACAACTGATCCTGATCTAGGCAAATCTGCATTACTGTGTTTATCCACAGTTTTACCTAGTTGTCTGTTACGACACCATTTCATTGTCAAACTTCTACCTACAGATATCTTGGATACCTTTTTTCTTTCTTTTTTCTTAACACTATCTTCCATTTTCACACACTTATAATCTGTCTTTTCTTTGTAATTTTACATGTTCACATGTGCACTGAATTCTTTGGTCTTAAATATCTATAACATAAAAAAATTCTTCTGCCCTTAACCCTTTCCCGTTTTTTTAAAATCGTAGACTGGTCCAAATTCACAGAGGTTGTAAATAATAATAAATATTTTGTTTAATTCTCATATTATTCGCAGACATGGTTTAATGGTTGCAACATTATCATATTTGATGAAATTCTTAAAGAAACTTATGTATATATTACACATGCATAATTACGTGTATTTTTTTTCCCCAAATCATCAGCAAATTATCACAGGGTCTAAAATGAATACATCTATCAATAAATCATATCTAAAAACTTATTTCTTTTCCTCAATAACAGTGGACAGTAGTTGATTTCTTTGAAATGATAAAACTAGAGGCCCTAGAGCACCTGTATTACTCCACAGACCTGAATTTACTGATTTTTAGAATGATGTTTTTTAGTATTAAATTTAATTTGAATCACCCTTGCCATACCAAGCATCACTTAAATCAATGAAATAGTTTCAAAGCAGAATTCCAAACTTTTCATAATTTCACAAAGGTCAAGTTAAGTCATGTAAAATTCATTTACTAATACAGATACCAGCATACAAGTTTGCAAAGTTTTACTGCATCTTTAACTTTGAAGGGAGACAATCCTACAAGAATTTTACACCTGTTCCAGCAGTATTCAAAAAATCTCTTGATTTATTCCACTCAAAAAGGAATATCATAGAACTGAAAAGTACTGTAAGCTAGCAAAGCATTGTTTTGTTAAGTAATCTTCTTTGCCAAATGTTATCATGATAGATAAACAAGGTTAAAGTAGCCCAGGAGTTAACCCATTAAAACCTGGCAAAATCTTAGACTGATTCAAATTGAAAGAAGTTGCAGACAACAATTTCAAGTTAGTTGAATTTAGAAAGTCTTTCCCTTATTGGGTAGAAAACATTGTGGACAATGAAGAAATTACTAGTTACAAGCAATTTCTTTGTTGTCGGCAATTTTTTTCCAAACCTTTTTTCTTGAGATGCTTAAAAAGTGGAATTGAGTTGAATGGGCTAATTAGCATGTTTTTCAAAGAGTTCTCTACAATTTGAATAGAGTTTGCAATAATCCTGAAATACATAAGAACTACTTTTTAAGGTGCAGACATTCACTGGATTTAATACTTAATCCTCTAATGGCAGTTTGCATTTGGTTCAACTTTGAGAAGACCTCAAATTTTGTCTGTTAACTTAAGGTACCAAAGCTTTTGCTTAATAATGCCCGTCCATAAAAGCCATGTTTTTCAACCCATCAATTTTTTTTTTAAATGCATCTGACAAAGGGTCATCCAAGTATCATTTCTGTGAAATTGGGTAATAGTCCAGCAAGTTCTTTCTTGGAAGAAGATTCTATATACCACATACTGTCTTTCATCCAATCAAAATTTTCTTTGAAGGATTCTGATTAAAGATCACCCAAGAATAATTCTTTTAAGTATTTGGTTTAATTCCGGCCAGCTGTTTCTGAGAAGGTTTTAAAGAAAAAGTTTACAAAGGGTTTATGAAGGACAGACATGATGCTATGGCAATAACCTCGCTCGCCCTTGGCCAGTGCAGTTAAAAAAACATTGTTTTCTGTTTGTTCTAAATATTTTCCATAATTGCCAGCTTTGCTGATATCATTGCTAGAGAAAGTTACATTAAATTTCATTGACAAAAGTATGTTTTTCATATCCATAACTTCTACTAGAAAGAAGAGACATCATTAACCCATTTCCACTCAATAAAACTTTAGACCAGTCCAAATTCAAAGAAGTTGCAGACAACAATTTTAAGTTGATGAAATCTTTAAAATCTTTGTCCTATAGGGTAGAAAACAGTGTGTATTATGAAGAAATTGCTTGTGACAAGCAATTTCTTCATTCTCCACAATGTTTTCCAAAGCTTTCATATTGAGGGGCGTTCAAAAGCGTCATTGTGTGGGAATGGGTTAACAGTGGCAATTTGATTTTCAATTACTTGTTTTCCACGTAATTATTTTTAGAATTACTTCTTAAGCTGAAGCAATTAACACAGGCACTTCCCTTCAATAAATTATTTAACACATTAAACAGATCAGAAAAACAATCTTGAATTCTTCTCTTTTTATTTGCTATAAAACAGATAATGACAATAAGTTACTTTCTCATTTTGAGTCGAATAATGAACAAGAGTGCTAGTCATAATATACGCTGCCATTTTGCATTAAACCCCTCCTTTTTTATGATGCTCCACAAAATCGTCCATAAATGTAGGACAAGATATGTTCACAAGATATGGATGGATGGACATCCGTATGAATGTAGAGGATCATATCAATATATCTCCACCTTCAGCATAGTATAAGAATAAATCACTTGTCAATAGGCAATTCCCAAACTTTAACAAAGTCATTCTTAGAAATGAAAACAAAGGTTAACAACACTATCTTTCACTAGTCTGCATATTATTAGATCCAAGCCAAGGAAATGTGATTATTTGTTACAGTATAGCATATATTGAAATACTATTTAGATTTACTATGACTTCTTGGCTGTCTAAGGTATATTTTTTCAACCATTATAAAGACAAAATCCAAAGCAAGAAGTGTTGTTAACAAAAACTCTCCAGCATATTGATTGCAGAAGATCCTGGTATCTCCAAATTAGCTTCCACTCCTTTAAAACATTCTCACAAAAGGCCTCCTCAGCAGGGATATAGAGAAAAACACATCCATACAACTGCCAACAAAAATTGAATTTCCTGTAATACAGCCCAGAGAGGGATTATAGTACAGGAAAAACAGTCCTTCCTATTCCAAATTACCCTTTCCCAAATCGAAAAATACTATCTAGTAAAAACCAAGAAAATAGTAATGATAACAAGAAAGGAACCGCAATATTTTAACCCATTATCAGACAACAAAATTTAAGACAGGTCCAATTTCAAACAAGTTGCCAACAACTATTTATGGAAGTTGAAATTCAAATTTTGTATGTCTTTTCCGATCAATTATATTGTAGACAAGAGCCATGTTGGACATTGCCATCCCCCGCCATAAAAGCTTGATAGTAAACTGAAGCCAGTTAGATTTAGGCTTCTTGTGCACTGCATTTCTTCTCAATGAGTTCGATAATAGCTATTATACTTTCAGAGATATGCTCAGGAGAAAATCTAAATTTTTAAAACAACAAAGGGCAATAACTCCAAAATTATGCAAGCAAGAGTTGAGGTTCTTGTGCACTGCACTTCTCCTCAACGAGATCTATCCACCTATGAAGTTTCAAGTTAATAGCTATTATACTTTTAGAGATATGCCCCGGACAAAATCTTAGTCTTTAACACAACAAAGGGCAATAACTCCAAAATTATGCAAGCAAAAGTTGTGGTTCTTGTGCACTGAACTTCTCAATGAGATCTATCGACCTATGAAGTTTCAAGTTGATAGCAATTAAATATCAGAGATATGCTCCAGACAAGTTTAGAGACGGAATGACCAAATGATGGAATGACGTAAGGATGGAAGGACGGAATGATGGACAGAGACCATTACTATATCCTCTTTGCCAAAATGGCGGGGATAATAATGAAGAATTCATTATCAACAATGTTTTCTTAAGCTTTCTTTCTAGGGGTGTCAAAAAGCATTTGTGAGAATGACTTAAGCAAACTTAACTCTTTTCTACACAGAGGTTAAGCTTTAGTGAAATACCTGAGTGCTGCGGTAAAAATGATGCAAATTTTCAGCCTGGTGCAAAATTAAAAGAATGAAGTTACATGTTATATTTTGAAAAGTATGTAAATTGTTAATCCATTCCTAGACAACAAAATTACACACTGATCAAGATTAAAACAACTTGGAGACAATAATTTTCAATTGAATTTTTGAATCTTTAGTCCTTTTGGTTAGCCAAAAAACAAGAAATGTCATGCTACGAGCAATTTCTTCATTTTCCTCAATGCTTTTAAAAGCTTTTTTCTTAAATGGCATCAAAAATCAGATTGCATAGGAATGGGTTGAATAGGCTAGAAAACATTGTCCAAATAAGGATTAAGTTGAGTCTGAGTAGGGATGGTAATGGGTTGAGAATGAATGAATGAATGGGGTTTAACGCCGCTTTTAACAGTATTTCAGTCATATCGCGGCAGCTGGAGCACCTACCAATGGATTCCTGGTATTTCTCACACCAGTACTACCACTACATCCTTTCCTAGCCTCCAGCTGCTATCCCACTTAGGTTTACGATTATCAACCCATTGGTGAGAGACAATTGTCGGAAAGAATATTTGCCGCCGCCGGGGATCGATCCCATGACGTAATGGGTTGAGCTTCAATTTTACAATGTATAAGTGAAGTGGCCTTAAGACACTAACTTGATCTTTATTCTAAACAATTCCATTAATTTTTTTTGAGTGAGGTTTAAAATGGGGCTTAACCCTTTCCAAAACAACAATATTTTGGACAGGTCCAAATCAAAAGAAGCTGCAGACAACAATTTTAAATTGATGGAATTTTATTTATTTATTTTTTTTCATCTTTTGGGATAGAAAACATTGTGGATAATGAAGACATTGCTTGATACAAGCAATTTCTTCATTTTCTACAATGTTTTCCAAATCCTTATTCTCGACAGGCGTAAAAAGATGGGATTGTGTAGGAATAGGTTAAAATACCATTTATGGATAAAACAGCTATAAAGGGTCCAGAAGCAACACAAAAAGGTTCCAATGCTGTTTAGCTTGCAACTTTCAGCTAGATTTTAACACAAAGGCAATGCTGTCAATTGACAAACCAAAACATTGGAATGAAATAGCTCTAAATGTCACCTGACACAGCAATTATACAAATAAATACTCAAAAATATCTACTTTTCCTGAAATACATGGCACATACAATACTGGTGCAAAGATAATTGGGAAGAGACTTAGTCTCTCTAATGGTATCAATATTGTACAGATCAATAGCTGCATCTTGCCCTTTACTCACTATATATGAACCATAGTACAGGACTAGTTATTTTGTGAGTTTTTATTGTACAGTGAGTCATGCAATTAACCCATTACCAATTGACAAAATTTTAGACAAGTCCAAACTCAAACTGGGCAAAGTCTTTCTAAAGCCTAAAAAATGTATCAATACTGCTAAGATCTAAAATGTCTCAAATTAAGACAAATTGCGGACAAAAATTTTAAGTTGAAGGAATTTTAACAACATTTGTCTTTTTTGGTAGAAAACAATGTGGATAATGAAGAAATTATTTGAAACACTCAAAATCTTTATTTTCCCCAGTCTTTTCCAAAACTCTATTTCCCGAGGGCCGTAAAAACCATGGGAATGTGTGGGAATGAATAAAAGGCTCTACAGCTCTCCTAGGGACAAAATTTTTCATTGAAAGGAATCCTGAAATCTTCGTTGAAATTGTTTACAGACCCCACTTTAGATTATTTCAGAATAGGCCACAAACCCACTTAGAAAAGCTATATCGAACAGAAAACGAAAATAAGTTTCAAAATTAATTTACCTGTGTTTAACCCTTTCCTGTACAATCATTGATTTTTACATCCCTGTGAAATTATACTTGATAAAACATCCTGGAACTAGAGCTGTCACCCTCAAGGGCTGACGAGAATACCCCCCACACCGCTAAAAAGGCTTTTCTATGAAGGAGTGGAATTTGAAGCTGTTTAATCACATGCATGTCATGGTGGATGAACATTGCCAACCCTCCACCTCTTTCTGATTTTGTGTTTGTTGCTAGAGTTGACTGATTAGGAAAGGTTGGTCAATATGAGCCTATGTTAAAGAAAACTGTGTGAGGAGATGATGACACAAAATTATATCCACGAAAAGTCAATATGAGCCTATGTTAAATTTTTTACCCCCGGGGGCCGGGGTCAAATTTGACCTCAGGAAATAAACCGTTCGATATTTTGTAAAGGTCAACAAGATGATGTTACTTACCAAATTTGGTAACTCCCCTTATGGTTACTGAGTTTTGCAATTTTAAATTTTGACTACTCCCCCCCCCCCATTAAAAAGTTCAAAATGGCATAACTCTGAAACTAACGACTGGATCAAGATGAAAATTGCAGGTGCACAACTTCATATGATAGGAAACAACCTGATAAAATTTCAGCAAAATTGGTCACAAAATGTGGGAGGAGAAGAGGACACAAAATTATGTCCACGGACGGACGGACGGACAGACGGACGGTCAGACGGACGGACGGACAGACAACCTGATTCCAGTATACCCCCCCATAACTTCGTTGTGGGGGGTATAAAAAGAAAATTGCTTGTAACACACAATTTCCTCTTTTTCCACAATATTTTCTACCATAAAGACTGGTTACTTTTTGGATTGTGCTTACTTTACAATGCTGTCTGCTCCCTTCTTGAATTTGGACTAGTCTAAAATTTTGAAAAGCAGTAAAGGGTTACTGAAAAATATTTACATATGTACGCAGTTTTACAGTTTCAGAAAAGGAAAGCATTGGCAAGAGTCTGAAACTGGTTCATTTATTGTGAAAACAAATTCAAAGGTTGTTAAAAAAAATAAATATGAAAGTGGGCAATAAAACATCAGAATAGTTGGTAGTTTCCTGCAAATTTATATTGGCATTTAAGGAGAGGAAAATCATTATTTATAATGAAGAGGTGGTATTTACTGACATTTGACATTCACAGCATTTGATTGCATGGTTGAGTTTAAAATGTCATTCAGTAAATTGGTATAGAACATTGAAGACACTTTATTCAGCTCAGTGAACAACTTCTTTGGTGACTCAGAGGTTATAACAGAGGCTAATGGTTCAAGCCTCACCAGAGCAGGGATCGACACTAACTTTGCTTCAGTGGGATCCCACTGGAATCCCTCCCTATTACTTCAGGTTTTCCTCCAGATAATCAGGGACCCCTCCTTGTTAACATACATTAACTCATTCACACTCAATCCTGCCCTTCTAAGCCCAACTTGAAAAAAAGCTTCAGGAAAACACTGTGGAAAATGAAGAAATTGCTTGTTACAAGCAATCTCTTCATTATCCACAATGTTTTCTCTAAAACAAGCAAACAAAAGATCAGGAGCATTGGTTGATACATTAAGATCTATTGTACTGGAGAAATATTGAAGGATCCTGACGGGATCCCTAGCCTGAGATTGCTGAGGTCCCTTCCAATTTACAGGGATCCTTGGGATCCCGGGACACTGTTAGTGTCGACCTCTCCAGTGAGTACCTGTATAAGTCCTTTTTAGCTCGCCATTGGACGAATGTCTTGGAAGAGCTATTGTTGTACACTTTATGTCGGCGTCCCACTTGGTCAAAGTTTTTATATCTCTATTATAACTAGTGCTAGAGGGCTCATATTTCACAAATGCACTGATCAGGAGATAGGATTTCATTTGAGCCAATGGCCTTGACCCTGTGAATTTGACCTATGACCCATTTAAAAGCTTTAACAAAAACTTTAACTTTTTATTTTTAGATTATTTTCATTCAAGGGTGCTCGCATTTCACTCATTCATTTTTCATAAGATAGGCTTTCATTTCAGACAATGACCTTCATCATGTGACCTAAACCCTTTACCCTAAATAAAAACTTTAACCCTAAAATTCAATTTTGAATATTTTGGCCATTTTTATCTTAGGGTGCTCATATTTCTCGCATACATTCATAAGTGGATAACCTTGACTCTATGAACATTTTGTAAGCTATGTTGTCCAAAGAAAACTTTTGTTATTTTATAGCATACCAACTAAAAAATGGGTAGGAGCTTGGTTTGTTTATGTGAAATAAATATCATGATCTAGAATTGATCTTTTAGAGTGACAGAGTTTATTTTCTTTTTTTTTTAACAATTTCCTATTATCATATTCTTCATTTTATACATTTTCTACAAAGAATGTTGAAAAGATTCTTAAATTTCATAACTTTAAAATTGTTGTCTGCAACTTCTTTCAATTTAGACCAGTCTAACATTTTGATGTCTGGTAATTGGTTCAAGCAAGACATTAGTACTGACATCAAGGGGACAACTGTGCCAAGAATTTATGAAATCCATCCATAAATGTAGAATATACGTTCAGGATATAGTCATTTTATTAATTGACCTTCAGCAGTGACCTTGACCTTGGGAGTATCCAACAGAACTTTACAAATGACACTAGTACTCTTCAAGGAGAACAACAGTGCCGAGTTGTTTTGAAAACTATCCATAAATGTAGAATATGCTTTGGACAAGGTCAATTTTGTCACATAACCTTCTGTCATGACCTTTTCATGGGAGAATCCAACAGATTGATTGAATGAATGGGGTTTAACGCCACTTCTAACAGTATTTCAGTCATATCACGGAAGCTGGAATACCTCACAATGGATTCCTGGTATTTCTCACATTCTCACGACAGTACCACCACTACATCCTTTCCTAGCCTCCAGCTGCTCTCCCACTTAGACTTACGATTATCCACCAATTGGTGAGAGATAAATGCCGGAAAGGATATTTGCCACCGAAGGGGATCCAACAGAATTTGGCACTAGTACTCATCAAGGGGAACAACTGTGTTATTCTTACATCCATTCATAAATTTAGAAGATAATATATGCTCTGGACAAGAATTGGATACACACACTAACCCAACCCACCCATAAATGCACACACTCTCACACAGACAGAGGTACTGGTAAGTCTATAATGCCGCTCAACATTACACTGCAGAGTCATAAATACAATTTCATTTTGGACTGATGCTACTTGATAATTGTGATACTTGTGATAAAATGATGCATATGATACAATGGTAAAATTGTCAAGTCTGTTTGAAATAACAATTTTCAAAGTGGTTTAATATTATCTGAACTATTTCTGGAAACTGTTTTCCTGGAATTTATTAATTTGATACAACAAAAATTGAAGATTGAAAAGTAACAGTATCTAACAGCAGGTGGGTTGAGGAAGGATGGGCCTGAATTACTGTTTTTAATTATGATCTATACAAGATAATGGGTCTGGTACTCTCTATCAGTTGAATACTTCAAACAAACTGAAGCCCTGTTATGATTGATAACTGCTGTCTTTTATCTTACTCTTCCTTCTCTGATATAGGACCAGTTGTGGAAAAACGGGCCATCTGGGAGCTATAAAAGCAGTCAATCCTGATAAGACTTCATGCACGAGTTCAGCAGAAACTTGCTTTCCCCAACCTATTTGGTACCGTATTTACAGATTTACAAATAAACAACCCAAATGAATTCCGAAAAATTCTAAAGGGAGGTGAGTGTTCCAGGATTCTGGTTCCCCCTCTTGATCTGTATGTAGAATAAACATTGATATTTCTGAACTTAAAATAGATTGATTAGAATTTTACTCATTTATCTTACAATATTATGTCTTTTGACTTTTGCACCGATGCTTATCTGTGAATAAAGCATGTAACCAGTCCCTGAATATGGAACTTTGTTAACCCTTCCCTGTTTTACAAAATTCTAGACCAGTCCAAATTCAAAGGTTTTGCCAAGAAAATTTACTTTGGAATTAATTCCAAAAATAACCATTCAGTAGGGTAAAAAATATTGTGTAAAAAGAAGAAATTGCTTGTTGCAATCGATTTCTTCTTTTTTCTACAATATTTTCTCATTTATAAATTCGCAGGGGCATAAAACCAGGAATTGAACTGGAAAGGGTTAATCAAGAAATAATAATTGTGTAACAGAAACTTTTTCCTTTCATAAATATATCCTTTTTAATCACTGCACTTTTCAATGTTATTTCTTTTGATCACAATTTGGTGAAAAAAGTTTGATACAGAATGAAGATTATTTTATTACTTTA
Organism: Fragum fragum; assembly: GCA_946902895.1. NCBI lineage: Eukaryota > Metazoa > Mollusca > Bivalvia > Cardiida > Cardiidae > Fragum > Fragum fragum. The sequence continues at coordinate 6,153,418 of OX336379.1, read as the reverse complement.
TACACAGAAATATTTTAATTATAAATCCATCCACAGTAGATCCACACTGTATCATACTAACTTTTATTTCATTCATAAAAATTCCAGTTACAAAACTCTCCTTCCGATTTCTGAGAACAATTTCGAACAGTTTTGGCAATCTTACAACAATCTAAATCAATCCAATAATGAAGGCAAAGCAGGAAGAATGTACTCATCTAAATACTACCTGGGATACCCCTTCCTGTGCCAAACAACCCAGCTTTCATTCAAGTACTGAAACAGTTGATCATATGCCAACAGCATGTCCTTCAAATGATTTAAACCATTACAAGACAACATTTTTGACTGGTCCAAATCAAAAGAAGGCAGATGTTAATTTCAAGTAGAATCAATTGTGAATGTATAACACTTTTGATAGAAAAAACGTTGAAAATGAAGAAATCGCTTGTAACTAGCAAGTTCTTCATTAAATTTCAACTTGTCGGAAGTCTTTATCTTGGGAGTCAAAAAGCAGGGATTATTTTGGAACAGGTTGAACCTAATTATTTTACATCAGTTGGGAATTTTAACTCTTAACCACTCAACAAAATTTTACACTTGTCGTCTAATTTCAATGATTTGGAAGACTACAATTTAAAGTTGTTGAATTTGTGAAAAATCTTTGTCTTCCTGGGTAGAAAACATTGCAAGCAATGAAGAAATGTCTTGTAACAAACAGTTTCTTCATTTACCACTATGTTTTCCAAACTTTTCTCTGGAAGGGAAAAAAAGCAGAAATGAGTTGAACAAAATTCTTATTATTTTGGATATTCCCTAAATTACCCTTCTTCAGAGTACTTGTGCTCGTCAGGACTGAATGTAGTTTTCCCACTTCCCTGATGGTCTTGTTTCCCATGTTGAATCTCACATAATTATACATTGTTTGTGCCAGAAAAAGTTCAACCCCTTTGAAAAGATAGGGCTCGTTTTTGGGATGGTGTGATCAATTGAATTCAAAAACAGAAAAGCAGTTTCCTGTTATCTATTTAAGTTACAAGGGAGAAATTGGATGCTGTTCAATCTCTGTTTTTGAAGTAGTTATCAACTTGATATATAGGCCACAGCAATAGAGCACTTGGTAGCGCATTGGACTCCTAATCATGGAGTCCCGGGTTCGGTCCCAGTCTCTGCAAATATCCTTTCCGATATTTGTCTCCCACCAATGGGTGGATAATCGTAAACTTAAGGGAAAAGAGCAGTTTGAGACTGAAAAAGGATGTGCCAGTAGTACTGGTGTGAGAAATACCAGGAATTCAAGGTTAGGTGCTCCAGCCACCATGATATGACTGAAATACTGTTAGAAGTGGCTATTAACACACATGAAAATTGTAGAATGGTCCAATTGAAAAAAGTTGCAGACAACAATATAAAGTTATGAAATCTTAGGTTTTTCAACTTTTTGGATAGAAAACATTGTGGAAAATGAAAGAAAATGCATGAAATAAGAAATTTCTTCATTTTAAACAATGTTTTCCGAATTGCTTTTCTTGAGGGGCGTCCAAAAGAGTAATTGTGTGTGGGAATGGTTTAAACCCCATTCAAACAAACAAAATAAACTTGATATAAATGACTATCAGTCACTAAGTGAAAAGCAAAAAGTTCTGCCTACAAGGGATTGCTAGAAAATTGTTTGCAAATGTACTAAACATAACATAGCAACAATGTATTGACCATTCCATCACATTTAACCCTTGTCATGCTGTATAAATTATTTTACTTCATTGCTGTAAAGTCAAAGGGCTGAAAACACTGATATAATTTTTATTCAATGATCAATATTTCTTTTAGAAATCAATGTTATAAACAACTTTGGCATATAAGTACAAGCAGGATATGTAGACCAAGATCAGACTGCACTTATGTGCTGGCTGATCTTGGTCTACACCTCCTGTGGATACCAGAATATTCCGGGTTCAGCATGACCAGGGTTAATTTCAGATGGACTAAATTGAAAGTAGTTACAGACAATAATTTTAAATTGATGAAATTCTATTAATCTATGTCTTTCTAGGAAGAATAGTTGTGGCAAATAAAGAAAATTGCTTGTTACAAGAAACTTTTTCATTTCCCATAATGTTTTCAAATGCTTTTAACTCAAGGAAGTAAAAAGGCAGGATTGTGCAGGAAAGGGTTAAAGAACATATTTGAATAGTGACCAATTACCACACAATCCTTCATTTCAACACCCTATAAGGTTAATTCCTATGAAAATTTCGTGGTAATTGTGAAAATAGGTTGAAAACAAATTACTATTCCTTGTCGTTAGATCTGCACACAATTTGAAGTGTCCTCAGAAAGTTCTTTCCAGTTATATCTGCCTACAATAATGTGTTAATAAGGTTAACCCTTTCCTGTACAAACCTGGGATTTTATGTCAATGTGATTTTATACTTGAGAAAATATTGAGGAAAAAGAAGAAATTGTTTGATGCCAGCGATTTCTCCTTTATCCACAATAATATCAACCACATAGAATGGTTTCATTTCGAATTTTATACATTTTTTATTATCGTCTGCAACCTTTTTCAATTTGGACCGGTCTAAAATTTCACAAAACGTGAAAAGGGTTAAAGTATGCTGTACTGTGAAGATTTTTGCTCCTCCACAAACCTCTTGTAACTACAAAGTAATTAGGTACTAATTTAAATACTTCTATTCATGATGTGAAGAATTTTGACCTTTAGAACAATTCAACAATAATTTCTTGGTGACTTCAAAACACTTATAAGACATTAGACATGTATATAGGTACAGAGAATACTTCTACCCTCTTTAACATTTAAACCCTTAACCCATTCCCACACAATCCCACATTTTATGCCCCTCCTGAAAATACTTTGGAAATCATGATGGAAAATGAAGAAATAGCTCATCCTAATAAGAGCACTTTAACCCATTCCTATACAATTTCGCTTTTTACCCCACTAAAAATAGCTTTTGGAAAACATAGTGGAAAATAAAGGCATTGCTTCTACAGAGCAATTCCTTCATTTCCCACAATATTTTCATCCTGAAAGACAAATAATTTCAGAATTTTGTGAACTTGAAACTGAGGTCAGCATCCTCTTTTGATTTAGACAACCCCAAAATTTCTCATCTAGTAATGGGTTTCTTCATAAATATATCATTGATAAGAGACAAACAATTACCATTACTAACCTAGGTAAAGTTTGCAAAAAAAGTTGATCAATAGATAATCATGAACCAAGGACTGATAATGCAGTTGGTTGACTAGAGTCCACCAATTATGTTTCCATAAAAGATCAGCAATACCATAATATGATCCCTTACAAGGCCCTAGTGATAATCCCATTAACTCGTGAACTCTCTGAAATTTCCATGCTGTCAATTCCATCACATGATGTCCATCTAGCCAGGATTTATGTCACAATGTTAATGGGAAAATCTGTGAGAAGATTGGGACAAATATTGTGAAAATGATGTGTTTTTTCCTCCCAGCTTTTATTTGTATCTTTTAGCACCATCTCTGGCCACCAGGGGATTTTGATCCTGAGAAAACTGAAGATATTGTCAATTAGGAATGATCCTTTCTACATTAGTAACTCTTTTATTTGCTAAGTTTCTTAATTTGTATAGCTTTAAAACAACTTTGAACTTTGAAGTTAGCAAATTCTTGTGTTTCCAGACTGTTACCACTTATGTAAATTAATGTCTTGCATATGGAGAGAACACCAATGTTTCATCTAGCATGGCCAGAAAATCAAATGGCTTTTAGTCTTTTCAAGTCACAACACCACATCTCTGTTGCGCCAAAAAGAACATATCTTTATATTATTTTAAGGTATATATCATTAGGTGTACAATACACAATATCCATCTCTTCCTTGAACTACCAATGTATTTGGCCTTTTCCATGCAAAGAGACAGGGGTTCAAACTTATCGTATTTGGGGTATGATAAAATTTATATCACAATACCCAACACACATATTCTGATGTTATTGCATAGAAACATTCACTCATTCACTCACTAAACTAGGAATGCTTAACTGCCTGAATTGCTCTAATGGCCTGAATCTACATACAGGTTAACCCCCGTAATGCTGAACCAAGTATATTTCTGTTTCGGCAGGAGGTATATTAAAGATCAGCCTGCACATAAGTGCAGTCTGATCTTAGTCTGATCTTAGTCTGCACCTCCTGTTTGACTCCTATAACCCACAGAAGATTATAACATAATTTTCAAAGTAAAGTTTTACCCTTGAATTATGCTTCTAGTGCTTTTAGGCCTTTGATTTCAATGCAAATTCAGATATAGATTTTATTCAGCATCACAAGGATGAATGATTTCATCTTTTTTGCAACACTTTTTAGAAAGAATTACTATTTTTCTTTTACAAATTACTTTAAGAGAATAAACCTTTTCATTAATGAAACAAATGTTCTCATTCAAGCGCAATCAATTATTTCCCTTGCATCACTATGTCATCCCTACTTAAAATAAGGCCATTCTTGCAAAGCATTACTATCAAACTTACAAGAAATCTGAAAAATCTTTTCCGTGGAATTTAGTTGACATCATTCCTCAAATTTCTGAGAAGAAACTTTTCAAATTTTTGATGTATAGAATATAAGAAAACTAGCCCAGCCCATAGAATAGCCATGTCTTTTATCCAATCAAAATTCTTTGAGGGAATCTGATAAAAGGTCACCCAAGGATCATTCTTCTGAAATTTTGTTGAAATCTGTGCAGTGCTTTGAGTTTCTAAGTAGAATTGCTTTCAGCGTAATAGTTTATATCCATTAACTGTGGTTTTTGAGAAGATTTTAATAGCATATGCAACAAGAGCCGGCAGAGATGGATTATGCTCCCCGAATATAGCATTGTCATAAAAGGTATAAAATAAACAGGAAAAAGGGTTTAGACGGACTGACAGAATATACTTGCTATATTCCAGACATGCTAAATTTTAAGATACATCCTTGAGGTGTGACCTTGGCCTTGGAGCTTTCTGAAAATTTGTTTCAAATGGCACATCTATTTACAATAAGGAACAACAATGCAAAGTCATTTCAAAATCAATCAATAATTTTAGGAGCTATGCTCCAGACATGCTTTATTTTAATGTTGGACCTTAAACCATTATCACACAGTGAAATCTTAGACCAGTCCAAATTGAAAGAAGTTGCAGATTGCAATTTCATATTGTTGAAATTTTTAAAATCTTTTGTCTTTTGGGGTAGAAAACAATTAAAAGCAATTTCTTAATATTCCACATTGTTTTCCTTAACTATTTTCTTGAGGGGCATAAAAGGAGGGACTTGTGAGAATAGGTTTAGCTGTGCCCTTGACCTTTGAGCAATCCAATTTATTTTTTCAAATTGCTAATCTATTTATGATTGAGAACAATTGTGACAAGTATTATTGAAATCTATCTAAAATGAATGAGCTATGCTCTGGAAATGCTTAATTTAAATGTTCGACCTTAAGGAGCTCTGACCTGTGTCTTTGAAGTATATGAATTAATTTTCAAATGGCTCATCTACTCAGAACAAACAACAATTGTGTAAAGTAATTTCGGAATCAATCCATATTTGACGGATTTATGTTCTGAAAATGCTAAATTTTCATGTTCAACCTTGAGCTGTGACCTTGACCTTGGAGTTATCTGAAGATTTGTTTCAAATTACACATCTACTGATGATAGAGAACAATTGTGTAAAGTTATTTTGAATTCAATCCATTATCTTAGAAGCTATGCTCCAGACATGGCTATTTTCAACATTTGACCTTGACCTTTGACCTTGAAGCTATACCATTTTTTTCCAAATGGCACCTTTTCTCATTACTGAAAACAATTGTGCTGAGTTATATTGAAATCCTATAATTGAAGGAGCAACCTGGCACTAGACATGCTCAATTTTAACTTTCAACCTTGGGATGTGACCTTGACCTTGGAGCTATCTGAAGATTTGTTTCAAATTGCACAACTACCCATGCTAGAAAATGATCCTGTAAAGTTATTTCGAAATCCATCCATAATTGAAGGGTTATACTTTGGAAATGCTGAATTTTCTTATTTGGACCTTGAAACTATCTGTTGTTTTATTCAAATAGTACATCTATTCATGATAGAGAACAATTGTGTAAAGTTATTTTGAAATCCATCCATAATTGAAGGATCTATGCTGTGAACAAGGTGAATTTTGACCTTTGACCTTGAATTGTGACCCTGAATTTTGAGCTATCTGATTTTTTATTCAAAATTGTACACCTTTTCTTGATAGCAAACCATTGTGCCAAGTTATTTTGAAATCCACCCATAAATGTAGGAACTATGCTGTGAACAAGGTCAATTTTGACCTTTGATCTTGATCTATGAGCTATCCAGCGCCTGTGTCGCTCTACAGGCATAAATGTACTGATTAAGCAAATTTTTCATGAATTCAATACAAACTGATAAAAAGCAAAATAAATCTTAGTAACTGAAATCTTTGAAATAGTTTTAGAGAAGCATTTCATCTTTTCATTGTTATTTCAAAAGACTAGTTAAGTTATGTATCAGAGTTCTGCCAAGCTTTTGACCTTAGGGGGCCACTGGCCCATCTAAGCCAAGAATCTGGGGCTACTCTTCCAAAATATGGGGCCACTATATTATGAGGTCGGATATATGATGTGAACACAATCAATGAGAAGAAATCTCAAGAGCTTTCTTTTCATCTAAAGAAAGCAATAAATTGAAATCAAAAAATACAGTTTTGAGCTGTTAATGAATTATTTTTCTTTCCCTTAATACAAAGAGAACAAGTCATTGAGTTTTTACTTGAATCATAAGATAGCCACAGAAAGTCCGAAAGTCATTTCTTTTGGAACTTTTTTACGTAGCTCTCTTTGGTTTTTTTCGCCTCCAGATTCTGATTGAGATTCGGCCGATTTTGAAGTCCCAGGTTTGTATGGCTGATCATCAGCACCAGTTCGTGCTCTCTTGGTTCACTTTGGCCAAAGAAGCTTAAGATTGTTTTTGTTTTCTTTTTTTCTGCCGTCCCATTGACACAAGACAGTGAGTTTATGGTGCAGAAGGAATATTTTGTTACATCAAACTTAAATTTGTTATTTTCATCATAACGCTATTCATTGGCTGATATGACCGAAAACAAAATTTACAGTGCACTGTAAATCAATCAACCACGGTTGGCGGTTGGTAATGCGCCGGTAGCCCCCCCCCCCTATTTTTTAGGGGCCATCTGTAATTTTTCTGCGCCGATCCTGCAATGGTGTGCCCTTGGCAGAACTCTGTGTATAATTCCTTCACTAGGAAATATGCCTGCCAATCTATGCCATATTTTTCTTACGATCAAAGTTCTTTTTGATAATCTGATAAAGAGTCACTAAACAATTAATTTTGTAAAAATTTTGGTTAAAACCAATCCAACTGGTTTCCAAGGCAAATAATTTCAAAGCTTTAAAAATATTAAATAAGCCCTACCCATTAAAGCCATGTTTTTCAACTTTGCTTTTACCTAGCTGATTTTCCTGATTCTAACATTATGGAAAGAGACAACTATTAAACCAATACCAGACAAAATTGAAAGAAGTTGCAGACAACAATGTAAAATTGATGAAATCTGGGTAGAAAACAAGCAATTTCTTCATTTTCCACAATGTTTTCTGAAGCTTTTCTCCTTGGGGCGTCCAAAAGTGTCACTGAGCAGGAAATCATTTCTATCAACTGACAAATTTGATGTTAAGGTAAGGATTATGATACAAGTTGGCCTAGCCGTACTTAGTACATACATCAGCTCTGAACCTGGCCATGGCAGAGCTATGGCAACCAGGGTTTTCAATGGATTTCAATTCTTTTAGTTTTGTTAGGGGACCACCTATGGAACATTTCTACCAAGTTTGGTTCAAATTGGCCCAGGAGATGTTTAAAACTCTTCTGAATTTCTATAATGACCTCATCCCCCTGGGACTCTGGCCCGTTGAATCCAAGGGTAATGATCCTAGATATTTTGAAAGAGGTCAATATACTGATGTTTAAAACATCCCCCTGGGGCTCTGGCCCTTTGAATCCAAGGGTAATGAGCCTAGATATTTTGAAAGAGGTCAATATACTGATGTTTCAAACAAAATATCAAGGCACAATGCCTTCTGGGTTAGAAGGAATTAGGAGAAGATTCTTAAAGATCATTTTAAAATTTCACTTTAGTTGCCATAGCAATCAGTGTTTTGAATGGATTTCAAATTTTTAGCTTTTAAAGGGGGCCGTACTTTCTGAGATTTTCAAAGTAAAATATTTATGACCAGACGGATGGACGGAAGAACCAGATGGACAACCGGACAGACAGATGCATGCCTGACGGATACAACCCCATGACAATAGCTCTCTGGCTTTTAGCCAGTGGAGCTAAAATTGTAGAAAAGGGAAAACATTCAACAAAGAAATAATTGATATAAATCAAAAGGGATAAACAATTTCCATGTTTACCTTTTCATCAAGTTAGCAAGGTCCTACCATCCTGATGATCACTACTGACATTTGAATTAGAACTAGTTCAGGGCCAGTCTGATTTAAAAGTCTTGTTGCACTATAAACTCCATCTTCGCACTTGTAAATTGAAGTTATTTCTTTGAAATTAATAAGAAGTCAAAAAGTGAAAAGATCCCCACCTTGGGGTGCATGACCTCCGCTGTTTGGTGCTGTATAGCATGGATAATTCTGGCTCAGAATATCATGTGCAAAAAAATCTCATTTAGCCAAATCTAATGAGAAATTAAGAATTTTTGTTGAGAAATTTTACTATTACATTTTGCTTCGAGTTTTTTCTCTCATTAAGCCAGTTTCAATGCTTTTTTATCTAAAAAGAAGGTTTTGCTCTTTTGATAATTAACATTGCACAGTCATGTATGTGTATCCAAAGTTTTAACTCATTCCAACACAACAAAATTTGAGACTGGTCGAAATTGGAAGAAGGTGCAAACAACAATTTCAAGTTTATGAAATTTTAGATTTAGATACAAGCAATTTCTTCATTTTCCACAATGTTTTCCAAAACTTTTTTCTTGAGGGGCATAAAAAGGAGGGCTTGTGTTGGAATGGGTTAAGTGAATGCCATAAGCAGTACCAGAGAAATTATAAAATGTCAAAACTTTTTGAATGGCGACTATGACACAACGGCAACTACAACACAGATAACAACAAGAGGACCATGATGGTCCTAAATCGCTCACCTGAGGCATCTCCAAATTACAGTACTTTTTAGTATAAAAAAGACACAACTAGAGCAAAATTAATAAAAGATATATAAGATTTTGGGCTTTGTACAAAACAATCCAGTAATGCTTTACAATAATAATGAATGCCTTTGGATTTATAGTTTAATCCATTACCAAACTATCCCAGAATTTGTCACCTTCAGGGAAAACAGGTTTGAAAAATACATAGTGAGAAAGGGAGTGACAAGCAATTTATCCATTTCTCACAGTGTTTTCTACCTGAAATTCTTTGTATTTAGATTTCAATCAAACTCTTATTACTGTCTGCAACTTCAATGGGTGTAATTTTAGCAACCTTGGTAGAGAACAATCTGGATGTACTATAAATCAAAATATGAATGCATTACAACTTATACATGAGGAGTGGAAAATATTTGAACATGCTCTTATTGGGCGTTTTTCATATCCTTGGATGCCTTGGGAAGGGCCATGTTTAAATATTTAAAAAAACTTGGTTGAGAACAATATGATTGAGCTCTATATAAAATATAAATGCCTTTGGCCTTGTAGTCTGTTAAAAAAAAAGACAACAAAGATTTTCTAAAATTTCCATTTTCATATGCCGCAGTTACAAGAGTTCACGGAATTAAATTCTTTTAACAACTTTTGAAGAGCTTCACCTAAAAAACATCCCTGCAAAGTTTTAGATTGATTGGCCCAATGGTTGAGGAGGAGAAAATTTTTAAATATTTTTACAGATTTACTAAAGATTCCCATTTTCATATGCCGCGGCAACCAGAGTTTTTGACGGAATTAAATTCTTTTAACAACTTTTGTAGAACTTCACCCGAGGAAAATTCCTGCTAAGTTTCAGCTTGATTGGCCTAATTGTTTAGGAGGAGAAAATTTTTAAAGATTTTTACAGAATTACTTAAGATTCCCATTTTCACATGCCGTGGAAACCAAAGTTTTTGACGGAATTAAATTCTTTTAACAACTTTTGTAGAACTTCACCAAAGGAACATCCCTGCAAAAGTTCAGCTTGATTGGCCTACTGGTTTAGGAGGAGAAGATTTTTAAAGATTTTTACAGATTTACTAAAGATTCCCATTTTCACATGCCGCGGCAACCAGAGTTTTTGACGGAATTAAATTCTTTTAACAACTTTTGTAGAACTTCACCCAAGGAACATCCCTGCAAAGTTTCAGCTTGATTGGCCAACTGGTTTAGGAGGAGAAGATTTTTAAAGATTTTTACAGATTTATTCAAGATTCCCATTTTCACATGCCGCGGCAACCAAAGTTTTTTACGGAATTTAATTCTTTTAACAACTTTTGTAGAACTTCACCAAAGGAACATCTCTGCAAAGTTTCAGCTTGATTGGCCTACTGGTTTAGGAGGAGAAGATTTTTAAAGATTTTTACAGATTTACTAAAGATTCCCATTTTCACATGCCGCGGCAACCAGAGTTTTTGACGGAATTAAATTCTTTTAACAACTTTTGTAGAACTTCACTCAAGGAACATCCCTGCAAAGTTTCAGCATGATAGGCCTACTGGTTTAGGAGGAGAAGATTTTTAAAGAAATTGTGGACGGACTGACAGACGGACGGATGGACAGACGGACAGACGGACGGACGGATGACGGACAACGACTGATCACAATAGCTCACCTCGCACTTCGTGCTCAGGTGAGCTAAAAATACTACTGCAATACTTTTAGTTTTCTCCAAAACCATCTGAGCTACAAAAAGCTCTTTTATATAAACCGAAAGTTTATGTTTATTCAAAATCAGAAAATTTACCTTCATTCATAATCATTCTAAATCAAAAGCACATCAAACAAATAATTCAACTAAATCAATAACACTTGTTTCACATTCATTTAACTAATATCAAATAAATCCTGTGTCTTGTAAGTGTAACAGCACTTTAATTGAAAATTCACCGATAATGCACATGATTATTCGCATCACAAAATGCAAGACAGGGGATGCAATCTGGACAATGTTTAACATCCAAAAGAAATAAAAGATGGTTGGTGAATGACTCAATATGCTGACTTCGGAAAAAGGTTTTTACCCATTCCCATACTGTGACGCTTATTGACGCCCCTAAAGAAAATCAAATTACTTGCAACAAGCAATTTCTTCATTTTTCGCAATATTTACTACCTAGAAAGATGGAGAAGTCTAAACTTTCATAAACCTTAAATCGTTGTCTGCAACAACTCCCTTCACTTAGTCTAAAATTTTGCGATCTGGTTATTTCAATTATGTTGCTATGGCAACCAGTTTTCAACAGATTTCAACAAAGAAAAGTAAATAAGGAATATCTCTGCGAAATTTGGTTGAAACTAACCCAGGAAATTGGTAGGAGATGTTTAAAGGAACTGTTGATGGACAACTGGACATAGGGCTATCACAATAACTCACTTGAACATTTCGTGCTCAGGTGAGCTAATCAATCAAATCTTCATTTTCTATTTTCAGCAACACAGTATTAACCCTTGTCATGCTGAATAAAACAATTTCAGAATTTCATTAAAATCAAAGAGCTGAGCACACTGGTTGTACTTGTTCAATGGCTAATACATCTTTTGAAAATTAATTTCAAAAAAACAACTCTGGTTTGAAAAGGAAACGCAGAAGGTGTAGACTAAGATCAGACTGCACTTGCAGGCTGATCTTGTCTTCACCTCCTGCCAAAACCGGAATATACCAAGTTCAGCATGACAAGGGTTAAAGATTGATATCTGGAGATTCATTTGAGAACAAACAACTTTAACCTCAATGTAATATTATCAAGAGGAGAGATTACAAAGCAAATATTGCCATATTGGAAGATAATGTTATTAAAGAGCTAATTCAACAAAATTAAACAATCAGTTTTCTATGATCTGAGGCTGGGCAAAGACCAAATATAGTAAAGCTTATTGTCTGACTTGCTATCCAGGAGACAGGAATAAGAATTTTTAACTTGACTAAGATCTAAACAAAATCTTTATTATTAATACTGTACTTATGGCTTATCAATTACAGAGGTTATTTCTAGATCATTACCAAATAATAAACTCTTAGACTGGTCATATTTGAAAAAAGTAACAGACAACAAATTAAAGATTGATTAATTGATTGAATGGGGTTTAATGCCACTTTTAACATTATTTCAGTCTGCTATTACACTTAGGTTTACAATTATCCACCCATTAGAGAGAGACAAATGTCTGAAAGGATATGTGTCGCCGCCGGGGACCGAACCCATGACATCCCATGATTGAAGATTAGGAGTCTGACGCGCTACAGACTGTGCTATGACAGCAGCTTCACAAATTTAAGATAATGGACTTTTTTTTCCAGGAGCGTGAAAAACCGTCAGTGTGTGGAAACATTATTTCAGTCTGCTATCCCACTTAGGTTTACAATTATCCACCCATTGGAGAGAGACAAATGTCTGAAAGGATATGTGTCGCCGCCGGGGATCGAACCCATGACATCCCATGATTGAAGATTAGGAGTCTGACGCACTACAGACTGCGCTGTGACAGCGGCTTCACAAATTTAAGATAATGGACTTTTTTTCCAGGAGCGTGAAAAACCGTCAGTGTGTGGAAATAGGTTATAATTACATGTATTTCTTTGGCTGACAACATAGACAAACGATTAACGCTACAAATAATACAGTCCAATCTATGTGTACACAAAAAGCTCAGCAATTTATTTATCAAGTCATGGGCTAAACCATGAGAGAGGGACAAACTGTTTAGCTAAGAGGAATAAGCAGCTTAGCTGGGTTAGTTAGATGTTGTTGGTGAGAGATCTATATAATTTGCAGTCATGCAAGCAATCCTAAGGCAAGTTGTCAACCATGTTAGATTAATTATAGATTGCACATCCTGTTACAGGTCAGAGCATGGTCCCCTTGGCAATTCTTTATCAACAAAACTTTTCTTACACAATGTCACTCTAAACAACTTTGTGATAGGGGTAGTTTATAATTAGAATCCAACTTAAACAGTTTATTTGGTTATACAACAAGAACCCGTATTAGCATTGAATAAATGCCTTACAAAATTACAAATTATAATTGGTCGAAATTCATAAATGTTGCTAAAAATTGATATTGGGGAAATATTCTTATTTCAATAAACGACTAGTCAAGAGAATGAGTAATTTTTTTCTATCCTATTGGAGCAATTTGAGGTCTGTATTGTCTGAGAAAGATTTGAATACTTGAGTAGTAAGTACCAGCAGAAATACCCAACAAAAATGCTGTTGACATGTCTTAGGTCTTTTACAAAATGTTAAGCTGACCTATCAAGGAAATAGATTCTAATCAAAAACAAAAAATAAGGTTAAGGGTTCATATTCATTCACAAATCTAAACCCATTCCCTCACATTGTCTCTTTTTTGCTCCCCTTAACCCATTCCAACTCAAGCCCTCCTTTTTACGCCCCTCAAGAAAAAAGCTTGGGAAAACATTGTAGAAAATGAAGAAATTGCTTGTATCAAGCAATTTCTTCATTATCCACAATGTTTTCTACCCTAAAATACTGGCAAATTTAAAATTCCATCAAATTTAAATTGTCGTCTGTAGCTTCTTTCAATTTGGACCAGTCTAAAATTTTCTTGTGTTGGAATGGGTTAAGGAAAACAAATTGTTGAAAATGAAGAATTTGCTTGTTACAAGCAAATTCTTCATTATCAACAATGTTTTCTAACCAAAAATTCAAAGTTTTTTTCCATTTTCATCAACAAAAAGTTTTTGTCTGCAGCTGCTTTGATTTTGGACCAGTCTAAAATTTTGTCAAGTAATTAGTTAATCAATAATTTGTCTTTGAATTTAACAACAAGGGCTCTGATTAGCAAACACAGGTCTAATCTAATAAAATCCCCTATTCAGATACTTTCAATTGAATCTTCAAATCAACCGTTTAAAAAGTACTAAGTGATCTTCCAAGGTTTTTGGAGCAAGAGATCAATCCGATTATCTCCCCATGCTCTTTAAAATGTTGGAATATTTTACAAAATTGAAGTTACGACAGCTTTAAAACCAAGGGAACAGTGTCCCAGAGGCCTGGAAACATTTGGGATATTTTTATGCAGATCACTAAGAATCTCATGATAAGGAGTCTTACCCTGGCAAGACCCATTCCAAATCAAGATACCATTGCTAACATTTTGATAACAGAGATGAAAATTTATTGGAAGTGAAAAACTCATGGCACCATATGAGAGATAGGTATGTAGATATTACAACACATGCCAGGTATCAATAAATGTTTTAGAGGAATGTTAACCGAACTCTTACCCTGATCTATTAAGATTACATACATTTTATATATAATCCAGTGTTATGCAAAATGTTGTCATCTCAAAAGTAAGAAGCACAGACTCCATATGGACAGAATAGACTGCACAGACCAAGAAACAAAGGTCAAACCTCTCAAGAATGTTAAAATATCAGAATATGAAATGGTTATTCTACCTATAAAGCCATTCCCGCACAATGTGGACGCCCCTTGAAGAGGAAACAATTCGGTTAAACACTGTTTTATTGACTGGTAATGGGTTAATAAACATATTTCTTTTTGTAATACTGCCAATAATTGCCCGGTTCTAGACCTGATCTCCTGAGTTTGGTACTTATTTCTGCCATAGGTCTTTGGGACACATTGTAGCTTTGAATTTAATGTAGAGGTCCTCCTCTGCAATTTAAGGTCCATCAAATCTATGTTTATCTATTTCAATATAAAATGAAGCCATTTGTATGGATTGGTATTGAAGGTCCCACAGACCTACTGCTAAATTTTTTTAAATAAAATTCTCTTATTACTTAGAATGATTGAGTGAATGGGGTTTAATACCGCTTTTAATAATATTTCAGTCATATTGCGGAGGCTGGAGCACCTAACAAGGGATTCCTGGTATTTCACTCACCAGTACTACCAATACATCCTTCCCAAGCCTCCAAATGCTCATCCCACTTAGGTTTACCATTATCCACCCATTGGTGGGAAACAAATGTCAGAAAGTACATTTGCTGCAGCCAGGGATTTATACCACTTAGAACTCACAATATTAACAAATTATTTTGAATTGTGCATTTATCCATTGTTTCCTATAATGTCTGGCATGAAATCTACCAAAATATTCAATATAGGACATTTAATCCATTCCCACACAGTAACGTTTTTTGATGCCCTTCAATTAAAAAGGTTTTGAAAACTGTGAAAATTAACATATTGCTTGTAACAAAAATTATTTAAATTGCATCAACTATGAATTGTCCTCTGCAACTTCTTTCAATTTGGACCAGACAAAAAAATTTGTTGTCTGGTAATGGGTTCAATTCTTTAATATAATTATCTAGAGTTCTGCAAAACTCAAAAATGATCAGATGGTCAGGGAAATACAAAAAGCCAGGGCTTTTGCTAGACCTTGAAATTGAGGAGTCATTGATTCCTTGTACATGAAATTCTAGGAGTCAAAAGCAAATCTTGAGTATAAATTTGGAAATTTAAGTGCAAACAGACATTTTCTTGTCCAAGATGATTCACTCTCATAAATCCTTTATAGCTATATGAAATAAATTAATTTACAAAACTTTCAATAGTGCATAGGATGGATCACTGAGAATTGTAGGGTTCTAAATATCTTGTTTTACCCTTAGAAATTTCCCTCAAGGGGGTCAAGATGACCCCTTTGTCAGGATATTTTCCGATTTTTGAGCATTAAAACCCTGGTTTACAAGTCAAACACAAGCCCTGTAAGCATTTCTAATCAAAATAGATGTTTTTGATTGGTTTTTTTTTTTGTTTTTTCAACAACAAAAAGAGTGGTCTATTTTTCATCATTAAAATAGTATTAAGCTTTATCTAGCACAAGCCACAGGGAAAAAACACATTATAGATTTTTATGCAACCGTTTAATGCTTTCTGTCAAAGTAATATGAATAAATAATGAGATTTGGTGTGAGTTTTATGTTTTCACTGTGCTATTGGCCTTATTGATGACAAACTCATATGGCTGACTACTACAAGGGCTGTTGGAGGATATTATGATTGGTTGTACATAGTGTAGTTACAGGCAAAAATAAAGGGTGCTCATTAATGATTCTGCTTTTAGACAGAGGAAACATCTGCATTACCTTGATAGATTTGTCCTATTTGCTAATTTGATTGTACAGAAATATATCTACAGATACAATTTCCAAAAGTTCAGTTTTTATGTGAAATTTCACGCAAATATGATTTCTAGTTAATTGAAACAAAATAATAATAATGATAATAAGTTGATAACTACACACTTACATTTATCTGCCAAGACCATATTTTTGCACCATTCTCCACGAAAAGCAAAAAGTTCCCAGGGGTTTTCGAGGGGGGTTGCAATTGGGATACTGTTAAAATTTTGAAAAATGGAATAAAAGAGCAACAAATGGGGATGGGTCCTTGAAAGTGTGGAATTAACAGTTAATATTTATTTCAGCATCATGGCAATCTTAATAATAATGACTTCTTTGAGAGTAAAGGTTGGAAACTAGAGCGTAAGGAAACAGTAAGAAAACAAGAGGACCATGATAGCCATAAATCGCTCACCAGAGTCATATAATAATTAATGGACTTTTTTGTACAAAAAAAGACACAAATGGAGCCAAATAAATCCTTCAACCTTCTGAATACACAATAATAGTGCTAAAGCTTCAATTGGTCAATTTTGGCTATTGTGATTTAATTTCTCATCACACTACAACCAGTAATATATGACTAAAACTACCCTTTTATTCTTGTCAGCTGAGTCATTTAATTGAGGTGTTTCTTCTGGCGAAAAATTCAATGCAAAAGATTTCCTAAGAATCTACGACTTCGGAGGGTGATAAATCATACAAAAGCCAATTGATTTTGGTTCTGGCTAAGGAGAATCATGTCATCATTCACATTCGCTGTCATTGCCTAGGATTGATTGATTGATTAAATGGAGTTTGACGCCTCTTTTAACAGTATTTCAGTCATATCGCGGCAACTGGAGCACCTAAGAATGGATTTCTGGTATTTCTCAAACCAGTACTACCACTACATCTTTTCCTAGCCTCCAGCAGCTATCCCATTTAGGTTTGCGATTATCCACCTATTGGTGAGAGACAAATCATTGCCTAGGACTCAACTTAAAACTTCAAAAATAGTCTTAAAGTACCGTTTCATCTGTTACGTGGCTTATAAACATGTACGCCTGGAATGGTATCCAAAGCAGTTATTTTCCAACACAGATTTACACAGTAACATAGGAACCATATTGATTTTAGTTCAGATTAGGCTTTATTGCTACTAGAATGCCGCAGAAGTCAGGTTCTTGTCGACAATGTCATATTTTAAACCATATTAATCAGCCTACCCATTTCATTTATTTCTGCAATCTGCTGTTTTAAGCTTTAATGGCCAAAGGTGTGTCCTTGGCAGAACTCTGCCATGGACTCTCATTTTTCAAAAGCTAGCTCAAACCTTGTACTGTACAAGTGCAATTAGCAAATAAGATATATTTCTGCTTGAAAAAATGTTATGGCCAATTCTCTTCAGCTCATTAGTTAAGTACAGTCAAACTCCTCCTTACGACCACCCCGGAAATACGGGCACCCTGCTATTACGACCGGATTTTTACAGAAGGGAATTTTTTTGTTCTTTATTTCAATGGTCGCGAACCCCTCTAAAACAGGCACCCCGCTATTCCAAATTACGACCACTAAATTCAGTACCAACTATAGCTTATAAACTTTTTTGAACCCCACTAATAACTTCACACCTTGAGACCGACCGACAGAATTTCACACTTGACAAGCGCGACGCTAATTGGGTACAAATGAATTGTCAATACAATATCGGATTTTTGACTATGTGATATCGAACCCTTATTATGATAAACGTTATTTCTATTAAATAGATTAAAGTGGCCAATCACTTTTAGAAGTTATAGCTTGTATTATTTATAATTGTTATTTGAATAATATTTGAGTAATAAAGTCGAAAGTTAAAAAGTATCCGAGAAGTTACAATTTGTTTTTTTACGGCATTCCGAGCAGTTAATTAGCAGTTTAATTTTGATTTCAACTTAATTGATGTTTGGTTTTCGCATTATAAGAAGATATGATATGAATAGTTTGACACTTTGAACCTATATTTACATATGAATAATCTGAGTACGGACTTCTGAATCACATCAAAATGGAGATATGAGAAAGTAGAACCTAATAAAGATTGTAAATTTGAAAATGACATAAGATTTCGCTGCAATACATGTTTTTATGGTTTTATTTTTTTTATGTATAGTATTAATATATTCAAATAACGAAGATAAAATAAACATTTATTACTTGACAACAAACGACCAACCTAAGTATTACCACAACCCTGATATTACGACCACTTTCAGAACGTACCGCAAGTGTTCGTATTAGAGGGGTTTTACTGTATTGTAGTCTAAGTCTATCGTTTCTAGTCTAAGTGGGTTTGAGGCACACCCATTGTGGTTGTTCTTCAGCTGTGCATTTGTTATGAACATGCTTGTTCCTAAGATGACAAATGAGACATTAATGTGAAAAAGAGTAGTTGATGAGTAAAGTTCTTGCTTACAAGACTCATAATATCATTACTTCATATGAGTGTGGGTAACATGACTCCTGCAGAAATAGTTTTCAGCTCTACATTTGCTACCAGTATGTTTGTTTGTAAGACAAGGTAATGCTCAAATTCTGGTTTTCATTTTCATGGACATGTTTTTGATAGAATGACCTTCCCCAGTTGTGCCTTGTTGATACCTATCGACATACCAAATATTAGCATTATAACTTAATTAGGGTTGAAGTTATAGGAATATGTTTAGTTGGCAGGTTAAGTTTTGCAGACAGACAGACAGACACTGGTAAAACAATATGCCCCCAATCTTATCGATGCGGGGACATAATAATCAGGGTTGAAGTTATAGGAAAATGTTTAGTTGGCAGGTTAAGTTTTGCAGACAGACAGTCAGAAAGACAATGCTAAAACAATATGCCCCATCTTATTGATGCGGGAGCATAAAATTTCTTGCAAGATAAAGCTTGAAATTATTGACATGTTTTTGTTTGTTTGAATGGGGTTTTACGCCGCCTTCAACAATCTTTCAGTTATATCTCAGCGACTGGAGCACCTTACAATGGAATCCTGGTATTTCTCACACCAGTACTACCATTACATCCCTTCCTAGCCTCCAGCTGCTATCCCATATAGGTCTACGATTATCGACCCATTAGTGGGAGACAAACAAGAGAAATTAAAAGTACATTTTAAAAATCTAATGTTTGTAACACAACTTAATTCCGCAACAGATAAGTGGTTGAGTGGTATAGTACGCAACGGCATAAAGCAGTCAACACAGGTTCGAAACACAAAAAAAACATGATTGATTTTTTCAACGTTTTTCTTTCTCTTTTTCTTTTTCTTTTAAATCAAATGTGTGTTAGAGAAAGTGCAACTGCATGATTCCAAATTACAGGGATAAAATGTATCTCAGCTGATAAACAGGTACAATAGTATCATTTAGTGGCCATTGTCATGTCTCTAATACCAGCTAAAGCCAATTTGGAGAACAATGGTACAGTGTCAAGAATACATTAAGAAACGAAAACACAACAAAGCTGTTTCATGTACAGTACTAAGTACTAATAAGCCTGTTATTCTCCAATGTTTTGACGTAAAATGATTCAAAAGTAGACGAGTAAAATCAAATATAAAAATCAAAGGCCTGAATTGCCTCAATTGAAGTCAGGATTGAATATTAGTAACTTAAAAGATAATCAAGCCATTCTCTGATTAGTCTGTAAAGTGTTCCTTATCATAAAATCAAATTTGAAGAATTTGAGTAAGAAATTCCAATATTCAAAGACTTCCTCTTTTTCTCTATGACATATAATATTCAAAGACTTCCTCTTTTTCTCTATGACATATAATAGGATCTCAAAACATAGGGATATAATTTCACTGTAAGTCTTTGAATCATTTTGGTAGATCACTGTGAAATAATAATACAAATTTTGTAAACTATAGGTCTAAAGTTCTAGAATGAGAACATTTTTAAAGAAATTCTTCTATTATAACTTTGAAATTGAGGATTCTGTGACCAACAATATCAGTCGAATACCGTCCCTTAGCCGAAGTTCTCTCTAAGTCGAAGCTATTCTAAAGTCCCAATCTCATTACTCTTTACTTCTATGTATTTGATTTTGAATGGGGTTTTACGCCCCTTTCAACAATCTTTCAGTTATATTGTGGCGGCTGGAGCACCTAACAATGGATTCCTGGTATTTCTCACACCAGTACCGCCATCACATCCCTTCCTAGCCTCCAGCTGCTATCCCACATAGGTCTACGATTATCGACCCATTGGTGGGAGACAAAAAGTCGGAAAGGATGAGTGCCACCGTCGGGGATCGAACCCGGGACCTCTAGATTGAAAGTCCGACGCGCTACAAACTGCGCTATGACGGCTCTATGTATTTGAACCTCTATATGTCGATCTCTTTATCTTGTAAACTAACCCTACCTTGAATCAATTGCAAAGCCCCATCACTATTGTTTGCACATATTCACACCTATGTAAGATGAACCTTAATCATAGAGGTCGATATTTGCAATCAACTAAGTTTTTCACACATTTCGATGTGTCAGCGCATTAAGAGATAGGTGCGTTACAGCATTGCTAACTTGATTTTGTTTTATTATTTGTCTACGATCTGATAATTTGAAAGATTGAGTGAAGTGGAGACAATGTTACAGACGACTTTTACAATGAATTGAGAGGCATTTAACGTATATACCACGCAGGACTTGTTTGGTGCCGGAACAAAGAAATGGTGTGTTTTGATCTGAGAGTTGTAATTTGAATCTTTTTGGTAAAAAAAAATTCAAAATATGGAATGTATCAGGTCTGTTTCGGGGGGAAGAGATTTTTCAAGATATCTGTTTTGCTCTGAATAATTATGTAGAACACAATTTCAAAACAAACCTGTAAAATATTCTGAAAGTGCTAGACCTAAGGCTTTTTTCTGTGAAGTTTGGTTGAAACCTGGTGGTCAGATTGGTAGATTTTTTTTGTAATTGTGGATGAACAAACTTGCAGACTGATGTACTGGCACAGGATATTGATGTACTGGCACAAGACATTGATCGTAATAGCTCAATCCAAGAACTTCTCGCTCTGGTGAACTAAAGTACCATGGGCCTAAAGCATTTCATCTCTAAAATCTTCACACACTGTTACATGTAGAAATATAGAAATCTAGTAATTAAGTCCTGGAAACCAAGCACCTCTGGGTCAGCACAAGGATCAAATCAACAAATTCGAGAATCGAAAAATTAAGTTCAGAGCTCTAACCAATAGAATTAAAAGGACTGATTCAAGGGGCCTTTGGGCCTTGAATTCTTCTAAATAATCCTGACTTACACTATAGGTTTACTGCTGTAGTGCTATTAATATCAAAACATTTCCATTCTCACTTGAACATACGACATTCGTGAAAAAAGACAAATTAGGCAATTAAAATGATTTTCAAGTTTGTTTTCTCTGATCGTTGTCTGCGCATGTCATATTCTCCAAAGATTGACCTGTCTTCGGGACCGTATCACTTATCCAGATTGGGATAAATATTACTACGTCGTACGCATAACTCGATATTACATCGCCAAAAAGTAGCAAGTGGATAATTGCAATAAAACCTACAATTGTGGAGAAATCAAACTTAACTGTCGCCCCAAATTAATTAGAAAAATGATTATTTTAAATTGCTAAAGCAATCACGTCTTACATGTGCTGCAAGAAGAGGCATCAAAAATTAGAAGCGTGCCTTTCACGGGCGCTGACATTTTGAATGTAGGTCAACGGAATCGGCCGAATTGTCACGATTGACAATACCCAGAATGCTCAAATTAGATAGGTCAGTATTTGAAAAATGCTACCTATCGGAAGATAACGTTCTCTGATAGTTTACAATTGCTGTTGTTGTTGGTGGTGAGACATGATAAAGGCCTTTGCATGAAATCTACACATATCAAATTATGCAAATGATTTTGGCCGTTTTGATAAGAAATATTTCAGAAGTAATTAATCCATATAATTTGTGCTTTTTAAGATACGTGGACTAGAATTGAGAGATAAAATGCGTGAAAGGCAAAATAATCCTTTATTTCATGAAGGTTACCACGTGATCATCTGAGGGGTTTTACCAAAATTCTAAAAATAGAAGATAATGTAAAACAAATACCATAAATAGCAATTTTTGCCTCCCGATGCTTCACACCATTGGTTTCCTGTGCTTAATTTCAGGAATGAATTTGCTTTTTCAACTTGTACTACGAGAAATTATGAATTGATTCACACAAGGATACATTTGTTGTGAGGTTCCTAGAAGCAAAGAAGGAATCCCGGCAATTTCTATATTGAAAGTTTGGTTTCACCTGATTTCAATAAGAAAAGACCACTCTCGCCCTGAACTCAGCACTTAAATGCAGGGGGACTTCAATAGACATTACAGTTTATGAATTTGTGCATTTAACAAATATTCAAAGATTATTTTTGACTGGCGGAATAAAATGAAAATACAAAGACAAGAAGTCAAGCGCGTAAATATGGAAAAAGAGGGTATGGTCCGTCTGGTCAATAAAATCTTACTATATTCTAAATGAGTAAAAACAGTAACTATGGACGGCCCTTTTCAGTTTATTGGTAATCCTTTGTACAGAGCTTGAAATCATTGTTAGGTGGTACAGTCCAAGCACAACACAATAATTTTCAGAGGTCTAGATAGTAGGGGGGTAGCAGCATTCAAAATTCCTTATTTCTATACAGAACACTATGTTGAGGGTACTCATTTATGTCAATACAAATGAGTACCACACAACATAGGGTTAATGGCAGTATTGGTAAAATATTTAAATCTAAAATATGAAATAGGACTATCTGTTGTCAGCAGTTAATTGTATTCTGTCAAATCAAGCTAAGGGAGAGGGGGTTATATTGAGAACCATTGCTTCTATGGTGCTTCTATGGTGTAGTAGAAATTTTCAATCTACAAACAACACCTGAAAGCTTCAAATGCTGACAGTTATGTCCTAAGAGACTAGCATAGACATTTGCAAACTGATTGCTCTTGTTCTGAACTGTTGTTCTTCGTGGTCAGAGAAATTGTTTAATGACATGATAGTTCAAACGTCGTCTGGAAAGAGTGTCAACTTTAAAAACATTAATGTATTATCCAGTGTCATTCTAAAGCTAGCATATGAGAGGGGAAAATACCTTATTTCGCGAAGAAGACTCAGTTTGACGGATAATTCACCTGTGCAAATTACGACAGGAAGTGATGGCGGCCATATTGAAATTTGACATATTTTTCTAACGATCTACCACTCCTAAACGCCTGAAATCAGTGACAAATTTCAACACTTAAAATTCGGCGAATTATAAAAAACTAACAAACACCAATAAATTTAGTCTATACCTTGCGATGAATACCGAAATTCATGTCCATCAACAGTTTTCGCGAATGTAAACAGACGACCGTATATTTATCCTCGTGCTATACTTCCAGCAATGTATATTGATGTCAAGGTCATTCAGCGCGCGGAAAATCCCTGTACACGTCACAATTTCTACAGCACTGGAATTCCCATGTAGGCACCAGTAACAGATGACGGCCCGAATTCAAAGAAGTTGCAGACGACAATTCAATTTGCGATAAAGTTGAAAAATAAGCGCCACTAAACAGGATAGAAACATTGTGGGGGAAGGAGAAATTGCTTGTGATAAGCAGTTACTCCTTTCTTACAAAGTTTGTTATTGTTTTACTTCTCCAGGTCGCCGGAGAGCGTCATTGTGTGGTGGTAGGTTAACCCCTTTCCTCACATTTGTAGGAAGCAATTCAAGAAAGGGGATGCTTGCATGAAAACGCTTGAAAATGGGAGGGGGATATTTCGTTATCTTCCGATAGGTGGCATTTTTTCAAATACAATCTTCGGAGAATATGACATTCGCAGACAACGGGGATATTTCGCTTCAAGTTGCAAGGAAAATGTTCCAAGTAAGTACACCTTTCAGAACTATCAAGTTCGGAAGGACGCCAAGTCCCCTCCTATTCCCCACACTCCCACCCCGCAATCGTTTGCACGGGGCTAATACGCACTGAGTGAACTTGCAGTGTTGTCTATGGCACCAGAGACATGTTGATGGCACCAATGACTCGATATAAAATGACCATTACCAGAAGACAAAATTTTAGATTGGTCCAAATTGAAAGGAGGAATATGGAAAATAGGCAATGATTAGGCATAAACAGGCCATTAATGATACAAAAAAAAAATCTATCGACAAAAGTTAATACTGGTCAAGTCTCAGGATTTTTTTCACCGGTAATCAAAGATTGCACGTGGTTGAATAACCTGTCGAACTCTCAGATATACATATCTGATAATTTTTGAATTAATCCAGTTCGCCCAAAGGGTTATCCTATTTTCCGTCCAAAAATCAAAGTACTGAAAGTACTATAAGCTAGCAAAGTATGGTTTTGTTAACCCTTTCCCGTTCAATTCCTGTTTTTACGTCCCTTTGCTTTTATACCTGAGAAAACATTGTGGAAAAAGAAGAAATTGCTTGTTTTCCACAGTATTCCTACTCTACTGAACGAATATTTTTTTTAATAAAATCTACTTAAAATTGAAGTCTGCAAAACCTTTCATTTTAGACAGGTCTAAAATCTCACAAAACGGGAAAGGGTTAAGTAATCTTCTTTACAAGAGGTTAAAGTAACCAAGGAACTAACCCTGTTCTAAACGACAAATCCTAGACCGTTAAAAGTGAAAGAAATTGCAGACGAAAATTTCAAGTTGGTGGAATTTAGAAAATATTTGCCTTCAACGATAGGGTAGAAAACAGTATGGATATTGAAGAAATAGAGTGTTTCGGGCAATTTCTTCATTGTCCACAAGGTTTTCCAAAGCTTTTTTTCCCGAGATGAGTAAAAAAAAGCGGGATTGAGTGGGAATGGGCTAAGTAGCATGCTTTCGAAGGAGCTCGCTACAATATGAATAAAGTTAATTCATGTGGCCATACAAAGCAGTGGGCATAGTGAAGACTCTGATCAGACTCATTTTGAACACGATATGCTCCAGTGAGCTAAACTATCTAGGAGGTGAAATTGCAGGCAGAGTTTGCAGGTACCACTCTTTTAACGTAATCAGCCCCCCCCCCAAAAAATAAACAAACTCAGATCTGGTTTCTGCACGTGTCGCGACGATAAAACTCTTTTTAATCACGTTTAATTGACGAATAGCTGGCTCAGCCCACTGACACCGCTGGCCCTGTCCCTGACTCCTACAGGAAGTCCCGCTTCGATTTTAAACGGTGTTATTTTGCAAAATACAAGACTAGTAACACGTAATTGAAAAATAAAATGGTTGGTTGGCAACCTAAACGTGGTAACTACAGCTTGGATAAGCTGTAGTTACGAGGTTTAGGTCGCTAAACCAACAACGAGCTTTACACAAATGACGGCCAATGTAGGGGTTCAAAACTGACTTCTGTTCAACATGAACGATTTCATTGGTCAATTGATTGTTTGATTGACATCGCGATTGGTCAATTATCACCAGCAGTATGGTTTAATTACAGTCACCATCATTTAGTTAATAAATACTGATTCATTTTAGTTCGATTTTGACGAAAGCTTCAAGCTTATAGGGTCATCCGAAAACTCTCTAGACCCAGATGTGTTCATGGTCCTGAAATGGAGGCAGTGGCTTAAACCCCACTGCTACCTAATGTTACAGCTGGGTAGACTGGGTCTTGCTTTTATATGGCTTGCCCAAGGACACATCCCGGTGAGGGCAGAGCTCGAAGCCATACAGCTATACCACTCGGCCATACGGACGCAGACAAGATAATTTTCTTGCCGGATTATAGTATCATATTTGTTCGAATGAATCATTACATATTATCAGAAAATGTGCACCTCAATTTTTTGAAAACAAGAATGCAATTTATTTTCCCGAAGAAAAAAGTCTTTATTTGATAACGCCAAGATCGCTCTCCCAGATAACGGAATAATTAAATTTGAAGCCGTGTTACAACAAAAAGGGCCATATGATGAAAATTATAGACTGTCGGTTAGCATATCCGCTTGTCTAACGATACAATACCGGCGAGTAAAGAAGATAGATAGGTGTACCAGCCTACGTGAAAATGTACCTCATCTGTGTTACTCAGTCTGATCGGGGTCACATCTATTCCTCCCTCTAAAATTCCTTATATTTAACCCATTCCCACACATTTGAATTTAAGACCAGTCCAAATTGAAAGAAATTGCAGACGACAATTTAAATTTGATGAAATCTTTAAGATTTTTGTCTATTGTGGTAGAAAACATTGTGGAAAATGAAGAAATTGCTTGTGACAAACAATTTCTTCATTTTCTACATTGTTTTCCGAGACATTCGTATTGAGGGGCGTTCAGAAGCGTCATTGTGTGGCAATGGGTTAACCGTTTCCTGTTTTACCATATTTAGACCTGTCCATAGCCAAAGATTTTGGGGATGGAAATCTAAAGTGGATTACTATTCAGTAAGATAAAAACATTGTTGAAAGAGAAGAAATCGCTTGTTACAAGCAATTTCTTCTTTTTCTCCCATGTTTTCTCAACTATAAAATCACAGGGACGTAAAAACCTGGGATCGAACAGGAAAAGGATAAGAAATGAAGAGAATATTTTTGTTTTCATAGAGGTATGAACCTAAAAATCTGAATCACACTGTATGAATACGCGAAACGGATCCATACATAAGTCATGGTGATTAGGTTTTTAGTTTCACACATCAATGAAAACAGACAAATTCTCTTCATTTCTTATCATTTAACCCATTCCCACACAAGCCCTCCTTTTTACACCCCTCGAGAAAAAAGCTTTGGAAAACATTGAGGAAAATGAAGAAATTGCTTGTATCAAGCAATTTCTTCATTATCCACAATGTTTTCTATCCAAAAAGACAAAGAACATTTAAATTCCACCAACTTGAAAATATCGTCTGCAGCATCTTTCAATTTGGACCAGTCTAAAATTTTGTTGAGTTGGAATGGGTTAATACCATCAAACATAACAAAGCAAATAATTATCTAGTTCTGAGTAATATTTTATGGGTCTACTTCTTGCGCAATCATACACATTAGTTGCGTACTAAAAATTCGTAATGGAAGTATAAAAAAAGTTAAAGCCGATCAAAACGCTTGGATCTTGATAGACGAAACTAGAATTTAACATATTTTCATGTATCTCAAGCTTTCTTAAACCAATTATCATGTTGCAAAAATGTAGATTTAAAAAAAAACAACAAGAAAACAAATAAGTGAAGTGCAGCAGACAATTTCAAATTAGTATATTTCTTAATATGTCTGTTGTTTGTTTCTTTGGATAGAAAACAGCCGCCATCATAGCGCAGTCGGTAGCGCGTCAGACTCCTAATCTTCAATCATGATAGTCATGGGTTCGATCCCCGGCGGCGGCACATATTCTTTCCGACATTTGTCTCTCATCAATGGGTGGATAATCGTAGACCTATGTGGGATAGGAGCTGGAGGCTAGGAAAGGATGTAGTGGTAGTACTGGTGTGAGAAATACCAGGAATCCATTGTTAGGTGCTCCAGCCGTCGCGATATAACTGAAATACTGTTAAAAGCGGCGTTAAACCCCATTCAATATGTCAATCGGGTAGAAAAAAAGTGGAAAAGAAGAAATAGCTGAGCTTATCACAACATTATTTTCATAGACTCTTTTTTGGGGGGGAGGGGTCGTAAACGAAGCGAGATAGTCTTTGAATGGGTTAATTTATCATAAAGACGTTTAGGGAACTGGATAAAAATGACACATGAAAAGCTTTCAGTGGTCAATTTTGGTTAATATTGTGCCTTTCACACTCAGTAAGGTCAAATCCATGTGTAAAGTACACAGCTGGTATACAAAGCATCGAGTATTTTTGTATTTCCGTTTATTTATTGTATCTACCGTAGCACATGCCATTATCTTCGATGTCCCCAGAAGACGGCTAGCTGTCACAGAGAATAGTACAAGGATACAAGACGAAACTGCTGAAAGCTTTTGGTTCTAAAACGTGCTTGATAGAAAGCATCATCACACGCGGCCTTGATTTAACATCTCATTCGGAAGACAATTAGTTTGATAGTTGATATGGTCAACCCAGGGCCCGAACCCGTGGTCTTGAGATTTGAAGTCAAGGGCTCTACCAACTGAGCTAATCGGGCTGACCATCTCTATAACAGGACTTTGTCTATATTTAACTACAAATAGTTTTTTGTCTTTCTGGAGGTTTCCTCATTTGCATATCACTACAAATACCCCATCACCTCACCCGAAACCGACACACTCATTTGGATTTTCAAAGCAGCACGTCCCGAAAAGTTAGAACGTTGTACTTCCTCTGATCACGAGTTTCCGTGTATATTACGGGTTAATGAAATTCTAAAATTGTTCTTTCACGATGAAACCCTGTTTCATTGGTACTCATTTAAAGAGTTCAAATTCCACCTGTGATAAAATTGAATAATTTCATTGGCCGTTTTTGTTTGATTGACAATCCCGATCGGTAAATCCTCTTACTACCCTGCCTTTTGACACCCCCCCCCGCCCATAAGATAAAAACTTTTCAAACTTTGTGGATGATGATAATAATGATAATAAAAAAATGCATGTAACAAGCAATTTGTTTATTTTACACAATGCTTTACATTTAGTTTCTTGTGTGGCGTAAATAGAGATTTTTGGCGGGAATGTTTAAAATTGAAAAAAGTAACAGTAACAGTCATAATACGTAATACTGTAGTGGTAATGGGTAGATATGGAGTCAAAATCGCCCCGCTTTCTGGTTGATACAATATTCCCCCCGAGCATTGTCGATATCTCTGTGGGCGGCATGGCATCTCGTGAAAATGAACCAACGTATCGATATCTCCATCCACTCACCTCCGACAGGAAGTTAGACTTCGATAAATGTCGAACACATTGGAGTTCAAAATTCACTCCCGGTCTTTACGGTTGATTTGATTGGATAATTTATTTTTGATTGGAAGCCAGGATCTGTTAGTGAATACTCGTACTGCTAATAAAATCAGTAGTAGGTAGTACAGATAAAGATCAAACAGCATGAATATCGTTCATGCCGACGTATGTCTATAGCGCTTGTGAATGGAGATTTTTTCCGAAATCTTGACAATTAATGTATCGTTGGTCACGCCCATTGACCTTCGACTGGGATAATAAACAACGGGAACATAGAATGAAAGGCAAAGTGTTGGTTTGGGATATAAACGTCGTGTCTACAGTTTGTATAAATTGCAGTCACGACGCTTTATTCAATAATCCAACAAAAATGCTTCACAAAGATATAGGAATTCAAGTCTCGTGCTTAATACACCACAAGACGACACAATTTCAAACAGGTCCTAACTCAAAATTGTTACAAACGGCAATTTTTAGTAGATAATTGTTTTTCTAGTTTGTATTTTGGGGTAGAAACATTGTAGATAATAAAGAAATTGCTTGTACCAAGCAATTTCTTAATTATCTACTATGTTTCCCCAAAAATGTTTTTCTTGGGGAGTGTAAAAAGGCGGGGTTGTGTGAGAATGGGTTTTAAAGCGAACGATCTTTGACTGACAACAACAAATGCAGATGCTGAACCCTTTAACAGATGCCTCTTCCACTGATCATGATACTGAAGTTTACCATCATACGTCATAATTGTTGAAAAAAAGGTTATCAAGTAAAACGTTCTAACCTTGCTTGTTACCTTGTGTTAACCCATTACCACGCAATGACACATATCTATACCCTCAGGAATTTTTATCAGGCGAAAATTGTGGGAAAGGAAACATAGCTAATAACAAGCAATTTCTCCTTTTTTTACAAAGATTTTTACCTTATGTGGCACTTATTTTCAAATTAACGAACAAGTCAAAATGTCGTCTATAAACCCTTTCAACTTGAAACACTCGTGGATTTGTTGTTTGGTAGTGGGCTAGATGACGTTATTACAAATGACAGATCGCGTATGTCAATCAAAGAATCAATCGTCCAATCAAATCATTTATTCATTTGGACCGGATGAAAGCTTTAATTCCGATATTGGTCGACATTTACGTGAAGCATTTTAGTTGATTTTGCGGCTTAAACGTCGAAAGTACAGCTTATGTCAGCCGTAGCTACGACGCTTAAGTCGTCAAATTATCTTTTTGTTACAAGTTCCTTGCCATACTTTTTTCAAAATAAAGCCGTTTAACTTCGAGGTGGACAAACCCGGGATTTTAAGTCACTGTGATTGTATACTTGAGAAAACATTGTGGAATAAGGAGAAATTGCTTGTAACAAGCAATTTCTCCTTTTCCCGCAATATTTTCTACCACATAGGATGGTCAGATTTCAAATTGCATGCATTTTTCATTGTCGTCTGCGACCTCTTTCAAATCGGACTGGTCTAAAATTCCATTAACAGGAAAGGGTTAACTTCGAGGTGGAACTTGCTGTCGGAGCTCCATGGGCGTGACGAGCAATCAGTCGATTGGAGCATTTCTGAGAAGATTTCTTTGCTTGAAAAATTGTCATCACTATTTTATTTCAATCGTCCAAAATGTTTGGGTTCAAGGTTAACCCTCTTTTTCATGGCGTCTGTAGATTATTCCAACGGATCGAAAATTAAAACGTTTTCAACAAAAGATCTTAATTTATACTTTTAAAACTCTAGAGTGAACATGCACTTATGTCTCCCATCGAATTAGGTATGCTTTGTGTTTCTTTTTTAATATTTTTAACGTATTTTTAACAGTATCTTAGTCATATCGTGGCGGCTGGAGCACCTAACCATAGATTCCTGGTATTTCTTATACTAGCACTACCACTACATCCTTTCCGGGCCTCCAGCTACTCACCCCACTAAGGTTAAAGATTATCGACACATTGTAGGGATACAAATGTCAGAGAGGATATTTTCCGAGACCGGGGATCATACCCTGGACCTCATGTTTGAGAGTCTGACGCGCTGCCAATTCCGCTAAGGCCGTGGCGTAATATTTATGTATGCATAACGAAATTAACTTCTGTTGTCCAAATTTCCGTATTTTAGCAATAACATTTAAAGGACGAAAGGGTATAGAGTACAACCAACAAATGAGTTTTGATGAGCTTTACACCGCATTAAACCATTTTAAGTCATTGCTCGTTTAATATATGTTTTTTATGTCCCTTTGATATCATACTTAAGAGAACATACTGGAAAGAAGACACTGCTTGTAACAGGCAATTTCTTCCTTTTCGACATGTTGCCATCATGTAGGATGGTTACTTTTTGAATAGTACTCACGATGTAGTGTCGGCTGCTGCCCTTTTTAAGTTAGGGAAAAAATAGATTGGGCTTAACGCCGCTTTTAACAGTATTTCAGTCATATCGCGTCGGCTGGAGCACCTAACAATGGATTCCTAGTATTTCTCACACCAGTACTACCACTACATCCTTTCCTAGCCTCCAGCTGCTATCCCCCTTAGGTTTACGATTATCCAACCATTGGTGAGAGACAAATGTCGGAAAGAATATGTGCCGCCGCCGGGGATCGAACCCATGACAGAAGGGAAAAA
Source organism: Fragum fragum (assembly GCA_946902895.1). NCBI lineage: Eukaryota > Metazoa > Mollusca > Bivalvia > Cardiida > Cardiidae > Fragum > Fragum fragum. Next base: position 6,121,511 of record OX336379.1, on the reverse strand, counting down.
AATTTAGAAGTTTGAAAAAGGATAATTTATCGAACTTGACAATTGATATAAGGGAAACTACTCTCATAAAGACTTGTTTCACGAACAAAGCTGATTCACTTCCCTTTATAAAGAAAATGCTATAGTGATTACCTTGTCTGTAAAGCGGATACGAGCGTCGTTTTTCGGGTTTAAAGTTGTTCATATTGCCAGGAACAGATGTAAATGCGGAGAAAAACCTCATACTATTGTTGTTCTGATCTTCTAGTCTGAAATGAAGGAATTGAAACCTCGAAATTATTTTCAAGGAAAAATTTTACTGCAAATCTATCAACTCATTACCAGACGACGAAATTCTAGTCTGGTTAACCCATTCCAACACAGCAAAATTTTAGACTGGTCCAAATTGAAAGAAGCTGCAGACGACAATTAAAAGTTGATGGAATTTTGAATTTTTTCGTCTTTTTGGATAGAAAACATTGTGGATAATGAAGAAATTGCTTGATACAAGCAATTTCTTCATTTTCCACAATGTTTTCCAAACTTTATTCTCGAGGGGCGTAAAAAGGAGGGATTGAGTTGGAATGGGTTAAAATTGAAAGAACTTACAGTCGGAATTGAATTAGGAAATACATGTATAGTCTAGGTGGTAAATAAGGGATAAAACATTGTGAGAAAGGGAAAAATGCATGGACGTAAAAAGTTGGATTGTGTGTAGACAATCCACATAAGTGACTGTGTATATGTTGTTAACGTAATAGCAGACGTTTGTTTGCCAGCCCGATAAGCTGAGTTGTAAAAGTAACCGTCAATCTAGAGGTCCCGGGTTCGATCCCCGACGGCGGCACTCATCCTTTCCGACTATTTGTCTCTCACCAATGGGTCGATAATCTTAGACCTATGTGGGATAGCAGCTGGAGGCTAGGAAGGGATGTAATGGTAGTACTGGTGTGAGAAATACCAGGAATCCATTGTAAGGTGCTCCAGCCGCCGCGATATAACTGAAAGATTGTTTAAAGCGGCGTAAAACCCCATCCAAACAAACAAGCAAACCCATACAAAAACAAATAACTTTGACGCCCCTAAAAAAACCTTATGTAAAACACTGTGGAGAATGAAGAAACTGCTTATTGCAAGCAATTTCTTCATTGTCCACAATACTTTTTACCCAAAAGACAGGGGTTTCTGAGATTTCATCAAATAAAAATTATTGTCTGCAAGGTTTGTTTGTGTGTGTAATTGAACCAGTCCAAATTTTGTCGTCTGGTAATAGGTTAAATAACAAGGTGGAGCTCCCTGTGGTTTTTTCCTGTATCCTGACACTATCCCTAGTAACAACAAACCGTCTTACGTATGAACAAATACGGGAACGTTGTAAACAAAACTAATACGTTATAAATACACTGGAATCCTCTATGCAACCCTGGTGATAGCAATCTACTGCTTAATTGCAAATGACTGTATACACAAACATTAAATTTGAAGAACAAATAGCTCCTTTTAGTAGCAACTTCTGGTTAATTGCAATAAAAGTCCTGACAATTTGTTGTTGCTATTAACAGCTTTCATTGTACAAATGATTTTTTTTTACTAGAGAGTATATGTGACCCGTCTGGCGAATCTCTCTCCCCCCCCCCCCGGTATGTGCGAGAATTTTCGATCATGGTCCGACACCGCAGTCTTCTTGGTATTTTCGCCTAGCGGGTCACACTTAACTTTTTGATGAACTCTTCTTGTTTTAAGAGTAGATAAATGTTTTAGAGTGAAAATACAGAATCATTAAAGAGTAAAAAGATATGTTTTAGAGAAAATGTATGTATTTCAGAGTAGAAAGATACATTTTAGAGTAATGAGATGCATTTCAGTCAAATACATTTCAGAGTTAATAAATACATTTTAGAGTAAAGAGGTTCATTTTACAATACAGACTCATTTCAGAGTAAAAATATTTCAGAGTAAATAGATATATTTTAGAGTTATGAGATGCATTTCAGATGAACACATTTCAAAGTTGATAACTACATTTATGAGTTAAGAAGTTCATTTTAGATTACTGACTCATTATATAGTAAATATATTTCAGAGTAAATAGGTATATTTTAGAGTAATGAGATGTATTTCAGAGTTAATGAATATATGTCAGAGTAAATAGATACTAGATTTTAGAATAAATAGGTACACTTGGGGTAAATAGACACATTTAGAGTAAATGGATACATTTGACCATTTTAACCCATTCCCACACATACCGGATATTTTACGGCCCTCAATATAAGATGTCAGGAAAACAATGTGTGAAATGAAGTAATAACTTATAACAGGTATTTCTTCATCATGCAAAACGACAGACATATTTGAAATGAAATTGTCGTCTTCAACTCATTTTAATTTGGACTAGTCCAAAATCCGTTTAGTAGTGGGTGACTTATGAACAAATTTATAGACAATAATCTCTGATCACTGCTCACATATAGGAGGTAACGCGAATGAAAATCATTTTATACCCTTTTCTATACAAACCTGGGAATTTTTCGTCACTGTGGTTTTTATACTTTAGAAAACATTGTGGAAAAAGAAGAAATTGCTTATAACAAGCAATTTCTTCTTTTCCACAATATTTCCTAACCTGTAGGTTAGCTTCTTTTAAAATTGCGCCCAGTTTTCATTCTCGTCTGCAATCTCTTTCATTTTGGACCAGTTTAAAGTTAAAAAAACGGGAAAGGGTTGAATCAAATGATTGAAATGGGAGAGGTGTCCGTGCAAAAGCCATCTCTAATGACTGGTGACCTATGATTTATTGATTGAGTGGGTTTTTACGACACATTCAACGGTATCAGTTCAGTCACACCGCGGAGGCTGGAGCACCTAACCAAGGATTCCTGGTATTTCCCACACCAACACTACCACTACCTCAAGCTCCTCATTCAACTTAGGTTTCCGATTATCAAGCCATTGGTTTGAGACAAATTGTAACCTATAAGAGATAGTTGCGAATGAAAATCGTTTGTAAATCAAATGAGTGAAATACGGTGTGTGAAAGGACAAAATTATCCTGAATTTGTAAATATTAATAGACACTACTTTAACCCATTCACACACAATCCCACTATTTTAGGCAACTCACAAAAAACAGCTTTAAAAATATTGTGGAAAGTGAAAAAAATGCCTGTTTCCAGAAATTTGTTCATTATCAATTTTTTCTATATCACAAGGTAAAGAATGTTTGAAATCCCACCAACTTGAATTTGTCGTTTGCAATATCTTTCAATTTGGACCAGTCTTATAATGAAATGAAATGAATGGTAATGGGTTTATATCTCGGAATATATCTCGTTACGCGTGACCTGCTAAGATGCAAGTATCCAGACGTTTACAGACATGCTTCAGAAGTTTGTTTTATTGAATTTCCAGAGGTTCCTTATGACGTTATGGATCGCAAGTTTATAGTTACGACGTTTAATCCATAATCAAACGACAAAATTTCAGACTAGTCCATACTTAAAACCTCAGATTTGCGGACTGCAATTTAAGTGTATGAACTATTAGTGTTAATTTCAACTTTCTTGGGTAGATAACATTGCGAAAAATGAAGAAATTGCTTGTGTCCCACAATGTTTTCCTAAATGTTTTCATAATGAGCGTCAAAAAGCGTCACTGAGTAGAAATGGTTTAACCCATTCCAACTCAATCCCTCCTTTTTACGCCCTTCAATAAAACAGTTTTAGAAAACATTGTGGAAAATGAAGAAATTGCTTGTAACAAGCAATTTCTTCATTGTCCACAATGATTTTTATCCCAAAAGATGAAAAAAATTAAAATTCCACAAACTTCAAATTGTCGTCTGCAGCTTCTTTCAATTTGGACCAGTCTAAAATTTTGTCGTGTCGGAATGGGTTAAGTTGCCAAATCAACAGAAATGCTTCACTAAATGTCGACCCATTTCGGAGTTCAAAGTTCTAAATAGGTGAAATGATTGGCAGAGCGATATTTTGATTGTCAGCGAGGATCGGCGAATTCTGCCAGTCTCCGATAGAATATATTTGTTATTCACACAGACACACAAAATGTCTGTCAATCTGAACTTATCAATCAAAAAGATACTTTTGTTGTCAGACGATTCATCTCGGAAAGAAGCGACCCTGATTAGGAAGAAAATTGACGACCAAAGTACCAAACAGCATTGAAAGACTGACGTACGACGTTTTGGTCGACCATAGACGAAACAGACGTCTATAGACGGCGTTTACTCCACGACTTCCAATAATGCTATTCGTTAAAGAGATTATGTGGCAAAGGGTCACAAAAATAGTACTACAAGAAAAGAATTCTGCGTGTTAAATTTTGTCCTATTCCCATACCGTGTTTTCATTTTCAATTCTCCATGGACGCTAAAATTGGATTAATTCTTTACTGGTTTTGAAATTTTAGACTTGTCCAGTTTCAAAGGTATTGCAGACAAGTTATAAAGACATTACATTTAAAAAAAAGTGACCATCTTTTAATGTAGATAGTATTAAGGTCAAATAAGAAATTGCTTGTAAAAAGCGATTTCTTTTTTTTTCACAATATTTTCACAAGTTTAATACCACAAAGACGTAAAAATCAGGGATTGTACGGTAAAGGGCTGACAGTAAATACGACCTATTTAGGAAATTATGTTTGTGGTAGATTTAATCAATTGAAAGGCTGTTGTTTGATTGATGTGGCTGAAAGAGTAGTGTAGTCATATATTCTACAATACTTGTCAAATTGATAGAGTGAGAGAGAGAGAAAGAGAGAGAGAGAGAGAGAGGGGGGGGGGATAGAGCAGCGGTTACGTTAATGACAGGTCCGACCAGTTAATGCAAGAACACTGACACCTTTCATATCGGAGTTAAATTATCAGCTTGAACTAGCAACCCCGATTGGACTAAAATATACCAAAAATGAAGACACTAAACCCAATCGAGTCAGACATTTGTTTAAACATAAGATACGAGAAATGCACCAATATATCGTCGTTGTCGTTCTAAAACACCGTAACTACAGCTTGAACCAAACTTTAATCACGAGGTTTTAGAACGCTTCGACGGTATGCAATCTTGTAAAGACAGTTCAACCTCATAACGACGAGTTACTGGAAAACTGTTAAAAAAAAAAACAAATACACCAGCTTAAACCAAGCTGTAGTTACGAGGTTTTAGAATGTCAACGACGATACATAATGTTCCAAAGACAATTTAACCTCATACCGATGAGTTAGTGGAAAACCGTTGGGAACAAACACACCATCGATATGATCATCTTTGGTATGTGTCATTTATCCCAATACATGATTCTGATAATATCTTTCCACAAATTCTTTGCCGGGGAAATAAGCTGTCAATATACACAATGATGGAGGGAGCTATTTTACGTCTATGATTGATTATGTCATTTGTTGCTATCTCGTCAATCGAGCTTGAAAGCACCAGCGCCATGTTGTATTAAAATAGTCCCGCGCGCGTATTGATTTCAGATTTTTATGGATTGGATCTATGAACAGATAGGACAGAAGAAAGTTTAAACAATCACAGAAAATATGGACCCAGCGGGACACGGACTCTCACTTTCTAACCCTTTCCTGTTTTTCAAAATTTAAGTATTGTTACATTTGAAAGAATTTGCAGACGACTATTAAAGTGCGTGCAATTTGAAAAGTAACCGACCTAGAGGTTAGAGAATGGTGTGAGGAAAGAAGAAATTTCCTTGTTACAAGCAATTTCTTTTTTCCCACGATGTTTTCTCAACAATAAGATCACAGGGACGTAAAGAAAGAGATCGTACAGGAAAGGATTTTAAACAAGAACTCCAGAAAAGGATGCACTTTGGCCAAAAATCTAATAATAGCACATTTGTATACGGCATGTTTACATCTTCTCAAGAGTTTCCGTAACAAAATATCCCCCCCCCCAACACTGTAAGGAAAAACAGATATTAGTTACGAATTATATAAATCATGACGATGATATATGCAAACAAATTCATGTTGATTGTGATCAAATTGATGGATTCATTTTAAACGAACCATTTAACCCATTATAAGATAACAACATTTCAGACTGGACCAGTTTGAAAGAAGATGCAGACTACAATATAAAGTTTATGAAATTTTAGATTTTTTCCATTTTTATGGGTAGAAAATATTGTGTAAAATGAAGAAATTGCTTGGTCCAAGCAATTTCTTCTTTTTCCACAATGTTTCCCAATTGTATTTCTTGAAGATAGTCATACGAGATTTGATTTATGAAAGTGAACGCGGAGGTTCGATAGGTTTACATCATATTCTGTCAAATGAATGAAAATGACTGTACTGGGTGATCATAAAGTAATGCTCTATATTCATGTTCTTGGTAAAGGCAAATTTTGCCGAAATATTGAAAATAATTATATTTATGAATAGTGACTAACGAGTTCCATGAGGAACATTATTGTGAAAAATTATTTGATGCAGTGCATAAATTTATTCGTAGGAGTGATAGACTGCATCGAAAATTGAGAAATTCGCAAATTTAGCCAAAACTTGGAGCCCCGTTCGCTTTCTTTCATCTATGAATACTCATATATCATTGCCTATTTTATATTATTTTTCTCTGGTACGTATTATTCGATTGTTACATGTATTCTCTTACACAAATCACTTTATTATGTTGGGAATAGATCTTTGTGAGATTTCGTTCCAATCCTTTTCACTTAGTATGTTTGTATACATAATGTGTGTGATTTTTTTTTCTGAATATGAATTTTAACTCTTTCCTGTTTTTCAAAATATTAGACCTGTCCAAATTGAAAGCTTTTGCAGACGACAATGTTGATTTTATTTGAAAAACAATCATTCTTCAGGGTAAAAAAAGTGGAAAAGAAAAAGTTGTTTGTTGCAAGCATTTTCTTCTCTTCCACACTGTTTTCTAATGCATGAAAACATATAGCTAATAACTAGGGGTTGAACACGAAAAGGTTAACTTAGGAATATAAAACTCGGTGGCACTAACACCTAAAGTTTTGAATATATTCATAACATGGCATACATGTATTTCAAATTACATCTTTCCGTTTATTTCGAAAGACATGAAACCGAAATTTCTGAAAAAAAAATGTATTTCAGAGTTCACCGCAAACTATTAACTTTTGTCCAGACTGGGATGTTTTAATTTCTTGCATGAATAACCTTGTGGTTTTCAAGATTAAACATAGCAAATATGACAAATCGTGCATATTTGAAAGAAATGGCGGATAGATTGTCCCGCCCACTGAGCTCCAACAGGAAGTTCGACAGAGGTATTAAATGGCACCATTTTGTAAACTTTATGGCAAGAAATATGTCACAAAAAGTAACATGGTTGGATAGCGACCTTTAAGTCGCAGAACTAACAAAATGTTGGACATAGTATATCCGCGAATGTCAGAGTTCAAATTCACTTCCGGTCTAAATAAAAGATTTGATTGGTCGATTAATTTTACGACTGACTCTCGCGGTCCGTCAATTCACATTTATTGTTTTGTGTCAATAATCTTTTGATTGATTGGTCGATTGAATGGGATTTAACGACACCTTTAACAGTATTTCAGTCAAATCGCGATGGCTGGAGCACCTAACAATTGATTCCTGGTATTTCTCACATCAGTACTACCACTACATCCTTTCCTAGCTGCTATCCAACTAAGGTTTACGATTACCCACCCATTGGTGAGAGACAAATGTCGGAAAGGATATTTGCCGCCGCCGGGGATCGACCCATTACATCCCATGATTGAAGATTAGCAGACTGCACTATGACGGCGGCCAACAATCTTTTAGCACAATAACCGTAAAGCTCACTGATTGGTATATTTATTAACCCTTTCCCGTTTTTGGAAATTTTAGACTAGTCCAAATTGAAAGAGGTTGCAGACAACAATGAAAACTGAATGCCATTTGAAAAGAAACCATCCCATGTGGTAGAAAATATTGTGGAAAAGGGAGAAATTGCTTGTCAAAAGCAATTTCTTCTTTTTCCACAATGTTTTCTTGAGTATAAAATCACAGGAACGTAAATTCCCGGGTTTATCCAGGAAAGGGTTAACCGTCGCTGCCGTAGAACATGCCCATATGAGCGACTCCCCCAAAAGACGGTTAGTAGTTACGGGGGATAGTGCAAGGATGCGGGGCGAAACTGCTGAGAGCTCCGCCAGGTTCTTTAACGTGCTCGAAAGATAGCACCGTCACACGGGCCCTTAGTTTAACGTCTCACCCGAAAGACAATTAGTTTGTTAGTTGGGTCAGCCTGTAAAAGACTTCGTTTTTTTTATGTCCTGAACTTGAGACCGTTTTAAGTATTGAGACATCGACTTTTGCAGGCTGGAACAACCAATTACCAGACGACAAAATTATATACTGGTTCTAATGCAAACAAATTAATGCAATTGTAGTTGATATAAAAATCGTTGTTCGTTTCGGTAGAAATCGATTTATATGATGCAGAAATTTCTTGTAATAAGCAATTTCTTCACTTTCAACAATGTTTCCTTGAGGGGAGTAAAAAGCGAGACTGTGTGGGAATAGGTTAAAGACTAACCATCTTTTTATTTTTTTTACATTTTTTTGAAATTCTAACATTTCTCAATACAAGCTTTGGCCTCCAAGATATTCCAAATAGAATTAGATATCGGCCCAAAATTAACCCTTTCCGGTTCAAACCCTAGTGTTCACGTCCCTGTGAATTTATAATTTAGAAAACATTGTAGAAAAAGAAGAAATTGCTTTTATCAAGCTATTTCTTCTATTTCCACAATATTTTCTACCCTACTGAATGGTTATTTTTCAAATTAAATTTACTTTAAAATTTCATCGGAAAAACCTTTGAATTTGAACAAGTCTAAAATTTTGCAAATAAGGAAAGGGTTAAATGGTTTTTACTCGCCGATGAAAAGAGTAAATAGAGTTTATTTTCTGCCCGCTGCGAGACAAATTACTGTCTTTTAGTTAATAGCTATCACAGTAAAATTAGGACAAATCAATTTTTTCTACAATTTGAATTGAATGACTTTGGGGAATGATTGCGCGATTATACTCTTTAATCAATTATTTCATTTTAGATGCGAGTCGATGTCTGAAAACTTGCGCGTGTTACATGTCAATCACGCAGACTGAAAAGGGTGGGAAAATGACATTTAACCCATTACAAGCCGACAAAATTTAGACTGGTCCAAATTGAAAGAAGTTTCAGACGGCATTTCAAAAAAAATGGATAATAAGTGCCAAATAAGGTAGAAAACATTGTGAGAAAAGGAGAAATTGCTTGTAACAAGCAATTTCTCCATTTCCCACAAAGTTTTCCTTGCCTATATTATCTCAGGACGCCAAGAACGTTATTGTGGGGTTATAACTTAAACATGTTCTGAGTGTAGACTGTCATTGCTACCTTCTATATTTGACCTTTTCTTTCAAATACCAACCAACATATCATTACTGGGCGACCCAAACCTAGTAGTTTCATCTTTATTCAAGCTGTAGTTACGAAGGTTTGGTAGACCATGGACGACGTACTTGGTCCAATCTCTTTTCAAACAGTTGACAAATCCTTATATGGAGATTGAACAATCAAAGCATCCACCACGGTAGATCGACAGTAAAATATGAACATTTCAATGCATGCATAATTTAAAATACTGACGTAGTACAAGCTCCGGAGACCAGGTCTGATTTAACTGCTGTGAATTCATGCACTGGTTATGTTTGACTTTAATAGTGTTTCAAATGTCTTGACATGATTTACTAAGTTCGAATAAAACTTGTATATCTTTAGTGTTTATAAGATATTCGGCCCCTAGGAAGACGAAGCGCCTTGGATCGCAAATGAAACTCCAATCGACATAGCCACGCCCATTGAGCTTCGACAGGAAGTTCCACTTAAATATTAAACAGCGTTATTTTGAAAAACTTATGGACAATATCTTTTAACAAGAAGGTTAAAGGTTTGGTTGGCGACCTAAACGTCGTAACTACAGCTTCAGTAACCCAGGGGTGATAGTAAAACGATATTAAAGTGACGAGCAAAAAAATTTCAAAAGAGAATTTTTTTTTTTTTTGAGGTATGAATCTAAAACCTCAACCACACTGTATGAATTCGCGAAGTGTGGTTAAGTTTTCAGGGTCATACCTCAGTGAAAACAAACAAAAACTATTCTCTTCATTTGTTAGAATTAAACACTATACCAAGCAAAACAAAGCAAATATTCCACTAGTTTTGAGTAAAATAATGTGGAACTACTTTGTGTGCAAGCAAACAAAATAGGTGTGTGCTAAAAATTGAGTTCATGGACGTATGCAAAGAAAATAATCAATAGTCAAAACGCTTGAATCTTGATAGACGAAACTAAAGTCAAATTATATTTAAATAAACCAGCGTGTATTTCGGTGTTTGGTAGAGGAGGAAGGAGACCTGTGTCTTTTGGTCTCAATGTTATAATTTAACTGTATTTGACGGATCGCGGTGGTCAGTCGACCAATCAAATCATTCATTTAGACCAGGAATGAACACTGAACTCCGACATTTATGTGAAGCATTTTGTTGGTTAGGCGACTTAAACGTCGTAACTACAGTTTATTCAAGCTGTAGTTACGACGTTTGAGCCGCAAACATCGTAAATTCTCAGGTTAACAAATCCGGCTAAAATTGAAAAAAAATAAGGAGCTAGGTTTTAACAAAAAAAAACAAAAAAAAAAAACAACAACAACTTATAAAAACAAAACAATAAAACCCCCAAAAACAAACAAACAAAAAAAACCCCTCAAAATACTTATCGATAGAAGGCTAACTAATAAGATCCTAAGAGATCGACGTATAAGAGCAAAAACATTGTAAGTGTCGATATATTGTATACAAACTTACGATGCTTTGTCACTTACCCGAAGATATCCGAACTGAGCGGAGGTTTTCTTATCAGGGTATAGGAAACAAGGTTCTCCGTTAAGCGGACAATGTTGTAAGTGGGGGAGGCGCTCTGTAACTAGAAGATATTGATCTCAGTCATTATTTGTCAGTAATGATAATACGTTAATGATGATTTATGACATCAGATAGATTGTTATGGATATTAGATTGATGACCCATCTACATGGCATCCATACTACAATGTGACATTGTATAGTATATGAGACGTTCAATTGATTGGGTCTTATACTAGGCATCGATTTAAAAAAATATATGATAAATAAATGAATGAATGAACGAACCAACGAATGGACGAACCAAATTACAAACGAAAAAACTAACCAACGAACCTCTCGACCGACCGACTTACCGACCGACCTACAAATCAACAACCAAACCAACCGACCAAACCATCCAACCGACCGACTGGATGTCAATAAGTCAATCAATAATTCAATTAATAAGTCAATCAATCAATTAATTAATCAATCAATCAATCAAACAGCCAACCAACCAATCAGCCGATAAATCAAATAACCAATCAATCGAGTAATTAAACAACCGACCAACAAAGTTTTGTTCTGTTCTGTTCTGTAACTAACTAAACGAACAAACCAATCAGTCCATCAATAAGTCAAATCATTCAGTCGACCAACCAACCAATCGACCATTTACCAATCAATCAGTTGAGCAAGCAGGTGAACAAACCAGTGAAACCGCTAAAGGCGGCCTCCGACCTTTCGTATAGATCCCCCGGTTATAGATGTTCTATTTGAAAATTCATCTAATGAGCTGTTTTAGTCATTTTCTTTCTCGAACCCACAAGATATTTTTTCCCAAGAATGAGTAATTCTTAGTAACTAACCAAGCTTTGTCATGACATCGTAATCTCACAATGACAATTCAATGATATCGGATGACCATTTTCTGCTTGTATATAATGAGATTCTTCTTTTAGTGTGTATTCTCTAGGGCATAAAAATTAGCCCTAAATCATACTGTATGCAACTGCAAATTTCTTAAAATTCTATAATATACGGACAGGAAAAATAAAAATACAAATACACATAAACACACAAAAAAATGTGTAAGGAATATTTAATCAGTTCCAATGTGTTGTTGTTAAGGAACCCATTGAGCAAATTAGATCTATTCTCACATTTTATCATAAAGGAGCACGCACAAAAATGAGAAATAAGAAATAGTAATAACAAAATCGGATGAACACAATTCACTGCTTTTATTACGCATAAGTGAGATTTCACTCACTACCTAACGACGAAATTTTATACTTGCCTAAATTCAAGGAAGTAGCAGACGACAGTTTTTGTTGACGGAATTTCAAATAAAAATATTGTCTTTTGGTATAGAAAACATTATGGATAATGAGGTAACTGCTCGTAACAAGCAATTTCAACAAAGTCTTCCAAAGCACTTTTATTAAGGTGCGTCAAAAAGCGTCTTTGTGTGGGAATGGATTAAGGGTATTATTTTAATCTAACTGTTAAATTGGCTTCGAAACTCGACTCCCTTGTCGTTATCAAGCTAACCCGGACCATGCAGACTGACTAGGGTCGATGCAATTTCACACTTTCTACCTACGGATCCCATTTCAGATGACTAGAAAACCCTTTCCTGATTTGCAAAATTTTACACCTGTCAAAACTCAAAGGTTCTGTAGACGAAAATTTAAAGTGGATTTTATTTGAAAAATAATCAATCAGTAGGGTAGAAAATATTGTGGAAAAAGAACAAATTGCTTGTTACAAGCGATTTCTTCTTTTTCTACAATGTTTCCTCAATTACTAAAATCACAGAGACCTTTAAAATCAGGGATCTAAAAGGAAAGGATTAAATAGTTATTTAACGAGTTTCACGTTGGAAGATAAAACCTGCACGATTCATGATTCTACATGTATTTCGGTAGCCTTATGAGTTATATAGGATATAGTCAGTGGGCAAACAAAAACCTCGTAAATACAGATTGAATGAATATGTAGTTACGAGTGTTTTGGACGTTCTACGACGATATCATACCGATTAGACCTTGAGAGAAAATTTGAGCGATTATATTGTTATGTATCATGCCACATGTGTCCCTATAGGATCATAAACTCACAGTTAACATTCTCTGAGTCAGAATGGTTCAGTTTTTAATATAATCTAAATATCAACCATTTATCAACCAATCCAAACAATGTTTGAATAAGCAGACACTGATAATAACCTGTTCCCACAAAGTTCCAAATTGAAAGAAGATGCAGACGACAATTTCAAGTTGGTGGATTTTTAGATGGGTTTTTTTTTGTATTTTTTGTATTTTTGGATCGAAAACAGTGTGAATAATGCAGAAATTGCTCGATACAAGCAACTTCTTCATTTTCCACCATGTTTTTTCATTTTTCACCATGTTTTCCCAAGTTTTTTTCTTGAGGGGCGTAAAAACGAGGACTTGTGTGGGAATGGGTTAATAAGCAATACTTGCCATTCCCATTATATTGTTTAACAAAAGACCCCCGTATGAGCATAAAATATCTTAACACATCTAAATGAACATGTACGTACCGTTTAAAAACATTACATATACATGTAGTAGACTCGGATCAGCCTGTGCATCCCCACATTGTGATCTGAGTCTAGACTTCACGCTCTATACTGATATATACTGTCTGAAAGCTTCTTAATCCGATCAGTTACTATTCTAAATACCCTTATCAGATGAGCATCCGCACAGACTGACCTGACTTTATACGATACGCTCTATAGACGGCCACTCAGTGCGTTAAGAATACTTGCTAGTAGATTATAGCGAACCAAGATAGTTATCTGTTATTAACGTCTGTCCGTCCGACCAATTTTCTTCATGAAACGGAGACTCTGATAATAGAGAGGCAAGTTCAATGGAGTGGTGGGGAGGGGGGGGGGGTCGAATGTGATATCGTCGTTAGGTGATTAAAATGTCATAACTACAGCTTTAAATAAAGTTGTAGTTACGACATTTTGATTGCCCTACGACGATATTCATTATGTGTATTGCGCTACTTACTTGTAAAGAAAGAGTATTTCTAAGAATGTAAAGAAGTGTCAAAACATCCTTACCCAAAGGGATATTCAATTCCATGCCATGTCTCTGGTCGATTTCCAAGCATTTTACGTCACTAACTATTAACGTCAGTAACGTGGCGTTCACGTGAACACCGTGGGTAATTTCCTGAAGAAAAACAGCGTTTTTAGAATGCTTTCACAGAATCAGAAAAGCTATCATTAATTACACATAACTTATCCACATTTTGTTTGAATCAGATATTTTCCTTTTATATACACAATCTAATGTTTACGGAAAAACCCCACGACTAGGTTTGTGTGCACTTGTTGTTTCTCCACAGGCTTTTAATAAGTCGACAAGAGTAACGGCATGTGGCCTTCTGCTCACCTGAAAATATATGAATAAATAAATGTAAAAATAATAGTCTCAGACCCTTCTTCTGCTGTTTTACCAAATATGGATATTTAGATTCAAAATCTACCTGATAATGAAAGATATGTTGCTGTGGAATAAATGGAAGATTGGACAATGAATTATAAAACTGTTGATTCCGAAAAAAAAAAAGAAGAAAAATCAGCGAGATTGTGTAAATGTGGGAGAAAAATGGTGTAACAATACCTAACATTTGATTATCCCTTTCCTGTTTTGAGAAATTTTAGACTTGTCCAAATTCAAATGTTTGCAGACAAAAATTAAAGTGGATCTTAATTGAAAAATAACCATCCAGTAGGGTAGAAAATATTGTGAAAAAAGAAGAAATTGATTTCTGCAATGTTTTTTTCAATTAAAAAATCACAGGGGCTTAAAAATCAGGAATGAACAGGAAAGGATTAATCGTGATTCTATCTAACGCGTTACTGTATTGCAAAATATTACACTTGACAAACTTCAAAGGTTTTGAAGACGACAATTTAAAGTCGATTATATTCAATAGACTAAAAAATATCGAGGGAAAAGAGGAAATTACTTGTCATAAGCAATATTTTGTTTTTCAACAATACTTTTCAACAAAACTTTTTTAGGCATTAAATCACACACACACACACACACACACACACACACACACACACACACACACACACACACACACACACACACACACACACACACACACACACACACACACACACACACACACACACACACACACACACAAACGGACTTAAAAATCAAGGCTTCAATAGAAAAGGATTAAGCAAAAATTGTTAACGTTTTTTTTTCCTTCGGGCCAACAAATCTCATTGCAAAACGTCTCAATATATTTATTCAGGAGAAATTCAGTGAACTTACGCTATTTTCACATAAATCTTCATTTTTCACGTCATCTTATTTCGAGAAGTTTATTTACTCAAATATATCAGCCCAATTACACTGTGATCATAGTGTTTTCGAACAGACATTTCAGACAAACATTTCAACATGTTCCTTCACTGTCGAATGTGACCTTCTATACTGTAAAACAATTGACCAATCGAGATATCAATTAAAGAATCAATCGACCAGTCCAATCATTCATTTAGACCGGAAGTGAACTTTGAACTCTGACGGTGTCTGACATTTTGAAGGCTTTTGGTTGGCTCGGCGACTTAATCGTCGTAACTACAGTTTGACCAAGCTGTAGTTACGACATTTAGGTCGCCAACCAACCATTTTATATTTTTGTTTCATGTTACTGGCCATGAGTTTTTCAAAATAAAGACATTTGATATCGAAGTAAAACTTTCTGTTTGAGTGGTCAATTGAGTGTTTTAGTATTTAAGTTTATATGTTGATATGAAAGCCATGTTTAAAATAAGATTTGTTTATAATTGTCTTAACAAATTATCCATTGTATATAAATATAATGATAATAATATCATTATAGTCAGTTGGTGTGGCCAGCGGAGTTAGTGGGCGGGGCTAGAGACATGTCAGTTGTCGACCCCGGTCATCCTACACAGTCTGTAGCTAAATTCGTCTTTTCCTTTTCGTTTAATTTGAATATTTTGAAGTTAGTACACCGATCAACTTATTAAATGATTCGCCTTTCAAAGCATCTTCCCCCTTTTTTGTCCTTTTATCTCTAATATGATTTTTTCCCTTTTTTTGTTGCAAAAATGTAATTCAATGTAGGTCTTTGAAACTCATTATTGGAAGCCTTGATTGGTCATCTATGAATCTGTGTTCTCGGCTTTGTCGAGTCTTGCAGTTTATTGCTTATTTATGCCCCTACACATAGGATTTAATTCCTTTCATTTAGGGTCAAAACATCAGATTTTTTAAAATTAGGTTTACGCCATTTTTAACAATATGTCAAAGGTACGGCGGCGGCTTGAGCACCTTACCACGGATTCCTGATATATCTCACACCAGTGTCATCACTACATCAAGCAGTCGACCCCACTTAGGTTTACGATTATCTTCCCATTGATGGGAGGCAAATCTCGGACAAGGATATGTACCGTCGCCGGAGAATGAATCCTTGACCTCGTGATTGAGAGTTCGACGCGCCTACGAACTCGGCTAACATTAGAGCGTAAGAAAAAATATGCGAGCCTCGTAAATTTACATTATGCGAGACTCATAAATTTACGTTCCTCTGCATTAAGACTTCGAGTGCACCTGACATTGAAAACTTGTAAATTTGAACAAAAATTGGTAAATTGACTTTCCTGTTTCTGTCGTCGAACATTTTGAAATCGGTAAATGAGTTGCGGAAGAATCAATTGGAAAGCCGAATAAAAGCGATTTCACTAATGACTCCAAATGAATAATAAAACAGCTATATGTCCACCTAAGAATGTTTCGCAGCCTGATTCACAAAATAGATAATTAGATAGATGAATAAATAGATACGAGAATTTAGTATTGCTCATCGTTAATTCAATTGACCAATTGCAGCTGTCAAACAAATAATCGGTCGACCAATGAAAAAAATTATTTAGACCAGAAATGAGATTTGAACTCCTACATTGGCCGTCATTTTTTGTTAACTTTTTTTGCTGGTTTGGCGACTTAAAATTCGTAACTACAGCTTATTCTTGCTGTAGCTACGAATTTTAAGTCTCCAACTAACTGTTCTACTTTTTTGTTAAATGGTAGGCCATATAATTTGCAAAATACCACTGTTTATATTGAAGCCGGACTAGGTAGGGGTTGCAAACAGAGTAAGTGGGCGGGGCCAGCGATTGTTCAGTTGAATGATATACAGAATGTTTCTAAAGAATGTAATTCGAATATTTTTTGTCTAATAGGACAATAGACGGATCGCCGCTGTCAATCAAAATGTCGATAAACCAATCATATCCTTCATTTAGACCAGAAAAGAATTTTGAGCTCCGACATCGGTCGATATTTATGTGAAGCATTCTTGTGGGTTTGGCGACCCAAAAGATGTAAATACAGCTTATTTAACCATTTCATGTACAATCACTTGTTTTTACGTCCTTGTGATTTTATACTTGAGAAAACATTGTGGGAAAAGAAGAAATTGCTTGTAACAAGCAATTTCTTCTTTTTCCACAATATTTTCTACCCTACTGAATAGTTATTTTTCGAATTGAATCCACACTAAATTTTTGTCTACAAAACCCTTTGAATTTGGACAGGTCTAAAAAAATTTAAAACAGGAAAGGGTTAAGCTGTAACTATGAAGTTTATTATACAATCTTTTTACTTTCTTTTTTGTTATATATTACTGACCATAGACTCTGAAAAATAACGATGTTTGATATCTGGCCATCTTGCGGCCATTTAAACGTAGTCTCTAAGATCCCTTTTGTCGGTCTGAGAAAAGAGTTTCAATATAAAATAAATTCAAATTATCTCTTAACAAAGTTTGATATAGGCACTGTAAAAAGCCATGTTTTTATCCAACAAAACCTTGAAGGCGACTGATAGATGGTTATAAAATTTAGTATAAAACCACTTAGTGGTTTCGGAGACGATTTTTCTTCATTTTTTTCACAAAATATCATGTAACGAAATGACCCCTTCCACACTCACAGATATAAAAGCGAGATCACGTTTCAATCATTTTTGATTTCTTGAAAGAATCTGAGAGAGAATATTTCTGTGAAGTTCAGAAATAATTCGACTAGCACTTTTTCGAGAAATTGTTTGTAAGAGAAGTTGAGGGACGAACGCATGGTGAACACAACGCTATTATCTCTTGTCATGTTGATGTATAAATTTCTACAGAATTGCATTAGAATAAAAGTGCCAAAAGTACTAGAAAAATAACTGCAGCTCAATATTTATTTTGAAAGTTAATTTATAATAGGCTATGGCTTAAAAGGGACCAGCAGGTAGTGCAGACAAAGATCAGACTGCACATGTAGTCTGATCTTTGTCTATACCTCCTGACAAAGAAGGAATATTCCAGATTCAGCATGACAAGGTTATAGTATCCGATGGCCATTAAAACATGAAAAATCAAAACTTTGTCTTAAATTTAGTTTTCCTATGTAAATTGATGGCTGTTCAAGCCGTTTACTAGAGTTATCAATTTCTCATAAACTATCAGTAAATGGATTGAAGCAAGTTCAAAAACCCATAAATTCCGTCGAATACAAGGTTAATATCCCATCAGAAATAAAACAGATCTTCTTAATGACGAATGAGTAAACCTCCATCTTTAATCCCTTCCCTCACAATCACGCTTTTTGACGACCCTCAAGAAAACAGCTTAAGAATACATTGTTAAAAATAAAGAAATTGCTTTTGTTAAGGTATTTCTTCACCTTTTCAGATGTTGTCTACCAACAAATACAAAGATGTTGTTTCGAATTTCAGCATATTGATATTTTCGTCTGCAAGCTTCTTTGAATTTGGAATAGCATACAATTTTCTCCTCTGGTAATTGTTTAATCCCTTCATAATCACTCGCATTCACGACCATATGATATCAATCCCCCAACAATCACGCTTTTTGGCGCCCTTCAAGAAAACAGGTCAATAAAACATTGTGAAAAATGGAGACACTGCTTATGTTAAGCAGTCTCTACATATTCCTGATGTTTTCTACTCACAAATATATACTTTTTTTTTAAATTTCACCAACTTGAAATTGTTGTCTGCAACTTCTTTGAATTTGGACCAGTCTTATTTCTTGTCGTCTGATTTCTTGTCGTAATAGGTTAATCCCTTCCAAAACAATGACTGGCATTCTTGAACATATAATATAACCAATTACCATGCGACAAAATTTTAGACTTTTCTTAATCAAAAGAAGAGCAGCCTAAATACAAAGTGCGCTAAATCCGCCAAATCATGTATAAAACATTGGGGGAAAAGAGGAGAAATTACTTGCTATTTCTCCTCTTCCGACAAAGTTTTCTGTAACCATGTACCTTCGTTGCATCATAACGCGGGATTGGGCGGTAATGGGTGTTCAGATAAGAATTGTTAGGAAAGGAACAGTAACTATTTATCCGCACAGTTCGCAATACCCTATCCAGTGGTGTAGAAATACAGAAATTTTAAAACTTATCCGCGGACAAGTTCGACATGATTTACTCCTTTTCCAAACTCAAAATGTCAGGGAAAAAAAAGAGATAAGATTCGAGAAAACATTGTTGTTAATGAAGAAAAGGCTGAAGGCCAACATTTATTCATTAACCACACTATTTTTTACACTTCAGTATAAACATTTTTATAATGAGTTATCTTTGAGATCTATTCTGTACTATCCCAAGATTTGCCTTGGTGTTTGTTTGTCCCCGGACAAGTTTTGAAAAAACAAACAAACAAAACAAAAAACCCTACTTCTACGTATTTAGAAAAGCTTGCACATGCTTTATCAACTTCGATTTTAAACGACGTTATTTTGCAAAATTTATGGCCAGTAGCTTGCAACAAAATCGTAGAATGGTTGGTTGGACACATAAACGTCGTTACTACAGCTTGAATAAGCTGTAGTAACGATGTTTACGTCGCCAAACCAACAAAAATATTTCACACAAATGGCGGCCAATGGAGGAGTTCAATTCCGGACTGAATGAATAAATTGATTAGTCGATATATTCCTTGATTGACTATCACGATTGGTCAGTTTTACAAGCACTCTAACATGGATTTTCAATCTTATTTCTACTATTCTAAAGTAGTGTTGGCCGAAAATAGAATCATACGAGAAATATTGAGAAAACGAAGGAATTGCTTGGATTGTGAATTTTATCCTCAATCCCACAATATTCAAAATGGTTCGAGTTTTATTTATTCATTTTAAAGTTTTTTTTAAAACGTTTTATTGGTGCTCCTAGATGCTAAACAGGCGATTTATTTTACCAATTGAGCTGTCAGTTTGATAGAATGTTTAGATGACACTTTTATTGAAAGGAAAGAGGAGGGTTTATAGAAGAACTGTTTTAAATGTTCAAGACTTTTTTTTATTTAATCCATTCCCGGATGAAAAATGAATTACACTGATAAAATTCGAAAGAAGTTGCTGAAGACAATTCAAAGTTGATATAATTATAAACAAAACTTGTCTTACAGGGAACAAACATTGAAAAAATTTCTACAATAATTTTAAAAGTTTTTCTTCCTGAGGGTCGTAGAAAGTGCGATTGTTCTGAGAATGCTGCGAGTAGTTTTGTATTGAGCTTCTGAATTGCTGCATAAGAAGAGGCAGAAGTAGGAACAACAGCTGCAGCAGCAGCAACAACACAACAACACCAACACCAATAACAACCCCATAACAGCAATCCATTGAAGTTTTGTAAATGGTTTTGACTTTGTGTAAGAAAAAAAACAGTTTTCCATGGAGCAGGACGAACATACTTGGATTTTTATTTCGCAGATAATAGAAGAACACTGTTTTGGGCTTAATTTCCCGGGAAAAATGCCTATCAGATCGAACTATCGCTTCATACCATTCGTTTTTTTTTTCATATTTTCTTTCCATGCAAAACGCTCGTTATATTTTTTGAAAACAGCTTCAACCCATTCCAAAACAATGGCACTTTTTGAAGCCTCCCAAGATAAACAACAACGGCAATTTGGGAAAAACACATGGAAATGAAGAAATTGCTAGATGCAATGTTTCCATTTAGAAATGTGAAAAAAAGAAATACTAAAATTTCATAAAGTTTGCTGTCTGGTAATGGGTTCAAAAAGAGGTTACATGACTTACATACTGCACTTTGGCATCCACGATGTTGTAACTACGGCTTAAACAAATATCTACCATAGGTTGGTTGCCTGCCAACAGCAACACCATTTCGTCAATGGACGAGCAAATGTCGTAAATACAGCTTGATTCAAGCTGTGTTTACGGCAATTTTCTCGCCCATCGACGATTTATTACTTTCTCTGAAATTTGCAGGTGTCTTCTTTTACCGTGACGAGCCAAACATTTATAATACCAATTCCCTCAGCAAAAATATCATGCAATTATGATAAATAACAGCTGTCATTAGATATAGTTTTATGCATTTCAGTTGAGCATTACCCGCATTAGTGTATATTTGTTTTGCTTGAAATCATATTTTCTTTAAACTGAGGAAGAAAAACAAATAAATAGAGGTACCAACAAAGACATGAAGGCATAAGCAAAAGAAAAAAAGGGGTAGGTGGGGAACGGTTTAAACGATAAAATCATAGCTGCGGACCATATAACGTGGTTGGTTGACAAAATTGTCGTTTCTACAATTCGAACAAAGCTGTTGTTACGCAGGTATGACAACTCATCGACTATCTGGGTAAACCTTTTCCAACAAATATAACGCCTTTTGACGCTCCATTAGAAGAACGCTGCAGAAAAAGTTGCAGAAAATGAAGAAATTGCTTCTTACAAGTAATATCTTGATTGTCCACTGTTTCCTACATATGAATATATAATCTTAGTCTGATTCTCTAAAATTGAAACAGCGTTAAAATAGTGGGACAATTTTTTCTACCCTAACCTGAGGACATTTTTTCAATTATTTGAACTATGAATTGTCTTCTGCAACTATTCTTAATTTGGACCAGTCCAAAATTTCGTTGATTAATATTATGTTAAAATGGAGAATTTCTTTTGAAACATGGGCGTAGAGTTAACTGTCTTATTTCTGTTGAATGGCCCCTCGGTGGCCCGTCTATGGCCCCCTTTGTATAACTTTGTGACTCATCAAATGATAATGAATCGCCCAGAAACATCGCAAACTATTTGGAAATAGAGTGGATTCAGCAGAGGACAATAACTGATTGCATTAAAAAAATGATGAATGGTGAAATAGACTTACTAATCTACGTTCAGAAACTCAACTTTTATCAAACAGTTTAGACTCATGTCAGTCTGGGAAGTCCGTACGATCTAACGTCTGTCAATGCTTTGTTCACTTCCCCCAATTGCCTTTTTCGCATGGCAGTTCTCAAAAAATTTAACCCATTCTCTGAATACAAAATAAGACTTGTCCAAATTCAAAGAAGCTGCAGACGATAATCTAAAGTTGATGGAATTTGAACAAACTTTGTCTTTTGTGGTAGGAAAACATTGTAGATAATGAAGAAACTCTTTGTAACAAACAATTTCTTCATTGTCCACAATGTTTTCAATTTTTTTTTCTATTTCTCGGCGTGAAAAGGCGGAACTAAGTTGGAACGGGTTAAACTGATTTATCTAGAAAGTTTTAATCCCTCCATGGAATATACAGATTGTAGCATAACAAATAGAATCTGTGACTCGTTGAAGATCTTTTTTGTAAGATCTAGAATAGTTATTCAACGAACTATGAAGCAAATATACTTAGTTCCATAAATAAGCGTGCACTTAATTTTGTTTTATTTCTCATTTCATATTTAACTGAAAGTAATAATGTTTGGTAGCAAATTGTAGTGTAAAGTATGAAAATCAAAGTTGCAAAAGTACACACACACTTTGGTCACAATAACTTAGGTTATTGAAGTTGTTAATTCAATATCTTGTATGGCAACCTCTGCTGCCGATGCGGGCGAGTATGCGACGTCGCATGGACCTCACATAACGAAAAATCATTGCAGCTGGCATAATATTCCATTTCTGAATTAAGGCATTGGATAAATCTATTGAGGAATTCTTGTTTGCCTCGCATAACGAAAAATCACATTTTCCTTTAATTTCGTTTAAGTTTAAATATGCCTAGATTAAGTGAAAATCAGTGCATACAAGCGTTGGTGATGCTTGCTCGTTTTGATAGCATAATATACGTGGATAGAGCGTTAGGTTGTCACAGAAACACAATTATTCATCTAAGAAATCGGTTTCACCATAAGGTGGTGAAGCGGATCGCCGTACACCCGGTCTACCAAGATTAACCACTGGTCGAGGTGATAGGCTAATCACCTTTACGCACTTTCGTAGTCGGTTCAAACCAGCCTCTCTCACCACAGGAGATTACGGTTATAGTCACCAAACTGTTTTGCGTCGTTTAGGGCAAACCAGAGCACCCACTCGCCCAAGGAGACCGTATGTTGGACCGGTATTAACAGTACGTCACAGTTTGTGTGTACTATTGCATCTTTGATTTTCATACCATCTGGACTTAAGAAAAACACTCTAAACTCTTTTTTTGTCAAAATCTGATTAGTTGGATATGTTCTTGAAACTTTACACTTCAATTTGATACTAAAACATTATATTCAGTAAAATATGTAAAAAAGAAATAAAACAAAATTAAGTGCATTTGAAAACAACAACAACATCCTACAAAAATAGAGCAGCGGTAAATAAGATACAGTATCTCTTAAACAAATATACCAGTAGTGGCCAATAAGATACGGTATCTCGAAAATAAACATACCAGCAGCGGTCAATAAAATAAAGTATATCGAAAATAAACACACCAGTAGCGATCCATAAGATACAATCTCTCGAAGATAAACATACCGGCAGCGGTCAATGATATACAGTATATTGAAAATAAACATACCATCAGCGGTCATTGAGATACAGTATTCTCGAAAACAAACATACCAGCAGAGGTCTATTAGATACAGCATCTCTAAAATAAACCTACCAGCATCGGTCAATGAGGTACAGTATGTCGAAATAAACATACCAGTAGCGGTCAATAAGATACAGCATCTCGTAACTTAACATACTAGTAGCGGCCAGTTAGATACAGTATCTCGGAAATAAAGATACCAGCAGCAGTCACTATGATACAGTATCTCGAAAATAAACATTCCAGTAGCGGTCAATAAAATACAGCATCTCGAAACCAAACCTACCAGAAGCGGTCAATAAGATCCAGTATCTCGAAACCAAACATACCAGCAGCGGTCATTGAGATACAGTATTTAGAAAATTAACCTACCAGCAGCGGTCAATAAGATATAGAATCTCGAAAAATTATCATACCAGCAGTGGCAATAAGATACAGTGTGTCGAAAATTAACATACTAGCAGCGGTCAATAAGATACAGAATCTCGAAACTAAACACGCCAGAAGCGGTCAATTACATACAGTATCTCGCAAATAAACATACCAGCAGCGGCCATTAAGATATAGCATCTCGAAACTAAACATACCAGCCCTTGAACGTTATGGACTTTTTGACTATATGCCACATAATTTAAATATTTCTTTCTGATTCCCAAAATTGACTGTATTTCTGGGTGAAAGCAGTTTAAATCGTCTCCAAGTTAAAGCAACCAAATCAAACTATTCGTTTATTCTGGTTATTTTCTGCAAACTGTTCGATTTGCGACCAGCTTCTATTTATTTTATTGTTTCATTATCAATTAGTTCAACCTATGTAAATAAACCATGACAGAAATAAACTGATCAATACTTTAACAATATCATTTCATTGATTGGATACATTTATCCATTAATATAGCGCTTAAAAGGTGAAAAATTGTTGTAAAATCATTTCAGGTATTTGACATGAACAATATAAGCCTCATAATTCAACCAGGTTGGATTCATGTTGTAGGAAATACAAGCCCTTTCTCTCGATTTTCAATTGACTCACAAAAGTTTAGTTTATGTAAACCCTAGCTTTTCAATCCCATGACTTTTCTTCCTTGTGTTTTTATACTTGAGAAAACATTTCGGTAAGCATTTCTTTCTTTTCCACAATATATTCTACCTACTAAAGGATTTTCTTTCAAATAAAATTGACTTTATATTGTTTTCCGCAAAACCTTTGAATTTTGAACCGGTTTAAAAATTTGCTGTATTTTGCTGCTATTAACTGTAAAGGGTTAATAAAGAATCAAGCCCTGGTTAATGAGATTAGCTACATCTTTCATCAGTAAGTAATAAATAACAGCCATGTAAATAAACATGAATATGGGTGGGGGTTTTCTGTGTGAAAACTACCTGTTAAGTTGTTTTACACAATGTTATCTATATACAGTGCCAAAATGTCCTACTTACAACTTGGATATAACAGTAATTAAGACATTTCGTTCCACAATTGACGGTACGTTTTTGATGTATTTTTGAACGATTTTATGTTCTTAATATCATTAATAATTATCTTTTTAAAAAATTCTGACACATTCATACAGTTGATGATCCAACATTAGCTGAAATATAAAAGTCAATAAGAAAGCTTTTCCTTACCGCCCTTAAAATATGCTTGATAATTAATCATCTTTATCCTTTATACGTTCAAGGGTTTATGTTTAATCTTATCATCGTCTATTTAGATTCAGGCGTTCTGATTTTAGCTGCTTCGGGCGTACGCTTACGGTTAAGTTCACCGAAACTGTGAGTGTATCGAACACTAATTGATTGATAGGTTGAATGGGGTTTAACGCCATTTTTAACAGTATTTCAGTCATATCGCGGTGGCTGGGGCACCTAAAAATGTATTCCTGATGTTTCTCACACCAGTTCTATCATTAATCCTTTCCTAGCCTCCAGCTGCTACCCCACTTAGTTTACGATTATCCACCCAGTGGTGAGAGGCAAATGTCGGGTATCGAACACTAAAGACATTACGGCGCAATGTTAATATGTTAAAGACATAAAACAGATCCGAAAACAAACAGGGGTGTAAATACCATTTCGTGCAATACGCACGTGCGTAGTGTAAATTTATGTTCACTGTCGAAAAGCATTGTTGATGGATGATTATAACATCGTAACTACATCTTATTCAAACTGTAGTTACGATGTTTCGATCATTCACCAACGTTCAAACCATCAAAATTATCACTTGGGGAGCCCTGTCCCCTCTGTCTGGGGGGGGGGGGGGGGGAAGGAGGATTTGTAGTTGGAAGGGACTTGGTGATCTTTCTTTTCATTTTTGATCATTTTTATTGTATGCAGCTTCTTTCAATTTTGGCAAGTCTAAAATTATCTAAAAGTTGATAAATTTTGCACTTTACCTACGTAACATTCCCCCTCTCATCATCGTTAACTAATTCCCACACAAATACATTTTTGGCACCAATAAAAAACTTTCGAAATCAATGCGGAAAATGAAGAAATTGCTTCGTACCTCAATGGAAAATAGTGTCTTCATTGTTCAAATGTATAATCATTATCATTTTGCACCTTTAATAAAAAAAACGTGCTGTAACAAAACTGTCATTTTTTCCATAATTATGACTAATTTGTCTCTCACCAATTTGATAATGATATGTAGAAGGATAGGCAGCTGGTAGCTCAGACAGAATGTTTTGATTTTACTTGTGCAAGGACTAACAGGTAGCCATGGGTATGTGTTCAAGCCGCCGCGATAAGGATCAAATACCATTGAAAGCAGCGTTAGAAAATTATTCACGAGTATGGTTACGATATAATCATTTATCACTGTTTATGTCATCATATTTTTATGATTATATTTCAAAATAGATTACGATACACTAATATATGAGCCAGTGCGTGACATTTCCAACCATTACACAGGTGCGCCAAGTAAAGACTCAGATCTGCCTGTGCATCCGCACAGTCTGATCAGAGTCTTCACTCTGCGCTCTGTAGAAAGATACTGACCCAAAGGTTCTTTATACAATCAGCGAATATTCTTATTGCCCCAAATGGCTGTCCAGGTTGCTCAATGTGTGCAAGTCACGCACATACCAAATTGTTGGAAATGTCACGCACAGGTTCATATGCCTTAAATGCAGTCAAGTTTGCAATTCTAGCAGATAAAAAAACCTCTTATTCCGCCGATTGAAAGCTACCGGAAATTATTAACCTGCCAACTTCCGCTTTTAAAGTTTCAATAACACTCCACACAAAACGGCTTGAACAGTTAGAGCAGAGAACGCAGATCTATGTTTGTTTCAAAATGTATTTTCACGTTACTAATAAAATTATGCAACACCGGAAAATGCTTTCCTGGAATCTGGGGGTTATGAAACCAATATATCGTCGGTGTTCTACCAAAACTTCGTAACTACAGCTTAGAATAAACTGTAGTTACGAAATTTAGTAGAACCTCGTCGACATATATTTTGCAGGAAAACAGTTACATTGAGATGAAAACAACAACAGCATCCAATCGAAACAAACAAACAAACAAAAATAACAGACAAATAGACAAACGAGTCAAACGAAAAAACACACTTTTATGTACGAATATGTTCCCCGACCATTACAGTTTTTCAATATTTCAAAATGTTTTTGTGAATACTCCAAACCGGATATGTCGCCTACAAGTCTTTTCAATTTCGATCAGTCAATGATTTAGGTATATGGACAAAGGTTAACCGCTCTTTCATCCCTCTTTCTTTGATTTCAATCACGGTAAACCAAATAAGCGCCAACGGTATCACGTAAAAACCCCAGCTACCTTATTAACATTTGGCTCTAGATGAAACGTATTCTATATTTATAAAACATCTGTTTCCTTTGATAGAGTGAACCCAATTAGATGGGTGGATTATTTGAAAATAGATCGTTTTTATCGCCTGATTCAAGCTCACTTTATTGTTTGATATGTTAACGAGATACGTTATATTTTATACAGTTTAACCCTTTCCTGGTTAATCCCTGTTTTTTACGTCCCTTTGATTTTACTATTGAGAAAACATTGTAGAAAAAGAAGAAATTGCTTGTAACAAGCAATTTCTTCTTTTTCCACAATATTTTGTACCTTACTACATGGTTGTTTTCCAAATTAAATTCACTTTTAATTTTTCGTCCTAAAAACCTTTGAATTTGGACAGGTCTAAAAGTTTGCAAAACAGGAAAGGGTTAATACAGTAATTTCTCACCCCGGACGCTAAACCGACATCACTCGGGGTCAGAAATGTCAAAGTTGACATAGTCCTGACTATACGGCGAAAATTGACCAATCGCGGACGTCTTTGAAAGAATAAATCAACCAATCAAATTATTCATTTTATACCGGAAGTGAACTGTGAACTTCGATATTTTCCGACATTTTTGTGAAGATTTTTTTTGTTTGACGACATAAACGTCGTAACCACAGCTGGATCGAAACTACAGCTTATTCAAGCTGTAGTAAAGACCTTTAGGTCGACATCCAACCATTATAGTATTTTGTTTCATGGTTCTTGATATAAATTTTGAATCATAACGCCGTTGTTATGTTTTAGGGCGAATCTTCGGAACATTTTAATTATTTCATTTAATTACACGTTGTCCAATAACGAAAAATAACACGCGTTTATAAATAGCGTTTTTCAACTTTTTTTTACAAGTTTCTCTATAACGTTAGGAGTATGACTTAACGTTTGTTTGTATAAGCTTTTTATTTTGTTGGCTATTGCCGATACATCGACAGTGCATAGAATAGAAATTGTTCACGTGTTGTTGTAGTTTTATAAAACCAGTTTTCAAACCTAGAAATTCCTCATAGGGGGATCGTTTTGAAACCCCCCCATCCTTGATAAAAATTCCTAAAGGTCAAAATGGTGAATTTCGTTCAAATTCGTAGTTATGCCTCTCATGTTCTGTTCAATTACATGAACTAATAGCTATTTCAATATCTTTAAATCCTTTCCTTGCAGTCGACAACTAAAAATGAGTGCAATTTGAAAAGTAACTAACCTACATGGTAGAAAATATTGCAGGAAAAGGGGAAATTGCTTGTTATAA
The DNA here is from genome assembly GCA_946902895.1 of Fragum fragum. NCBI lineage: Eukaryota > Metazoa > Mollusca > Bivalvia > Cardiida > Cardiidae > Fragum > Fragum fragum. Next base: position 6,092,586 of record OX336379.1, on the reverse strand, counting down.
GCAATATTTTCTTTTCCCACAATGTTTTCTCATGTAGCAAATTGACGTGGAATTCAGGGATTGAATAGGATAGGGCCTTTCCTGCACAAACCCGGGATTTTACGTTGCTGTTATTTTATACTTTAGAAAACATTGTTGAAAAAAAGGAGAATTTGCTTGTGGCATGCTATTACTCCTTTTCCACATTTTTTCTACCACATAGGATTGTTTCATTTCGAATTGCATCCAATTTTCATAGTCGTCGACAATCTCTTTCAATTTGGACCAGTCTAAAATTTCCAAAAACAGGAAAGGGTTAAATGAGATTTTTAAAACAGATAAATCATAAACAAGTAAAGGTCTGTCAACACTTAAAGTTTTTAAAATTCACTTACGTTTTGTGTGCCCTTTTTTTTGTTCTGACCCTTCTAAAATCAGTTTTGATCCCTAAAATGTCATAGTCAAGAAGTCCATGACTCCCTAACCCATTACCAGACGACAACAGTTTAGACTGGTCCAAATTCAAAGGAGTTGCAGAGGACAACTTAAAGTTGATAGAATTGCATTTTTTCACAAATTTCTAGGTAGAAAACATTGTGGGAAAAGGAGAAATTGCTTGTTACAAGCAATTTGTTCATTTTCCACAATGTTTTCTCAGTTGTTTTTCTTGGGGGCATCAGAAAGCGTCACTGGGTTTAATTTCAAATGATAGCACAAGCTCTGTTATTTTTGATCGTGGTCCAAAGTTATACTTGATGTACTCATGTGTACACGACCCGTCTTTGGAAGGATTCGAACACAATAATACGCTAACGACTGGTGTCGAGCACGCTAACCACTCGACCGAAGAGCTAGAATTGTCACACGACTCTGATAAACATCTTAACCACAGTCTTTAGAATGGAAATGAAAATGGGGAATAATTGACTTATGTCACTGTGATAAAACCCCAACAACAACAACAACAACATCAACAAACCCCCAAAACACACACACACACACAAAACGTGACAAAAAGCTTTAAAACATGTTAGTAAATGAAGAAATTGCTTGTAAAAATCTTTTTCTTCAACACACACAAGGTGTTCAGGCACAAAAAGAAAATAGCAGGATAATGATGAAAGTAAATTAACTGGGGGAAAAAAATATATAAAGTAAATAGCCCCCCCCCCCTCCCCCTGAAAATCTCTGAAAATGGACCAGCCTAAAAGTCTGTCCTCTGATAATTGGTTAATATCTTGATCAATTTGTCTGATAAATCAATGGAATCGTCTTTGCTAATGTGACTTGTAAAACAAAATTTAACTTGTTTCCTAGCATATATTGGAATCCGGTTACTATTTCTCTGTCATTAAAAGCGTTGAAGTTATGTAATAAGGGACAACTATTACATAGACATGCGTCTGATCGATCGACCGCCATATTGATTGATCGATTGACAAAGTCACGCGCAATTCTCGTGAGATTTTGTGTTCCACAGACGAGAACAAGATAATTAACGTGGACTACTAGATCCGAACAACGACCTTGTAGAGGGTGTTCATGGCTCCAGATAGAGACGTGATTCTGGTCTTGAATTAACCCCTTCCTACACAATCACGCTTTTGGCGCCAAAATGGGAAATAACGCTTTGGAAAATGAAGAAATTGCTTGTTACAAACAATTTCTTCATTATCGACAATGTTTTCTACTCCAAAAGTAAAACAAACCCCAATATTGCATCACCTAAAATTTGTCGTCTGCAACATCGTTAAATTTGGACCAGTCTAAAATTGTGTCGTCTGGTATTCGATTAAAATATCTCTTTTGCAGTAAACCCTATGTTGTTGGTATTCTTAACCCATTACAAAACAGCAATATTTTGGATGTGTCTCAATTGAAAGGAGTTGCAGACGACAATTTCAAGCTCGTTAAATATTGGATTTTTTAACCTTTCGGGTAAAAACTGTGGATAATGAAGAAATTGATTGTAACAAGCAATTTCTTCATTTTCCACTATGTTTCTTGAAGCTTCTTTTTATAGGGGCGTCTAAACACGTCATTGAATGGGAATGCCTTGAATTGGTATCGTCCAGATAATTCTAAGTATATTTAAAAAAGTATAGGTATTCATAACGGAATAAAAGTTATGATCATTTACAGATTGCTTCATTCAGACCGGAAGTGAACCGTGAACTCCAACACTGACCAACATCTATGTGGATTTTTGTCGTCCAAAAACAGTGTACCGTTTTGTTACAAGGTGATTGACCACAAATTGTGCAAAATAATACCGTTTGAACGCCGTGTAACTTCCTGTCGGAGCTCAGTTGGCGTGGCAGGTGGCCAGCAATCAGATAACTCAATATTAACTAGATCATTTGTGTTTGCAACACAGTTAATCAAAGACTAATCAATTTTCGACGAAAATGAATGTCACAGAATCGAAATACAACGTATGGTAGATCGCCTAAAAACAGCGTAACTTAAGTTGTACAATGAGGTCTCAGTAGTCGAATAACGAAGAAACAAAGAAAGGCCCACTTCTTAGGATTATTCGGCGAAGGGTTATATAATCCTATTGTATTGTGTCTGTAATTTAGATTTGACCCGATGCCATCAAAAGCACTCGTTCGCGTGCACGATTTAATTTCGGCCTTTAATCACGCTCTTCACTGGTTTGGGAAAGCACCGCATCCACGTGCAACTATTTTAATTTGACTGTTCGATGAATTCCAGCTGTAACATATTCCCACAGTCTCACGGCATTGTTTGTATCGCGGCAAAATCCACTTACTTGTGCACTTCATGAATTCTGGGATCCATTGACTTCCTGTTGACAGATCGTCAGCCATGCTGATTGACCTCCGGTAACGAATTTTGATTTTAACCCTTGTCATGCTGTAAAAAATGACCTTACTGAATTGCTGTCAAATCAAAGGGCTGAAAGCACTGATAGAACTTATTGTTCCAAAATCAATTATTTTTTTTTAGAAATCAACTTCATAAACAACTCTGACAGGAAAAGTACAAGCAGGAGGTGTAGACTAAGATCAGACTGCACTTATTCCGGGTTCAGCATGACAAGGGTTAATATGAACTCATTACCATACGATAGACGAAATTTAGACGGCTCCCAATTGAAAAAAGTTGCAGACCACATTTTATACTGTGATAAAATGGAAAACAAGTGCCGAATAAGGTAAAAAAAAAGGTGATAAAAGAAAGACTTTCCCAATCAAGATAGTGAATTCAATATCACCCATTTGTCGCTTACAAACTGTTTATTTAACCTAAGAAAAATATGGCTAACTCGATATTATCTAAACGAGACTATTTTCTTCAACACGTTTTCGATATTACTTTGGTCCTTGGAAAATTTATGACGAAACAACCAAAAGATCGTCAGTTTCCGATACATTGAATAACCCAGGATAAGCAGCCGGGTTCACAAACATTCTAACCCTTGTATTGCTGTATTATACACATCATCTGCAATCAAAGCGCTGAAAGCGCTGAAAGCCTGAGATATGTATACAGGAGATATATAATCTGGACAGAAAAAGTTTGATGGTCGGATTATCGGAGGTGCCACTTTCTTGTCTGATTATTTGCTGTAAACACTGTAAACATGTTTGATGCAATAAACTTTTTGTATTGTATTGTATTGTACTTTCTACCCAAATCTACTGTTGATGATGCGCAGATCTGCCAATTTGTGCGCTAGGGGACACAACCTGTCCGCAATAATTTTCATCCGGTTGAGGTATTGTAACGATATATTTACATGTATATATCGTTACATATTTTTCACCAGATCAAAATGCTTTGAAGGGATCTGATAAAGGTCACCCAAGGATCCTTCCTGTGAATTTTGGTTGAGTTTGGTTGAATTATGTTCAGTACTCTCTGAGAAGAAGATTTTTAAAGTAAAAGTTGGCGGACGGACGAAGGACACCACATCATGACAAAAGCTCGTTGGCTTTCAGCAAGTGGAGCTAGCGAGAGAGAGCTAGAGAGTGAGAAAAATGGGGGGAATGAAGCGTGTAGCCAGGTTCGAACTAGGAGGCTCTTGCCTGCGATGTGAGTATTCTACCACACACACCAATTTCGTTATGTAAATATGCGCTTTATAATCTCCAGATAAAGAGAGCGAGAGAGGACGGGCGGTCGTTTACCAGGTTAACATGATTATGTACACCTCTCAAAAGCGGTATGTAGACGTTGCAGCATTTGGGTAGAATTCGGAGGTAAAATATATAGACACAAAGTCCGAGCACGACAAAACTGTTTTCAGACAGTGCGAATATGATCCTATGAATGACCAATTGATTTGTTAGACAAAACATTCCAATCGTGCGTACGACCGACAGCTTCGCATATCAGCTTTATACAGCAACTTCGTCTAACCGGACCATTTTAACATTTTTACTCTAGAATAAGTAATATTATTTTGGTATGAAACAAACACCTTATTTTTCTTAACAATATGATATGATTATATATGTTTAATAATTTCCAATATGTTATATATCTCCTTTCTTTCTTTCCATTCACTCGTCAAGTTTTGATAATTTTGCCAAATTCAGAACACTCACACGAAAGTACCGTACATCAAGCCGACAGCTTTTAATGAGTCATATCTCGCCTCCGTCCTTCTCTCCTCAATCGGGCGTAATAATTTATGGTCAGATCCGATTTACTTTTCATGCGACAGAAGATCACATTGATTGCGGTAGATGTTTTTACATTATGTTTTCACATAAAACTCTGCATGGGTTTAAATTTTTAGCATGGTAACTTTAGCCCCAGATTGCTTACGCAATCTCAGGCTAAAATTGGATGAAAATCAAAGTGCTGAATGCACTGGATGATCAATTGTGGATAAATATTAATTTTGAAATGTTGTCGTATAATTAACTATGACTCTAAAGGGACAATTAGGAGGTGCGGACAAAGATCAGCCTGACCTTTGCCTATTCCTCCTGCTAAAACAGGAATATTCCAGCGTGACAAGCGTTAAGTAAGATCGCAAAGATTCTCGATGGCTGTCAAATCTGTCAAATCTCGTGAGTTGCCGAAAAGGCTTTCGATAATCAACGAACGTTTAACGCTTGTTAAACATGCCCTGACCAATTTCAAATTTATGTTAATCTGACCATAGCATTTACCTTTATATTTGACCTTGATCTTAAATAGTAACTTTGACTTTGAAAGTAACAGAAATGTCTATTAACACAATACATTTCGTTTCGCGATCCCGAGGGTAAAACTGTTTTGAATAGAGAAAGGATAGAGTGCGTGCGTTCTTGCGTTGAACACTTCAAGTTTTTGTATTTAATCTAATTAAGGTTTAATTAAACAGTGAACTGTAATTAAGGCATCAGTCTAATGGAGTGGAATTCCTTTGCAGGAATGATGGACGCTAATGAATTTAGCCAAATCCCAAAATCTTCTAACCTCATAGGAGAGAGGGATGATGTTTATCAAAAAAGAACTATCAAGCCGAATTTTATAACTTTAACCCATTACCAGATGACAAAATTGTAGAATTGTCCGAATTTAAAGCTGTTGTAGTCGACAATCTTTAGTTGATGACATTTTAAAACCAATCTTTTGTTTTTTAAGGAAGAAAGCATTGTGGACAATGAAGAAATTGCTTGTAACAAGCAATTCTTCATTGTTCACAATGTTTACCAAAGTTTTTTCATTGGGGACTACATGAAGATTGGTTGTCTTGGAATAAGTTTAAGATCGCGTCAACTCTTCGAGCAAATGTTACACTATTCCAGCACAAAGAACAGTTTTATATTTGTTAGTCAAACAGTGTATCTTACAATGTGTGGTGCTTTATGCAAAAAGATACCATCTAAGACATGCGAGATTGAATGATCCCTAGCCACGCCCACTACCCTCCTACAGACTGAGTTATTAAAAGGCCTCACTTTGCTTGTTTATTTGAATAGGAACCAACGTCACATTAAACAGTATTACAGTCACATCACGACTGCTGGAGCATCTAGCCACGTGTTCCTTATATATCTCACAACAGTACTACCACTGCATCCTTTCCCAGCCTCCAGCTGCTCCCCACACTTATATTTACGAATATCTACCCATTGGTGGGGGATATATATCGGAAAGGTTGTTCGTCGCGTCTAGGGAATCCGACGCGCTACCAACTGCACCATGGCCGAAGCCGACATTACGTATAAGGCCATGGACATAAAATAAAAGGTACATCGTTGGTTGGCAACTTCAACTTGTTCTAGCACTTGGTACGACCTTCATATCGCCTTACACCTTAAACTTGTTTTAGCACTTGGTACGACTTTCATATCGCCTTACAACTTAAACTTGTTTTAGCACTTGGTACGACTTTCATATCGCCTTACAACTTAAACTTGTTTTAGCACTTGGTACGACTTTCATATCGCCTTACACCTTAAACTTGTTTTAGCACTTGGTACGACTTTCATATCGCCTTACACCTTAAACTTGTTTTAGCACTTGGTACGACTTTCATATCGCCTTACAACTTAAACTTGCTCTAGCACTTGGTACGACTTTCATATCGCCTTACAACTTAAACTTGCTCTAGCACTTGGTTCGACTTTCATATCACCTAACTATTTAAACTTGTTCAAGCACTTGGTTCGACTTTCATATCACCTTACAACTTAAACTTGTTCTAGCACTTGGTACGACTTTCATATCGCCTTACAACTTAAACTTGTTCTAGCACTTGGTACGACTTTCATATCGCCTTACAACTTAAATTTGCTCTAGCACTTGGTGCGACTTTCATATCGCCTTACAACTTAAACTTGCTCTAGCACTTGGTACGACTTAAATATCGCCTTACAACTTAAACTTGTTCTAGCACTTGGTACGACTTTCATATCGCCTTACAACTTAAACTTGCTCTAGCACTTGGTACGACTTTCATATCGCCTTACAACTTAAACTTGTTCTAAGAATTGGTACGACTTTCATATCGCCTTACATGCATAACCTTTTCCTATTTTGCAAAATTTTAGACCTTTCCGAATCCAAAGGTTTGGCAGAAGAAAATTGAAATGGATATAATTTGAAAAAATAACCATTCAGGAGGGTAGAAAATATTGTGGAAAAAGAAGAAATTGCTTGCTACACAATATTTTCTCAAGTATAAAATCAAGGTGACGTAAAATCTCGTGTTAGTACAGGAAAGGGTTGATATTTATGTCGGACTTGTGTCGGAGTTTAAAGTTCACCTCGGTCTAAATGAATGATTTGAATCGATTTTTGATTGACAGCGGAGATCCGTTGATTTATCGATCCTGTTCAGACAGTCTATATTGTGCAGTGGGTCTAATCTTTTTACACTTTGGAAGTTTTCTGAAAGTAAAATTGACCAATCGCGTCAGTCAAGCCAAAAAATCAACCATCTAATCAAATTATTCAATTTGACTGAAAACGATCTTTGAAGTCAGTTTAACATTCACTTCCTGTCTAAATGAGAGATTTGATTGGTCAGTCATTTTTTGACTGAGAGCAGCGATCTGTAAACCAAACCCTTGTAACCTCCAATCAACTGATCACTGGCCCCGCCTACTAACTCCGCTGACTCAAACCGGAAGTTCAACCTCGGTGTTAATCGGCTTTAAAAAAAATGACCCCAATGTCAATGTCGATCTCATGAAATGTACCACTTTTTAATGTATACCGATGAAATATAAATAAGTTTGACTTTATTGACATTAGATAACCATTTTGTTTCTATATGTAGAAGAAAGCACAGTTCGCAGAATATTCCAGATAAACGTTGAGACGTTTCACTATACACCGTATATGTGACGTTATTATAAAAAAAACTGCTTTCACCATTACAAAATGGCTGATTATACCTAATTAAAATGTAAAATGATGTTCTTCTGAAGAATAATGTTGAGAGCTGGAGACCGAGTGTTTCTCAAACCAACTAGAGAAACTAAAACAAGTAATCGCGAGTCTAGAAAAGGAAATGAGAAAAATTCAAATGCAAAAAAGGTAAAGAATTTGTAGAATTATACCAAACCGGAAACTGGGGAAAACTGTAGTAGACTGATGGAGAAATCCTCTAGACCTTATCGCAGAAAGCATTTACCAATGGCCCATTTAACAAAGAATGTAAAATGTCTGATTATGGCGGCTAGAAAATGAAGTCAAATCACCGTGAATTATTAATTCTCGTTTCCTGTATTACATTCATGAATTTCGACGCAATATGCATCTGAGAATAAATCCAATACATATCGCACTTTTTGTCGTACATTGAAAAGCAAGGCACGATTAGAAGACATGAATACAACGTTACAGCGAAGAACACGAGATACTAGGGCAGTGAGAACGCGAGTTTATGAGTGTACGATGGTAAGACTATGGATAATCTCCTGATCTCGTTGTTGCATAAACGTGTTGGTGATGTTATAGTCGTACTTTTTTCATCGTAATCTCGTATTCACGTGTTCTTGTCGACGTTATACCGTATTCTCTACGTCTTACTCTTGTCCCACTCTGATAGTCGCCTTGTCGTAATCTACCGATCGAACTCTCGTGTTCTCTTCGTCTAACGATACTCTCCTGATATCGTACTCTCTTATTCTTGTAGTCGTACTCTCGTGTTCGTGAACTTGTTCTACGAGCTCGTGAAACGGAACGCGACGAGAAAATAAGCATGTACTACTGTGCAATCGAAAGTATAGGACATCGACAAAGAGATTGCGACGGTGTTAATACGAGAGTTTGATGTCGAGAATACGAGAGTTCAACACCATGACAGCGAGAAGACAAGGGTACGACAGGTTCTACTCAAATCGGAACACACTCGGCCTTTCACGTAAACCTTTTGCAGAACAGTTTTGGGATTCATTTTACCCCTTTTTGTCATAGCGGATAGAGACATTTTGGAAGTTTGTCACGTGAAGATTAAAATATAGTCCACCGATGTACATCCGAGGTTTGAAGTAAACGAGTTCAGATTGCTACTACTCGGGAAGATTCTATACTCTCGTAATTTTATCTTCGTGCTGTCGTCGTTTTTTCACTGACGTGTACTCGTTGTCGTACCCTCATAATCTTATACTCTTATAGTCGTGCTGTCGAGCATTGCGTTTAAATTTATCCAGAAAATCGCGATGCCCCGATCGGTATTCCGTATTTCTAACCGCTAACGAAAACAGCTACAGGAAACAGGAATTGTTTAAAACAAGCAAGTTTCCCTTTTCTTACAAATGTTCCTACATGGCACTAACTTGTCTTGAAATTAAACACATTTTAATTTAGATTTGTCTAAAATTTGTCGTCATGTAAAAATTAAATCACTACAACCTCTTTACAATTTTTTTAAGTATTTTACGTCAGGAAAGATTTAGCCTGTGACAAAATTTCTCCACCTCCTGGGCCGCCTTTAATACTTAATATCTTTATACCCATTACCAGACGGCAAAATTTTAGATTGGTTCAAATTGAAAGGAGTTTCAGACGAGAATTCAAAGTAAATGAAATCTTGGATTTTCTCTAATTTCTTGGTAGAAAAGATTGTGGAAAATGAAAAAATTGCTTTTTCAAACAATTTCTTCATTTTCCACAATGTTTTCCCTTCTGTTTTTATTGAGATGCATCAAACGCGTTATTGTGTGGGAATGAATTAAGTGCTTCCACCCTATAAGTTACGTAGATCGATTTTCAAATGTCGCTTGCTACTTTTATCCGCTGTTGTTAAGTAAAATTCCATGTCGTCTGCGAACGTAAAGAGTTAAAAAAGTTTACCTGCTAAAATATCCCGATAAATCAAGTTTGTAATCCGATCAGAGCATGTTCGCATTAATTCTTTCCTCATAGCAGTTCTGTTGGTCTGAGAGATATTGACAATAATGCCTTAACCCATTACCAGACGAATTTTTTAGATTGGTCCAAAGTGGAAGAAGCTGTTGACAACATTTTAAATGGCTAGAATTGTGCAATAAGTGCCAAATGGGGTAGAAAACATTGTGAGAAAAGGAGATATTGCTTGTTATAAGCAATTTCTCCCTTTTTTCACAAAGTGTTACATAAGACAAGAAAACGTCGTTGCTTGGTAATGGACTATTCCATCCCCACACAATCCGGCTTTCTGACACAACCTTCAAGAAAACAGCAAGGAAAAACTTTGTCGAAAATGAGGATGTTGCTTGCTACGAGCATTTTCTTCCACTATTCACAATGTTTCTCCCCTAGGAGACTGATGTTTCTTATTTTCATCGATCTTGAAATTTTCGTCTGTAACTTCTTTCAATTCAACCCGGTCCGAAATTGTGTTGTGTGTAAATGGACTAAATTGTTGACTGGCGCAGTGGTTCTTTAAAATCTCAAAAATGAAATACATTAACCTGCTGAAGGCTCTTAACCCTTTCCTGTACAATCACTGGTTTTAACGTCCCTGTGATTTTATACTTGAGAGAACATTGTGGGAAAAGAAGAAATTGCTTGTCACAAGCTTCGCGCATTCATACAGTGTGATTAGGTTTTTCGGTTCATACCTCCATGAAAACAAAAAATATTCTCTTCTTCATCTCTTAACCCATTACAACTCAATCCCTCCTTTTTACGCCCTTCAAGAAAAAAACTTATGAAAACATTGTGGAAATGAAGAAATTGCTTGTATCAAGCAATTTCTTCATTATCCACAATGTTTTCTACCCAAAATGATGAAAAAGTTTAAAATTCTATCAACTTGAAGTTGTCATCTGCAGCTTCTTTCAATTTGGACCAGTCTAAAATTTTGCTGTTTTGGAATGGGTTAAATAGGTGAGTCGGTATTTATTATAATTCTGACTAATCTCAGTTCACGGATCGCTTGCCCCGCCCACTGACTTCAACAGAAAGTTCAGCGGCGTTATTTGCAAAATTTATGGGTTGTAAAAATTAGAAAAAAGAAAAAATTAAAATGGTTGATTGAAAAACGTTTATCATAAAATGCTTAACAGAAATTTCGGCTCACGTTGGAGTTCAATGTTCATTTCCTGTCCAAATGAATGATTTAACAATTTCCTGTTTTGAAAAATTTTAGACTCGTCCAAATTTAAAGGTTTTGCAGACGAAAATTTAAAGTTGATTTTATTTGAAAAATAACCATTCAGTAGGGAAGAAAATGTTGTGGAAAAAGAAGAAATTTCTTCTTTTTCACAATGTTTTCTTAATAATCAAATCACAGGGACGTAAAAACCAGGGATTAACCAGGAAAGGGTTAATTGGTCGATAGTTTCTTTGATTGACGGCTGTCAATAACTGTCTATAGCTATAGCTGTCTTTTTTTGAAATTTCATAAAATGAGACTCAAAAAACTTAATGGGTTCGCACTAGGTTTAACTTAGTTTTAAAGATAAAAATTAGAACTATGAATTTTGATTACACATAATGTATGAACAAAGTAACAGAATGTTTCTTACCAATTCTAAGCAGTAATATTGATTCTTGTAAACGATGTTTTAGTAATATTATAGACTCGCATATAACTGGTTCTGGTAAACCGGTGGAATACCCTAAAATTTGTATTGTTACTATTTAAGGATTTGACACCTTAACCCTTTCCTGGACAAACACGGGATTTTATGTCACTGTGATTTTATATTGAGAAAACATTGTGGAAAAGGAGAAATTGCTTGTAGCAAGCAATTTCTCCTTTTCCCACAATATTTTCTACCACATAGGATGGTTAGATTTCAAATTGCATACATTTTTTCACTGTCGTCTGCAATCTTTTTCAAATTGGACCAGCCTAAAATTTCTTAAAGCAGGAAAGGGTTAAGATGCACTGTTTTATGACGAAAATGGTCTTGACAAACACACACGAGTAACGGATCGGGTGCGTCATTCAAGCAATCGACCAATCAAATCATTTAATCAGACCGAAATTTAACTTTGAACTCCAAAATTGGCCGTCATTTATGCAAAGCCTTTTTGTTGGTTAAGCGACTTAAATATCGTAACTACAGCTTATTCAAGTTGTAGTTACGACATATAGGTCGCTAACGAACCAATTTTACATGGTACCAGCTATATACCATTTCATATAGAAGTAGAACTTCCTATCAGAGCCTTGTTGGCGAGGTCAGAGATCGATCAATTGAAGGTAGGTATCGATGTTTTTTTTCATGTCACAGATTTTAATTATTTCTATTTCCTCTCGTATACTATTTGAATACAATATGCCGAAAGTAGTTTTGCAAAAATCTGAGGTCGCTTATCAGAGAAAAGCAGGGTATTTCCTTAATAGCCTACGTAGGCTATTAGTCTATTTTTAGATTAATCCGAGACCGTTGCGAAGAATATATGATCATTCACGTGGTACGAATAACCGTTGTAACCTTAAATTTAGTTAAAATTACATCACACCAACGTCATCGTTACGTCATCAGGAGTAATGTTCGCTAGCCGGTCTTTAATTCTGTAAAGATCAGTCCAAAACTGTCGTAAGTGTTATTACGAATATAAACACTTACCGTAGTTTTGCGCTAACCCTTTCATGGGACATGAATTAGGACGTTGGCTGTTTCGCTAGTAAATTTGTTACCTTCAGTTGACTTTGGGTCATATGCAAATGAGGTCATTCGATGTCGACATCCAAATTCCGTGATATCTAAAAATAACCTGGAATTCCGCTGAACCTTTCTGATATAACCAAAAAAAGCCACTTTAGCCCTATTAGATTACCACCAAGACAATACCTGACTCAACTTAAAGTATTAAATGTTCGTTTGGGTGTATTTTTCGGCACTTTGTATTTTTTTCTTATCTAAGTTTCAGAAACATCGATACCTCCCTTTAAGATAAGTCAGAATTACAATACATACTGACTCACCTCGATGACAAACACCTTGCCTCAAACTATATCATACAATGTGACAACTCATCTGATCTAACAAAAAACTAATAACTATTTATCATACCCGCCGTAACTAGTAAATCTCTGTCCAAAACGATAGAGAACAGTAACAAATAATGCGTGCCTTTCCAACACTGTTTTTTACAAAGTTTAATTCCACTTGATTGTAAACAAAAGCCTGCTAAAATTTAAAAGCGTTGAAGTTATTCTTTTGTCCGAACAAATATCCGATTGGGCTTGTTTCTGCCGAGAACTAGCATGAAGATATTTCTAAAACATGACTAAAACAAAACATGACAAATACCTTACCTCAAAATATATCAGATATTATTACAGTTGTAATCCATCACGAACTCGATCACAGTTAATTCTATCCGCTGTAACTAGAACCTCCAAGCTTGTATTTCTGGTTACTGGTTATATAGTGCTTTACAGAACATAGCAATCTTTATCGATATATTGCCTGTAAACTCTTCATGCAAAATTCCATGCCCTAGTCCTCATTAATTAGCAACAAGAAACAACAGAGAAGAATTTTAGTTGGTTTATGAAGTTAGAAGTTTATTAAAAATGCGGTAGATTTTCTGAAGATATTTCAAGGGAAGTTAAAATAGAATAGAATAAATCAAGGAAAGTATAAGTTGATAGGCCATGGTCGGATCGCGGCTGTCAATCAAAGAATTAATCGACCAATCACATCATTAATTTACAAACTGAACTTTGAATTTCGTCATTGGCCGACATTTATGTGAAGTTTTTTGGCTTATTCAAGCTGCAGCTACGACCTATCTATTTTGTTATAAATTACTGGCCATATATTCTGCAAAATAAGGTACCCAGTGTTCTTTTTTTATAATGAAGATTCTGATAATATTTACAATAATAACAAGACAGTGATGACGATATTAATGATAATGATAATCTAGATACACAAGTCGAGTGACGGAGAAATAGAGATCGTTATTTTTTTTCTATTCATTATTTATTTTTTTAGAACGATATCCCGCAATAGCAGAATTCACTCCTGGTCGTTTAATTATGAAAATAATGGTATGTATTTATTTACCCTTTTCTTATGTTACCTCAATATGTATCACGTCTCCATGTCAAAAAATAAATTCAGTAAAAAAGCATTTTGCCGTTGGCCGACCAAACTATCGTAGCTACAGCTTGACATTTCATATCATGTATTAAAAATGCCAGGTTATGAAAGTTTCAATGATAGACAGTCATGCTTAGTTACACCAGTGGTTAAGTAAAAAGACTACAAGTATACTCGTATAAACAACAAATCAAACAGCAAATGGAGTTAAGTACGACATGCTAGAGACAGACTTGATAAATTAGCCAACTTATTACAGATAACTAGGTTCATTACGGAATAAATATGTTCACCATTATTTCTTGCTGTGTTAAATATGAGAGGGGCAGTAATAACCTAATAGTATAATAACAAACTTTTCTGTACAGGCAAGTCATGGACCATTGGCCATGCCCAGTGAGCTTCAGGAAGTTTACTTTCGGTATTAACCCTTGTCATGCTGCATAAATTACGTAACTGAAATGCTGTCAAACCAAAGGGCTGAAAGCACTGATCGAACTTGTTGTTAAAAAAATCAACATTTCTTTTAGAAATCAACTTCATAAACAACTCTGACAGGAAAAGTACAAGCAGGAGATGCAGACTCAGATCAGCCTGCACATAAGTGCAGTCTGACTTTAGTCTACACCTCCTGACAAAACCGGAATATTCCGGGTTCAGCATGACAAGGGTTGAACGGTATTATTTTTCTAACTGTATAGCAAGAAACATTTACCTAAAAGTAGACTGGTTTGTTGACGACCTGACGTCTTAACTACAGCTTGAATAAGCATCAACATTGTATTCACATAAATGTCGACAAATGTTGCAGAAAGGTTGACTTCCGATCTAAATGAATGATTTGATCACTTCCGCTCTAAATGAATAATTGGATTTTTCGTATTATTCTTTGATTGACCTTCGAGGTATATCACCTGATGTACAGAAAGGAGAGAAGTGTAAGAAACTATTGTTCCCTAGACTTTTAAGAGATGAAGAGAATATTTTTTGTTTTCATGGAGGTATGAACCGAAAACTAATCACACTGTTTGAATACGCGAAGCGGATTCATTAATTGTGTGATTAGGTTTTTCGGTTCACACCTCCATGAACACAAAACATGTTCTCTTCATTTCTTATAATCTAATGGCATCGAGCGAAAAAAAAAAAAAGAAAAAAATCTTTACAAATTTTGATACCCTTTTGTATGGGACTATTTTGTCCAAAATCGCTGCGTGCTCAAATTTTTGTTCATGGCGCTATGAATTATTTTTGGACCAATCAGAACGCTCGTTTTCGCTAGACGAAACTAAATACAATTTATTTCATAATGACAAAATCTAAGACGTATGAAATCTAAAGAATTGGAAATACATAGTTTATCTTTTTTTAACGATGATTTTAGGAAGGAAAAGAAATAGCTTGATTAAGACAAAAAAAGTTTCTTGTGAGAATTTGTTATTGTTCGCAAAATTTTGTTCATCATTTTTATTACTAATTTATAAAGGACAGCAATATGATAATTTTTATTGTTAGGTCAAATATCATTGGTGGGCTACCAAAATGTCGAACATGCATCTTGCATGAAGCTGTATTTACGACATTTTAGTCGCCGGTCAACAACATGTCTCATTTCTTTGAGATCACAAACCAGAAGAAAACTATGCACAGTTAAGTCTGAGAGCAAGACGGAATAAGGAAAAGGATCGAATGTGATAATCACATTACATGTGCTTTTAGCAAGTTGTACCAGCTTAGAGAATAATTTAGAAACGCTATCTGGCTTGAAATGGTCCCCAACACGCGCCAACTCTATCAGGTTTCGTGCGCCATAAAAGGCAGGAAATATTAACACCAATTATCTGTTCTTTAGGTACACAAAACTGGTTTTGTTTACAACAAGCTTGCCATAAAATATAATATTTTTGTACCTGATATCCACGAGCGTTTGGAACCAGATCACTGCTGTCAGACTCTTGGCTAGAAAACATATTCTTGGACCTGTCCAATATCCAAAGACAGGACAGGCGACAATTCAAAATATATTTGTTATTGGCGGATCTTGGTTGTCATTGAAAGAATCAATTGACCAATCAAGTGATTCATTTAGATTTTAATTGAATTATGAACTCCGTCATTGGCCGACATTTATATGAAGCACGTATTAAAGCTGTAATTACGTCCTATATGTCGCTAATCATCCATTTTTTTACGCGTTACTGGCCATAAATTTCGAAAATTAACCCATTCCAACACAGCAAAAAAATAGACTGGTCCAAATTGAAAGAAGCTGCAGACGACGAGTTCAAGTTGATGAAATTTTGAATTTTTCCGTCTTTTTGGATAGAAAACATTGTGGATAATGAAGAAATTGCTTGATACAAGCAATTTCTTCATTTTCCACAATGTTTTCCAAAGCTTTATTCTGGAGGGGCGTAAAAAGGAGGGATTGAGTTGGAATGGGTTAATATGGCATGTCGAAGTTGAACTTCCTGTTGGAACTCAGTAGGCGGTGCCGATAGACTGAGTCGGCTTGGACAGCGATACGTCTATTCACTACGCCGTATTGTATAGACAAAGAAAATATTTAACACACACACGGACACACTCACACACACAAAAAACCACACAAACAAACCCAACAACAAACCAACAGATGGTTGTATGGACAAAATAAAACAAACACTTCACCCTCTTCATTTCCTGTACCGCCAACCCATTCCCATACAATCCTGATTTTTTACTACCTTCACGAAATCAACTATAGCTTAAATGCGGAAAACGAAACAATTGCTTGTGAGAAGAAAGTTATTTATGTTACACATTTTTTCTTAATCCAAAAGACATCAATTTATAAAATTGCATCGTCTTCAACTTCTTTGAATATGACCTATTCTGATTTTTTTCTTGATTAACGCCGCTTTTCACACTTTTCATACATATTACATTGCCTGAAAAACAAAACAATGGATTCCTTGTATATCTCGCTCCAGTACTACCATTGCATCCTTTAACATCAAAGCCGTACTTATTTTAGTTTAAACATATTATATTTCTCATATGAAATAGGGTTGGGGCGCGAGTTCTACCAACTTAGATTCGGCCTTCCCCAAACAATTTACAACACAATTATTACACCAACATGACAATAAAACATAAAATAAATAAATAAATAAAACAAATAATAATAATAATAAACAATGCAAGAGAGAAATAGTGCGGAAAAGAAATGATATGAAAGAACAGTGCTGTGACATAAGTAGAAGATAGTGTGAGGATTGATAGTGAGAGGATGGAGTATTGATGGTGTTCAATCCCCAAACTCCTGTTTGTATGAATATACCCTATAAAGTTATAAAGGATTACATGTTACTTTGTGTCATTCGAACCTTCCCGACTGTTACTTTATTGCTAATACACTCTGTCTAAACCCCGGAGACATTTTTTAGCCTTTACTTACAATTTATAATAGTAAGAAATGGAGAAAAATCTAGTCTTATCTTATTCCCACGTAATAAAACTTTTAGACCAGTCCAAATTCTAAGCAGTAGCAGACGACAATTTTAAGTTGATGATATCTTTAATATCTTTGTCTTTTGGGGTAGAAAACATTGTGAATGCTGAAGAAATTGCTCGTAACTGTGGAATCGGGTGTTTTGAAGAAAAATACAAATCAAAGGACTGGCAATTCCGGGAGTCGATTGATACATACGTGTATTTTAAGTTCAGCATAACTTATTCCGTTCAAATTATGTACCAACACATTAGAACGTAGATCTGCTTTTTTGACAGATGTGCTTGGATACCAAAGCGTTGTTAAATTAAGAAGAGATTCTGCCTTTTTCAGTTTGTAAGATTATAGAAAATTGTTCAATTTTGAAAGCAAAAGCAACGCTTTATTTAAGACCGTTTTTTTTCTCAGAACACCAAAAATATTACTGGTGATTATTATACGCTTAACCCACTCCCACACAATCCAAGTCTTTTCGCCCATCAAACAAGCTTTGAGAAACATTTTGGAAAACGAAGATGTTGCTTTTAACACAATGTTTACTACGTAATACGAACAACAACAACAACGACAAAAGAAAAATCGACAACAAAGAATTTACAAAAAAAAGTTTTCTAGAGCTAAGCTTCTGTTCTGTAGCAATATCTTTCTACGTGTGAAATTTCGTGTTTAATCCTATCACGAATAGTATGATATGCTCCGGGGAAATTTAATGCCCTTGAACAAACAGAGGGTAATACCTCTTAAAGCAAACGTAATTGATGTGCCGTCTACACTGCATCTCTCCTCGGCGAGGAGTAAATTAAAAAAAAAAAAAAAATGAAAAAAGGAGAGAGTTTCATGTTGGTAGCTTTTACACTTTTTCATATACGCTGGGGACAAAATAAGAAATCCAGCCAAGAAAACTACAAACAGAATTGCAACGTATTAACAGCATTAGGCATCAATGTTTCGGTTTTTGTTCACTGCGTTTTTCCCCAGTAACATCTTTCCGTCTATGGATTGACATGTTGTTAGATAATATACTTTCTGAGATAACATCAGAACACATTTTAAGACAGAAAAGTAACAAAGGAACGAAAAAAAAACAACAAAAAAACAACAACAAAAAACCCCACATCAGATAAAAGCAAGTCATGGATGAACGGACACATGGACGCGTATCATTATCATATGTAGAGATAAAAAGAGACCCCACTAATAATTAGAAATGTCGACCTATCAAATCATTCATTTAGACCGGAAATGAACTTTAAACTCCAACATAATCCGACATTTATGTAAAGGATTTTATTAATTTTTGTAACGCCGTAACTAGAGCTTGCTAGACCATTTCAACCATTCAACCATTTTGGTTCATTGCTACATATTTCTGGCCAAATATTTTGCAAAATAACGCCGTTAAATATCGAAGCAGAACTTCCTTTTGGGGTGCTTGGTGAGCGTAGCTAGCGTTCCGCCAATTGTTGGAACCTAGTGACCTAGCACGATGATAATGAGAGCCTAAAATCAAGCAATCTTGCGACTCATAAAGGCCTTCTCATGAAATGAACACGGTGAATCATACCTTCGAGTAGATTAACCATGTCTCGATACCCTAGGTCTTTCACCAAAGGTAGTTGTAATATTCGTGTATGCCCAATTAAATTATTTAACTAGTAACCACACAATCCCACATTCTTGTGCCCATAAGAAAAAAAATGAGATAGAGAGATAGAGAGATACAGGTAGATAGATAGAGATAGATAGATAGAGAGAGAGAGTGAGGGAGTTAGAGAGACAGACAGACAGAGAGAGAGAGAGAAAGAAAGACAGACAGAGAGAGAGAGACAGAGAGAGAGAGAGACAGAGAGAGAGAGAGAGAGAGAGAGAGAGGGAGAGAGAGAGAGAGAGAGAAGAAGAAAAAATAATCAAAAAGGGAAAATACTGACTTTCTAGCATTTTCCCCTTTCTACAATATTTATGACAGAATTTGGGACTCGTTTTTATTTAAGATGGGCTTGACACCCCCCCCCCCTTTGAAGTTTGAACAGCTCTAAACATTCGTTGTATTGGGTAATTCTATGTTATATTTTTTTATACCTTATTATTAAATCCTAAAGCCAATATCGTAAAGCCAGCCTTACTGAAGCTGTATTTACGATGATCCGGTCGCCCAATGACAATGCGAATATGTACACCAAGAAATGATTTACACGGGGTTGGAATATTGTCGACAGAAAGATAGAGGCACTATTCAGAAGTCGATATGTTTGTTTTAACTAAATTACTCCTAGATCCAGAGACTGCCGGATTTTCTTGAGTGATGTATTTGATTTATTAGCATGTACAATTGATATTGCCCCCGACCTCTCAATGAATAATACCCTTACAAATTAGGAAACCACTTGTTCGAGGTCGGTTTTCATTGTTAGTGATTGAATGTTTTCTTGTTGCACAGAACTCTATCGATAATTATTGAATAGTTTACTTGTTGCACAGAACATGCCCACTGCGTGTTTGCTGTCACACCTCTTGTTCGGTTTCTATCAATTGAACCCTTTCCTGTATAATCACTGATTTTTCAACGTCCTTGTCACATTATACTTGAAAAGGCATCATGGAAAAAGAAGAAATTGCTCGTAACAAGAATTTTTTTCTTTGACCACAATGTTTTCTATCATATAAGATGGTTACATTTTGATAATACTTACTTTATAATGAGGTCTGCTATCACTTTGGGCAGGTTTAATTAAAAAAAAAAAAAAAAAAAAAACAGTGAAGGATTGATCTTTATTATATACCTTGCTGTGAAATCTTGGGATTTCTCAGTGTAATAAATTTTGATAACGTCACTGGAGTAACGATAACTCTTTTCAGTTTCACTCTCTGCCGTAATTTAGGGACTACTTTTTTCCCAAACCAGTGACATTATAAAGAGTCTATCAAAAAGATTGGTTTCGATAGTGCAATAAAATATAAAATAATAAGGTATATAGAAAATAGAATAATCAACTAGTTATTCCAGATATAAAAATTTATTTCAAGAGGATGCGTTTTTTCAACGCCTAACAACGCATCCTCGTGAAATATTTTTTTCATATCTGGAATAACCAGTTGATTATCCTCTATATCTCGTGATTCCACATTTGAATAATCGCTGCCCGTGACCAGTGACCTACGATAGGAAGTTTGATAGCAAACGTCGTCATTTTGCAAAATTTATGACCAGTTACATGTAACAAACAGTAAACTGATTACATAAGATGTAGTTGTGGCGTTTAAGTCGCCTAACCAAAAAAATGAATAGTCGATCAATTTCGGAGTTCGACGTTAGCTTCCGGTGTAAATGAATGATTTGATTGGTCCAATTATTCTTTGATTAACACGCGATCCGTCAATTAAAGACTGGTCAGAATTTAAAGAGGTTGGATGCGAAAGTTCAAAATATGTTTGAATGAAAAATATGTGCCATCTATGTTCGAAAGAATCGGGAACATTGATTTTTTTCTCTAAACAATTCTCATTTCCCCACAGCTATTTCCTAGTAGCTTTTTCCTCAGTTCGTAAAATTTCGGGATTGTGAGGATATGAGTCAGCGACAACTGCAATCCTTTGACAGCTACAGTTAGAGCTCACCTGAGTCGACTTGGTCTTGACAACTACATTAACTTACATTTATTAAAACTTCTTTATCTAGAGAAAGAGATAATATTTTCAGAAAGGTTTTCTAAACAATTGACTGAATAAGCTGTAGTTACGACGTTTATGCTGTAAAATAAACAAGAACAAAATCACATAAATGTCGGCAAATGTTGGAGTTCTAAGTTCACTTCCGGTCTAAATGAATAATTTAGTTGGTCGATTAAGTCTTTGATTGCCTGCGCGATCGGTCAATTAAACAAATTCCGACGACAGACCGAGTGTTAGTTGGATGGTTCAATCGCGAATTGCAGTGTCTAACAATTAGGTTTAAACCTATTTATTTTACATCGACCGAGAAAAAAACCCTTCCAGCTTAGATTAATCCCTCTCAATTCCGCTTACCTGGAGAATATTCGCTCCAATTAAGTGGGAAAATGACAAAACTAAAATCGGTAGTCGCTCCCGGGAATCGGACCTCTTGATCGAGAAGTCGACGCTCTACCCCTGGATCACGAACACTACAATAAAGATGAAAGGTTATAAAGAGTGATGACTTTTCTACGACATCATTCTATTAACCATAACGTTAACCGATTACCAGACGACAAGGTATTAGACTGATCCAAATTGAATGAAATCGCAGACGATATTTCAAACTGCACTTCAATTGGAAAACGGTTGAAAACATTGTGAGAAAAGGATAAATTGCTTGATAAAAGCAATTTATTCCTTTTCCCCATAATGTTTTCCATGAATGAAGTTCGTCGGGGCGCCATTGTTTGGTAATTGGTTAAGACTGTTTTAGATATGTGAACTATTTGTTTATATAAGATTTTTAGTGAAACGAGCTCATGACCGCCCTCAGGACTTTCGGTGCTTTTATTTACTTGGGTGAAAATAGCACCATCAATCAGATTGCCAGAATAATCTGACAAATTTCAGTTAAAGCACTAAAATGCTCTTAGAATTCTATCCAATTTTAAAAGCATGAAAGACCCAATAAACCATTCTTGAAATGTTTTGTTCGAGACGATAAAATACCATAAACAAACACTAGCGTGTTGCACTGTCGATGATTTAGAGATTATATTGATGCTTGAATTCTTTTCTTAACCCATTACCAGACGACAACATTTTAGACTTGTCCAAATTCAAAACAGTTGCAGACGACAAGTCTTAGGTAGTGAAATTTTAAAAATCTTTGTATTGCTGGGTAGTAATTATCGTGGGAAATGAAAAAAAATGCTCGTTACAAGCAATTTCTTCAATTCCACAATGTTTTTCAAAGCTTTTTTCTTGGTCGGCACAAAAAAGTTGGATTGTGTGAGAATGTGTCAATCAAAATTTACACGAACAGAAAACCCACCATCAAACAATATCAAGCTCTCCAACACATTATATTTGGATTGAATGACCAAGAAACACCCTTTAATCGTTTCATAACGCCTAAAAAAACTTAAACATAGACCCCAATTTCCTTAAAAGTTGTCTTTAGTTTTATATTTTTAGTCTAACACCACTTTCAATAGATTGTATGATTGATTGAACGGGGTTTAAAGCAACTTTTAATAGTATTTCAGTCATATCGTGGCGGCTTGAGCACCTAACCATGGATTCCTGGTATTTCTCACACTAGTACTACCACAACATCCTTTCCGAGCCTCCAGCTGCTCAACTCACTTAGGTTTACGGTTACCCACCCATTGGGAGACAAAAATTGGAGAGGATATTCGCCGCGGGCTTGGATCGAATCCGGGACCCCTTGACTAAAAATCCTACGCGATACCACTTCGCCATGGCAGTAGCCCTTATTAATCGGCTCTACTCCCCAGAATACAACACACTTGATGCTAAGCACATTATCATATCATCGAAACATGTTCAATGGCTATTTTATCTTAACCCTTTACTATTTTTACAAAATTCAAGACTTGTCCAAATTCAGAGGGATAGCAGACGACAACATAAAGTAAGTACATTCAAAAAGTATCTATCCTGTAAGATAAAAAATATTGTGTAAAAAGAAGAAATTGCCTGTGACTTTTCGACAACGTTTTCTCAAGTATAGAATTACAGCTACGCAAAATCCCCGGTTTTTACACGAAAGAGTTAAATTGCATCGGTGTACTAAAATGAAATTAAATTAAAATTCGTTTCCATTTTCTGCAAAATTCATTTGGATAGAAAATCATAACGGCAGTTATACAAAAAACGTCGATAATTTATTATTCTGCTTGAAATACGTTTAGATCATATGCTATGCCTCTAGGTTTACCAAGGCGCAATTGCAAAAACCATTTCCTCCAATTGAGACTGACTGGAATCCAGTAAATTGAATAAATATTTAATCAGCGAGTAGGTCCCCAATGCATTATACTGTTTTATTGATTGGTAATTAGGTTCATTTATTGTATACGGTTGGCCAAGGACGATCTATATGGCAAGGGAATGCAATTGGAATACTGTTCAACTTCGAGTGCTAGCAACCGAATCTGAAAATATAAAACCGAGATATGACATGTTTCCAAAGACTTTCATTTCACTCTCGATACGACCCATAATTCTTTCGATCATGAGCTGTATTTTAGGGGAGGGGGGGGTCTATCTGTACAGGAGCTTATCTAAAACACGTATAAAACATATATGTAACCTTGATTTAGCTACTTTCAGATTTCTATTATCGGGTAGACACGATTTAAACCATGTCATTCAGAGCCATGAATATTCCTTTAGTTGGCACGAGGTATAGGCGTGTACATATGTGCACCCTGATCTTTGTCTACACCACCTGCTCTTCTCTTTTCAGTCAGAGCTGTTTATAAAATGAATTTTCAATAACGATATTAACTCACATTTAGTACTTTCAGTGCTTTCAGATCTATGATTTCATTGTAATTCTATAGATGATTTTATTCAATATGATAACGTTTGGTGCAAACAAAATACTTATACTAAAGCTAGGTTACTACTGAAAATATACTTTCCATCGGAATATAACATAAAAAATACCCATTAAGTATCAGAAGCCAAATGACTATTGACAAGCAAATAGTAGTGACCTCGAGAAGGGACAGAGACAAGATTTAAATGGCGTCTGATCAATAAGCAATCAATAAAATTCATTAAGGCCGGTCACTGTTTTGGCAAATCCCATAGTTTACAGTTCTAACATATTCATGGCCCGCTGGACATGTCTAATTTTCCCGAGATAATAATCTTCATCGTCTCCCATTCCATGACGATGTCAGCTTGAAACAGGCATTTGTATTCAAACTGGAAGAGACGTAAGAAACTCTGTATACATTTGTACTTGTTTGTTAGGAACAAGAGAAATGTTTAAAAGTGAAAAAAGGGTTTTGGAAAGGAAAATATTTAGCTCAACTAACTCATTCCCAAACAACTGAATATCTCAGTCAGTTGGAAAAAGTACTTGGTCATGAACTCTATACCTTTCTTCAGCGAGGACGATCTACAAGTAAAATTCCTAACCGGGCCTCGAGCTGCTCACCCATCTTAGGATTACACAATGGTGGGAGAAAAGTTTCGTAAAGGATATTTGCCGCGACAGGGGATCGAACCCTTGACCTCATGATTTAGAGTCCAGGATGCTACCAAATGCGCCACGGCCGGAATATTTTTGCCCCTTTTCTATCTTTTCTTACATTTTTGAACAGTTATTTTTGTAACAATATCACCCCAATTATATTCTCATGTGCGACATGTCTTAAAGCATTACAGTTAGCAATTTGAAAATTGAAAGCATTTTTTTTCATAACTTATGCAAGACCGCTTTTTAACCTTTTTTCTGTACAAACCCTGAATTTTACGTCAGTGTGATTTTATATTAGAAAAACATTGTGGAAAAAGAAAAAAAATTGTAAAAAGTAATTTCTCCTTTTCCCACAATTTTTTCTACCACATAGGATGGTTTCCTTTCAAATTGTATTCATTTTCATTAATTGTCTATCATTATCTCTTAAAATTAAAGACCTTATTTTTATATAAGCTCTTGGAAAGTTCCGGTCGAAATGCTTCATATTCTCTCGGCTCTTAAATAAAACAGTTGATGAGTTCAAATCAAAAATTCCGTTTATTATCTCACATAATCTTCTAAAACCAGAGTAAGACAAGCTATTAGCCACTGAGATATCTTGTTTCTCTCGTCTTGCTTATTAATATTCAATAACGGGGGAATGTCTCCAGTAATTGATGAACTTAGGGGCAACAGTGTTGTGTCTTCCAGGCGAAAAGTTCACTTATTTCCATAATAGGACAGATCCGTTCAGCCGGTGGTTTTTTCACCTCAATTTCATTATTTCTCCTCACCATATACTCTTTGTAGCTTCTGAAAAGAAACTGCTAGTACTAGTATAATTTTTGACCCAACAAGCGAAAAAGGGCTAGCTGAGGGGTAATGGAAGTATCCTTATCTGAAACAGGCGTTTGCCTTTGAAATAAAAGAAAAGTCTAAAACAAGAGGACCACGATAGCCATGGATCGCCAGCATGAGTAATATAACTCATGGAAATCCAGGTATGTGGACGTCATTTAACACAATAAAAAATACGTAATTCTGTACAAATGGGTAATAAATTTAAATGATTGGGTCGACATCTATAAGGCCATATCAAATAAAAATTTGAAAGATTTAAGACAGTCGACTGTTTATTACGAGCACCGCGTACAATACAATTCAAACAACATATCGAACTGCGTGTTGTGTCAATAACTAGTAAAAGTCATTCATCGGTGATGTCAATAGTTCATAACAATAAAATAGCATTTTTATCGCTGCTGTTGTAATCTTTATCAACCTTTCTGTACCACTAGTACTTGAGCGATAAATCGGACAAGTATTAAGAGGAATACATAGATTTAAAATTCGGATTCTGAGAGTTTTGTCCAAAACCAACAACAAAACAGGAAATTCAACCGGACTAAATAAAGGCTTGTCACTGATTGGTCATTTTGGTAGCAATGATAAGTGTTGTTTGTAAATGTAAAAAAGGAGTAAGCATTTAATCTCATTTTCTAATTATTCAGATTTCATGTGAAATAAAATGACTTTGAATTTCAAAAATTTCATTGTTTGAATTTATAGATCGATCGATAGATAGAAAGTTTGATTTTGAAAAAAAGGTCAATCCGCCAACGAAGATGGACATATGTTGTCTTCTCCGTCTGTCCGCCGACTTTCAGTTCTTGTTTACATATCTCCTTCTATATTTGTATACTATTTTGAATGAACATTTCAGAGAATGTTCCTAGTCACCTAGTCTTGCACAATTCGTCGGGGTTCTGCCATTTTAGACTACATCACAGAAAAAAAGGGGGTGGGGTGTTTAAGTGCAGTATCGAAATTTCGTTTTAAATAAAAGTTGGTCCTAAGGGTTAAAACCCATGTAACATTCCTGTTACTCAGCCGAATTCCCAAGTCTAGTATCAACCGAAAGGATTTTTAAATGGCCTCTTTATTGTTCAATATGGGTTTTTAGAAGGATTCCTTTATCATTGCATAACCACACAATGATTTCCTTCATAAAATTGACACAAAAATCATAAGAGATGAAAACTGTTTTAATAATATTGTAAAGCGAAGAAAAATATTTTCTGTAGAGTCTGTTCTCCAAAAATGTCTTTGTATTATGAGCTATTAGGTTGTGAAGACTAAGGTCAGAATGCACTCGTGTTCAGGCTGGTTTTGTCTTTAACTACTGCCATAACAGGATTATTTAGGTTTCAGCATAAAAAGGCTCAAATATCAGACTCAAAAAACGCAATGTTGAGGTTAACAGTTTAACACATTTAAACAAAGTAATAGTAGGAAACAGGTAAAAGAATTGTAGATATAAGGTTGATTAAATGCTGAAGGTGTTTGGACACAGTACAGTCAACAAAGGAAAGGGTTAAGTTTGAGAGGAAATATGAAGGCGTTTTTTGCATAAGATATAACGTCCTCTCGAAAGGGTTGTATCGACGCAGCAGAGTTTCGGTCAGCTCTCTTCTGTGTTTTCCTGTCTATGCGTGTAAAAGAGGTAAGTAACGTTATTAGGCTTTGAAACAAGGTGGACTTTGACCCTAAAGCGCTCACCCGATTCGGTGACTGCAGAAATAATCATCGGAAGCGACTTATTTCGGCCAAAGGCCACCCGTTATAAAAAACCTCTTAGAAAGTTTTTGTTTGTTGTACCAGAAATGTAGTATGCACATTGCAAGGGATGCTTTTATAAGATTTGGGTTATTGAGCTAGATATTGAACAAAAACATCATATCAAAACCCGGTTAAGACAGAGAAACGCACTCTTGCCAAATATCAAGATATTTGAACCAAATTGTGGCACCTAGTGACTTAGTGTTTGACCTAATAAGACCACATATCAAACTTGTCAGAGAAATTTATTTTCGTTGAAAATCAATACAATTCATCCAAAATTGTGGCTTCTAGAGATGGCCCCAAGAGGATATTATCTAAGATTTCTCGTGATGACCTAATTTTTAACCCCATTTAACTATGTAATGGACTTAAAGGAGACTTCACAGAGAAACATATTCTGACCTAATATCAAGACATTTAAGCCAAAATTCGCACACAGGGTTTTTCTGAGATTTGAGCACATGCAACTTAATTTTTTATTCAATGTGACCCAAGATCAAACCTGATCAATGTTTCATGACCCAATATCAGAATTGCCCGCGATTTTATTTCGATAAACATTCTGACCAAATATCAAGACATTTTATTTAAAAGAATATGGCCTGTCGAATGCACACAAGTTATATTAAGATTAGTCATAATGACCTAACGTGACCGAGATTTATTGGAGACAAACAATCTTACTAAGTTTCAAGATATTTGACCAAAAATGAGTCCTTCAGAGTGCACACAAAGTAAACGTTTACGACGGGTACATCCGATCACAACGTTGTAATCGAGTGAGCTAAAAAAGGGTTACCTCTCATAGGATACTTTTATAAAGTGCTTCAATGTACATGTAAAACTAATTCAGTCTTATGCGTTAATTCTATCTTAAACAACAACAATAACACGAAAACAGTCCCAGCCTCCTAAAACAAACAAACAGATAAAAGAAAGAATCAAACTCAATAACAGAAAAAGAGATCATTAACAACAATATATCACCATGATTTCAGTGCTTATTTTCAATCCCAATTTGATAACAAACCCGACTTAATTGTCATCATTGTCTTTTAACGAAGCCTATTTCAGTGAACATGTATTAATTCATTGATCGTGAGAAATACATCCAGGTGAGCCATGGTCATTAGCTTTATAGATGGTTATTTTCGTTATTTTTCGATAGTTCGTTGACTTTTTCTGCACAGTTCTTCGACATAAGATGATATGAACCAATCCCCGCATAATCTCGCTTTCGTATGCCCCGAAACAATAAGGTTTTAGAAAAACATTGTGGAAAATGAAGAAATTGCTTGTTACAAGCAATTTCTTCATCATCCACAATGTTTTCTATGCTAGAATACAATTCTTTTTAAAATTTCACAGACTAAAACTTGTCGTCTGCAAATTCTCTGACTTTTGACAAGCTAAATTTTTGTCGTCTGTTAATTGGTTAATTGAAGTTTCGGATGACATAGTATTTAATGAAAGGGCGGAATAACGAATCATCTTGACCATAAGTATTGTTGTTGCAATAACCACAATTTCGAAGTTGTTTTAAATGCTTTTCATATATATGTCACATATATATATATTTCTTACTTCACATAAAACTAACAAATATATTACATGTATTTCATTTATTATCTTTTAAATCAAATTAACCTATATCCAGAAGACAATTTCTTACATCGATCCAAATCGAAATAAGTTGAAGATAATTAAATTTTAAAGATCGTTGCCTCTCTGGGTGAGAAACATTGGTGGAAATGAAAAAAAAATG
Source organism: Fragum fragum (assembly GCA_946902895.1). NCBI lineage: Eukaryota > Metazoa > Mollusca > Bivalvia > Cardiida > Cardiidae > Fragum > Fragum fragum. The sequence goes on along the minus strand of OX336379.1, from coordinate 6,063,607 downwards.
CTTGTTACAAGCCTGCTTGTTTCCTTTCAAAAGCATTCCTCAGGAGAGCGTAAAAAAGGCGGGATTGTGCGAGAATGTGTTAAATCGTTATCAATTGTCATGCATGTTCTAGATTTTTCAAGCAGTTCTTTAGTTTAGATCTAATACTGATCTATGTATTTTTATCCAAACTGGTTAAATCTTAACATTTTCTATACGCTCTACTCTCTATTGCACAATCCAATATTACCTAAACATGCAACAAAGCTACAATAAAAGAGGAAGATCAAAGCGCTCGTGGTGAGGAATGGTCTAAAACACGTAGGTTGGTGCGATGTTATCGCGGTCGTCTCTACTTTAATTGTCGTGCAATCAAATAATCTTAAAAGCCGTAACTCAAAGGAGATCTTCAAAGTGATATGTACTTGTTGCACAAATCAATTAAATGTAATAATCAAAAAGGTCAAACAGGTTGATCGGTGCCAAAGTCGTTATATTTGTCTGTAAGGATTTAGATGGTTTCAGCAAAAGTAGGAGCTGTCTGTTTAACCTAGAAACAGTCAACAACTGAATGAACTGCATACTTCTTTTAACCTCAAACAATTGACCAATCGCTGGCACCGCCCATTTATTTTATTTTTTTTTGCCACGCCCACTGACTCCAACAAGAAATCCCGCCTCGATTTTTAACGGCGTTATTTTGCAAAATTTATGACCAAAAGCTTGTAACAAAAAGTGAATAGTTGGTCGGCGACCTAAACGTCGTAACTGCAGCTTGAATAAGCTGTAGTTACAACGTTGAAAGTCGCGAAACCAATAATAAAGGTTAACAATAATGACGGCCAATTTCGGATTTGAAAGCTCAGGTCCAGGCTGAATAAATGATTTGATTGGTCGGTCGATTCCTTGATTGACAGCGGCGATAGGTCAATTAACCGCATAGTTGGGTCAAAATGCAACTGGACTGTAATCAAAGCACCTAGTGTAAAATGGAGCTTTTATTTTTTCTCAACTGGTTGTCCTTGAAGGAAAGAATTCACAAAGATTTGTCTGAGAATTAAATGTATGACAAATTTACTATTTCGCCGGTGCCCAAAAACATTCCTCTAAAATCAGACAAAAGTCTGTCGAGATATTTCTGAGGTGGTCGAAAAAGTTTAAAGGCGAAAGGATTGGATACAAGGTTTGTATTTCTGGAAAGGAAATTGCCAGTAACAAGCAAACTCTTCATTTTCCATAATGTTTTCGAAAGTTGTTTATTACTTGGGCGTAAAAAGTTTAAAAGGAACGTCGCCCAGCAAAATTGTGGGAGCATACGGTTTCCGTGCTATTATAGCACTGTTTACGTGCGCCGTTGGCCCTGCGATTTCACTGCACAAAAAGTTTAGCTCAAAAGGCCGTACGGAAGTCGTTGGCCACAGACTGCCGCCGTACGTGTATCTATGGTGCACTAAAAGGGCCAAAAGTCCACTCTAAAATAAAGCGTGTACGCGTAAATTATACGAAAAAAAGAAAAAAAAATTAGGTGAGCGCGCTAAAATAGCTAGAATATAAAATGTGCGCGTACGCATGAAATTACAAGTGCACTGCTAACATGACCCTTCTTAGTATTTACCCGTACATGCTTATATTTTTAAAGTGCACGCGTTAAATAACACGTGCTCATTCAAAATATAAGCATGCATGCTTAAACTTAACGGGTTTGCCTACATCATTTTACTCGTGTATGCGTTCTTTATGCTCAAACGACTTGAAACTGACGTTTGACACCAATGGTACGCTATATGTATCGCACAGTGACCGTTAGATGCTTTGGTACTAAATCTTGTCCGAATCATCAAGCAGTTTCCATCGGAGATGAGGGTCTTGCGAGGCTCAGAGGAAATTGCGTACGTCTTGAGAGGTGTATCCGATAAAAAAAATTAAGGGTTGATCACCCTACTTTGATCTTTCGAATACATGATTGATTTGGAAATATCAAAAGATTGATAGCAAACTTAACTGACAAAGATTTACCGCTCACCACAAATCCCCGCATGTCGACGTGCTAAATAATAATTAAAAACAACAACACCAACAACATAAAACACACACACACACACAAAACCCTAACAACAACAGGCAATGATTCTTTTTTTCTTAGTCTAAATTACTAGAATGACTAAACTTTACATGTCGTCTATAACCTCTTTCAAATTTGAGTATGGTTTAACCCATTACCACATGACAAAACTTTAGACTGAAGTTGCGGACGACAATACAAGGGTTATGGAATTTAAGATTTTTCAACTTTCTGTGTAAAATGAAGAAATAGCTAATGAAACTAAAAAACTTAATCACACTGTATGAAGTCGGAAAAAATCTACAGTTTGAGACAGTTTTTTATATGCCAGCTGTCTCTCCCTTGTACTCCGGTTGGTTCCCCGTTGAACGTCACAATTCACTAATCGCTGACCCCTCCTACTGACTCCGCTGGCCACATCTACTGAATCTGAAAGAAAGTACCGCTTCGATATTTAACGGCGTTATTTTGTCAAATTCTAGGCCAGTGACATGTTACAAAAAAGTTAAATGGTAAGTTGGCGACGTAAACGTCGTAACTACAGCTTGAACAAATCAAATGAAAGAATAAATAAAAAAGTCTCAAAGGGAAGTGAGTTAAATAAAAAAGGAACAGCTTCTAAGGCCACCTGACCTAATGCGATCGTGTTTCCTCCGTCGTCGTTCGCCGTGAACTTTTTACATTTTCGACTTCTTCTTAAGAAACCTTTGGTGGATTTCAACCAAGCTTGGCGCTTCAGATTTGTACACACCACGCAGTTAACTCCCTGGGGACCCCAAAGGGGCAAAAAGGGGGCCAAAAAGGGTACATCTTTACAAATATTCGATATACAGCATCAGCGGGTGGACCTCTATATAACTCTGTATAAATTATGTCCCCAGGATCAAAATTAGCCCTTTCCCGTATATCACAAGTTTCACAAAGGCTTATAGAGTGAAAACTTTAAAAAAATTCTTCTCTCAAACATAAAGGCCTATAGCTCCGATATTTGGTATGCAGCATCATCTGTTGGACCTCTTTCAAGATTATATAAATTATGGCCTCATAATTAACTCATACACGGATGTCACTACTTTTACATAGGTCTTATATAGTGAACATTTCAAAAATCTTCTTCTCCCAAACAGGAGAGCCTAGAGCTTTGATACACCATCATCTTGTGGATCTCTATCAAGATTGTATAAATTCCGGCCCTAGGGTCAAAACAGGCCTGTTTCCGAACATCACAAGTCTAACATAGGCTTGTATAGGGAAAACTTTTAAAATCTTCTTCTCCTAAACAGAAATGCCTAGCGATTTGATATTTGGTATGTAGCATCATCTGCTGGACTTTAATCTGTTTTTGTGCTCTTTGGGCTCAGGTAACCGATAAGGCCCTGTCGGCCTCTTGTCATACCTGCCCATCTTAACAGTCCAAAAATTATCCTTGAGAACTCTTTGAAAAATTATGGCGAGTTAGATTGAACAAATGCTCTTCTTCAGGAAAACGAAAAAAAAAAAAGTATTTTTAAATGTGTATAAGGTTCCCGTGTAAATATACCTGACTTCATCTTCACACTTAACCTTTGCCTCTCAAAAAGCACCAAAGGTTCTATGTGTAAAAATAAAAGGTTCGATATGACATTATAACTATCCTTTCAGCTCTTTGATTTTAATAAGTTAATTTTTGGATTTAAGCACTTTGATTTTCAAGAGAGTTTATTTTTTTTTACAGAATATTACATAGTGCATGATCTTTTACCTGGTTATCAATTATTATTGAAACATTACTTTTGATAAAATTCAAACAACTAATTGGCCATGTACGTTCTCTTCATGGACGTGCTTTCGGCACTTTGGTTTTCAAGGGGGTATTATTTCATTTCAAGTAAAAAAAAAACATCAGAGAGTGAAATATCATTACACGAATACTAAAAGTATCGTATTAGTTTTGTTCGAATTCTTAGAACAAGTTTAAAGTGAAAAAAATGGGCTGAATAAACAAGGGTACGAATGTGTGAGATAATACCCCTCCATGTTGGATGAGAATATATTTAATTTAAAAGATACGTGTATGCAATTATTAACTGGGTTGAAAACGAGAGCTAAATGTAACAAGGGTGTCTTCTACCTGCAATCTGTCTTTATCATTTGACTAATTCTGGTAAGGGAAAAAGATCCCGAAAAAGGTATATTTCCGTCGATCAATGCATGAATTAAAAAGATTCAATAAGCTTTCCACCCGAAAATTAAATTCTACACCATTATGGCTTTAGTTTGATAGTTGTAATATCAAATTACATTGTCTTCTACTTGCAACCGGCCATTCTCAGCAGAAGTGACAGTTTTCAGAAACTCGGTCGCCATTTTGAATTTACTGGTATATGGGTCAACTCCGCTCCCGAATTACTTCCGGGTGGTTGTACCCTACAGTAGTCCATTAAGAAAATTGGATATCCTCCTTTTGTCATGCTGTTTTAACGTTTAAACAACAGCAAGTTGTTTGATGTTAGGTTCTGCAAAGTGAAAGATCACTGCTGCATGTCATGCATGCGATTCAAAGAATTTATCTGGGAACTAATTCTTTATAGAAACTGACATTTTAAGGTGGTACCCTAAAAGACTTTCACTTCCGAACCCAAATAATTTCATGGATTCATGTGTTCAATGAAGATTTGCGATTTTTTTTATCCCTAATGATACCATTTTCATGGCTTGTAATTCAAGACCAAAGATTGCTCTTTAAGACGGACTAAGATTTAAGGCCCAACGAAATTTTTGGGAGAAGCTACAGATTGCGAAAATGGGCCCTTTTTGTTCCTTATTTAATGAGGCAAAAACGGACAGGAGTGTAACCATATTGGTACCCAGCATCAACCTAAGGCGTATCGGAAACTTATCTTAAATTGTGAAGGCGTATAAGCGCCGATGAGCCATTATGGCCTGGGGAGAACCGTCATAGTTCTTTTTTGTTTTATGATAAATTGTTAAGTTTTAATTTGCATAAAATGTATCTTGAATATTTATTATGCCCGATATTTCTTGGGAAACAACACATTCCTTCCTTGGTTTGACTAGAATCTTGTTCATGATTTAGCCCATCGTTGAATTGTATGGTGAGAGTAACGAACGACAACTCTGCTTAAAGATTGATCGTCTCTGAACACAAGCATACAAACTAGTTCCTCATTCATTTTTCTGATGAGATACGAAATGGATTTTTCAGCCAATCAGCATGCGGAAATTTTGACAGACATAGCAAGTTGAAATAATATTTGATTAAAACAATCCGAAAGGGTATCTTTTTCGGGTTAAATATACTTAGTTCATCTATGAGTAATTGCTGTTTATGCTTAGTATCGTGTCATAATTGATCAAAGTCCAAACTTTCTAAGTTGTATATTTTAAGGTCAATCGATCACCCTTTGTCATAAATCAAAACTATTAGGCGATAACTGTTTGCATTTCATTTCATTACCCACATGACTTTGACGTTACTTATGAAAGAAAAAAGAGGAAAAATAAATAAATAAAAAAATAAAATAAACAAAATTAATCACCACACCCATCCATACAAAAAACTGCGCAACAACAACAATAACCTACCTCGAAACGCTCAATTACAATTTCCAAAATTCCTTGCGTTTAGTTTCATTGCGTGAAAATATTTCGTTGTTCCCATAGTACTACGTCCATGTGTTGTAGACCTTTGGTCTTCTTTGACATTTTGAAGTCAGAGAAGGTCTGGTTTATCGAGAAGATACTCAAAGCTTCGAGTCGAAAAATTGTAGGCCAGCAGGGTCTCATTAGGGGTGAACTGACCGGAATTTACTTCCTGAGGTCGTTGTAGGCTAAAAGTAGTTCTTTAACAAAAAACTAGTCCGACACGAGAACGATATTTTAAGTACACAATAGTGATCCATATCCTCAAACTTTTCATGAGTTCTGCATCTATTTTATAGTATTACGCTCTTTTTTTGGACCATAAACGGTTGTGGGTGATCCCAAACTAACTTTTTCATAGGTGGAAAAAAAACGGCGTCTCTTCTCTGACTAGAATAGCTAAAAGATTCAGCATTCATGACCTATAAACGACAGACCTATGAATAAGGATGGAGCACTAAGGAGGTCATATGTCAATGAATGATGTGGAATCTGCTACAGAACCATAAACATGTGTTTTTATGTAGAACAAAGAAGGCTGAAAATCCGGTCGGGTTTTACCATCATAGATATCGTGATTGATCACAACCGGATACCCTCTTTACCAAATCAATGCTCAGTTCTGCTTTTATTTGAAATATCGATGTAGATGCTGGGAATGAGATCTAAATGAATTATATTTTATATTATAATACTTTATTCATGCCGTAGGTGGATCGTTAATCTAAAAACATTTTATTCCCTATTTCTTTATGACATAATTTATCGCAATAAACCGGTTTGAAATCAGAGTGGTATCTTCCGTATTAGATGGACAGTTTGGATAATATTCGTGCATCGATCCAATTACAAAAAATATTCAATTTATGAACATCTTTTTTATTTGTCATTTTTATTCAAACAATGATTTCTAGGAATATTGAATAAATGTGTAAAATTCCACCAATAATGCATATCACACTTATTTCAAATAGGAATATCTAGTGGGGGTGCATGTGTTTGAAAATGGATGAAGTTATTTAACTTGTCATGCTGAACCTGGATTATTCCGTATTTGGAAAGAGGTGTAGACCAAGGCATACGTGCAATCTGCTCTTGGTATACACCTCCTGCCTGTTTTTTTCCCACCAGAGTTTTTTTTTTATTTTGTGAATATGATTTCTAAAAGAAATACTAATTTTTGAATAACAGGTTCTATCAATGCTTCACCCCTTCATGTAACAGCAATTCAGCTAAGTAGTTAATACAGCATGACAAGGGTGAATGGTCGTTTAGATGACAATTTAGCTTTTACCTGCGTTTATACAAAGATATCTTAATTCTTATCAATTTTATCAGTTTTTTTTCCAACAAATTGCACCGTTCATGTAGTTGTATAATCCCACATTAGCAGCTAATACAACCGATGGCTGGGGCGACAATAGCAAGCATATAAGTGCGGTTTTATTACCTCCCTTTTCATGATTAGTTTGTATTTTGTTCTTTATACATTTGATGTTTAATTTAACGGCAACAATTTCTCCACTTGAAAAAAAATATATTTGTATACATATATATATATATATATATAGATAAATAAATATGTAGTCTGATTTTGGATATAAGCTTTGAACTCCAACATTCGCCGCCATTTTTCGCAAAACTTTTTGTTAGATTGGTGACTTAAACGTCGTAAATACATCTTATTCAAGCTGTAGTTACGATGTTTAGATCGCCAACCAACCATTCTACTTATTTTAACATGCTATTTATCATAAATTTTGTAAATAACACCTGTTGGAGTCAGTGGGCGGGGCCAGTGATTGGTCAGTTCTATACAAAGATACACGCAAAATACACAGTTTTATCGAATGGTTAGGCTGTCGGTCTAACTCAGTTAGTAAAGCTATCGACTGAAGACATCGAGACCGTTGGTTAGAGCCACGTGCTGACCAAACTAACAAACTACTTTTGTATAAGTCTGTAAACCGATGCCCCTTGTAACGGTGCTGTCCTCTCAGTAGTTTCAATCTGTATCCTTGCGATGTCCCGATGCAGTAACAACTAACCAGCGTCTTTGGGCGTCGCTAATATGGCTAAATGCTACGGTTGTGAAGAAAAATAAACGTAAGAAAGAAAATTAACATGGTGTTTCATGCAGAGAATTTGATATTGAGTAACCGAGATATGATCATAACCCATAGAAAATTTACACCTGAAACGTGTTTCCATACTGTGCAATGCGCGTTTGATTCGTTTCATCAAAATGTGTGCATATAATTTTAGGTCACTTAAGCTCAAAGTACTCAATGCCCGCATTTGTGATCGATCTAGTTACGGTGTATGTCACGTGTAAAATATAAAGCCTACAGTTTGGTTCTTTGTCTGGAAACCTGATCAAAATGTTCGTGTTTGTAAAAATTCGGAAAAACTGATATTTGGTCATGTTTCGAGAAAAGCTGTAGCCTTCCTTTTTGTCCGTTTAATTCAGTTAGGATTAGTCAGGATATAAGTCCCGATGACACCATGGGTAGGTACGTTATTGGATAACTCTTGGTAAAAAGTAGGTCACTAGGTTAAGCATATCACACAAGTTCTGTGTGGGCTCTACACGTTTCATTTTTATTTTTGCTCAGATGTATTCATGCATATTACCGAATGTTTGTTTTGGCAAGTTAAGTACTGGTTCACCTAGAGTCAAAAACATCACTAGCAGACCCATCTATCAGACGACTCTCAGGTCTATCAGTCCTTTGATTCTCTCTCGTTCACTTTTTCAGCATGGTAAGAATTGTTACATTTCTCTTTATCACATGACAGAGATATTCAGTTATGCAATTTGATTTCACATTGACATGCAAAACTGTAATAACAACCATACTTTGAAGTGAGACGGTATAAAGTGCGGAAATGACGTGCGATGTTATCGCCGTCCTCGATGATTGTAAGGCCATTACATTTCTAAATATATCACTCATTGTCAATCCTTAGTTGATTTTTTTCTCTCGTTATATCATGTTTTCTAGTTTCGATCGAGTAATCAAAAGACAGAGAGGTTAAAAAATACCCATAGTCAACCCCTCTACATCTGTACAAGTGTTATCCTTTTAACTCATTTCTAGACGATAAATGTTTGACTGTCCCAAATCGAAAGAACTTGAAGCCGACATTGATTCTTTAATTGAAATATTTGAAAAAAACATTTGTCATTTGGGATAGAAAAATAGTGTATAATGAAGGAATTACAAGCGATTTCTTTATTATCCACATTGTTTCCGAAAAAGTTCCTTTAGAAGAGCGTTTAAAGGCGGGATTGTGTGGAAAACGGCTTAAAGAACCGTTTAACCCTCGGTAATACTTTCCGTTCATCAAGACTGACCAGGAACACCCCCTTTAGCAATTTTAGAAATTAACCGAGTGTCAGTATTTGTAAAAGCTAAAATATGAACTCAAACGAGCGTTTAATACTGACAACCTATACCATAGCCTATATATATATCATCGGCCATATATTTTCGCTAGCTTATTTTCATTCTGAAAATCAAGGTTTTTGCTTAAAAATTGTTGAAGACCTGTCCGAGAAAATTTGTCCATCAGATACCTAAAATCTCTCTTCCTCCGTTAAGATCATTCTTTAGCTCAATAGTTCCATTTCCTTTGAAATTAACACCCCACCCCATTTTCGAAGCCGTTGACACAATTGAAGATAAAATGGCCCGTATGAAAAATTGTGTCGGACTGTTTAGAGCCCCAATGCTGTTGTAGGCCTTTCTGTATACACCAGTATAGTAAATATATTTACCATAACAAGATGAAGTAGACATTTCAATCAATTGTGCAATAAATTCGTTATATTTTGTATTTTGTCTCATATAACTCTCAAAAGGTTGACTATCCAACAGTCCTATTTAACGACGTAGGTTATCTACTATGTTTTGCCATCATGGTTATTTGAGAAAAGAAATGGTTTGTGACTTCAGCAGATTCGCATGTTATTTTTTAGAATTTTCGCCATTCGGATGTCGACATCGCGTGACCTTGACCTAATTTGCATAAGGCACAAAAAACAAAGTGACCAAGTTAACGACGAATTCGATGAATTTCAGCACATCTAGGAGTTAGCGCAAAACTGTTGAAAGCGCACATATTAATATAACTGATATAAGTTCTTATGACAGCTTTGAAATGAGCTATACAGAAAAGAAAATCGGCCAGCGAGTGAAACAAAAAGATCAAATTCTTTCCATCGCACCACTATAATATTTCTACTCTCAGAACTAGATCTTATAGTGGCTTCTTTAGTGATTACGGAGGAAATATTTTGACTCGTTAGAGCCCCAAATTTAATTGCTACTGTCTCGGCTAATTCTTAAACTATATTAATCCTTGTCATGCTGAACCCGGAACATTCCTATTATGGCAGGAGTCATAGAAAAGGACCAGCTTGAACATAAGTGCAGTCTGATCTTGTCTATACCTCCCGCTTGTGCCCTTTCAGCCAGAGTTATTTAAATAATCATATTTCAAGAGAAATATTGACCCTCATTTAGACCTTCCAGTGCTGCCTGCCTTTTGGATTTTAAAACCAACTCTGTATAGGATTTTGATTCAGAATGACATGAGTTAATAGCCTGCGTAGGCTAGAACCGAAAAGCCCTAGTTAATTCTATCGATTCTAGTTTCTAAAGGGAAATAATCGGTATTTATATGTTTGAGGAATGAAGAAAAGACTTGCTTACCCTGTCACAGCGTCGACGGTAAAAATACCTAATCTTGAACTCTACATCGGAAATGTTTGCGTTAAAGGGAGAAGGGTATTGATGTTTTTTTACAAGTTGCAGAATTAAACCTTTTTTCCTTCTCTCATATAATGTAAGAATACATGGATGATTTTCTGTAAGAAATTTAGCGGAATTCAGAGGTCTTATATCAAAATCAACTAGGGCATTTCCATTTAGTCGCCAACCGACCATTTTACTTTCTTTTTAGCTAGCAAAGCGCCTGCTTTGATAGCTTAACCAATGGCCTCTCAATGACGCCCCTAAGGAAAGAAATTTTGAAAGCATTGTGGATAATGAAGAAATCGATTGTTACATTTAAACTATCATCGGCAACTCCTTTCAGTTTGGATAAGTATAAAATTTTGTCATCTGGAAATCGGTTAAGTAAACATACAAAATTTTTAGGTATTCTTAAAGTTCAATGAGTGCAAACTGGAGGCTTAACCACTTAATCAATGGAAAGCCTACGCCGTAAAGTGTAGTTCTTTTATATTTCAGTAATATTGCAAACACTATTCAAATTGTAGAGAACTCTTTCAGTAGCATGCTATTCAACCCATTCCTACCCTATTTCTCTTTTTCAGCATCGCAAGAAAAAAGCTTTGGAAAACATTGTGGACAATGAAGAAATTGGTTAATACAAGCAATTACTTAAATGTCCACAATGTTTTCTACACAAGAAAGAAAAGATTTTCTAAATTCAACCAACTTTAAACTGTTGTTTGCAACCTCTTTATTCACCATGATGACCCTTGGCAAAGAAGATTTCTTAACAACAACAACAACAAAAAAATAAAAAAAATGCTTGGCTAGCTTACAAAACTTTCAGTGCTTTTATTACATGTTGCTGGTAATTGTTTTTTCGCAAAATAACGTCGTTTGAAATCCAAGTCGAACTTTATACAATTGGGGTAGTCAGCTATCCGTCATTTCTTAGGCATCACGTGCGGTGTAATGCAATTTATACCGATGATTATGTTAACAAGGCTGCAAGCAATAGCGCAGATTGTAGCGGACTGTCATTCATGGGGTCCAGGGTTCGATCCTCGGTCTCGGTAGACATCCTTTCCTATATTCGCACCGATGCGTGGATATCGTACACCTAAGCGGGACGAGCAGCTGGAGGCTCGGACAGGGTTTAGTGGTACTACTGGTGTGAGATATAGCAGGATTCCATGGTTAGGTGCTCCAGCCACCGCAATACGATCGAAATACTTTTAACAGTGGCGTTAATCCCATTCAATCAATCAAGCTGTTTACAAGATTATGTCACTCTGTTCTTTCGCCTCCTTGCGTTCTTTTTAAGCAACAATCCAGTTTTAAGAATGCCGCTTTATCCCTTCCCTATTTCCAATTTTCAAATTTTAGATCCGTCCAAATTTAAAGATTTTGCAGACAAAAATTTGAAGTGGATTTCATTTGAGGATAACCATTCAGTAGGGTAGAAAATATTGTGGAAAAAGAAGAAAATGTTTGTTACAAGCAATATTTTCTTTTTCTATAATGTTTTCATAATCATAAAGGCACAGAAATGTAAAACAATTGTTATGAGGTGGAGGGAAAACATATATAATAGTAACGATACTGTAATTTGGCTTCGGCAGATTTGAAAATACCCGTCAGTCCTTGATTGGTGGATCACTGGTTATCTTCACTGACTCTGTGGCTCCCGTTGACAAAATTTCGCAAGAAAGGAATCCTAAAATATTGGCTAAAATTGTGTTCAGACACCTCTATCAATAAATGATTTAAATTTTAGTTTCGTCTTTCAAAACGAGCGTTCTGATTGGTCAAAATAAAAAACTTTCATTACTCCATAAAAAAAATTGAGCACGCAGCGATTTTGTATACTTCCGCACAAAATAGTCCCATGCAAAAGGGTATCAAAATTTGTAAAGCCTTTGCTTTTTTTCGCTCGATGCTATTGAATTATAAGAAATGAAGAGAATATTTTTTGTTTTCATGGAGGTGTGAACCGAAAAACCTAATCACACAATGTATGAATCCGCTTCGCGTATTCATACAGTGTGATTAGTTTTTTCGGTTCATATCTCCATGAAAACCAAAAATATTCTCTTCATCTCTTAATTGAAGAATAGGTCACAAGCCCGTTTTGACAAGCTATACCGTGCAGAAAACGAAAATAGATAAATGTTGGCAATATTAATTTTCGTTTTCTTCTCGGCAAACCTTTTCGTGATGGGTTTTTGACCTACTCTAAAACTATTTATAGAGGGGTCTGTAAACAATTTCAACAAAAAATTCAAGATTCCTTTTTCCCCCAACAATTTTGTCCTATATAAGAGGCCCATAGAGCCTTTGATATTTCATCGTACAAACCGGCTAATTGTGATTTTCCGGAATGATCATTTATGATCGATTACGATAGTAATGTCCTCAATTCAGAATGACAAAACGTTAGCTAACGTTTGAAATATGTTAACCCAGTTAGCTCGTGCAATTTTGTCATAGTGACCTCTAGTCTTTAGTCGTTTACACAATCTGGCGACTTAACCAATTCCCAAACAATGGAGCTTTTGGACGCCCATAAGAAAATGCTTGAAAACACTGGAAATCCCTGTCGCCCTAAAAAGAACTCACTGAAAGCTTCTTAGAGCGCCGCATACATGCCTGAAGAGGCTTGTCAGCAAGGATAAAATTATTCTTTGCCTCATGTATGATACGCCATAATTGAGATTCGTTGTGGCAATGTTCTCTTCGTTCCCGTTTGAAGTGTAGGAGAAGTAGTGCACCGAAAAATGCAAACGTACAGACGAACAGTAGACGGAGGGATGGACCACAAGTGCCCTCTCAATCTTAAGGTCCAGGTTTGAAACCTGTATTGGCACAAAAGTCACCGTGACATGATTCATTTATCGCGTCAATTCCTGTTAACCCATTCCCACACAAGCCCTCCTATTTACTCCCCTTAAGGAAAAGACTTTGGAAAACATTATGGAAAATGGTGAAATTGCTTGTTACTAGCAATCTCGTCATTATCCGCAATATTTTCTATCCCAAAATATAAAATTTAAAATTCCATCAATGTGATATTGTCATCTACTTTCAATTTGGACCAGGAAAAAATTGGTTGTGTAGGAATGGGTTAAATCCATCAAGATATAGCGCCAACATTGCTCGAAGTGGCATTTTAACCTTGTTATGTTGAAAAAAATCTTCTACAAAAACTGCATAAAAAATCAAAGGGCTGAAAGCACAGAAAGCACTTCATGAAGCTAAATAATAATTTTGAAAAATTAATCTTAAAACATATCTAGCTTTAATGGTACAAGCAGGTGGTCTAGACAAAGATCAGAGTGCACAAAAGTGCACTCTGATCTTTGTCTTGACCTTCTGCCAAAACAGGGATATTACGGGCTAGGCATGACATGGTTTAACCTTCTACAACCCACCAATAAACAAACCATCAAGTTCTCTCCCTTACTTCAAGTGATTTGTCTGTCTGGCACCGATCCATTCATCACGTCCCTGCCTGTTTATGATGTACCTATAAACGCAGAGTCTATTTATTACACTAAGTAAAGCTTACCTGGAACTAGCTGGTTACCGATTTCTCGCTACCTGCGCAGCACTCTGTACGTTAGTTGCAGGGAATCATTGTTGACTGTTTGTACCATATGTCAAGGTGTAAATATAGTAACTTCATCATGAGACGAGTATTAGTACTGGTATTATTACGCTAGGTAGGTCACGGTACTTTCTTTGTTTGTATAATTCTTGTGAAATATTTTAATGTCTTTTTATACACTTTAACGTATTGGCAGAGAAGTTAATGGATGCTTTGTGTAAGTTTTTTCACGTTACAATATTTTATACTTATTTACAGCAATGCAAATGTTTCAAAATTAAATATTACATAAATGCTTAGATTGTCGAGCATTTTAGATCTTGAAATTACGTCTCAATTCGAAATGGAAACAATGACTCACGATTTGAATACGACTTTAACCCTTGTCATGCTGAACCCGGAATATTCCTGCTTTAACAGTTTGGCTCCCATAATTCAGAGTTATTTGTAAAATTAATTCTCAAAATAATTTTTCGCCCTTATAAATTGCTTCTGGTACTTTCAGGTCTTTCATTTTAATACAAATTTAAATGTAGATTTTATTCAGAAGGACAATGGTCAAGATGTATATTTAGGAAACTGGAAGGGTGCTGCTACCGTTTGAACGATTACCTGCTTTTTGCCCCAGGTTGAGAGACTTTTGGGTACCATTTTCCCTTTGAACTAGTCAAAACTCTTGTCGTTTAGTATTGGGTTAAATTAGATCCTTGACAGGGGAAAACCAAGTGAGATTAATTTCAAAGATAACAGATATGAAGCCTCTTCGGTTTTCTTATAAAAATGTATAAACCCATTCCGACACAATGACGCTTTTTTAAAACAATTTGAAAAACATGGCAATTTCTTCATTTTCCGCGATGTTTAATACCATGAAAGTTTAAAAGAATCTCAAATTTCACACGCTTTTTACTGCCGTCTGCGACTCCTTACAATTTGGACCGTCTGGTTATTGATTAATTCATATAGTGGTCCTAGAGCAAATGTCGTCAAAATATCTTATTTTTAGAAACACCGCACAAACAAATTTACGTTTTCTCCCTTTTTAATTTAATAATTTCTTTTTACAATTAAACTTAGCATTGTTTCATAAATTGTATTCTTGTCAGTCGACCAAAGCCATGGATGAAGCCATTTACAAAGCTGTTCTTTCGGACGATCCCATTCTGTTGAAAGAGCTCTTAGAGACTGGTGGGAATGTAAATGAGTTTTACCAGGACCTCACTCTGATTTCGGACAAGTCCATTCTCCACATGTGTTGTGAGAAGGGTAGAATAGAGTGTGTCAGGGTATGTATAATTTATCTTTACTGGCGACAGTATGCTTTAAACCATTTCAACACGATAAAGATTTTAAACAGTCCAAATTAAAAAAAAATGCAAATGACTGTTTAAAGTTAATTCTTTTTTAAACTCTTTATTTTTGGATCTGAAAAAGTTATTGATAATGCAGAAATTACTTGTTACAGATGTCACAACACGGTTTTCTATAAAAGACACAGACATTTAAAGTTCTTTGAATTTAAACAATTAATATGTAACTTCTTTGAATTTGGATCAGTGTTATGAAAAAAGATTTAAAAATAATGTCAGGTACAGTATCTTTATTCTGGAAAGAGACAGACAAACTACATGCAGTTGAATCAGTAAATACCCCCTTTTTGGTTTCATATAAAACCCGAATTTTCTTGAAAAACTTTTGTCATTAGCAACGTATTCATTATCCAAAATGGTTTATATCAAAAAGACAAAGAATAAAGATAAAAGATTTAATCAACTTAAATTTGTCGTCTGAAACTTCTTTTAATTTGGACTGGTCTATAATTTTATCGTTTGGAATGGGCTGATAAATCGAGTAAACATGTAAACTAAAAACAGATGAAAACGAGGCTTTGTCGAGCTCTTATCTATGTAAGATGACGACTTTAATAAATTTGGTACAAATTTGATATTCTATTTATAAATTGGTTCAAAGTCTTTCAATAAATAGATGAAAAATAATGCAATTTATTGCCGTTTACAAAATGACACCATTACATAAACTAGGTGATGTCATTTTCACCATTTAAGCTCATTTGCACTGCTATATTGCACTAATGCAATATCATTAATCAAAGTGCTGAAAGCGCTGAAAGCCTGAGATATGTATACATGAGATATATAACCTTCGCAGAAAATATTTGATAGTCGAATCATCGGAGGTGCCACTTTCTACCAAAATCTACTGTCGGTTATGCGCAGATCTGCCAATTTGTGCGCTAGGGGACACAACCTACCCACAATAATTTTCATCCCGCTTTTGAGGTATTGTAACGATAAATTTACATATATATATATATCGTAACATATTTTCACTCGATCAAAATACTTTGAAGGAATCTGATAAAGGCCACCCTCGGATCATTCTTATTAATTTTGGTTGAATTATGTTCATTACTTTCTGAGAAGATTTTTTTTCAAAGTAAAAGTTGACGGACGGACGACGGACACCACATCATGATAAAACTCCGTTGGCTTTCAGCTAGCTGCGATATCGTAGCCCTCTTTCTGATAATCTGCTGGCGAGGGCTACGACTCCCACCTTCTTTGCGCTTTGTTGCAAGTCCTAATATTGTATGTTTTGTGATAAGCGACTCTCTTTGGATGAATTCCTTACATACGTTAATATTATGGACAAATTCTATCAAAATAATAAGAATATCAATTGTATCAATCGTTTAATACCGGATTCTTTTGAGTTTATAAAATATTTCCTAAGTTTGGCGGCAATGACATTTGGTTGGTCATGTGATCTATTATTACGTCACATTGTTTACTATTGTCATGCTGTCAAAACAGGTGCTCGTAAAAAATCATAGTATCCGTTTTTACCTACCATTGATAAAATTTTGTGTTCAAAGATACTGAATCTTCAATATCTTTATTTTATCTATCAAATTCAGTTAACTCTTGAATTACTTTCATACAACTTTTTTTTTTTTTTCTATCAGAACTGTCCTGTTTTCAAAAAATACTATGTGTTCCAAATATGGCAACCTAAATTCTCATTCGCTGTCATTTTGGCGGGAAACCCGAGATCTCAAGAGATCTCGCTGTCAAAAAACAAAAATGGCTGACATTTGAATCAATATGGCCGAAAAAATTTGAGTTTTCGATGGTGCAGCAAATTGAGACTTAAATGTATAAAATATCCGACTTTTTTTAGATTTACATTTATTTACATGGATAGATAAATGGTTAAGATCAATTTTGGTATTAAACTTGTGTTTGTACTATTCACACAACTTACAATAATCGACCCCAAAGTGCCCGGAGTGAATCACTCCGGGCACTGCAACAAAGAGCGAAGAAAGGAGGTGTCGTAGCCCTCGCCAGCAGATTATCAGAAAGAGGGCTAAGATATCGCAGCTAGCTTTCAGCCAATGGGACTAGAGAGAGAGAGAGAGAGAGAGAGTTAGAGAGAGAGGGGGGAATGGAGCGTGTAGCCAGGTTTGAACTAGAAGGCTCTCACGTGCGATGCGAGTACTCTACCACACCGACCAATTCGTTATGTAAATACATGAATATGCGCTTTATGATCACCAGATAAATAAAGCAGGAGAGGCTGGGCAGTCGTTTACCAGGTTAACATGATTATGCACACCTCTCAAAAGCGATATGTAGACGTTGCATCCTTTGGGTAGAATTTGGAGTTAGACACAAAGTCCGAGCTCAACCAAACTGTTTTTAGACAGTGCGAATATGATCCCATGAATGACCAATTAATTTTACTGGGCATCAAGCCGACAGCTTCAATGAGTCATATCTCGCCTTCCTCCTTCTCGCCTCAATCGGGCGTATTAATTTATACTCGCAGTCATGTAAATCGCCCAGATCTACTTTCCATGTGGCATGATATTATATCTATTGCGTTAGATGTTTTTACATTTTTAATTGGTCGTAGACCAATTTATATAACCATAAACTCGAGATTGTGTCGCTGCAATTTACCAAAACTGCCTTTAGCCCAACTGGACGTATATTCTGACGGGAAAACAGAAAAAAATCATTTCATTTTACAAGTTAAGAGTTATCAAAAGGAGTAAAGGAAAACTGGACGGTCACACACTGCTTCAAAGATTTTCCGCTAGTGATGAACGCGTCTAACCAACCCTTTCTTTCATTCATATCGAGGTGTAAACAAAGATGATACTGCCACTCAATTTTTTTCCAACCATAAGTTAATCAAAGTACTGAAAGTTCTTCTGGAGAGCAAATTTGATTATTATGCTTTCAAGCTGTCTAAAGAATTCGCTCAAAGAATAGTATCAATTGTTTTTTCCTTTGTTTATAATCAGCGCTGTTTAGGAACTTGTTAAGTTCTGCCCAGAAAAAGAGAGGGTTTTGAAATTTCATGAACCTGCTGTCAGCATTTGCTCTTATCATATTTCCATAGTTTTTCTGTTTTGGCTGTATAAAAAAGGCTTGCAGGGATGATCTAACCATGACTATTTAACAATCGAGATTTTTTAAAAATTTAGTTTTCACAAAAAGTTGCTTTTTTGTCGGTACCCATGTTGCATCAAGGTCTTACGTTCGTGTAAAATAATATTAATTCTAATTAACATTCACGGAAATATCATACACTAGGATAGAATCTACATGTTGTGAAAGTAATAGAAACAAAAGTTGTTTTACCCTAATTCTAAAGTCGGAATGCAACGATATGTCCAATTTCTCAGTGACGACCAATTACAGTGCGTACGGCACTTAGATTACATTAAACTTAACGCGGGTTGAAATTTTACCGTGGTAACTTTAGCCTCAGATTGCTACGCAATCTCAGGCTAAAAAACTATAACGAGCCGTGTGTTATATTGTACATACATTGTATCACCCATCTTTATGGATAGGCAACATATCATCTTTGGCATCGAAAGAATTTCTCTGAAATTTCGCTCAAATACAAAAAATACAAAAACTTCGTATGAAATAGCAGACTTGGCAACATTGATTAAAGTAATTACTTTCTGAAAAGTCAATTCTGAAAGTTATTTGGCATGGTTTAAAATGTTTCTAGTCTCGTCGCACGCGGTATAATACGAGATTGAGATCTTAATTTGAGTGTCTATGTAGATTTTTGAAGGTATTTTATTTCTGTGGTATTTCAATTACTGGTTCCGGACCAAGTACTTATTTATTACAACACGACAAATAGATGACGCTGATACGAGTGAAGAACAATCCGATGGGTCAACGCGAAACAGTTGTAACTACCTATAAACATATAGGCATTTACAACTGATTGGGGCTGACCAATCGAATCGTTTTAAGAGTCCGAGTGTGTTCTGCAATAAAAAAAATGGTGTCCATTCTCTCAATAATTTTGGGATGACTTCATTTCAACTCGAACAAAGATTTTATATATATATATATATTTTCTCAATATTTAAAAACTCACATTAAAACGTATCATCATTTGTTAAGTCTACCTCCTTGATCACCTATCTTGTCACTCAACTCATCTCACAAACGATTGACTTTCAAAATATCAAACAGTGGATCGCTTGCCCCGCCTACTCACTCCGATAGGTAGATCGACATAGAAAAAAAATGCATTATTTCGAAAAATATATGATCAGTCACTTATAATCAAAAGTTAATATGTTTGGTTGGCGACCTAAATATCGTAACTCCATTTCCAATAGGCTGTAGTTACCACGTTTAAGTAATCAAACTAACAAAAATGCTCAACATATATGTTGGAAGTTCAAAGTTTATCGACAGCGCGATCCGTCAATGCGTAACAAAATTTTTCGCTTTAACCCATTCCCCCACGGCAAAATTTTAGACCGGTCCAAATCGAAAGAAGCTGCAGGTGACAATTTTAAGCTGGTGGAATTAAAATTTTTTCGTCTTTTTGGTTGGACATTTTGAAAAATGAAGAAATTGCTTGATACAAGGAATGTAGGAATTGGTTAAAGCGGCTCTTGGACAGATTTTCATGAACATTTGGTAAAGGCAAGGTATAGTTCTACTTATTCGATGGATATTGATGTCATTTCCACGTTAAATGTTCTTTCCTCGTCTTAACTACTGTTAAAAGCGGCGTTAAACCTCATTCAATCAATCAATCTTCGTCTTAACCTATTCCCACACAGGGACCTTTTTTGACGCCCCTCAAGAAAAAGAAACGGGGAAAACATTGTGGAAAATGAAGAAATTGCTTGTAACATGCAATTTGTTCATTTTCCATAATGTTTTCTACCCATAAAGTTGAAAAATCCAAAATTCTATAATCTATAAACTGTCGTCTGCAACTCCTTTCAGTTTGGACCAGTCTTAATTTTTTCCATCTGGTAATGGGTTAAATCTGCTAAATTCTCTGAAAAATTAATATAATGTAGTATATTCTTATGCAGGTTGTTTGTCTTCGGCGTTGTCGATAATGACTGAATTGCTATCGGAAGCAATGACGTAATTGAAACGTCATAGAAACAGATTTTGGATTAAAAATTATGGCTCTCAATCTTAAGTGAAAGTAACGTTTTTACCCGATGAATTCCTGTTCCATTCGTATGATTCGGGTTTAACTTAGTTTAAACTTACTTGGCGTTGAGTAACAGCAAATAAATTTGATTCTTTCTTTCTTTTTCAAAGTTATGGACAGTCATTTCCATTACAAAATTAACTTATTCCCTTCTTTCAAATGTCTGAATGTACCAAAGTTAAAATTTTTGAAATTTCAGCCACATTTTTTTTTATCCAAAAATGACTATAAATATGTCTAAAGAAATCAACAAATTTGTTCTTAGGTAATCCTTTATTTGAACACCCATTTAGATTAAGAATTAAATCCAAATATGATTAACCTATTGGATTATATCAACATTCGGTCTATGGCTAGTCATAAAATAATAAATCTACAAGTCTAAGTTTCCGAGAAAGAACGAATCCAAAACAACATTTTGTATTGCATCTATTTCATATTTTAGACTGGAGCGATTGCAGTTATCCTAGACACATTGAATCAGACTCATCAGTTCATGTGTCCTTTAATAGGTTCTCTTTTCTAAGTATCCAAATCACATGGTACCAAACACTATTGTTGCTTCTATTTACAGGTTAAGATAGAGAAAGGAGCGAGTCTTAGTATCCAGATCTCTAGACCATTGGTGCACTGATTTCTGTGTCTATTTACAGGTTTGGATAGAGAACGAAGCGAGTCTATGTCGTACCAAAGCTGCGAACGTATTACTTATCCAATATGGTTAAATAATTTTCGAGAGTAAGATGATCTTGATATCCCTTCACTCGTGAGAATGAAGCATCGAGGTCACATGATTTCAAACTAAAATAATGCACTTTTCCCTGTATGTTTTCAGATTTTGACAGAAGAAGAAGCGATCATACATAGTATCAAACACTGCTGATATACTGTTTCCTGTGTATGTATGCAGGTTCTTATCAAGAGAGGTCTAATATCCAGGACACATTGTATCAAACAAAACATATTTACTTTTTCCTGTGCCTCTTTCAGGTTTTCATAAACAAGGTAGCGAGTCTTATTATCAAGGCGACACGGTATCAATCACCACAAATGTACTGTTTCCTGTGTACGCTTGCCGTCATAAGTAACCTGGACACAAACGCAACTTATGAGCTACATCCCGTGTCTCTTTCAAGTTTTGATAGTGAAAGAAATAAGTCTTAGTATCCAGGACGCATGGTAAAAGATACGACTAATGTACTATTTCCTGTGTATGTTTGCTAGTCAAAGTATCATGGACACACGGTATCAGACACCACTAGTTTATACTACCTGCGTATGTTAGCTAGTCAAAGTATCAGACAACTCTAATGTTTTATTTCCCGTGTTTGTTTGCTAGTCTAAGTATCTAGTCCATACGGTACCAGACTTCACTAGTGTACTTTTTTCTGTGCATGTTTACCATTTTAATTATCCAGAACTCATGGTATCAGACAACACTAATCTATTATTTCCTGTGTATATTTACCAGTCAAAGTATCCAAAACACATAGTATCAAACTTTACTAGTATACTATTTCCTGTGCTTTCTTGCAGGTTTTGATAGAGAAGGGAGCCAGTCTAAATATCCAGGACACCTGGTATCAGACACCACTTATGTACTGTATGTTGACCCAGTACCATGAGATCGCTGAGATGTTATTGGAAGCTGACCCGGATATTGCCGACATCGGGGACAAATATGGTAAAAGAGCAATACATATTGCTGTCGAAGTGGGATCAGTTGAATGCTTAAGGGTACGCAATAAACATATTTTGTTTCTTATTTTGAAATAGAATAATCTAGTACATAAAAGAATAATTATATACATATTCCTTTTTTCTCATTCATATTTATTAGATTATTATCATTATATTATTATATAGTCCCACTTCTACTCCTTTTTTTAGCTCACCTGAGCACAACGTGCTCAGGGTGAGCTATTGTGATCGGTATTAGTCCGGCGCCGGCTATCCGTCCGTAAACAATTATCAAAAAATCTTCTCCTCCTAAACAATAAGGCCTAAAGCTTTGATATTTGGTACATATCATCACCTATTGACCCTCTACCAAAATACTTCAAAGAATTACTGTACTCTTAAGAGCAACCCTTTTCTGTGCGATTCCTGATTTTACAAAGGAAATCTTTAACAATCTTCTCCTCCTAAACCACAAGGCCAAGAGCTTTGATATTTGGTACATATCATCACCTATTGACCCTCTACCAAAGTACTTCAAAGTATTATCGTACTCTAAAATTTAGCCCATTTCTGTGCGATCCCTGATTTCACAAAGAAATAAAGAAGGAATTCTGTCAAAATCTTCTTCTCCGAAACCATAAGGGCTAGAGCTTTTATATTTGGTATATATCTATTCGTGATGACCCTCTACCAAAATACTTCAAAGAATTACTGTATTCTTAAAATTAGCCCTTTTCTGTGCGATCTCTGATTATTCAAAGGAATTAAGAAGGAAATCTTTGAAAATCTTCTTCTCCCAAACCATAAGGCCTAGAGCTTTGATATTTGGTACATATCATCCTCTATTGACCCTCTACCAAAGTACTTCAAAGAATTACTGTATTCTGAAAATTAGCCCTTTTCTGTGCGATCCCTGATTTTACCAAAGAATAAGGAGGAAATCTTTGAAAATCTTGTTCTCCCAAACCACAAGGCCTTGAGCTTTAATATTTGGTACATATCATCAGCCATTGACCCTCTACCAAAATACTTCAAAGAATTACTGTAATTTGAAAATTAGCCCTTTTCTGTGCGATCCCTGATTGTATTTAGGAATAAAGAAGGAAATATTTGAAAGTTATCTTCTCCCAAACGATTACGCCTAGAGCTTTGATATTTGGAACATATCATCAACTATTGACCCTCTACCAAAATACTTCAAAGAATTACCGTATTCTGGAAATTAGTCCTTTTCTGTGCGATCCCTAATTTTATTTAGAGATAAATAATGATATAATTGAAAACCATCTTCTCCTAAACCATTAGGCCTAGAGCTTTTATACTTGGTATGTATTGATGTCAATACTTCAAAGCATTACCATATTCTGGAAATTAGTGCTATATGGTGGGATCATCAATATACCTAGGATTAAAAGAGAAATCATTAAACATCTTCTCGAAAATTGTTAGACAGAGGGCTTTGCTATTTTGTTTATATCATATAGCCATAAACCATCATACTCAGGGCAGCGATTTAGTACCACCATGGTCCTCTTGTTTCAAAGATGCATTAAAAACTGTCTTAACTCAATGACAATGATTTGATAAAATTTATTTCGTGTTGCAATAACCTGCAGATAATTTCATCTTTGCAGGTAAACTCAACTTTTCATAGACATGATAGAAAAACGGCATTTTTCCTAAATGTTTGAAATGTAATTCATAAATTAATTATTTAATTTGAGTTTCGTCTTTCAATATACAACAGTTTTGATTTACTAAAAAAATCATACTTCCATTCACAAAATTTTGAGCACGCAATTTGTATGCCCGCGCTAAAGTAAATCCATAAAATTCTACTCGAAATTTGTAACATTTCTAATTTGGTAAGCCGGATGGCATTAAAATAAGAAATGGCGAGACTATCTTTTCAATGAGGTATGAACCTAAAAACTTAAACACACTAATGTATAAATCCGCTTCGCGTAATCAAGCAATGGTATTAATTTTTTATGTTCATTTCCTAATGAAAAAAAAAAAACTCTATTCATTTCTTTAATTAATTGTACCGGGTATTATACTTGAAATTGAACACATTGAGGGGTTCATTGAATGTTAGAGTCCCAGAAATCCTTGTCCGTGTATCGAAACAGTAAACTCGCTGATCGTGTTAACTATATTTGATCCAATATATACAAATTTAGCGCAAAGTGAAGATCCATATCAGACTGTGCGGATGCACAGGCTGATCTGAGTGTCTACTTAGCGCATATGTCTAACAGTTTGAACGGTCACACATCGGCTCATTTTTTTTATTTGGATATAGTTATTAATCGTCTAATGTAAACAATGGCAAACTATACATTTTAAACGGCTCTTGAAGAGATTATTGGTGAAACATTTTGGCTCTTTGTTCCCAAAACTGTAACTTAAATGTATTCAGACAATTGTATTCAAAATTAAGCGGATTTTTAATGAAAATGACATAAATAACTTAAAAAAAAAGAAGCAAAAATAGATTGCGTTTATAAAATCAAAATACGCAAACGAAGTACCACTCAAATGGAGCCAATGTGCTTCATGTAAATATGCTATTTTCGATTTTATTGAAACATGCCTTATCTATAGATTCAATGACGTAGCAATTACCCCATTGGCTTCCGCTAGCAATCAGGTCGTTATAAACTTGACCCGAAGATTAACGAACTCTTCCGATCAGTTACGATATTTCACGAGCATACATTTAATTGCAATTTATAGGGAGTTCTATGGATGAATACGAGGAAAGAAAATTTATCAAGTAAAATGACATTATTAACTATTGGAAAAGCAGATACTTTTCCTTTATTAGATTCTAATAAAAATCTGTCCAAGATTCGCTTTAACACAGGTTATGTTGAAGTACGGCTGTGACGTAAATGGTACAACATATTTCGGGATTACGGCGTTAATGACGGCGTGCAGTGACAAACAGTCACCTCCAGAAGTAGTTATAGAGATGGTGAATCTGTTGTTAGACCACGGTGCAAACTGTAACATGAAATGTCTTCGTAGCCGCCGGACTCCGCTTCAGGTAAGGCAACTTTTAGCTTTTCTGATTGAAATCTATTTGTGTTTTTATCATTTCGTCATTGGCAAGCAAAATGTCGAAACTACAGCTTTAATAAAGCTATAGTTGCGACATTTTGCTCGCCCAATGACGATTTGTTCTCATTATTGATTCGTGTCTTTTTCGGTGGTTTCCAACAAATTTTCATTAGAATCATAAAAGATTTTTTTCGCCTTTAAAGCTTTGAATGTTTGTCCTTGAATAAGAAAAAACATTTGTTTCCCTTTTAGCCAACTAGTTATTGTTTTAAATTGTCGCCAAAGACTTACTTTGTTACCAAAACGAGGCCAAGGGTATCGAAACGATATTAAATTAAGTCCTTCTAAAGAATCTTTTCGCATTCCAAAATGTTTTCAACCCAATCTCCCCTCCTTTTTTAACTGTTGAGTCTTTCAATTGAAACAAGTTGAAATTCTAATAATATTCAGGACAAAAGTTTTGTCAAAAATATTTGTGTAAGGCACCTCATAAAACCAAGCATAAAAATTAAATCGCACGAAAAAAATTTAGAATTATATATATTTCAACGACATATACGAATTGAACGACTAGTAAAAATATAAAAGAATCCATTTCTTTTAATGCAAAACGATCTGTAAAAAGGTTAACATGGTTTGTTGATTAGATTGGTCAGAATTTGACATTTGTTCATTAATTTATTTTCACAACTCGTTACACATGAACATATTTACTTTTGTTACATGACACATCGCTCCCCACCACTGTGCTCCACAGGAAGTTCCAAATTTTCATGGTTGGTTGGCAAATTAAACGTCGTAACTACAGCTTTAAAAAGCTGTTGTCACGACGTTAAAGTCGCCAACTAATAAAAATGCTCCACACAAATATCGGCCAATGTTGGAGTTCTAAGTACACTTCCAGTCTAAATGAATAATTTGATTGATTGGTTGATTCTTTGATTAAAAGTCGCGATCCGAAATGAGTTTCGACAGATCAATCCTCAAGGACTCATTCATGTTGCAATCTGTTATTATATACCCGAATGTAAAACAAGCCTTGATTTGTCTCAGTTTGCTATTGCTACCAGAAAGTTCGAGGTTGTTCAAATTCTTCTTGCTGCTGGTTCCGATCCGTCGACTATAGATTCCTCTGGACGCTGCCCGATAACTAACTTATTGTGGTACCATCACGGGGCCAATGGGAAAGGAGTATTAGATGATGACGTCATGATGATGATTGTTATGGTAGTACAGGTTCGTTATTTATTTATGGTTGTGGTTTATTTTTTGTCTTAACCAAAATTACCCCAAATTTCCCTTTTTACGAAACTCATGAAAAAAATGAAGAAATTTCTTGTTACAAGCAATATGCTGCAATGACCACATCGCTTTCTTTCTCGAAAGACAAACAAGATTTCTGCAATCGCTTTTAATTTTGATTAGTCTAAAATATGTTTATGCTGGGCGAGCTTTACCCATTCCAACACAATGACGCCTTTGGACACCCATCCTGAAAAATAATTGGGAAAACACTGTGTAAAATGAAGAAAACGCTTGTAACAAGCAATTTTTTCATTTAACACAATGTTTTCTATCCAGAAAATTGAACAAATGTAAAATTTAATAAATAAACTTTAATTGCCGTTTGCAACTGCTTTCAGTTTGGACCAATCTTAATTTATTCGTTTGGATATGGACTAATCTACTCATGACCCCATGGTAAATGTTTAGACATTCCATTATTAAAAGCGCATCTTTCGGTATAAGAGGTTAGTCAATAATCCCTTTACTTGTCAATAATTGCAATACTTCAAAATAGAGTATTTTCATTGGCCCAAATCGTATCACGTGATCAAATCAATTGCACTTTATACCTCGATAAAAGGCAGAACTATTTTCGACAACAATAGAAACAAACAAGGTCAGGGATTTCCGATATTGGGAATTCACTTCCAAGAAATACCAAACTTGTTTTGTTACTATTTATAGTCATCACCTTTTGAATTTCGATTTCCTCGAATTCCTTTATACTTCCATGGATTTTCAATAAATAGATAAACAAATAGTGTCCTTATAACAATTATAATGTTCGATTTAAACATGAAGATTTCGAAAAACTCACATTTATTAGCCGTAAATCCGAGATGTCGAATCGGCTTCGTCACATCAGCATGCATCGTGTCCATGTGGTAGGTTTATATTTCTTGTCTATTACAAAGCATCTATTCATAATTCTAACTGTTATCGACCCAGATATCATAATGTACAGAGTTTAAAGTTAGTATTTCCTCATAATAAATCCAAATAAATCCAACGAATGTTCGAATTTCCATTTCAAAAAACCCAAGCGACGAAACAAAATGTCCGCCGTTACAACGACTCGAGCGATAAACTGTGTCAATGTATCCATACGCCTGTCAAATAAAAGTAACTCCGCCCACAGTTCGTTTATTTGTTTTTATTTTCATCTCTCTATCCGTTTCGGATTTGAAAATAGACGTATTGCAATTATATGGGCCGAGTGTATTTTTCACTGCGTTTATTGGAGTATAAAGTGCAATTGCCTTAGCACATGGCTTAAACATAACGCCCTACGGGCGTTATTTGCCATGTGCTAAGGCAATTGCACTTTATACTCCAATAAACGCAGTGAAAAATACACTCATCCCTATACTCGTTTCACCTTTCTGTATTTTACATTGTATACGGAAACATCTAATCATATATTGATTGGGGAAAATACCGGATATAATACTCGATCATTTTTTGTATT
The DNA here is from genome assembly GCA_946902895.1 of Fragum fragum. Classification (NCBI taxonomy): domain Eukaryota; kingdom Metazoa; phylum Mollusca; class Bivalvia; order Cardiida; family Cardiidae; genus Fragum; species Fragum fragum. The sequence continues at coordinate 6,035,549 of OX336379.1, read as the reverse complement.
AAACGAGATTTATAAAGGAAAAGAACCAATTAAGTTCGTATTATCCAATTGTGTATTTTTTCAGTCGAGTTTCCACCACAATAAGTTGTATGTCTTTGTTTCAGTCTGGCGCTGACCTCAATATACATAAATACCAAAACACCAACCCCTTATGTATGGCGACAATGTATCGCTGTTCTAGTCTTGTTGCTTACTTGTTAGATTGTGGGGCATCACAGAATATCGACTGTAAGTATTGAATATACGTTATTAATACATTACTAGACGCCAACATTTTAGACTGGTCTAAATTGAGTGACCTTTCAGACGACAACATTTTTACAAGCAATTTCTTTATTATCTACAATGTTTCTACACCAAAAGACTATATCGTCTGGATTTTTTCAAGATACGACCAGTCATATATTTGTTGCTTGGGCGTGGGTTAATCAAACGGTTTCCTGGATTGTCATTTTTTGCTAAAAGACAATTATCAGAACTACGAGTTCTCATATCCTGGGAGTGGTACAAGTGTAACGTTCCGAGCTCGTAGACAAAGCCTATCCATTCAGAGAGCAGGATCCTCAACCTGAAATGGGTTGAGTCTGTGTTATATAGACGACCATAAGTCATATAACTCTTTCGAGGTTTCAAGTCGCCATCAGAGCGCAGTTAGTAGCGCATCAGACTCCCAATCTTCAATCATAGGTTGTCATGGGTTCGATCCCCGACGGCGGCCCATGTCCTTTTCGACACTTGTCTCTCATCAATGGTTGGATGATCGTAAATCAAGTGGGAGAGCAGCTGGAGGCTAGGAAAGGGTGTAGTGGTAGTACTGGCGTGAGAAATACCAGGAATCCATTGTTAGGTGCTACGGCAGTCGCGATATGACTCAAGTACTGTTAAAAGTGGCGTTAAAACCCCATTTAATCAACTAACCAATCTTTGGAGGTTTCCTAATTTGCTTATCACCGCAAATTACCTCCCCTGAAAACACCGCACATGGATAAAGGTGATTCAATTTCCATATTCATATATCACTACTAAAGATGTCAACTCCTTTGTCGAAGCAATATTTTGTTTTTGTTCTCATCAACAAAGTTGTATACTAATTGTATAAACCTAACTTATTTTCTAGCAATGAGATTATTTTGAGACTGTAGTGAATGGTGAATTGGATTTGACGCAAACTTCGTGCACAATTGACCAAGCGCGGCTGTCAATCAAATAATTAGTTGACAAATGAAAGCATTTATTTAGACTGGACGTTTAGTTTGAATTCTGTCATTGGCCGCCATTTTGGTGAATAGTTTTTGTTGATTTGGCGACTTAAATGTCGTAACTACAGCTCAATCAAGCTGTAGTTACGACGTTTCGGTCGCCAACCAACCATTCTACTTACTTGTAACATGTTACTGGCCATAAATTTCGCAAAATATTACCGTTGAAAGTCGCAGCGGAAATTCCTGTAAGAGTCAATGGGCGGGGCCAAAGGAGTCAGTTGACAGGACCAGCGATTGGCCAATTATATATAGTTCTTTTGCTTGATTACGTTGCAATTCAAGTTTATTAATTCAAAATGTGACCCCGTCAATGACGTTTTAAGTGATGTCATATTATGTTTCTTATTTTGAAGTTAAGGGGCCTGGCGATATAAGAATGTCATTTTTAAGATTCAGCTGCACGTAGCTTTGAAAGAGAACGGTATTTTGGATTTTCATTTCTTTTTCAATTTACCGCATGTCAAATTTTTGTCTGTTTTCCTGTTGGACTGCGGGGCATCAAAGACAATTATCGATAAACTTCATTCAATTTAACCAATTAAGACACAATTCCGCAATTTTACATGCCAATGAAATATAGCTCTGGAAAACATTGTAAGAATCGATGAAATTGCTTATTACAAGCAATTTCATCTTTTCTCAGAATGAATTCTACCATATATGGCCCTTATCATTAGATTTAAATCAACTTTGGTTTTTCGTCTGCACCTTCTTTCTATTTGGGTCAGTCTAATTTTTTTGCCATTTTGGAATGGGTTAAGCTAGTCCGGAGGCTTTTGTGCTAAGCAGTGAACATTTACAACAGATATTGTTTTAATTGATACATTCCTGTGTTCAAATATAGATACACCTCAGTTTAATTTGCTGCTTCGCAACATTTTTAGCTCACCTGAACGCGAAATGTTCAAGGTAAGCCTTTTTGATCTAGCTTTGTCCGGCGTTCGTCGTCCATCGTCCATCGTTCTTCGTGTTTTAATTTCTTGTGTGTTTTCTACAGGCCACGATTTTGCCTCAAATGTCTTGAAACTTGGTCACACTATTTGTCTCCATGAATCCTCGGACTAGTAGGTTAATGGGTAATGTGGGTCAAAGACCATTAGGTAACTAGCCCAAATCTGAGAAGAACCTCGTGTGCATTCTAGATGTCACTTTTATTTCTTCAAATTACTTGATATTTGGTAAAAATGTTTGTCTTTATAATGGCTTTGTCAAGTTCGATATTTTGTCACACGGGGTCAAAAAGTAGGTCACTTGGTAATGTTTTATAAAAGCCTTGTGTGCACTCCAGAGGGCGTAATAGATTGATATTTGGTCAGATACTTTATCTTTATGTTATCTGTGTCATGTACGATATTGGGTTATGTGGGGTCAAAAAGTAGGTCACTAGGTTAAATCTTATAGTAAAACCCTTTGTGCACTATATAGGGCGCGTATTTACCTAAAATGTATTTGTATTATGTCAGAATGCTTGTTTTGATAAGATCTAGGTCATCTTTGAAATTTCGTCATGCGGGGGTCAAGAACTAGGTCACAACGCCGAATTATATAAATAATTCTGTGCACTCTAGATGCAATTTCTTTACCTGGAATGTCATGATATTTGGTCAGAAAATGTGACTTTAAAACATCTTGGGTCAAATTTAACATTGGGTCACATTGGGTAAAAAAGTAGGTTACTAGGTCAAATATCGGAATATTTTGTGTGCACTCTTAAAGCTTTTCTTGGTGCCAAAATACCTTGATATTTGATCCAAATGTTGCCTCTGATATGAAGGACAAGCTCAAATTTTGGTTATTTCGGGTCAAAAAAATAGGCCACTAAGTGAAACTTTTGAATAACTTTGCATTTACGGCTTAAATATGTTAAAACTTTGTTTAAATGTTATTTCTCCATGATGGGGCGATATGGAAATTTAGATATATTCTTACCTGCGACAAGAAAAATTAGTTTACCCGTTTGAAATAAGATTGAACATTTTAAGAATTAATTAGAGGAACATTGAAATGGTTCGGCAGTTTCATCTTTAGACTGTGGTAAAATGGAAATCATCATTACTGGCATGTTATTTTTACATTTTTTAGGTTTAATCATATAGCAACCATAGCCTTTCAAGAAATATTAACTAAACCTTGTAAGATATTTAGACATGATTTAGCCTTGAAAGTACTTCCCGTGACTGGCTGCTGTAAACAGATTTTGCTGTAATTCAAATGTTTTATTATTTCAGTTTATTGTGGTACAACACCTTTACAGATGGCCGTTAGAAATCACGATTTACTTACAATGAAAATACTGCTCAACTGGAAAAGTAACTTGTACCGTAAAGGTCGAGTAGTTCTTGGTGAACAAGATTATACAGCAGACGCCTTCCACCTTGCCATGGACGTAGGATCTTTTGATGCCGCCATTTTGTTAGCGGAAGTTGGTTACAACCTGTCACGTGTTCATTATCTCGTAGACTGGACACAGTTACCGCCAGGACCGTTATTACAGAATCCTGTCATGTTAGACTTCTTTCGTCAAAGTGCTCTCTCTGTGCATAGTTTGTTTAGACTAGGAATTTATTCAATACGGAACACATTTACGGGTCACATTTCTAACAATGCAGAGCAGTTACCTCTACCAAAGATTTTAATTGACAGTGTAAAGATAAAATATGATCTAACATGAATCCACTGTGGTAAAATGTACTCATGAACTACTATCTATTTTTTTAACATACCTGTTCGAAGAAATAGACAGGTCGCATTCATTGAGCCTGAACACATATTAAAAGTCCTTTTAAGCTATAAATAACTGATCGTTGACCACGCCCACTTAGCTCCGACAGGAAGTTCCACCTTGATATTAAACCGCTGTATTTTACCAAATTTATGGCCAGTCACACGTAACAGAAAAGTAAAATGGTTGGTTGGCGACCTAAATGGTGTAGCTACAGCTTGAACAAGCTGTGTTTGTTTACAACGTTTAAGTCACAAAACCGACAAAAATGCTTCAGAAAAAATGTAGACCAATGTTTGAGTTGAAAGATCTTGGATAATCATTTTATTGGTCGATTGATTACTTGATATATATCGCAATCTGTAAATGTTCATAACCCTTCGTTCATAAACCAACGTATTTTTTTTACGAACTCGGATCACAGTCTGATATCATGTGGAAAGGCGAGGCAGAATTCTGTCGATACCCACGATTTAGGATAACCTTAGTAAATGAAACTTATATTGACCAATCGAATATTGCATGTATTTCTTTGTTTCAGTCGAATATGCATTGATGCAAACTGGATGACCTCCGAGATTTATCACAATAATTTGTTTTAGTTTGGCGACTTAAACTACGTTACAACAGCTTCCTTAAGCCCTAGTTGCGACATTTATCTTTCCAGCCAGTGATTTGCTTTTCGTGATCATAGGTAGAGCAAACTTAAGCGGTTTGATCTCTCAGACGTACTACCCTGTCGGAGGTCATTTGGCGTGGTACTTGGTCGGTCAAATGACGGATCATGTGAGTCAATCAAAGAATTAAACGACCAATCAAAGCTTTTGTAGGTAGGATTACCAAGAGAATCCACCGGCATCTATAGTTCACTTTTCGACCATTTCCTGTTTTCCAAATTTCAGAACTGTCCAAATTCAATGGTATTGCAGACGAAAATTTAATGTGGGTTTAATTTGACAAATAATCATTCAGTAGGTTAAAGAAAAATGTGGAAAAAGAAGAAATTGCTTGTTACAAGCAATTTCTTCTTTTTCTACATTTTTTTTTACTTACAAATTCACGTGGACGTAAAAAACAGAGACTGAACGGGAAAGGGTTAAATTTTAGATGTTGTAATCCATCAACAGCGGTAATTTTATCATCCGTTAACTTCTGAACATTCAAAACGAGAGCTTGACAAGGTGCCATTATGATGTCTTTGAAAACAGTGTATTTTTTTTATTATTATCATAGATTGCATTAAATGTCCTTAATTTCCATGATATATAATTTTTAGTATTTCTTTCTTGATGATTATGTAATCTTGTAACGATTGTACAAGTTTAATTTACACTTTCCCACGCTGAAAATAAAATACCTTTCAAAAGTGTATGAAAATGAAAGGGCTAAAAGTACTGAAACTACCAGCTGTAGATCAGTATTATTGGAAGTTTCACACGCAGACTCATATTCAACTATTGTCATGCTGAATCTAGAGTATTCCTTTTTTGGCAGGAGATATAGCAGGAGGTATAGACAAAAATCAGCCTGAACATAAGTACAGTCTGATCAGTAAAGACGAAGACCAGCGTATGGACCTGCACAATCTAATCAGAGTCTCCAATATGCGCTCTCAAATTAAATATTATTTTTCAAGTTTCTGTGGACTGTCAACGGTTATTCTAAATGCACTCTGCAGATGATCAGGCTGCTAAAAAATTGCTTGTTACAAGCCTTGAGCACATGTGAAATTGTAGGAAAGGTCTCGAACAGGATTGAGTCGCATTACTTATTTCACAACCCGTACTAGTCACAAACAGAGTCGAGAACGGATTGCACACTTTGACTAGGATCGAAACATTATTTTCTGAATTGAAAATTTTGTAATACTATCGCTGGTCTGGTTGGTCTTGGTCAGAGCTCTGTTTTAAACATTTATGTTACGATAAATCCTTGTTGCTTCCTTTTTTCGTGTTCAAAGTCACACGAATTTTCCGACCAGTACGACAGTTTCGAATTCCGGTATAACTGATATACGGTATTTTGACCGGTAATTTCAGTACACACAATTTGCTAAATTGCGACCGACAGGGATAATGTTTCACTCGGCGAAGATCGATCTGCGTCTACACTCACATGATGTTAGTTGAAGTGATACAATTTCAAAGTTAAAAAATCTTGAATACTTAATAAGTATTCGAAAAACATCAATTGGTGGTACCAACAAGCCCGCAAGTGTTATGATTTTATAGGTTTTTGTTTGTAAACAAGTCCGGTAAAGTATACTTCACGAGGATACAATGTCACTTTTTTCAATCAAAATCCTTTAAATTCACATCACTATATACAGATGTTCAAGTTAAAATGAGTGGTAAAAGGTCAATTTTGTCTATATAGGTATAGACAAAATTGACCTTTGGTCACTCACTATACCTATAACATGTATACGTTGATGACTTTGTTATTCTAACCCTTTAACTTTTCAAGAGTTCTTGATTTAAAGGTTATAAATCTTTGACTTCTTAGTCTGCACTATGTGGGCGTAGACTCGCGTCAGATTTCATCAGGTGACATATTATCGCCGTTAGATTATACTATGTCTTAGTGATCTATGCTTAGTAGAATGAACACAGTAAAAATATATAGAAATGCTTTTTTAAACTATAAATTTTTACGCGCTAGGGAAATATATATTTGGAAAACATTGCGAGAAAAAAGAAATTGCTTGTAACAAACAAATCTTTTTTTTTTCAAAATTTTTTTTCTACCCCAATATGATCCTTAACTTTTAAGCAAAGCCAAAATTTTTTGTCGTCTGCAACCTCCCTTAGTTTATACTAGTCTAAAATTAAATTTATTATTACAAGAACACTCCCTCTTAAATTTTCTGTCACTTAACCTTTATCAAGAAACAAATTAAAACTTTCGAGAATTAAAACTATAACATCTTTCCTCCATTACTCAATACATAACGTCATTGACAAAACGTGACGTCATTTCCAGTACGGCAAAAAAGCATATACTCTAACCCGACCGCCAAATGAGGTCACAGTAACGTACACACCAGCAATTGGAACACAGTCGGTCATTCTCGTAATTATCCTTTCTACCTATTTCTTTTCTAAAATCAGATTAAATCTCTTTTACAGTAGCAGTAAGCGGATGAAAAAAAGAACAAGAACAGTATTAAAACAATCACATTGATGATATTAAAAGCAGACTGTATAGTACATAATTACATGTTTGATATAAGCAATGTAACAAGATATAATAATAAAGGTTAAAGTAGTTGCTCTTTTAGATTATAAGATGATTAGAGGTTCTGAGACACACAGTACGGATTTGCGTAAGACAAAGCAGAGAAGAATTTGATTGAACTCTTTTTTAAGAAAGGAGATAGATAATGATATTTAAATAATGTTTTATAGTTTCTTTGTATAATTTTAATTTTAACTTTAAACAACCTGCCAGTTGCTGATATATCACATGAAAAATAACATTTTAGCATATGTTTCCTGACTTTTAGGCAATGTTCTGCTAAGTAACTGAACTGTTTAGTCCGATGAAAGACCATTAAGAATAGCAACATGGCATGAATTTAAACCCACGATCACAGCTGATGTTAGAGGAGGACTAGAGATGGATATTTCAGTTCAGTAGTTTTCAGATAGCTTTACCCAGTAAAAGACAGCAAATTAATTTGAAAGATAATTGCAGTTGCCTATATAAGTGCATTTTGAATAACATGAAATAAATATCATATAGGGTAAAAACACTGTATAACAAAAGGTGAAATCAATCTATAAATAAGTTAATATCATTACTAATAGGCTGATTAAGATCTTTTCTAATGGGAATCTGGGGGCCGTTTTACTAAAGACCTTACGATCGCTTTTTTCGTAAGTTTTTGCGTACGTTCAAATTTTAATCGTAAGTGCGTCTTACTAAATATGTTCGTAACTAAGATTAACGTAACTTTTGCGTAAAGTTACGTTCAGAAAAACGTGGCGTAAGTAGGATCGTAAGTCTTTAGAATAGTGAAATTGGACGTTTTCACAGTTTGGCATTGTATCAACTATCTATTTATAATGACTTTTTGGTAAATTTCAGTAAATGATCAAGTTATAACAAAATTAATAGATAATAATGGCAACAAAAGTGATTTTTCTTTCGGTTCTTTATACATTGTGAGTTTGGCAAGTTCCGTAAGCTTGATCCTTTACCTTACACACGTGAAATAAACTAAAAAATGAAAACGAAACAGTCTAGCTAAAGGATACATTGATAATAAACGATTTTCTCCTTTTACCAAAATATTTCTTCTTTGAAAAATAAGCAGGCCAATAGAAATCTACTTATTTTCCTATTGTAACTCTGAATCGTCGTCTACTTTTCCTTTAAACATGATCAGTCTAAGGTTTTGTCTATATTTACTCCTTAAGGTTCATTCATAAAAATCGGTGTCTAGACGAAATAGTGTATTGATTTCTTTGAATTCGTTGTATTTTGTGCGTCATGATTACGTCATTGATTACTACGTGACGTCACATTTTATGAGAATTTAGATACGTCGGTATTACAATTACACCGGTTAGATATCTCTATTATGGTTCTAGATTTCTTCCACCTCGACAAATTAACGTATACTGATTTTATTTTTCAATTCATTGTTTTTAAGGTGAGGTTTGTGTGTGAAATATTGAAAGAGATATCAATTGACGTGCACTATTATTGTATTCTCCTTTATCACAGATACGACACAAATATACTTACGTCTACAATAAACTTACGCAAATTTAGTAAAACGCACTTAGGATTTACGTAAGTTTTGTCGTAAACGTAAAGTTACGAACATTCTTACGAAAACTTTAGTAAAACGGCGCCCTGGTGTGTATGTTAATGTGACGTCATTTGGCGGTCGGGTTAGAGTAAATGCTTTTTTGCCGTACTGGAAATGACGCCATGTTGTCAATGACGTTATGTATTAAGTAATGGAAGAAATATATAGTAGTTTTTAATTCTCGAAAGTTTTAATTTGTTCCTTGATAAAGGTCAAATGACCGAAAATTTGAGACAGAGTGTTCTTGTAATAATATATTATACATAAATTCCTGTGGAATATTACGTTTTGAATAAGTTAAAATTTATTTTTTTTTTATTGGATAACTTATCAAGGCAAAAGCACATGTTTTGGAGGAGTTTGGTTGAACAGAAGAAAGGACGATGCTTAATACCGCTTAGAATAATATAATTTAGTCATTTTAACAATTTCACAACATACATCTATAACTAAATAAATTGAAAGACAAATAAGTAGTACGCGGGACAATCAAGTGTACATTAGTTATATTTCATATCATTTTGGTTATATCAAAGTATATTATCAAAGTATATATATATAGTTTATGTGGTAACAAGAACGTTTATCTTTCAGTAGAAGATTCCGAAAATTTCCAAAATTATATCAGAACTGTTATATACATATTTACACAAGAATTTATATGTACAGAGTTAAAACCCACAACCCATAGCGCATTTCCCCAACCACAATCACCCCCTACTATAAAGATTGAATGAAGTTTGCCATAGTCATGTTGAAAAAACAAAAATCAAGTCATTCATTCAGTTTCTATCTGCGCTTATATCGACATCTTTCAGTCAATTGACGGAACATTTGCCGTGCCCACTGACTACGTCTGGGAGTTCCCCTTAGATATTAACCCTTGTCTTGCTAATCCCGGAATATTCCTGCTTTGACAATAGCTTTGATAGGTTTATAGACTAAAATCAGCCTGCACAAACGTGTAATCTGATCTTAGCCTACACTGCCTGCGTCTTCTTCTTCTTCTTCAAATCTTTGAACACATCATCTTACTTATTTTGTCATTAACCCTTTCCTGGTCCAAATTCAAGAGTTTTGTAGGTGACAATTTTAAGCTAAATTGGAAAGAAAATATTGGGGAAAAAGAAGAAATTGCTTGTTCCAAGCAATTTCTTCTTTTACCACAATATTTTCTCAAGTATAAAAATGCAGGGACGTGAAAACCAAGGTTTAAACAGGAAAAGGTTAATTTAAAATAGTGTTAAGATCATACAATTTAGCAGGGCAAGGGTTAATATACCGGGCTATAGTGAAATCGAGAAGATGTCATTTCTACTAGCTTTGGTAATTTTCGGCTTCAGCAATTTTTACTGTATTTTTACTGCCACACGTTTGATCTATTGCTTTATCCGGCCTAGAAGAATAACTGCGAATAGAACTAATTCTCACCATTCATTCACAAGATAAATATTACCCCCGTCGAATACACTATTTACAGCTGATTTCAAGAAGGCCGTCTTAAAAGTTTCGACAGATTATCTGGAAACAACTACATCACAATAATTGGAAGAAACAAATTTAAAAATCGAAAACAATTCGTCTCAGCCAATGATAAATGACGTTACTTAATCATAGAACCAATCAGATTCGTCGTCTGAAATGTACAGGTTCCCGTTTCTCTCGTGAACTCGGTGCAGTTCCTGTACGCTTTGACTGGTTTTCTTCCTGGCTGGGCCCCGCCTTCTGTTGTTACGGCGGCGAGATGCGAGGACAGAGTCCACCTCCACAACAAGGTCATCTAGACCGTAGTATTCAGCCTCAACGCGTAAGAGGTCCAGTTCCCGGAAGCCGTATGGTATGGAAAGTTTGTCGCTTCTCAGGTAATTAAGGATATACCTAGAAAACCAAAAGGAAAATGACCTAACTGACTTGGTTGACGGATGGCTGGCCCCGCCCATTAACTTCCCTGACCACGCCTTTTGACTCCAACTGAAAGTTTCACTGTGATATTAAACGGCTTTATTTTGCAAATTGTATGGCCAGTAACATATAATCAAAACTAAAGCCGTTGATTAGCGACCTAAACGTAGTAATCTACTTCTTGAATAAGCCAAACCAAAATAAATCTTTCTCATAAATGTCAGCCAACGTCGGAGTTCAGAGTTCTTTTCCGGTCTAAATGAGTTTTTTATTAGTCTATCGATTCTTTGATTGACGCAACGCGATCTTTGGAATTGTCTAAGGGTAGTAGGTCCATAAAATTTTATAACTAAATTATCAAGATTGGGTTGCACTAAGAAACGCTTTGAAAAGAGGATCTCGGAGAAACGCGACATTTTTAAGGTATCCCGTATTCACTCTCTGTCCATTGTTAGACCAACAAGTTCATTGATAGTTTGATAGTGGTCATGGTTAGCTATTGTGATAGGGCTGTGTCCGGCGTCCCTCGTCCGTCGTCAACTTTTACCTCGTGGGCACTCTAGAGGTCACATTTTTGGCTCAAATGTCTTAAAACTTGGTCAGAATGTTTGTCCACATGATAGCACGGACGAGTTCAAAATGGGTCATATGAGGTCGATAACTAGGTCACCAGGTCAAATCCTAGAAAAACATTGGTTGCGCTTTACAGGTCACAATTTTGGCTAAAATGTCTTGAGTTTTGGTCAGAATGTTTGTATCCATCATATCATGGTTGAGTTTGAAAATGTGTCATGTTGGGTAAAAAACTAGGTCACCAGGTCAAATCTTAGAAAAACCCTGAGTGCTTTCTAGAGGTCATATTTTTAGATCAAATGCCTTGAATCATGGTCAGAATGATTGTCTACATGATATCACGGACAAATTCAAAATTGAGTCATGTGGGGTCAAAATCTAGGTTCAGAATGTTTGTTTCCATGATCTTTTTCATATTCGATATTGGGTTACATGGTTAACCCTTTCCTGTTTAATCCCTGTTTTTTACGTCTCGGCAATTTTATTACTGTAAATACATTGTAGAAAAAGAAGAAATATTACAAGCAATTTCTTCTTTTCCAACTATGTTTTCTACCCCACTTAATGGTTATTTTTCAAAATGAATCCAATTTGAAAATTTTGTCTGCAAAACCTTTGAATTTGGCCAGGTCTAAAATTTTGCAAAACAGGAAAGGGTTAATAAAGTAGGTTAGAAGGTCAGATCTTATGATAATATACTTTCTATGAAGTCACTATACTTCTGGCATATATCTTAAACATGATAAGCATGTCTTTCTAGTTTAATTCTGACACCGGACTTCAATATCAAGTCTTGTTAGGACAAGACAAGGTCACTTGTGCAATTGTACTTCTATAGTCATCGACTCAAGTGAGCGCTTTAGGGCCAATGGCCCTCTTATTATTTAGTTCGATTGAGAGGAAAGCTTTTAGCTAACAGAGTCGCTGGCGAATACTCAAAATCCAGATGTATTCACGCCCTTGGCTGTGGATATTACAGTTGGGTCGATTGGGGTTGCATATCAAGTGTCTTGCTATCAAAACACCCCCGTGAAGAACCTTATACCTTCAGATCACAAGTCAAGCACCTATACCACTCGACCAAGATCATTATGAACATAATGTTTTGAAACTACGATAAAATGGTGCGTAAACATCAAATTCTTTAATTCTAAACAAAACAATGACATATTGACGTTTTTCATTACAATTTAATATCGATACCGTTGACAGGCTAGCGAAATCTGGAAAGTATATGTCTTGTGATCGTTAAGTCCATTAGCCCAGTTGGTAGCACATTTGACTTCAACCTCGAGATCGCGGGTTCGATCCCCGGGCTGACCAAACTAACAAACTAAGTGTCTTTCAGATGAGACGTGAAACAGAAAAATATAAAACCTCGTGGATGACAAAACCTCGTAAATACAGCTTATTGACCAATCGCTGGCCCCAACACTTACTTCGTTTGCCTAGCCCATCGACTCTAAAAGGAAGTCCCGCCTCGTTTTTAAATGGCGTTATTTTTCAAAATTAATGACCAGTGGCATGCTACAAATAAGTAGAATCTGAATGGTTGGTTGGCGACCTAAACGTCGTAACTACGTCGTAGCTTGAATACGATTTAGTTACGACGTTTGAGACGGCAAACCAACAAAAAAGGATAACACAATGGCGGCCAATGTTGGATTTCAAAACTCATTTCTGGTCTTTATGAATGATTTCATTTGTCGAATGGCAATTTGATTGACAGCCGCGATTGGTCATTTTAAGCTGTAGTTACGAAGTTTTGATCGCCCACCGACGAAAATAAGACTTAGAATAATCTTGTACCTAAACATAGGCCCATCTCTGTCAATGAAGTAACTCCCTCTTTCGTCACGTGGACAGGGCGCGTCACCTGTGAAGATGCGCCAAATATAACTTCCGTGCACCTTGAAAAATATCGAAAATAGAATTCGGTATAAATCTATCAGACAGTGTATAAACGATTTTATTATATACATATAAAAGATGTGGATTAAAATCGGGCTATCTAATACAACTCGACAGAAAAAAAATCAATATTCGGCGTGTACCAAAAACCGTATTCGTCGAGTAACGTGAAACACGGACTACTTTTTTGTGTATTGACGTTCGGGACTTTTTTTTTCGGAAAGTTGGTTATTTCTTAATCATTTAAAAGAATATTCTTAATGTCAAGCCCTAAAAGGTATATAATAAAAGGCATATTACCACAGTGTGTTTTTCTATTTATTGTTATCGTGTTCTCGAATCGTGTGTAGGTATTTTTATTGGATTCGACCTTCGGACTCATCCAATAAAAAATACCTACACGCGATTCTCGAACACAATAACAACGCATAGAAAAAGATACTGTAATAATATTCCCTATGTATCGTTAATTGACCAATCGACGGCCCCATACACTCACAACGTTGGCCTCGCTCATCAACTCCAACGGGAAGCCCCGCTTCGATTTTAAACGGCGTCATTTTTCAAAATTTATGGCAAAAAGCATGTAAAAGAAGAATTAGAAGGGTTGGTTGGCGACCTAAACATCGTCAATACAGCTTAAATTAACTGTAGTTACGACGTTTAAGTGGTCGAATTAACAAAAATGTTTCTTACAAATGGCGGCCAATGTCTGAGTTCAAATCGCAAATCTGGGCTGACTGGGTGATTCGATTAGACAATTTATTCCTTATTTGACAGCGCGATTAGCCAATTCCGGTAAATGAGAACTCTTGGTAATTTTGTAGGTAATTTTTATGGGTTGTTGTCCAAAGATGAGCTCACAATGAAGAGCATACAAGAATTAGCCCCCCCCCCCCCCCCCGATTGTAAACCATTGAACAGTTTGACCCATTATCACTCATTGACGCCTTCTGGCTCCTTGGAGAAAGATAACTATGGAAAGTTTGTGGAAAAGGGAGCAATTGCTCCTCTTCTCGTGATATTTTCTACCCTGTTTGGCATTTATTTTCCAATTCAAGCTTATCATGTCCGCATTTTCATTGAATTTCGACCTGTCTAAGATTTTGTTGTCTGTAAATGGGTTAAATACATATAGTTATTACTCCAATATTCACACTTTTCGACTGACATCCCTAACAAGCTCATACTGATTTTAGGTTTTTCGGCATATTGTTCAATTCGTATATTTTATTGGTTAAGGTATCATCATCGCAGGACACCGCCGTTAAGAATAAACGGCTGATAAATTCTGAGTAAAATACACATAACAATCAAATTTTTAAACAAAATACATGGGCACAAACTTGGTCAACCATTCCGCCTTTCATACGTCTTTTAAGGCTAGACACTGTTTACGTTGTAAACACAAATGTACACGAATGTGCACTTGCTGAAGTCGAAATTTCAAAAAAAAAAAAAAAAAAAGGATCTCTTTGAATGCAGACACAAATGATGAGTATTTCAGGTGGAAATGCAGTAATACTTTCCCGTACAAATAATAGAAGATAAAAGAAGATTTCGTATTTATTCCAAAGGGATCTAACAAACTGTATATTTAAGCCAAATAGGGTTCTTACATACTGATGGGAATCAATTGAAAGTAGATATTTGCTTACTCTATGACTTAGAAAGGAATGTGAACAATCGGAAAAAATATTGACACCCTGGTATAAATACAAGAGAGGTATGCAATAACTTGTGCTGTGTAAACGAGAAAGGGAGCAAGGATAGGAAACATCTAGCAAAATGCCATAAGGGAAAGTACGTGAAGCTAGGTTGAATTAATGTAAATTGGAAGGTCGCGATCCTCGACTCCATTAACGGACGAAAGGGTCAGATTGACTGAATGTGACTTGTGTTTCAAAACAACTTTTCGACGGGAAAGTACATGGGTTGTATATCCATGTAATACTTGGAAAAAATTATTGTTAATCATTGCGGGTATGAATCTCATATCATAGTTGAAATAAAATATGAAAGAAATCTCAAAAGAAACAGACGTTATTATTTAAAAAATGTGATATTATATTATAGTGGTATTATTTATAAGCTGTGATTCGTATCTTATATCACTTGCTTCATTTTATTTTGTTTACCATACTAGGACATTTTTTTTCATCCAGGGACCACAGCTGAAACACGCATTTCCTGTTTAGCTAGCAAAACGTCAGCTTTGCTAGCTCATGATAACAGACAAAACTTTGAGGTAGTTGCAGAGTTAAAGTAGTGCAGACTACCACTATAGGCTTAACCACTAAGTCCATTGAATACCTACGCCATAAAGAAGTAGTTCTTGTGTATCTCAGAATTATTGCAAACTCTGCAAACTTAATTGCAAATAGTGGGAAAGCTGACTGAAAGAATCAATTCTTTTTTAGACTGATTTAGGGACGACTTCTCCATACTCACTACAAACCATCTATCTTTAATACGATTTTTTAAACTTAGATAATTTTGCCAGAAAACGTGAGAATAGGGGCTAAATGAAATTAACTAAAACTATCCCAGTTAACAGAACGTACATCAGATTGTCCTTAGAGTTAAGAATGTCACAGGAAAAGTTGTAGAAGCGCTAGTAGAGCGCCTCAAACTCACATATGCCTCATGTGTTCTTAAGTATAGATTTACACGTTTTAGTGAGTGCTAAAATGTCAATTTCGTCTAAACGAGTATAAATAATATTGACCTTTGATCACTCACTTATGACTTGTGCATCTATAAGTCGTAGAACAAATTTTGACTGTCAACTCATTATCATTTTGGTAAAGGGTTATAAAATTATCAAAAGAGTACAGATGTACATAAGAAAGATGAAAAGAGTTTTGACAATGTAAAAATTCTTTTTGATTGATGTACTGCAATAGATATGAAACCCGTCATTTGACAAAGGGTCCTCTGGGAAGGAGGTGCTAAAGTATAGTAGCTTAAGCCATTCCTACACAATAGAGCTTTGTTACGCCCCTGAAGAATTGCATTAAAGAAAACATTTCCAAATGAACAGTTGTTTTGATAAGACAGGTTTTGAAAAACAATAAATCGAACCTAATGTTTGACCTCAAAAAGACGGTGTGTGTGAGTCTCGTACTCGCACAATTGCTTTCAACAACATCATTTAGTGGTAACCTAATAGTCAGTTACGTTATGCCAGCGGTGCGATATTAAAGCACAAATAATGAGTTTGATATTTGTGTCCCATAGAAATATAACCGATAATAATAGAGCGAATTCCAAGGGCAGCGCGAAGAGGTTTTAATTCATTTAAATGATAAGGGATCAATATCAGGTTAAATTGCATCAACTTTACATAAGAACCTTGATAATCGATAGTTTTTCAAATGACGGCGTCGTATAGTGAATTAACCAATCGCGGCTGTAAAACAAGCTATCAACTGACCAATCAAATAATTTATTCAGCCCGGACCTTAGCTTTCACATCGACATCAGTCGCCATTTTTGTTAACCATTTTTTGTTGGTTTGGCGACTTAAATGTCGTAACTACAGCTTATTTAAGCTGTACTTACGATATTGAGGTCTCCAAACAATCATTTTACTTTTTTGTTACATACTACAGGCTATAAATTTTGCATAATAACGCCGTGTGAAATCGAAGAGGGACTTCCAGTCGGAGTCAGTGGGCGTGATCAAAGGAGTGAGTGGGCGGGGCCAGCGATTGATCAATTACATCCACGACAGTCGCACAAGCTTTCTCTGCCTTGAAGCAAGTCAAATATCATGCTAACTTGTGTGGCTAGGCGGTAGAAGCATCCCTTTCGCATTAAACGGATACACACATCGACGTTTTTCGTTGAAAAACCTGATTTGAATATGATTTTCGTTATTATCAGTATTCTTTCATACAGAAAACCCTTACCTTTGTTAGAGTTGCTTTAGTCGATGAGTAAAACGATCCGCCCACGTTAATCTTGACCACTTTCTCTGAGATCATGTGGAATTTAGACATGATCCCTTCACGTGTCAATTTGATCCTGAGATACAGTCATACTTTGTGTATATTGTACAAGGAAAACAACATCTGTCTCATATATTGATCAGAAGGTAGAGGCCCATCTGTGGGACCGAGGTATTGTACTGCGGAGGTTCTTACAGGCGTGGTCGATAAAAAACAGAGGCCTTTTCGGGTAAAATAAGATAACGTACTTCTGTTATTTTGACTAGTGTTGATCAAGTGCATTTTAGAGGTCCGTCAGTGGGGGGGGGGGGGGGCATAACAGTGTTCGAAGCCCGACAATATTGGCTTAGGCGCATCAACACTCTTGAAAAACGGAAAACCCGCCATACGGAATAGGCATTAGAAAAAGCTGGACATTGATTTCTACGAGCTTTATTTCTGGGCTATCGAATTTTATCCTAACTTATAGAAAAAGTAATTTAGTTTTGTTTTGGTGTAAAGAAATATCGAAATAGAAATGGCTCTTTTGTCGTATATCTAGGGCTAGTTGAAGATTTATCAATTGATTTCCCAGTGGCTATTTACAAATTCACCGATCGCGATTGTCAGTGAAAGAATCAACCGACCAGTAAAATTATTCATTTAGAACATTGAACTTCTACATTGTCCGATATATATGTGAAGCATATTTGTTGGTTTGGTGACTTAAACGTCCTAACTACAGCTTATCAAAGATGTATTTACGACGTTTAGGTCGCGAACCAACCATTTGACTTTTTTATTACACCTTAATTGCAAAATTGTTGCAAAGTTACGCCATTTAGCGTCAAATTCAAACTTCCTGTCGGGGTCAGTGGCGGAACAAACGGTCCGCCAATTGATGGTAATATTCAAGGAATGAAATATTTCAAACTATTTTAAAATTTATACCAAATTTGCCATAAAGCTTACGGTCGCTGTATTGAATGTTGGTATATCTCATATGCTATAAATATGTAAAATACACTAACCCTTGCCTGTTTTTCAAAATTTTAGACCTGTCCAAATTCAAAGGATTTGAAGATGGCAATATAAGATTGGTTTTATATGAAAAACAGTCATTCAAAAGGGTAGAAAATATTGTGGAAAATGAAGAAACCGCTTGTTTCAAACAATTTCTTCTTTTTCCACAATGTCTTCTGAAGTATAAAAACAGAAGGACGTAAAAACCAGGGATTGAACGGGAAAGGGTTAAAGTATAGTTCCACAATCACGAGTGAGTCTCGAGAACCCGTTACAACCTATCAAAGTTGTACAGATATACTTTTGTGTGGCAGTATTGAATGGAATAATATTTGGTCTAATTTCATTCTACTGTCCCATTCCTGACCGCATAAAGTCCTCGTAAAAAATCTTTCATGGCGTCTGGTTATGGTCTTAAAACTTATTTTCCAACATGATTGAGACATTTAAAGGTGTTTTAACCTGAATATGGTTTGACTAACAGTCCCAATAAGAGGCCGATTTGAGCTCTTGACTAAAAACCCATCGCTTGCGGACTACCTCATCACAGATTCTTTGGCAGGTCCCAATTGAAAAAAGTTACAGACGGTAACTTCAAGTGGGTAAAACTTGAAAACCCAATTGCCTTTTAAATAAGCAAACGTTGTAACAAGCAACTTCTTCAATGTCAATGGGGGGGGGGTTAAAAATCGGGATTGTGTGTGAAGGGGGTTAGTAATATTTTATTTGAGTATGGCGTATGTAAATAATAGTGTACAGTTTCGTAATTATAATATTAAAAAAGGGTTTGACGAGAACGGCGCATATTTATTTCTTCTTCTCCACGGTGTTCAACAGTTAAACGACTATTTAGCTCATTCCCACTCAAAGGTGCTTTTAAACGCCTTTAAGAAAAAAATATCTGGTGAACATTGTGGTAAAAAAGAAATTGGTTGTTACAAGCAATTTGTTCATAATCCACAATGTTTTCTACCCCAAAATTAAAAAAAAATCCAAATTTTCATCAACTTGAAATTGTCGTCTGCAACTCCTTTCAATATGGACCAGTCTAAAGTTTTACCGTCTGGTAATGGGTTAAAGTTGGAATTAAAGTTAAAATTGTTTCGGTGAATATTTTTAATCATCGAGACAAAAAGTGTTGTTGCTTACGTTGCTTCGCGTTCTGACACAACTACCAACTTATCCGACATTATTCACTAAAATGCGCAATGGGTCTCACGTAAAATTTGAAAAGGCTCTTAATCCAGTAGTACAAAAGAGCCTTTCAAGACTGAGAGTCACGCCCATTCACTGTTTGCGTAAAATGATGTTTATACCGGGATTCGATTGGCCAATGCAAATAAACACAAGCTTTCGTCACAGTCAGTCTTGGTTGGCTGATCTGTAATTTATAGTCATATTTGTTTGTTTTTGTTATAGATGTTATTATTTAAAGTTTTTGTCTAATTTCAATGGATTTAGTAATCTTTGAAATCTTCTGTGGCCTGGTCAAGTCTTCGTCTTTCGTCAGCTCGCATTTCGAACCCGCCACCTTCGAATGCGGCCGGTCATGTAAATGCAAATACTCAATCGTTGAAAATTCCTGGTATGAAGATTGAATTACGACTGCGTTCACGGTGATAAAAATAGCGAATGCTTCCCTTTTTAACTTCGCAATTGACAAAAATAAACGTGCAAATCAGGGTACCAATGTGAAACGTTGGCGAGTGTTTTGTCATCATGAAGGCATGGCAGATTAATAATTTTCAGGAATACATGTGTTCTAACCCTTTCACTGATGCATTGAACCGTTATTCTTGTAAAAAAAAAAGGATAACAAACGACCGTACCAGCTGGTGTTTAATATTGATTGGCTAAGTCTATTACATGTAATTTACCTAAATACACGCGTCTAACCTCTTCTTCGACCATTCATGCAGGCCTCAATTTAACCCATTCCAACTCAATCCCTCCTTTTTACGCCCCTCAATAAAACAGTTTTAGAAAACATTGTTGAAAATGAAGAAATTGCTTGTTACAAGCAATTTCTTCATTATCCACAATGTTTTCTATCCCAAAAGATGAAAAAAAATTAAAATCCCATCAACTTCAAATTGTCGTCTGCAGCTTCTTTCAATTTGGACCAGTCTAAAATTTTGTCGCGTGGGAATGGGTTAATGGTTACATAAAGGTCACACATAAATTTGAACTGTGATGATTGACGGATCGCTGGTCACGCCCCCTGACCTCCGGCAAGAAGTTCCATTTCGATATTAAATGGTATTATTTTACCATATTTAAGGCGTAACACAAATTAAAATGGTTAGTTGGCGACCTAAACGCCGTAACTACAGCTTGAATAGGTTGTAGTTACGAGGTAGTTACGAGGTTCGAGTCGCCAAGCAAACAGAAATGCTTAAAATAGTTGGCCAGTGTTGGAGTTCAAAGTTCACTTCTGGTTTATTGATCGTTTGATTATTTGATTGACATTTGCGATCTGTCTATTATACAAATTAATTAATCAAACTCTTATTATTGTATACCACTCAAAATTTGCTTATGATCACCTTTTCGTTCAATGATTTAATGCTAAAAGGCGATTCGACTAAAAAAAAGATTTTTCATATAAAAAGATGGGTTGATATTCGGACCTCATGATCCTTTAGCAAAAATGTCGTGTAAGCATATCTGTCAAAATCACACCGAAGCAATCGATCTTTAACAAATCTCAATTCCTAAAATACTAAAGCTCTAGGAAATACAAAATTACTTCCTCAAGATACATAAGTATTTACCTAGAAAAAAGTGATCTTTCGCAAATTTTGAGTAGTATATAGAATACAGTTTATTAGTAGTATAAAGGATCCATAGCGCAGTTGGTAACGCGTATGATTCCTAATCATGGGGTCCCCGGTTCGATCCCCTTTCGAGGTATATAATTTCTGATATTTGTCTCCCACGAATGAGTGGATAATCGCAAACCTAAGTGGGATGAGCAGCTGAAGGCTCGGAAAGGATGTAGTGGTAGTACTGATATGAGAAATACCAAATATCCATGGTAATATATTTAAGCCGCCGCAATCTGACTGAAATACTGTTAAAAGTGGCGGTAACCCAATTCAAATAATCAAAAGGTCTATTAAGGAAGTTAAAGAATTTACTGGCGTCCATTAAAAACGCCCCATTCTAATGGTGAAATAACTTTTAGCTCTTTTTAAACATAGAGAGGTATAGCATTCCGTGATATTGCCTTAAGTCTGCTCACTACACCCTTAGGTCCGTTAGGCTGATATGCCGGTCTCTCGTGATCACGTGGAAAGAGAATAGGTTCGTCTCGTTAGGCAGATAAAACTGGCCTGAAGTACTCAAACATCGTGTAGGACACCCAAATCTTAAGCCACATTATGCCGCTTTTTGACGCCCTGAATAGATAGTACATTGGAAAACTTTGTGGGACAAGGAGAAAAGTCTTTTAAAACACAACTTCTCTATTCTCAAAATGTTTTCTATCCTTTTTTTGTACTGATTTTCCAATTTTAGCGCAATCTGAAATGTCGTCTAAAACTTCTTTCATTTGATCCAGTCTAAAATTCGGTCGTCTGGTAAAGGTACTATGTTAAAAATTCTTCGGGCGTTTTGAATTGTAGCTGTGAGCATTGATAGCATATCTGTTCGGCTTTCCAAATTTCAAATATGTAGAAAATGTTCATTTTTTCTATCACATATTTGGAATCAATACATCGTCAATTTTAAGAGAGTTGTCATCCATATCTACTGAATGTCTACTCAATAATTTTGGTGATAATGAAAAATCCAACCACATTATCTTCTCGCTTGAACGTGTTTAATGTAGTCGAAATGGAAGTTACAGATTATGTCTCAACAAGCATGTTATAGAGTTGATAGAAAAAAGGATGTTAACAGTGAAAATGTCAAGTGGTAGAAAAAAACCAACTCCTCCCATTATGTCCTACAATTACAGTCACTTGGAGACCCTATACAGACATGTAACGTTAGGTCCTAAAAGAAAAAGTACCAGCGTTAATATATCTGAGGAGCAACCAATTCTAAACAGTAATGGTAGGACTATTGAGAAGACAATAGTACAGAAATCTTAAAGATTTTAGCCCTTTCCAGTACATCAAGTAGACCTCTACAAAGATCTTCAAATTAACCCCCCCTCGGGTTAAATTTGGCCCGTCTCCGGACATCACAAACTTGACGTAGGGTTTTATAGTTAAAACTTTAAAAAATCTTCTTCTCCCAAAGAGGAAGGCCTAGAGCTTTTATATTTGGTATACAACATCATTTGAAAACTTTAAAACCCCATTACTCCCGAACAGAAAGGGCTAAAGCCCTAATAATGGGTATGTAGCATCATCTAGTTGACATCTATCTAGATTGTATAAATTTTGGCCCCAGTCTCAAAACTGGACCATTCCTGGGAGTCACAAGTTTAACATATTCTTATAGAGATATTCTTTTAAAAATAGTTTTCTCTGAAACAGAAAGACCAAGAGCTTTGTTGTGGAATCTAGACTGCGCCGTAGGCCCCCTAAAAACGTTATGGATGCAATAGGTATTCGCATATGATTTAAATCAGCAAAACTTAGAACTATAAGAGCTGTTGCAGTCGCTCAATGCCTTGTCTTTCAGAATGATGGATTTTCAGTTCTCCTGAACTTTGCTAAAAGTGATCTGTTATGATCGCATTACGTCTGTCGTCCATTTAACTTCTTATCTCCTTCCTCCAATATACCTGTGGTCAATGATAAGTTTATGCCTTATCCATATATCCATGACTTTTGTGCTCTTTGGACTCTTAGGACCGATAAGGCCCGATTGACCTGGTTTTCTTTGCTTTTGTTTTTAATATTATCGTTTCTTTTCAGCATAGAAAGAATCACGTCTCGACAAAAGTCTCTTTATATTTCTAGCGACTGGCTTATGTTCAATAGTTGGAAAGACCATTCTATGGTTCTGATCAAAAATTTAAAACTTACTATAACGACAAAAAATCATCTGCTTTTGCAGACTACAAGCACAATTAAAGATAAACAAGCAATTAATTGTCGCATAACACTCTCTCCGTACGCATTCGGGGAAAAATATAGAAAAACGGGTGGTAATGAGTTTTTAATCTTGCTTTACTAGGTTTCTTTTCAAAGTATTAAAGAATACTCAGCACTCAAAGTTGTGCTATTGAAACATAATAAATATTATTTAGGTTCAGTATGCTTAAAACAGTGAAATATACATTAGTATAGAACAAACAGGGTGAAAAATAATGTTATTAAAGTAGTACGTAAATATATTTTGCTGAAGGAATGTAAATTACTCATAGAAATTAATCTACACCTAGAAAATATGCTCATATCACTATTCGTGAAATTGGTGCTGTCAGGACGGTTTGTTTCAGAAGCGATTACTTACATAGAAATCACTTAGTGCTGCACTTCCATATTAGGAATACGGAGTGTGTTAAACTGGTAAAGTTTTACAAAAACATGGTTTTAATTTCGGTACAAGTTCATCCTGAAAAAAACCTGACTCGATGTTCCTCGCAGAATAATCCGATTTACAAACAAACAGACGTTTTAAGATACGTGTACGTGCAAAAATAATCAAAGCGCTGAAAGCCTGAGATATGCATACAGGAGATATATAATCTGTGCAGGAAAAGTTTGATTGTCGAATTATCGGCGGTGCCACTTTTTACCCAAATCTACTGTCGATTATGCGCAGATCTGCCAATTTGTGCGCTAGGGGACACAACCTGCCCGCAATAATTTTCATCCCGTTGAGGTATTGTAACGATATATTTACATGTATATATCGTTACATATTTTTCACCCGATCAAAATGCTTTGAAGAGATCTGATAAAGCCCACCCAAGGATCCTTCCTGTGAATTTTGGTTGAGTTTAGTTGAATTATGTTCAGTGCTTTCTGAGAAGATTTTTAAAGTAAAAGTTGACGGACGGGCGGAAGGACGGACGACGGAAACTACATCATGACAAAAGCTCGTTGGCTTTCAGTCAGTGGAGCTAGAGAGTGAGAGAGATGGGGGAATGGAGCGTGTAGCCAGGTTCGAACTAGGAGGCTCTTGCGTGCGATGTGAGTATTCTACAACACAGATCAATTTCTTTATGTAAATATGCGCTTTATAATCTCCAGATAAAGAGAGCGAGAGAGGGCGGGCGGTCGTTTACTAGGTTAACATGATTATGTACACCTCTCAAAAGCGGTATGTAGACGTTGCATCCTTTGGGTAGAATTCGGAGGTAAAAATGTATAGACACAAAGTCCGAGCACGACCAAACTGTTTTCGGACAGTGCGAATATGATCCTTTGAATGACCAATTAATTTGTTAAACATCGTGCGTAAAACCGACAGCTTCGCTTATCAGCTTTATACAGCAACTTCGTCTAACCGGACCGTTTTAACATTGTCACTCTAGAATAAGTAATATTATTTTGGTATCAAACAAACACCTTATTTTTCCTTAACAGTATGTTATGATTATATTTGTTTAATAATTTCCAATATATTATATATCTCCTTTCTTTCTTTCCATTCACTCGTCTAGTTTTGATAATTTTGCCAAATTCAGAACACCCACACGAAAGTACTGTACACCAAGTCGACAGCTTTCAATGAGTCATATCTCGCCTTCGTCCTTCTCGTCTCAATCGGGCGTATTAATTTATGGTCAGATCCAATGCGACAGAAGATCACATTGATTGCGGTAGATGTTTTTACATTATGTTTTCACATTAAACTCTGCATGGGTTTGAATTTTAGCATTGTAACTTTAGCCTCATATTGCTTACGCAATCTCAGGCTAAAAACAGATTGCTTTACATTTCCAAACACGGGTTTCTGAATGTAGTGTGCTTAAATCTGCTAGAAATACTTACGTACAGAGTTGACGCTTCTAATTTAGCTAACTGTCCCGTTATACGTGATAATAAGATATATAGGAATTCTTGACGCAATATAAGGTTAGGATAAAGTTATGGTCTTATTCCATTGCTACTCAGTGACGCCTTCTGACGCTCCTCAAGTAAAGAGATTTAGGGAAACATCGTGGAAAATAAAGAAATTGCTTGTAACAAGCTATATCTGCATTTTTCATGATGTTTTTCTTCCCAGAAACGTGAAAATCATAAACTTTAAATTGTCGTCTTCAAGTTCTTTCAATTCATTTGTTGGTCTTTTTGGTTAAATTTTAAACTCGCCGTTTCAGTCTTATCATTTTCCTTTGCTTGTGTTTAATTCAGGGTATGGTATTTCTTAGTTTAGTTTCTTTATTTTTGTTCATTGAGGTAAATATTGATTCTTTAAATTAGTTCCACATCTGTTCTGTAATATTCCCTTTATTTGTGTCTTCTTGTAAATTGTCGTTGAGAGTATGTACGTCTGATTAGTTTAACCCGTTCTACTTTTTTTGTATATGCAACACTTCCTATCCTTCTTCGGCTTTTAGGGTCACCGAGTACCATAGGTCGTCGTCCATCGTTAACAATTTCTTTCGATATCTCCTCCCAAACCACCGAGCTAATTAAGACTAAAGTAGGTAGGAATGTTCCTTGGATGACCCTTTTCAAAAGATTTTCGAGAATTTTTTTATCCGCAAAAAAACGGGGGCGTGACAGGAGGTTTTTTTCAGACTTGTAGAAATCTTGAAAGATTAGGAACAAACTCGGCTTGAATGTTTCTTTGGCAACATTTTTAAAGCTTGTCAGTGAATTTTTATACGCCGCCGGAGGCGGTCGTATATTGGCGTCATCTTCTCCGTCTGTCCGTTCGTCCGTCCATCCGTCCGTACGTCCGTACGTCCACTTTTCTCTTGAGCGGAACTCCTCCTAAGTTTCTTGATGGATCGTTTTGAAACTTGGTCAATCTTATCACCTTAACTGGCAGATGTGCATGAAGTAGGGATTTTATGGTTCATTGATTTTTGCCTGAGTTATGCCCCTTTAAACTTAGTCTCTGGGACCTATTGAAATTGCAGCCTTGTGAACTCCTCCTACAATTCTGGCTGGATCTAAATGAAACCTGGTGGATGTTATCATCTTAATTGGTAGATGTGCATGAAGTAAGGATTTAATGGTCATTGATTTTTGCCTCAGTTATGCCACCTTAAAACTAAGTCTCTGGGGCTTATTGAAATTGCAGGCTTGTGAACGCAACTCCCCCTACAATTCTGGCTGGATCTAAATGAAACTTGGTTTAAAAATATTTTTTTGCATTTAAATTATATGTACATAACAATCTAGATAATATATGATATTTCATGCAAAAAGGATGAGAACGAAAGCAATGCTAATTATGTTCTTCTCCTTGTTGGTCAATCAGGCGGTGTACAATAACTTATAAACTAAGTACAATGTATATATTTGGTTAAACATGAGAGAGAGAGAGAAAGAGAGAGAGAGAGAGAGAGAGAGAGAGAGAGAGAGAGAGAGAGAGAGAGAGAGAGAGAGAGAGAGAGAGAGAGAGAGAGAAAGAAAGAGAGAGAGAGAGAGAGAGAGAGAGAGAGAGAGAGAGAGAGAGAGAGAGAGAGAGAGAGAGAGAGAGAGCAAGAGCGAAGAGATTAATACTGGGCACTGAAAGGCTCTGTAGAAATAAGAAATGTTCATAGGTTCGAATATAAAAACATAATAATTAAGAAGTAAAGGTAATGGTAAAAAGAGGGGTGTTCCGTGAGTGCTGGTACATGAGTATTTGATGACTATATAATAGACTCCATACATTATATACTGCTCTGCTCTAACGCGTGGCGAATCTAGTCAGAATTAGACCTGAAAGCGCTTACTGTTCCTAATGTATTTCTGTACTCCAAGGAATTTTTTTTTCATTTTCTCTGTAAGTTAAATTATCTTTTCCAAACAGAAGTGCATCGATATCAATATTACCCATATTTAGTAATGACCTAAGAAGTACACTTCTGATATTATCGTAATGACTACATTCAAGGAAATAATGTTCGCTCGTCTCAATACTTCCACAAGCACAAATAGGGTCTTCACAAATATTCTTACTAAAGAGGTCATGATTGAGAGAACTACATTTATTCCTGATACGTGTATGTATGACCTAAAGCTTCCTTTCTCCAATAAAGTACAACTTGCTAGGAACAGGCTTGCTCCTATCTAAATAGTTTTTGAAACAAGATACGGAATTTTATTTCAATTGGTAATTTATTCCATTCATCTATTACTGAAGGGACAAACGATCTCTTGTAAGGCTCTGTTCTGCTTGCAGGTATTCTGTAATTCTGAGATCCCCTAAGGCTGTATGAGGATGTGCTTCCAACACTTTGAGTAACCAATGAACACAGGGTATTTGGACAAAGCCCTTTGACCATTTTGAAATATAGGATCAGTTTATGTTTAGTTTATGTTTTCTCCTTCTTTCTTGAAGAGATTCCCATCCCGACTCTATGATAGAAGCTAGTTTTGTACAGCCAGTTACAACCCTAGCTGCCTCAATTTGGATCTTATCGATTTGCTCTTTTAGATGTTTTGGACAATTATCCTCGACAATGTCTGCATATTCAATTAGCGGGCGTTTAAAATAGAAATAAATAGTCTGTAGGGTTTTTCTATCTAATCGAGTTTTTAGGGTACGCATTATGTTTAACCTAGTCCACGCTTGAGGTGTAGAACTTTTGATGTGGCAATCCAAGGAACCATCGTCAGAAATGAATATACCGAGATGCTTGTGATTTTTAACACTAGGTATAATTGTGTTTGACATAAAAAGATCTGGATGAGAGGGTTTATTAATTTTGCGCAATATAACTAATTCTTCTGTTTTAAGAGGGTTAAATTTGACCAACCATTTTCGTGCCCAGTCAGAAATTTTATTTATATCTGACTGTAATTTCACGCCACATATATCAGGATTATCAATTTCCAAAGATAAACTAGTATCATCAGCAAAAAGACTTATGTTTGACTCCAAATTATCAACTATGTCATTTATATATACTATAAAAAGTAAGGGACCTAAAATAGACCCCTGCGGTACTCCAGATTTTATAACCGACATTTCGGAGACACTTCCATTAAGAACAACTCTTTGTTGTCTGTTTGTGAGATAATCAGAAAACCAGTCTAAAAGTCTACCAGTAATCCCTGCATGGTAGAGTTTGAATAAAAGCCCCGTGTGCCAAACCTTATCAAAGGCTTTACTAATGTCACAGAAAATTATTCTGAATTCATTCCCATTATCTAAAACTCTGCAAATATTATGATAAAGAGACACAGTTTGATTTACTGTAGAGTCACGTGGTAAAAAACCGGACTGATATTGAGTAAAAAAAAAACAACACTGTGACAGATGAGAAAACACGTGATTGTAAATAATTTTCTCGAAAACCTTTTCAACGGTGTTTAGAAGTGAAACGGGTCTGTAGTTTTAAAAATAGGACACACATTTGATATTTTCCAAGATGAAGGCATTCTACATATATTTAAAGATGTGTTAAAAAGGTCGCAGAGCGGTTTAGCAAGTTGAAAGGCCCCTTCTCTTAAAATCCTGTTATGAATTCCGTCTGGACCAGACGCTTTACCTATATTCAAGTTCTTTAGGATAGTGTAAACTTCGTCAACAGACACTTCAATAAAATCTAGGGTTGATGGGTTAGTTTGAAAATATTTTGATGGTAAAGATTTACAGGAGTCGTTAATGTTTGATTGGCTTGCAAAAAAAGAATTTAATAAATTTGCTTTATTATGACCTTCTGAGATTAAAGAATCGTTATTTTCATCGAAGAGAGGGGGTATGTCCGAATTAGGTGTTTGATTCACGTTTAATAATTGTCTTATGGTTTTCCACCAATCACGAGATGATAAAGCTCCAGAATTTAAATTTGATGCCAATTTTTGATAATGGTCGTCTTTTCTTTGACGTATGAGGGAGATAATTTCATTTCTCAACATTTTAAATATGTTCCAGTGGTATTCGTCGTGCGTTTGTTTAGCCTTTTTATACAATCGTTTTCTTTGTCTTATTTTTGTTTAATTTCATTCGTGATCTAAGGAGGTTCGTAAGGTTTTTATGGTTACAACCTTGTTTGGGATAAATAATGATGCTTTTTGTAATAATATTTTTGTTAGATTACTGACATATGTATCAATATCGGCTTTAACTACTGAGTCCCGATCAAAATTTAGCAAAGAAAGTCTTAGTTTATCGTATCGATCTTCATCATACCTCCAAATATTTCGTTTGAAAGATTCATGTCTTGGTTTTATAAAATTAAATACAGCAAATACAGGACAATGATATCGAACAGAGTTTTCAAGACATGGTTCACCTACGCCTGATACAAGTACTGAATTTTTATTCGTCACTAATACAAGATCAATTAAGGATGAAGAACTTTCCGTAAAGTTAGTAGGTTCGTTTTTGCACTGTGATAAGCTAAACTGCGTACAAATGGAATTTACTTTATTATAGTAGCTTGGGATCATCTGGTTCCAATTAAAGTCACCTGTTTTAACAACATCTGAGATATTCGTATCAATTGCACGATGGATAGAAGCTTCGATTAAGGTATTATATTCCGATAGTGAATTTAGTGGCCTATAGAAAGCACCGTACAATAGATTTTTGTTATTACTTAATTTAAGATGAATCCAAACACATTCTAGTGCGTCAATTTCGAGGTCATGCCTTCTAACAAATGATAGATTGTTTTTTATATAGACAATAACCCCACCATAGGAATTATGTTCACGATCATGGCGTTAAGGACGATGAAAATTTGGGAAAAGGAGGTTTGTTGTTGGACAATCTGTATTAAGCCACGTTTCAGAAAACGAAATTACATCAAACTGAGGAAATTCTGTATATAAGACGTCAAATTTATTCTTTATGGATTGAACATTATAATGAACTGTCGATAAATGGTGCGGATAGCTTAGAAAACTATATAATTCATCTGAACGTGAAGAAGCCGATCCATCGCTGGGTGAAGGACCTAAATGAAACTTGGTGGATGTTATCACCTTAATTGGTAGATGTACATGAAGGATGGATTTTATGGTCCATTGATTTTTGCCTCAGTTTTGTCCCCTTAAAACTTGGTCTCTGGGGCTTATTGAAATTGCAGCCTTGAGAACGCAGCACCTCCTACAATTCTGGCTGGATCTATATGAAACTTGGTGGATGTTATCACCTTAATTGGTAGATGTGCATGAAGTAGAGATTTTATGGTTCATTGATTTTTGCTTCAGTTATTCCTCCTTAAAACTTAGTCTCTGGGTCTTATTGAAATTGCAGCCTTGTGAATGCAACTCCTTCTATGTTTCTGGCTGGATCTAAATGAAACTTGGTGGATGTTATCACCTTAATTGGTAGATGTGCATGAAGTAAGGATTTTATGGTTCATTGATTTTTGCCTCAGTTATTCCTCCTTAGAACTTAGTCTCTGGGTCTTATTGAAATTGCAGCCATTCGAATGCAACTCCTTCTACGTTTCTGGCTGGATCTAAATGAAACTTGGTGGATGTTATAACTTAAATTAGTAGATGTGCATGAAATAAGGATTTTATGGTTCATTAATTTTTCCCCGACTTATGCCCCCTTAAAACTTAGTATCTGTGGCTTATTGAAATTGCAGCCTTGTGAACGCAACTCCTCCTAACTTTTTGTCTTGATTTAAATGAAACTTAGTCAATGTCATCACCATAATTTGTAGGTGTACATGGATCAAGGATTTTATGGTTCATTGATTTTTGCAAGAGTTATGCCCCTGGGCCCTTTCAATCAATCAAACATAACAAACAGTTTGACTTGACAATTTAAAAAGGCAGTCTGCAAATGTTTTGAATTTGGTTCTGTCAAAATAAGTAGTGTCTACAATTATTTTCTTGAAACAGCAGCAAAGTTGCGGCGTATATTGTGACGATGGCACTCTTGTTGATTTTTGAAAGAATCGGGGTGTGGCGGACTGGAGGTTATCAAACTTACAAGATATAATTATTTTTTAAAAAAATCGTTCCAAACCAAATGGCTGATTTGAACTCAACTTGGCAGGAAATTTGCTTGTGTGATGCTCTTCAAAATAAGTTCTGGAAATTTTGATTCGCAAAATATGGGGCATGACTGGGTGGACATTTCAGACTTTGAGAAATCATGAATTGTCATTTTTCTCCTCCTTAAAACCTTGGCCATTTAGGGCAAAACTTGGCATGAATGTTTTTTGGGCAACCCTTATGGAAAATTGTTTTGTGAATTTGGATTTGTGAGAAAAAGGGGCGTGTGAAGGCAAGGCTTATCAGACTCATAGAAATCTACTTCTTCTTCTAAACCACTCGGCGAATTTGATCCCAAACTTGGCAGGAATGATCCTTGGGTGACCATTTCAAAATTTGATTGAGATTCTTGATTCGCAAAAAAATTAACGTGGCTTAAATGGGCTTATCAGACTGAGAAAAATCATGAAATAATTCTTGTTTCAAGGTCTATTATTATCATGTTAAAATTGAATATGCCTACCTAGTATGTTGGCAGATTACCTGACCATTTCAGTTTTTGTAAGCAGTGTGTCATAGTGAATTCTGTCGGTGTGAATTTTAAAGTTAAAGAACCTTTTTGTTTTTAGTTTTCTGTTATTTCCGGTTCTTTATTTGTCGTGATCTCGGTAAGTCTGATGAGAAATCTTGGGAATGGGTACCTAGGTTTATGTTGATATCCCTAATTTTCCTGTTCATTCTGTATACAAATTTTCCTAGTAGTCTATCTTGTTCCTCAAATGCACTGGATTCATTGTGGCCCTTTTTAGCGTTCCAAGTTTTAATTGAATGAATTAGGACTTCTAGGAAGGTGACTTTTGAATCTTAGTGTATCTTTGTAATGGATGTTATTTCTTCACAGTTCAGTGTTGGTATTTTTTCTATTTCTTCTTCTTCACGGGCTGTCATTGCTATATACTTACTGTTTTTCTCGATAGAATGCAGGTTCCAACGCTAAACGTGGAGCCAAATATTTCTATGTGGTCTGATAATCTTGTCTACGTTCTCTGTAAGCCAATTAGCACTGTCTTCGGTTTCTGCTTCCCTTCAAGATTTCCATATAATTTGTCTTTCTGTTTCAAATGCTGTGTGTCTAGAGAAATAGTTTCCTTGTTTGTCTGATAGTATATAACAGGTTTTGAATTTTGTTGTCACTGAGTGGTTCTCAGGTTTTAGAAATGAATTTCTCAAGTTTATTTTCGAACATTTGGCTGTGTGAAAATGGCGTCGTTCAAAGAAAGCGGTGTGTTTGGCCTGGGTCGGGGCCCGACTTACTTCTTGCTAAAAATGATTGTTCGCTTTGTTAGAGCGAAATTATGCTTCTTGGTTGGCGAATTTGCCTTGGATCTTGCATCGGAGCTTGGAGTTAGTAGTATTCTGAGTTGAATTTGTGCTGCTTTACAACAAAATCTTCGGGGATTTGTCTCAAATGAAAAATCGTGTTCGAAGCTGTGTAAGGGCGCTCACATTTAGATTGGGTGGTGGGGTGGCTAAATACCAAGAAGAACCAAATTGTCCACTATGTGAAAATGGTACTGAGACAGTAAGTCATTTATCTCAAGTACTATTTCTAGAATAAAAAAAAAAAAAAAAAAAAAAAAACCTTATGACAAAACTTAGACGTAGTGGCCTTTAACCATTCACTCCACAATCCGGCCCTTGTTTTTACGTCCCTGAATTTTTATATTCGATAAACATTGCGGGAAAAGAAGAAATCGTTTGAAATAAGCAATTTCTTCTTTTTTCCTAATATCCTCTATTTGGATGTGAAACATTTTCCTGTTTGCAGCCCATGTCTTGGATTTCGTGACGCACATAACCATGTGTTTTATCGGTGATTTCCAAAGTGCTGTTACACTTACGAGACACAAGATTTATTTGATATTTACTAGAGCTTGTCGTCTACAACATGGATAAGACTAAAATTTTGAAACAGGAAAGCCCGTTTTTAGCCCATTCGCACACAATGGCGCTTTTTGACGCCTCTCAAAAAACAATTGTGAAAAAAACGGAGAAATTGCTTGAACCAAGAAATTTCATCATTTTTCAATTTTATTTTTCTATCAAATAGATGAAAAAATCCAAAATGTCAAAAACTTTAAATTGTTGTCTAAAATTTCTTTCGACTTATACCAATCTAAAATGTTTTTGTCTAGTAACGGGTTAGGCCCACAACATATTGCCGTCTTTTAGCAACACCTCAAAAGAGCCTCTGTAAGTTCTGCATCAAAACGGATGGATATGCTCGAGAAGAAGTCTGAAAAGTGAAACGTGTGATGTGAAAAAATTCAACAGTTTTGCGTCTGACATTAAATATCAACTATAACAGACAAAAAGTTGGGTGGGAATCCTCATCCGGTACCTCAATCCAGTACAGTGAGTAGGTTTGTGGTATTTTTTATAGAAACGTATTCAGTTTACGCGCATGAATATGGTTAGGTTTCTACAAGAAAAAGTAGTCCTCAATATATTTGACTATTTCTTTGCAAGCATACTTTGTCATCTGATAAGTTTTCAGATATGTGTAAATACATTGTAGATGTTTTATTGTATTTTTCAATTTATAGTTTTTGAAAAGTAGTTAGATTGCAATGTCTCACTCATAACAAGAACTACTTTCAAAATGGTTACCGATTAGAAGTAAATCTTTAGGAAGAGAGTAAGTTCTATAAATTTCATTCATTTTGAATCTTTTCGTAGCTTTTCAATGTGTCGATACCTTCAGAAATAACGTTGCCGAACTTGATATTTCAGCAATGACATCGTTCGTGTTCTGAGAATGAAAATTAAGGATCGTAAACGTCCCGTTAGAGTTTTGGACTCTCGATGACTCATCGACATTACAACAATAACCGAGTCTAATTTCAGTTCCTGGTTACAGAACCGCAGCAATTTAAAGCATCTAGGAATTATCAGAAGTCAATATTCTTTTAAAGCTTTTGTAAATTATATTTTCTTTAATTTCATTAATTTGTAAAACTAGTAAAAGATGGAGGAAGGAGTAGTACTCTACAGTTATCCCTACAACTCCCAAATCTGAACTGATCGGGATGTTGTAACATAGCTCTGCTAACTTAGCTATCTTGATACATGGGAAGTATCTCTATCAAGTAACACAGAACTCAACATTAAACAGCATTCCAACCAAGTACATATATACATGAATCACACACAAACCATAATATATATTGTCAAAACTCAATTATCATGCATACCTATGTTATCGTGCATGGCCCCTAAGGAGCCCCAGTGAACTTTGGTGATCTTATTTTTTCACAGGATGTTTAGTTTTTGGGGCCCGTAAGTGTTGCTGTGAGAAACACCCATACTATACAGCATACTTAACTTAAACCCAAGGAGATGCAAAATTGACCCCCAAATAAAACATTTCACAAAATAGGGGACAGGGGATAAATTTAACATAAGTTTTCATAACTCTAAACTAAAACTTACACCAAATAAATCTTCTAGATTAATTCTTTAAAAGAAAAGATGGATGACAAAAATTGAAACAATAAATTTGCTTCTTTTTGGTTGTCATAGACACAATCTTTTGTAAGATGCATGATAACTGCAGAAACAATCCAAAATTTCTAAAGGATCAACAAGGCAACTTTCAACATAAGTTTCATGTAGAAGTTTAGAATAGAACTGGACAAAAACTTTACTAAAAGATAAATTAAATGTATGTAAGATATACAAAAACTATTTCATCAGATAAAAAACATTTTTTGATTGGTACTGAACCCCGGGTTCCTTACATGCACGATAATTGAGGTGAAGAGTATATGATATTTATTTGACTCTAAACTTGGCCAATTCTGTAATTATCATACCTAACAATTACTAGGAGACTGCTGCGGATTTGCTGGATGGCAGTAAATAGTTTGCTGTTTGGTTATTTTTTTGCACATGCATTGTCATTGTAAACATTGCTTCAAGGGTTTTTCTATTTATGTGATTGAATGGAGCGTACACATAGTAAACATTACCTCAGTGCTCTCAATAAGCGGACGTCGATGTATTTTATGTCCAGAAAATAAGAAAAAACATTCAGAAAATCAGACCCGGACGTAAATTATCGTCTGAGATTCTAGGAAAACGTCCTGATTTCATGACTGACGTTTTCTGAAGTTACAATATAAAGGGTTTGACAAACAAAAGAATGTATATTCTGGCAATACCCTCAGGTAAAATTTATTCCACAAGGAATTTATCAAAATGTTCCCATTACCACCGATGTAGATGGAAATTTACATAGAGCGTACTCAATTATAGTTGGCTTGGTAATCTAGCCGTAGCAGCATCTTGGACGATTTCTTTGGAAGTCACTTGGTTAATAACGTGCTGTGCAATAATCAAGCAGGCTGATAGAAGCTGTGCAGTCGAATTTATGTAAACCAAGATCAGGGCCGGAATACACCTGAAATGTCATGTCCTGTTTTCAAGTTCGCGGCAGATAAAGATTTATTTGTTTGTTTGAATGGGGCTTTACGTCACTTTCAACAATCTTTCAGTTATATCCCGGCAGCTGGAGCACCTAACAATGGAATCCTGGTATTTCTCACACCAGTACTACCATTACATCCCCTTTCCTAGCCTCCAGCTGCTATCCCACATAAGTCTACGATTATCGACCCATTGGTGAGAGACAAATAGTCGGAAAAGATGAGTGCCGCCGTGGGGGATCAAACCCAGGACCTCTAGATTGACAGTCTGACGCACTACCAACTACGCTATGATGGCGGCTGGCGGATAAAGAATGGTGCGTCAAATTTGCATTCTTAATACGTCTATGACGCTGGGGATTCTATTTAGTAACTTGACATGATGTCCGTCCTAGAAACATCGAAGTTACTTGATTGATCTTGCTAGAGTTCGGTCCCTTTTTAATGACGTCACGTGTTGTCTATAAACATCAACTAGCAGAAACCAAACAGGGAATTTCTTTTAAGCTACAACTATGCTATTAGTTTCATTTCTTTTTGTACTGTAACTTTTATTTATTTTACCCTTTCCTGTATAATCACTGGTTTTTACGTCCATGCAATTTTATACTTAAGAAAATATTGTGATAAACAAAGAAATTGCTTGTATCAAGCAATTTCTTCTTTTGTCACAATATTTTCTACCACATATGATGCTATTATTTCAAATTGCACTCACTTTTCGTTGTAGTCTGTACCATGTTTCAAAGTGGGCCCGTCTAAAATTTCGAGAAACAGGAAAGGGTTAAGTGTTATTCATGGCGTATGGACTTATATATCTA
The DNA here is from genome assembly GCA_946902895.1 of Fragum fragum. NCBI lineage: Eukaryota > Metazoa > Mollusca > Bivalvia > Cardiida > Cardiidae > Fragum > Fragum fragum. The sequence continues at coordinate 5,999,126 of OX336379.1, read as the reverse complement.
TGATGTGACTGGAAGACGGTCTCGGAATAATCCAGTCTAAATTTTTTCGTACCCAAAACATTCTGTTTTCTGACATTCTAGTAATCAGAAATTTTCAAATCCTTAGAGATTTTCAAATAATAATTACCAAATTTATCCACCCAAATTTGGAAAATGATAGTGTTCAAGGGGCGGGAATATTGTGGGAAAAGGGGAAATTTATATAAGAGACAAATTTCTCAAGAAACACTTCTTTATCACATTGTTTCCTCTAGTTCAACTCAATGGGACATGAAATTTAGGGACTATAAGTAAAGGATGGAAAAGAATGTACTGTAGGCTTTATGTATCTTTTTCAATTTCATCTTTTTTCAATTTTTTTAATTCTGTCAAAATTTCTGGTTGCTGCGGCATTTGAAAATGGGAATTTTAAGTAATTTTTTAAACATCTTTAAAAATCTTCTCCTGCTGAACCAGTAGGCCAATCAAGCTGAAACTTTGCAGGGATGTTCTCTGGGTGAAGCTCTTTAAAAGTTGTTAACCCATTCCCACTCAGTGACGCCTTTGGACGCCCCGAAGGAAATTATCTTTGGAAAACAATGTGGAAATGAAGAAACTGCTTGTTACAAGAAAGTTGAAAAAATCCAAAATTTCAATAACTATAAATTGTTGTCTGCAACTTCTTTCAATTTGGGCCGGTCTAAAATTTCACTGTGTGGAAATGGGTTAAAAGAATATCATTCCGTGAAAAACTGTTGTAACAGTGGCATATGCAAATGGGAAATTTGAGTAAACCTTTGTTGTTGTTTTTTTCATAGACTACAAGGCCAAAGACCTTTATATTTTGTATAGAGCTTAATCATATGGTTCTCTACCAAGTTTTTAAATATTTAATCTCTGGGGTCAAAAATGGCCCCGCCCCTGAAGCCCTTAATAGACCTTTTCACGATCTCACAGTGCATGCGTCAAATTAATTCATGTTAAACGCGATATTTACCCGAGACGAAGTCACGTGATCAGTTGCGGGGAGTCGATAAATTATCCCTATATATTCCTATATAAAATGGCTATTTTGAAAGACTAAAAACAAAGGTTAAAAAACAAAATTTGGTTGAAAAAATAGTTTCTTCATGTGAGCAGATAAATGCAGACTAGTTGTAGCGAGTTATATTGATGATATTATCGTGTATTGGTAACCGAATTGAGTTTAAAACGGTCTGGTGTCTAGGCCATATGATATATAAGTTACCTCGTATTTAGCGATAACAACACTATTTCCAATGTAATAAGATTTTTTGAAAATATTTTACCCACCCCAAAAACGCGTGCATACGCGCATAGGAAAAGATATAGAATATCAGTAAAACTTTTCGTTAACACTTTGATGAATTATGATATAAAAAATAACTATAAGTTATTTGTGCTGGAAATGAATGATTTTTTTTTTTTTTGATTTTTACAACTATCGACACTTCACAAAAGACATAAGCAATACGATTTTTTCCAGCACACTGAATTGTTTAATTTGTGAATATGCGTCAATCACACGGTAGGACTGATCACAAGTGACAATAATCCTGATTGACATGATTAACTAAATTTATATGTTTATTTTTAAGTCATACTATTGACCAAACTTTGGACGATGATTAGATATGCCATGTTGATACCAATCTCCTAAAGTCTTCACCTGAGTGCATATATTTCTTATAAAAAAAAAAAGTTTCCTTGTTACAAAGTTTAAGCGTTTAAACTGAAACATTATGAAAATTGATATGAACAAAGCAGGCGTTCTGTTTTTGAAAAATTGGTTTCTGTCCGTAGGTCAACCAATGTAGACCCGTATCTCTCACTCTCACGCTCTCTCTTCTTTTCATTTCTTAATATCAAATAAGCCGGCACAACAGCATATTAGTTGCTTTATTAAACATTCGCATCATTGCAACAATAGAAATTTGGGAGAAAAGGAGGAAACAGTTTCTTGATAAGAATAATCCACTTTACGCAAAAAAAACCATGCGATGAATTAAAAAGATCATATTGTAATGCGAAAATGGGGAGCATTATCTCGACGATGAATGACATAGATCGTATTGATGATGGGGATGTCAATAGTGCGAATAAAAATATTAAAAATTAAAAGGATTTTATGTAAAGATAATGATAAGAGAGAGCTAATCACAAGAATGATCTGTTGACAGCCTTGATGTAAAGGGTTCCCTTCGATAAATCACGATACATATGGGGTTATTATGTAACGGGCAACATGTCACAAAGAATCCGATAAACACTCTTACATTTAATTGGTCTTTATGATTTGATGAGACAATTTTTATTTTTAGCTCACCTGAGCACAAAGTGCGAGGTGAGCTATTGTGATCGGTCGTTGTCCGTCGTCCGTCCGTCCGTCTGTCCGTCTGTCCGTCTGTCCGTCCGTCCACAATTTCTTTAAAAATCTTCTCCTCCTAAACCAGTGGGCCAATCAAGCTGAAACTTTGCAGGGATGTTCCTTGGGTGAAGCTCTTCAAAAGTTGTTAAAAGAATTTCATTCCGTGAAAAAATGTTGTAACCGAGGCATATGAAAATGGGAATCTTTAGTAATCCTTTGAATATCTTTAAAAATCTTCTCCTCCTAAACCAGTAGGCCAATCAAGCTGAAACTTTGCAGGGATGTTCCTTGGGTGAAGTTCTTCAAAAGTTGTTAAAAGAATTTAATTCCATCAAAAACTCTGGTTGCCGCGGCATTTGAAAATGGGAATCTTTAGTAATTCTTTAAATATCTTTAAAAATCTTCTCCTCCTAAACCAGTAGGCCAATCAAGCTGAAACTTTGCAGGGATGTTCCTTGGGTGAAGCTCTTCAAAAGTTGTTAAAAGAATTTCATTCTGTGAAAAAATGTTGTAACCGCGGCATATGAAAATGGGAAATTTTAGTAAATCTTTGTTGTTGTTTTTTTCATAGACTTCAAGGCCATAGACTTTTATATTTTGTATAGAGCTTAATCATATGGTTCTCTACCAAGTTTTTAAATATTCAATCTCTAGGGTCAAAAATGGCCCCACCCCTAAAGTCCGAAGTTTGGAAAAATGCTTAATTAGAGCAATTTCAAAAGAATTCTCCTCTTAAACTATAAAGTCTAGGATATTCATATTGGGTATGTAGCATAACTAGATGGTTTTGTACTACATCACTTAAAGTTGTCCTCCCAGGGTCAAAAACGGCCCTGCAATAGAGGTCCAAAAATTGGGAAAAACGCAAAATTTGAGTATGTTAAAAAAAATCTTCATTTTAAGGTGGAGGGCATTTATATTTTGAGTGTAGCATAGCCTGGCTGTTATCTATCAAATCTTATTAAAATTATGCCTGTAGGTTACCCCTTCCCTGGGTGTCCAAAGTTCGTAAAAATGCTCAATTAGACCATGTTCAACAGTCTTCTCCTCCCAATCTACAAAGTCTTAGGCATTCATATTTGGTATATAGCATGAACAGATGCTAAAATCTTAGCCCTGGGATAAAACATGGTACTGCCCTATAGGTCCAAAATTTTGGAAAACATTCAATTAGAGCAACTTCAAAAGACTTCTTCTTCTGAAATATATGCTGAAGGGCATTCATATTTGGTATGTAGCATGACTAGATAATTTTGTACTATGTTATAGGAGAAAATGCTCGTAGGATAAAAAACGTCTCTGCTCCTGGGGTCAAAAATTGCATAAATCGCATTGAAAGAATTCTTAAATAGAAATGGAGAAATAGCTTGTCACTCCCTTTCTCACAATGCTTTTTTAAACCTTTTTTTCCTGGGGGTGACAAATTCTGGCATAGTTTGGTAATGGATTAAACAATAAAGCCAAAGGCATTCATTTTTTTGGAAAGCATTACTGGATTGTTTTGTACAAAGCCCAAAATCTTATATTTTGTTTTATTTATTTTGCTCAAGTTAAGTCTTTTTTATACAAAAAAGGACTGTAATTTGCGGATGCCTCAGGTGAGCGATTTAGGACCATCATGGTCCTCTTGTTTCATGTTTCAACCGATATGCCTCCAAATACTAATTCCGTGATTGATCAAAGGATGCAGCCGGGCGTCGTTTCAATCGGCACGATTGTATGACACACCACACACACTGTTTATCTTTTAAGCATTTTCCACAATTAAATCAAATGAATACGCTTATTTTCATTGAATGGATTTTAAATTCTTTTTTAGCTAGAGGATATATTGCGAGGTAGGCTTTCATTTTGAATTCTTGCTTTAATATTTGAAAAATGTAGCCTTTCTTGTAGATCAAGGGGCCGATATGCATATTATAACCAGAATATCATCGATGGGCTATCAAAAAATACAATTTGAGATAATATGTATTACAACATTTTGGTCACCCAACGACGATACAATGTCTGAACTTAATTGATCTTTAATTTCATCTTTCCTCGCACAAACTATCATAACTTCATTGTTTCTGGGGACAAAGAACATAAGTTTTGGTGATTCTGGGGTTGCCAGATTCAAAACGCATTTATAACCTTTGGTGCATTCACCTTCATACAGCGCAGGCATTTGTTCCAATTTATACAATACGGGTTTCATACCATTTATTGTATATGGTGAAAATAGATCATGAAACAAAACACCCATCATTTATTTGTTAAGGCCGATAAAATGGGGTACTTTTAATGCGTCTGAAGAACATAACTGGGACAACAGAGAAAAAGTTTTGGTAAAAAACAGATTTTACATTACTAACAATATCATCTACATCATTTAGCCTAATAATTCTCATTGTATAAACTCGAAAAAGATGTTAAAATGACTGGGCGTAATAGTAAGGCTTTCGAAAAGCAAAACCGGAAGTAAATCCTCCCCGCAGTGGAAAATTGTTGTTGTTGTTTTTCTTTGAAAGCGTCTGACGGATACAGACTTTTTAGTCATCTGACGCTTTGCGTGAAAAGGTCTATTAGAGCAATTTCAAAAGACTTCTCTTAAACAGTAAGGTCTAGGATATTCATATTTGGTATGTAGCATAACTAGATGGTTTTGTACTATATCACTAAAAGTTGTACTCCTAGGGCCTGCACTAGGGGTGCAATATTAGGAAAAAGTCTAAGGCATTCATATTTGGTATATATCATAACCAAATGGTTCTCTACCATGTTAGCTAAAATCTTAGCCATGGGATAAAACATGGCACTGCCCAAGAGGTCCAAAATTTTGGAAAACACCCAATTAGAGCAACTTCAAAAGTCTTCTCCTTCTGAAATATAAGGTGAATGGCATTCATATTTGGTATGTAGCATGACTAAATTATTTTGTACTATGTTACAGGAAAATATGCTCATAGGTTCCTGGAATGGAAAATTGGGTAAATCGCATTGAAAGAATTCTTCTTCTTAAATACAAATGGAGAAATTGCTTGTCATTCCCTTTCTCACAATGCTTTCTTAAACTTATTTGCCCTGAGGATGACAAATCTGGGATAGTTTGGTAATGGAGTAAACTATAAAGCCAAAGGCATTCATTTTTAGCTCACCTGAGCACAAAGTGCTCTGGGGGAGCTATTGTGATCGGTCATTGTCCGACGCCCGTCCGTCCGTCCGTTCTCAATTACAAAAAAATCTTCTCAACCTAAGCTAACCATGGAATTTCAACAAAACTTCACAGAAATGATCCTTAGGTCTTACTCTTTCAAAAAACTTCAAAGAATCCATGAAGAACTCTGGTTGCCATGGCAACAGAGTGAAAAAACTTAACAAATCTTCTCCTCCCAAACGGTGAGGCCTAGAGCTTAGATATTCGGTACAAATCATCATCTATTGACCCTCTTCCAAAATACTTCAAATAATTACCATATTCTGAAAATAAGCTCTCTTCTGGGCAATCCCTGATTTTACATAGAATAACAGAAGGAAGTCTTTAAAAATCTTCAGCTTTGATATTTGGTATACATCATCATCTATTGACCCTCTACCAAATTACTTCAAAAAATTATCAAACTCTGAAAATTAGCCCTCTTCTTTATGATCCCTGATTTTACATAGAAATAAAGAAGGAACTCTTTGAAAATCTTCTTCTCCCAAACCATAAGGCTTAGAGCTTTGATATTTGGTACATATCATTATATGTTGACCCTCTTCCAAAATACTTCAAAGAATTACTGTATTCTGAATATTAGCCCTCTTCTTGGCGATCCCTGATTTTACGTAGAAATAAAGAAGGAAATCTTTAAAAATCTTCTTGTCCCAAACCATAAGGCCTAGAGCTTTGATATTTATTATACATCATCATCTATTGACCTTCTGCTAAAATACTTCAAAGAATTACGGTATTCTGAAAATTAGCCCTCTTCTTGGCAATCCCTGATTTTACATAGAATAAAAGAAGGAAAACTTTAAAAATCTTCTTCTCCCAAACCATTAGGCCTAGAGCTTTGATATTTGGTACATATCATCATATATTGACCGTCTACCAAAATACTTCAAAGAATTATCATACTCTGAAAATTAGCCCTTTTCTGTGTGATCCCTGATTTTACAAAGGAATAAAGAAGGAAATCTTTGAAAATCTTCTTCTCCCAAACCATAAAGCCTAGAGCTTTGATATTTGGTACATTTCATCAGCCATTGACCCTCTACCAAATTACTTAAAAAAATTAGCCCTTTTTGTGCAATCCCTAATTTTAGATAGGAATTAATAATTATATCTTTGAAAACCTTCTTCTCCTAAACCATTCGGCCTAGAGCTTTTATACTTGGTATGTATTGATGTCTATACTTCAAAGCATTACCATATTCAGGAAATTAGTGCTATATGGTGGGATCATCAATATACCTAGGATTAAAAGAGAAATCCTTAAACATCTTCTCCAAAATAATTAGACAGAGGACTTTGCTATTTTGTTTATATCATAAAGCCATGAACTATCATACTCAGGGGAGCGATTTAGGACCATCATGGTCCTCTTGTTATTGTAAAGCATTACTGGATTGTTTTTTACAAAGCCCAAAATCTTATATTAGTTTTATTTTTTTGTTCAAGTTGTGTTTTTTATATACAAAGAAGTACTGTAATTTGCTGATGCCTCAGGTGAGCGATTTAGGACCATCATGGTCCTCTTGTTATTGTAAAGCATTACTGTTTTGATTTGTACAAAGCCCAAAATCTTATATTTGTTTTATTTTTTTGCTCAAGTTGTGATTTTTTTTATTCAAAAAAGTACTGTAATTTGCAGATGCCTCAGGTGAGTGATTTAGGACCATCATGGTCCTCTTGTTTCATTTGGTAATGGGTTAAACCTGTCAATAAAAGTTTAGATTGAAAAAAAAAATGCAGATGACAATTTAAAGTTCATGGAATTTGAAGATGTTTATCTTTTGGAGAAGAAAATATTATAACGTAAACAATATTTGAATAGTAGCCAGCTGTAAGATCTACAAATCCCTTGGATACCGTCAGCCAATCAAATTTGTACCTTATTTTTGTTCCTTATTGTAAATCCTGCACTCACCTGCTTGTAGAGATGAGACGTGTTGATTGCAGTGGTTTGTGATTTGTATCTCTCACCAATGGGTCGATAATCGTAAACCTAATTGGGATAGCAGCTAGAGGCTAGGAAAGGATGTAGTGGTAGTACTGGTGTGAGAAATACCAGGAATCCATTGTTAGGTCCTTTAGCCACTGCCATATGACTGAAATACTGTTAAAAGTGGCGTTAAACCAATTAAATCAATCAATCCTTGCTTTGTAAAGTCTGGGGCCCATTGTGGGAAGTTAAAGCTAAATGGTGCTTAGAAATACAAATTGTGTGCATTATGAAAAGTTACTGACATTTCCGAAAATCTTTTATATGTGTTTAAAAACAGTACTAGACAATAAAAATTAGATTAGTCGAAAATTAAAAACGATGCAGACAGCAATATAAAGTTAATATTATTCCCAATATCTGTCTTTCTGGGTAGAAAACAATGTGATAAGTGCAGAAATTTGTGTGTAGCAAGAAATTTCTACACTTTCCACTTCTTTCCTGAACCTTTTTCTTGAGGGCATCAAAAAGTGTGATTGTGTTTGAATTGGTTAGCCTTAATGTGACACTTTTTGATCAAAAAATTTTTTCCTTGTTTTTGAATTGATTCATAATTTCTTGTAGTATACTATCTGAAAATGTAAGCATAAAGAATGACTGAGAAAAGTCGAATCACTGAATGTGCGCAGTGATTAAGGTCACAACCTCTACAGGTACTTGCCGCCATCATAGCGCAGTTGGTAGCGAGTCGGACTGCCAATCTAGAGATCCCCCGACGGCGGCACTCATCCTTTCCAACTATTTGTCTCTGACCAATGGGTCGATAATCCTAGACCTATGTGTGATAGCAGCTGGAGGCTAGGAAAGGATGTGATGGCGGTACTGGTGTGAGAAATACCAGGAACCCATTGTTAGGTGCTCCAGCCGCCGCGATATAACTGAAAGATTGTTGAATGCTTAAAACCCCATTCAAACAAACAAATCTACAGGTACTTCTACTTATACCATCTTAAACAGAGTTGCATCCAGGCAACTCGATAGAGGGAATCCTTGGGTTTGTCATTATGGCAAAAGTTCTCATCAGAGACATAGAATAATGCAGATTCTATATTTATGTCTCTGACATCATTTAATCGACTGCATGAACTTACCATCATTATGAATTTCATTTAAAAAAAAATTGGGTATGTTCAACGATTCGTTGATCTTGGACATAGTGGAAAACAAAACTTCACAGATTTTGTTCGATTATTATAACCTTCATTCTTACATTTTAAAAGTAACCAGCTACAAAGTTTAATCCAGTTTTGTACACATGCATCTGTTCGATGTAAATTCCCGATTCGTAAAATAAAGTTCTTTGTTGATTTATTGTTACCGTATTTTTAACAATGGTAATGAAATTAGACCAAGTTCATTACCGCGAAAGAGGTTCGAAGGTTGATCCACACGACATTTTCTCAATGCGTTAGTTACCCCATGTGTTCAACAACTCGTCAGTCTCCAAGGAGACAATGCTATGAGGGATACTTAGAATTTATCCCTTTTGTCTAAGGATGGAAATATTTACATAGGTCTAAATTCAATTAGATTAATTCCGACAACTATCAATAATGATAAATCATGCCTCAGGAGAAAATTCTATCTTTTAAATATTGGCACGGACCTAAAGAGAACCACAATTTGTAGACCTGTAGAAATTTACGGATTATTTAATTCCGATAGACCGAAAAGGTAAGGGTAGAATTCAATAATTCTCTGCATGCTGAATTTCGTCAGTTTCTGCTAAAATCTTGTAACTACAGTTGTTATCTTTCGAAATATCGGAGGGTGATGCTCCTTAAACTATCCTTCGTATATTTTGTCCGAAATCGACAATTATGCTGTTCAAGTCAGTGCTATTGTTGGGATTCTGTTGGGGGGGGGGGGAGATAGAAGTCTTCAAATGTGATTTTATAATAAGGAAAACTTAACAGACAAATCAGAGAATGAAGTCAACTATCATACAAATTGTTAATATACAGTCCTGACTGAATTTGAGGCCGTCCAGGCCTTAGATTTTAAAGTATTGTCTGCAGCTCTTCAATTTGGACCGGTCTTAAATTTTGCTGTCTGATAATGGAATAGTCTAAAGTTTCATCCGGAATACTTAAAAATTATACTTAAGCTGTGCAGACTGATCAGGTTATTTACTTTGTACATGTGTGGAATTGTTTGAAATATCATGCATGGGCACACATGTACAGGGTGTGTGCTAGCCTTGAAATTAAAGAGTTAATATCTCCTTGAAAATGAAATTCTAGGGGTCAAACAATAAAAAAGTGAGAACCATGAGTATAAAGTTGAAGGTCTTTCTTGTTAACCCTTGTCATGCTGAATAAAATCTGTACAAATCAAAGCGCTGATGGCACTGTAGGTCTTGTTGTCAGAGTCAATATTCAGTTTGGAAAACAATCGTATGGCCAATTCTGGCTTACAGAGGACAAACAGGTGGTGTAGACTAAGGCTAAGACTGCACTTATGTGCAGGCGGATCTTTTTTTTTCAATGCCTCCTGCCAAAGCAGGAATATTCCGAGATCAGTATGACAAGGGTTAATGTTGGTTCACTTATAAATGACCCTTCAAGAAATTTCTAAGCGTCTAATCGGTTTAAATCTGATGCTGTTTTCTAATGAGGTTAACCAATTCCCACACATTGATGCTTTTGACGCCCCTTAAGAAAACAATTGGGAATACATTGATGAATTTAAGAAATTGCTTGTAGCAAGCAGTTTCTTCATTTTACACAATGTTTTCTATCTAGAAAAAAAAAAAATATCTATCACCAACTTTAAAAGTCATCTGCAACTCCTTTCAATTTGGACCAGTATAAAATTTTGTCATCTGGTAATTGGTAAAGTTATAGGGATTTAGTACCAGGTATTCATCTTTTCACCTTGATTAACCCTGAGAATGTTTTCTGCTCCCTAATATCTAAAAAGTATTTGTTTGAATATAATGTTTAAAAAAAGGAGAACTATAAAGCAAGTGCAAAAATGAAAAATGAGCTCTTCATATTCTAGAGTACATAGCAATTACATGAAAATTGTGCCAAGCTTGAATGTAGTGGAATGTATTTCATTTTGATCCAGCTTTATCTATACGCTTATCAGCATTTAAGGCTTGAAATACTTTCTGCAATATTCCTTCAGCTGGGAGCATGAAACATGCTTGAAACTCAGCTATTTTAATAATCATAACATAATAACTAATTCACAAAGGCCTACCTTTCTTATGAGTGTGTTGGTGGGAGGAGAGAGAAAGCAAGAGAGATGGGGGAAGGAGAGAGAAGAGAGAGAAAGATAGTAAAAAAAGGGATTCCACACAGAAAAGTTGGATTCTAATGATGAAATTGGATTCTAATAGTCGATTCAGAATACGTGCAAACAACTGACTTTGTCTCACCCTGCAGCTTGTATGGTAACTATATTTAAAAAGTGTATGCATTTTAACCCTTTCCTGTTTTTCATAGTTTTAGTCTTGATGATTTTGAAAGAAATTGCAGACGAAAAATCAAAATGAGTGCAAATTGAGAAGAAACCAACCTACAGGGAAGAAAATATTGCAAGGAAAGAAGAAATTGCTTGTAACAAACAATTTCCTCTTTATCCACAATTTTTAACCAAGTATAAAAGCACACCAATGTAAAATCCTGGGATTGTACAGGAAAGGGTTAATACAACCCTCCATACTAGTATACCCACCTTATAAAACTACAGATTCACACACTTTTAAATAAATTTTGTGACATTTGGCCATGATTGGTTGTAAATTTGTTGTTGGTTAACTTTTCTGCAAAATAAACCCTTGTCATGCTGAATTAAAATCATTTGCTTTAAAATCAAAGGACTGACAGCACTGGAAAGTCTTAATGAAGGTCAATTTTTCGTTTGGAAATTGGTTATATAACACCGGCTTTAACCCTTTCCTGTACAAACCCAGGATTTCATGTTGCTATGATTTTATATTTGAAAAAAACATTGTGGAAAAAGAAGAAATGACTTGTAACAAGCAATTTCTCCTTTTCCAACAATATTTTCTACCAAATAGTATCAGGGCTCTCGGAAACTACAATACTGTCGTCTGAGACGAAAACTTTCCGCAAGGGACGACAAAAAATCCTATCAAAGGATTCCGACGGACGACAATTTTTTTCAATGACATGCGTCTGACGTCAGCAGTCTTTATGTCAAAGTGACTCTGTAAATCATCTGTCATGGTTCAAGGGTAATTAGAATTGTAAGTAGATTATTGGAAAACATTAATTGATTATCCTAACATACATCACAATCATTGATGACACCCAGCTTGATTGACAATTACCACTTCGCAATGACCGTACATGCATTGACGATCGTAAGTGACAGGTGTTAGAAATCTGTGAAACTTGGGTAAAATTATTTTAGTAGCACTCTTATCTCACTGAAATTAAATTATAATTGAACAGCTCAGTGAAAAAGTAACAAGAACATAATAAAGAAGTCAACTTATATTGCTAAATTAAATTGTCATGGGTTTTCGTGGGTACAATAGGCAATTCAATTGGAAATAAAAATTATTAGATAAACTGTCAATATGTGACATTATTTTATCAAAATTTCAACAAAAAAGTTAACCCTTATCAAGCTGAATAAAGATCGTTGCAAAATTTCATCAAAATCAAAGTGGTAAAAGAAGGGATTGACTGATTGTGAGTCAGTATTTATTTTGAAAATATAATTTTAAATGGTTCACTTTAAGAAGGAAAATTAGGTGGTATAGACTAAGGTCAGACTGCACATCTTTGTCTTTACTTTTTGCTAAAAGAGGAATGATACATTTTAGTATGACAAGGGTTAACTTAATTACCATGAGTGCTTAGAAAAAAAAAAAAGAAAAGAAAAATTACACATGTTGGATAATTCTATCATTTGCTCTATTTTGGCATTAATTCTTTACTTCTTAAATAGATTTACAAATAATCTTAACGAAGAGAATTTGCTGAAGATCAAATGAACATGATCAGACATGTAAATAACATAATATGGGCTAGAAAATACTGTAATTCTTAAAAAAACCCAAAATGTATCTCCCTTTTCCACACTATTTTCAACAAAGAATGTGCTGTAAAAATGGATTTTGTAGAAATCACATTTAGTATGAAAATCCCGCCGATCAGACTGGAATCCAACTTTTCTGTTTTGAATCCAACTTAATCCTAAATTGGATTCCTGGAATCCTACTTTCAAAATCCTAGTGAGAGCCCTGTAGTATGGTTTCATTTTAAATTCCATCCGATTCTTTATTTTCAGCTGTAACCTCTTTCACTTTAGACTAGTCTAAAATTTCGAAAAGGGGAAAGGGTTAATGGGGACAAACAGGAGGTGTCGACCAATATCAGACTGCACTTATGTGCCAATAGCATAATAGGGGATTTTTTTTTTTTGCCATCACTTTTGCCAAATTGAAAAAATTGGAGCCAAATCTGTTGCCAAGAAGACAAATGTTTTGACGAATTTGATGTCACTGATATCTGTTGAGCTAGGAGACTATTGGCTAAAAAAAGATCCAACGCATAAAAATGTTTGGTCTGACCATTCTACTCTACGGGAGCGTAGGGTTGTGACACACATCAAAGAGACCGGCTAGACAGCCTTGAGAGAGTTGCCCAGGTTCCACAATCTCCTCAGAGTTTGGAATTTAGACCTTGATTTGTGTATGAGAATCAGTCATTAGTATATTTTAGTCAATTTACAATGTTTTATACCCTCCAAAACTATATTTGAGGGGTATGTAGGAGTCAGCTTGTCAGTCGGCCGGTCCATCCATCTGTCTGTAACTTTTTTGTGTACGCTCAATTTCTAAGCAACTATTTTACAAATTTTATTCAAACATCACTGATATAACCCTTTCCTGCTTCCTGAAATTTTATACTGGTCCAAATTGAAAAAGGTTGCAGACCCAGTAAATCATCACAAAATAGTTGTAAAGAGACCCCAAATTGCTGTTTTCAGCTTTATTTAGTAGAAATATCAATTTATCACTTTTAAACATGTTAATGCAAAGAGATTAAAATATTGTGTAAGTTTACATGTGTAGGAATATCTGAATAGATACATTTTCTACAATATTTATCAAAGGGAGATAAATGCATCTTATGAAGTTATAGAATTATTTCTTATTACTTCCCTTACAGATTTGTATATTCCAAGTACAAAATCATTTTGATGTATTGACAATAAGTTATGAAAAACATTGTAGCTAAAATTAGTCTGCTATAATTTGTTGGAATTCAGATTAAACAAAACCATAATTTTCAGGTTATGGGAACAATTTTAAGTTAAATAAGTGTGAGAGTGTCATGGTGTTGTCTGTCACGTATGTTTCGTCAGTGCCTTCGTCTGTACGTCGGTGCGTAAACTTATTCTATCAAAGTAATTCGACAAGATCAAAGTTATCTGTCAAGGTGAAAACTTAGTATTTGTGATTTAAAAACACATCTTGTCCGAGACCCCTGGGTAGAAATTAATAAGGGTAACGAGGAATTTTCTTGTAACAAGCAATTTCTTTATTATTTTCCGCAATATATTCCAAAGCCTTTTCCTCATTTGGGATTGGTTCCAAAAGTGAAGTTGTCTGGGAATGGATTATAAAGCATTTATTATTTATTAAAATGTAAATTTGACTCGGACAGACATCAAGAGTTGAAAACCAGTCTGAATAAAAAGATTGGTATCTTGCAGAATAGAAATCATGTTGAAAAAGAAACATTATTTTTGAAAAGCATATTTATCTTTTCACACTATAGTTTGCTAGCATTATTTCTCAGGGATGTGGAGAAATCAATCATTTTGTAAAGGGTTTATTTAAAGGGGAATCTTGGTTATCAAGAAGTGTGATCTTTTACCTGTGGCATAAAGCCCAGAACTGAATCATTTTCTAAGATAAAGGACACCCTAGTTCCTGGTATTCATGCTACTTATAAATATTATCCAAATGATATTTATTGCCAAAAATCTGATTGATGGTTCAGTGCAAAACAGTTGTAACTGCCTATAAACATATTAGTAGTAACAACTTTTTTGCACTGACCCATTGAGAAAGAGTGTGAACATTTTACAGTCAGTTCTTGCATGGCCCCCTCTATTAAGCAACCACACCCTTCCTCCTTTTTACATCCCTCAAGAAAAAAGGTTAGAAAAACATTGTGGCCAATTAAGAAGTTGCATGTGATAAGCTATTTCTTCAATGGCCACATTCTTTTCTACTCTAAAAGACATTGACTTTTTGAATTTCAATTTGGAATTGTCATCTGCAACATCTTTTGATTTAAATTAGACAAGTCTGAATAACTTGAGATTGAATTAAATTTCTGCAATAACTTATACAAACAAATCAATCCATCATAATCATGTCACAAAAATATATATATTAAGCAACCATTGTCTTCAGCAGCCACTTTTTGGCCATCCCTTCAGTGGTCACCAAATACATGTTTGTTTTAACGTAATTTTTGTCCTGTCTGTTCTTTAACCCTTGTCATGGTGAATAAAATCCTTTTCAGAATTGTATAAAAATCAAAGGGCTGAAAACACGGGTAGTATTTGTTGTTCAGATGTCAATACTTCTTTTGAAAATTGATTTCATAAACAACCCTGGTTTCAAAAGGACAGACAGGAGGTGTAAGGACTAAGATCAGACTGCACTTATGTGCAGGCTGATCTTGGTCTACACCTCCTGCCAAAACCGAAATAATCAGGGTTCAGCATGAAAAGGATGAAAGGATTAACATAGGCCATAACTTTGGAAAAGAAAATGCTAGTTCCTTTAATTGATATATGTGTGATCCCTGTGGTAGAGGTTTTTCATATGCAACTTCTTAGAATTTGGATAGGTGTTTTTAGGTAAGGGGTTAAAGTAGTGTATTGTCCCTTTATTTTAATAATTTCAATAATGCGAATATCTGTGGAATACCTGAAGCTTGTTGTATCACTTGTTGGAACTGCTATCACACCAGTTAGTGTAAAATTGTAGATTGTTAATCCAAATTGAAAGGAGTTGCAGACAACAAATTAAAGTTAAAATTTTAGATTTTTTTAACTTTCTGGGTAGAATAAATAATAGAAAAAGAAGGGAAATCTTTGTTGCAAGCAATTTCTTCATCTTTCACAAAGTTTGCCAATTGTTTTCTTAGGGGGTATCAAAAAGTGCCATTGGATTTAATCACTTAT
Organism: Fragum fragum; assembly: GCA_946902895.1. Lineage (NCBI taxonomy): Eukaryota > Metazoa > Mollusca > Bivalvia > Cardiida > Cardiidae > Fragum > Fragum fragum. Next base: position 5,983,379 of record OX336379.1, on the reverse strand, counting down.
TGGAACTGATATCACACCAGAAAATAGTGTTAGGATATCTGGAGCTTGTTAAATCACTTGTTGGAGCTGATATTACACCAGAAAATAGTGTGAGGATATCTGGAGCTTGTTAAATCACTTGTTGGAACTAATATCTCACCAGAAAATAGTGTGAAGATATCGGGAGCTTGTTGAATCACTTGTTGGAACTAATATCACGCCAGAAAATAGTGAGGATATCTGGAGCTTGTTAAATCACTTGTTGGAACTGATATCACAGTCAATAATGTTGTGTTGTGCTAATGATGTGATAGATGTTGATGGTTACGGGGTACCAGCTACCAGTTTATAAATAAACCTGGACAACAGCTTGTATCTATCAAAAACTCTTGTTAAATCCTTCACATGGATAACTTCACAGACTGGCTTCATTTTTGTTGAGATTTGCCCAGGGTTTTTCTAACCCATTCCCAAACAGTGACACTTTTTGACACCCTTCAAGAAAAGCAGTTTGGAAAACATTGTGTAAAATGTATCATTGTGTAAAATTGTAACAAGCAAATTCTTCATTTTAACAAAGTTTTCAATCAAGAAAGTTGAAGAAAATCTATAATTTCAACATTTAAATTGTCACCTGCGATGTCTTTAAATTTGGACTGCCGTCGTCATAGCGCAGTTGATAGCGCATCGGACTGTCTATCTAGAGGTTCCGGGTTCGATCCCCGACGGCAGCACTCATCTTTTCTGACTATTTGTCTCTAACCAATGGGTAGATAATCGTAGACCTATGTGGGATAGCAGCTGGAGGCTAGGAAAGGATGTAATGGTAGCACTGGTGTGAAAATACCAGGATTCCATTGCTAGGTGCTCCAGCCGCCGCGATATAACTGAAAGATTGTTGAAAGCGGCGTAAAACCCCATTCAAACAAACAAACAATTTGGACCAGTGAGTCTAATTATTTTGTCATCTGAGAAAAGGTTAAAGCTTGCTTGCTGTAAGTAAGACAAGGTTGTTGACATGATGAATAAGTACTGTATGTATATCTTTTTTGGCACATTAGTTTTGCCTACCCCATAAATTACATGATTATGGTAGGATTGCAAAATAATGTGACAAAATTGTTCCCTATCATGGGTTTGCCCTTTGAAACTTATAGGTCCATGGTAAAGGTCACGTTTTAAAATCAATATGTCCAATATGTAACTCCTATATGTATGGATATTTCCATAAATCATTCTGCACACATATTCTCAGGGCTATTTGACTCATAAACTGGGGTTTGACCCTCAAAATTTTGAAAAATATTCTTGTTGTGACCCTTAGAAATTTAAGTCTCTTAGGCGGTCATTCTGGGTCAAAGCAGGATCTTTTTAATCCAACAGTGATGAAACTGTTGTACTATTGAAAATCAATTGAATTAAAAACAAAGATGAATTAATTGTTTTGCCCATTACCAAACAAAACTTAAGACTTGTCCAAGTCAAAGACAGTGCAGACAATAATTTCTACCGTAGCTCACTTCCCTAGCTACAACTTGACACAGCTTAAATCATTCCCACACTGCTTTTTGATGCTCCTTTAGGAGAAAGCTTTGCAAAACAGTGTTGAAAATGAGGCAAGCAATTTTTACATTATCCTCAAGGTTATCTACTGGACAGGGCAAAGAATTTTAAAATCATAACCATAAATTGTTGTCTTCAACTTTTTCAATTTTGACCAGTCTAAAATTTTGTCATTTGCAGAGGTCTTGCTACACCTTTTCAACAGGGGCCTAGGGCCAGTAGAATTGGGAACATTCACAGAATTAAAACTGTGGGGATTTCATAAAGGAGATACAATAAATCATATCTTAAGTAGGGCTTTATAACACTTTCTACACTACTCCATACATTTAGTAGGGTTGAATTTGCTGAATGAAATTTGGAATTTTAGGGGAATTGAAGCCTACTATTGGAAATTTTCTGCTCTGAATCTAGAAAAAAAGATATTTTTTGCCATTTAGAATAGGGTAGGTATTCGGTCCCAGAATTAGACAAATGAGATCCCTGATTTGGTAATATGTCTATGAAAAACCTGTCATTTCAAGTTCGGCCAGTTTTCAACAAAATAGTGATCAATTGTCATCACCTTTGAGGAGTGTTGGATGTTGGCAATGTAGATGTTGGCATGAAAAACTTTAACCGTACTCATATCTCCATTATAACTGAAGATATTTGATTGAAACTTCATGACATGTGTTGACTATTATAAAACTATCCAGAATACTAAGGGAGATAATTCTGTATGCATTTCTGTAAGAATGAAGCCCTTGTTTTAAACTTTAGTCATTTTATTGTCCAGCACCTGCAGCAGATCGTAGTATCCACATGCTATGCCCTTGATATCCCAAGGTTCTCATTGAAGCTATTATTTTAGCCGTTGATTTATCAAAAGACAACACCTTTCAAGTCCTGCTAAATGCTTTAGAAAGAAGTTAATTATAGATGTTCATGCTACCAAATAATTATTTTTTTTTCTATAAAATAACTCATTCCCACACAATGATGCCGCTGTCATAGCGCTGTTGGTAGCACATCTGACTCCCAATCCTAATCATGGGTTCAATCCCCGTGGCGGCATTTATCATTTCTGACGTTTGTCTCTCACCAATCATAAATCTAAGTAGGCAGCTGGAGGCTAGGATCGGATGTAATGGTAGTACTATTGCATGATATCCCAGGAATCCATTGTTAGGTGCTCCAGCCACTGCGATATGACTGATAAATTGTTAAACCCCATTAAAAAAAATCTCATACAATGATGGTTTTTGACACCCTAATGAAATACAAATCGAAAAAACATTGTGTAAAATGAAGAAATTGCTTGTAACAAGCGATTTCTTCATTTCAATAATGCTCTCTACCAGAAAGTTGAAAATTTCTTAAATTTTAAATTATTATCATTCAAATTTTTCCTTTCTATTTGGAACAGTCTTAGTTTTTGCTGTCTGGTAATGGGTTAACCTGTTCTCATACAGTGATGGCAACCTTCAAGAAAAACAATTGGGAAAACATTGTGTAATATGAAGAAATTTCTTGTAACAAGTAATTTCTTTGTTTTACACAATGCTTTCTATCCAGATAGTTGAAAAACAAACATAATTCGGTGGAATATAAAGTGTTGTCTGCAACTCCTTTGAATTTTGACTTATCTAAAACATTGCCATCAGGTAATCAGGTTAATCAGATTTTCTTATATTGCAGGATTATGTTCAGCAGTTATAACCATAATTGTGAGACACATACAGAAAGGTAAATATGTCTAATTTAGACTGAGAAAAACGATGAGCAAGAAAAAATGGGAGACCCAAATGAAGATGAACCAATGTCATTCTGAATCTGGAATATTTCAGTGTGCAGGAAGTTTGCACATGTGGTTTAGACTAAGATCACTCTGTACATGAGTGCCAATTAATCTTAGTGTACTGTACACCACCTGTTTGCCAGAGCTGTTTATCAAGTTAATTTAAGAAAGAAAAACTGACCCACAATAAGTGCTTCAAGTGCTTTCAGCCCTTTGATTTTATATCAGTTCCGGAGAGTTTATTTAACATGACAAGGGAGAGTAAGACATTTTCAGTTCACTTATTTTCAACCCATGTCATGCTGAAAGTTTAGCTTGAACTTGATAAAGCAGTTTCTTCATTATCCTCATTGTTTCTTCTACCTCAAAATACAAAAAAAACCACAACATTTCATCAAATAAAAATTGTCGTCACCAACATCTTTGAATTGAAGCTGACTAAAATTTTGCTGTCTGGTAATGGGACAACCCTTGTCATGCTGAACACACTTTTAATGGGTCCCAATGAATGCACATTCCTAGAATCATTGCATCCTATAAAAAAAAATGAGTCTAGGACGCAGGACACACAGTCTAATCTCTGGGGTCTTGATATTTTACAGGAACAGCATCAGTTCATTGACTTCTTTAAAGTTTTGAAAATTATTGCCCTCGGATCCTCCTAATATGTAAGTCCTTGAGCCTTGAAATTTGTCATTAAGAATATGTTTATGGAATTCTATGAACGTTGACTTCTGGATCCTCAGGTACAGATCCACTATATGTACAGTATAAAGTAGGGGTGAAACAATACAGTGAGAAGTATATTGCAATAAATTGCAATATGGCCAGTCTGTATTGCAATACATATTGCAATATACCCTTTCTTTACACTGAAAATTATGAGTTAACCGCTTAAAGTCACTGTAAATGTGATATTTACGCGAAGTAATTTAAAGAAAACTGGAAAACAATGAATTCTCCTTTAAACTGTTCAGTTATTTCAAATTAATGAAGTTTTTGAATAGTTTTGTATGCAATTCTTTTGGATGAATGAATAAAACCAACAGTATCTATTTCAATTAAACTGAAATTGACAGATAATTCTACATTGAAATATAAAAGAAATTCAGTAAAATGATCCAATGACATGTCAACAGTTATTCTGAGATTGAGTTGCAGAACTAGGCATATTCTTTTTACGTAATATCGCATGTCAACTTTGTCAGAATCCAAAGATACCATCTGTGTTAGTAAGTATCACAAACAGTCCTGAAGACTCGCTCAGGGTGCACATTTGACTGCAACATGTCGTCTGTCACAGCAAGCATTATTTATGATGATCTCTTGAGAATCTCTTTTTCTATCAAGAAGAAAATGTGCCCAAATAGCTCTTTTTGCGTTCAAGTTATTCAACGGTTCAATTTTATCCGCCTCGAGACGATTATTGTCTGCTAATTTTCCATGATGGTGCATTCAGTTAAAAACCAGTCCTGCTACTGAAATTCGGAAGTGTAATACTTTCCCCATTTACCTATTTTGTTTAAATTCAAATCAAGAAGGACAAAGTTAAGAATAATAATAAATATTAATCAAATCAGAGTTTCCATTTATGACATAAAAGTATCTGCATACGCATGAAAATCAGCTTGGACGCAAAATTTGAATACTCGTCGCGTCCATGGGACGCAAAATACAATGAGTGGCAAAAACAATGAATTTTCATAAATCTTACTGAGAAACATCAGATAACTAGCGAAAACAATCCAAAATGTTTCAAAGTACGACAAATTTGAAGCAAGGTCACCTGTTTTCCAAAGTTACTATAAATAGACTTCACCAACGTCTAACCGAAAAGTTGCGATTGTTGGGATTCCCACTTTTTCGTCTAGAACTGAACAGTCTAAAATATTGTTTTGTGGGCAATTTGATAGCCGGAAACCAACTGTTACTTTCATTTTGTTAATAATAATGGCTTCTCAAGCCAAGAAAAAGAAACACTCGCGGTCTATTCAAGACCAGTGGCTTGCCGATCTGGCGTTCAAATACTGGCTCATAAAAGACGAGTCAGATTCGTCTGCTGTTTGAATGGAGTGCAGTATTTGTTGTGAAACTAAGCGGAAGAACATTTTTACTACGGGCTGCACTGACTTTCTGGTATGAAGCAGACGACAATTATCATTTGACGTATCACAGCGTTAGCGTCGAAAGGTTTTCCTTTGCTTGCAAGTGCTGCCGTAAATAGCATTTCTTTTTGTCATATTGACTTCAAAGTAGATCCATTTGTTGTTTGTTTGTTTGTTTACCAATTACCAGAAGGCAGTGGTATCATAATGCTCATGAGCTAATTACACCTTTTGCAGTTATTCAACTTTCAATGTTTGAAGTTTTATTTCATCTTTTTGTTTGCAATTGTTTTTATGTTTCCTAGTCAGTTTGGTCTAGTCATTAAAGTTAAAGCCTTATGCCATTGTTTCTTAACTATCCTTTCATTGAACCCTTTCCCAAATAACAAAATTTTAGGTTGGTCCAATATGAAAGCTGCTGCAGATCACAAAATTTGTGATTATTTAGGTAAAAAACTTGAGAATATCTCAGAAAAATTGAGGCAAATTGAGAAAATGCTTATTATTAGCAGTTTCCTCTTTTGCTTCAATGTTTCCCCAAGCCACTTTTACTGGGAATATCAAAAGTTACCCTGGGTCTTGTTTGGGAAAGGGTTATTAAGCCTGTTCAAGTACAACAATTAATTTGAAGATGATTTGTGGAAGTCAAAATTGGACTCAACTGAAAGTGGTTGGGACTCAACTTTTTCTACAGCATTGGGTCCCAGGGACTCAATATTTTTTTATGTAAATGGAAACACTGCAAATGTTGTTCATATAATTGTAGTTAGGCAGTAGGCAATTATTCAGCCCGTGCATCGCAAATTTGAATCGATCGAAATTTGACAGGGTTATTATTTTACCTCGACACCGGTAAGACTGCCAAAGGAAACCAGTTCCACTTTCGCTATATAAGTTTTAAAAATGATTGGTTTCAGAATGGATTCTTGGGGATATAGTACTTATTTATCTTATTTGTAATGAGAAGAAAACATGTTTCTGAAAATCTGGTACAGAGAAATTCGAACCGGTTTCGGTTTTACTCTGTTGACAGATTGCAGTTAAACAGTTTATCGGTAAACCGTTTCTTCACTAGTATAAAGACTTAGTATGGTTAGGTCCACTTCACACCACTTATATCATAATCCTAACCTTAACATAAACCAATAGACCTTTTATCACTTATTAAAACTTTAGACTGGTCTAAATTGAAAGGAGTTGCAGACAACAATTTAAAGTTTATGAAATTTTGATTTTTTCAACTTTTTTGATAGAAAAAATTGTGTTAAATGAAGAAATTGTTTGTTAACCGTTGAATGAAGAAGAGCCTTTATCTCAGGTTAGTGCACCAGGGCCAATAACCCTCTTGTTCTTGAGAAGCATGAAAAACTTTGGAATGTGTGGGAAAGGTTTATTCTTGATTTGTTAGAAGATCATGCCTGGTGATGAGGAACTTTTGCACAAGACTTGATGTTGCATTTATAATTAGTAGAATACTTAATGGGAATGCATCAGAATTTAGATGTTGGTTGTAAGTAAAAAGGCTTACAAGAAGAAATGTTTTGATGTACTTGAAGGCCTTGTGTATATTATTAGAGGAAGATCAGGTGACCATGCTGTGAGTTTAGATTATACCAAATGATTTGGAATGCAAAAATGTTTCCTAAGAAAATCTTTGATAGTCAGATGTTATCACTGCGGTAACTCTTAACATCCTAGGGATTTAGCCCAGGGCTTGTGCTAACTTTTGAAATTTAGGAGTCATTTAGATCCTTCACCGTGAAAAGGTCAAATCAACAAAAAGAGCAAGTCATCAGTAGAAATTTGAAGGTTTAACCCATTTCCACAATGTGGCACTTCTTGATGCCCCTCAAGAAAAGAGAGCTAGGAAAACATTGTGGAAAATAAAGAAATTGCTTGTGAAAAGCAATTTCTTGATTTTCCACAATGATATCTACACCAAAAAAAAAAAAATTAGATTTCATCATCGTCTAATACATCTTTTAATTTGAATTTGTCGTCTGGTAATTGGTTAATTGTGAACTGATATTTTCTTGTAAAGAAATGAAGTAAGCAATTATTTTGCACAAATTTCTATAATATATATCATTTAAAAATTGAGAGTTAAAACCTTTTTATGACTCGTAGAAATTTCCTTCAAAGGGTCATTCCGACCCACTTGAGAGAAATTTCTAAGGGTCAAAATAGGTTATTTAAGATTTTTGAGGGTCAAATCCCTGGTTTAGGAGTCAAACATGAGCCATATGTCTGGTGGAAAAAGGTTGATATCTCATTGGTTGTGTGATAGGTAATTACACTGGTTTATCAATTAGTGCTTATGGAATATTTGGAACACATATTTTGGAAAATTATAGAACTGATGGGAACTTGTTTTGTTGAAACAATGGCCATAAGATTTGATGTAGATCAAATGCAAGGAATAAATAATATGAAGTCTAAAATCAGAAGGCCAGAAGGGCTATTATCGGTCTGTCAACAAATCTGTGTTTGCAATAGTTTGCATGTTAACTATGATATAGTTCACAGATCATTCATTGTACTTGTTATTTAAAACAAGAGGCGCTTGAGCGCCAGATTTGCTCCACCAGCCTGAATTTACTTATCATTTCTGAGAAATTTGGTTGAAAAGCATCTTGCAGTTTGCAAGAATAACATTTTCAAAATTCACTATATACCATATATGGAGATAAGCCCAATCCAGTAATGCAATGTTTATGGCCAACCAATTTGTTTTTAGCTCCATTGGCCAAAGGCCAGGCCAGCGAAGCTATTGTCATGGAGTGTGTGCGTGAGTCCGTAAACATTTACTTTAAAAATCTCCTGCTCGGAAACAACTGTACAGAATTAAAATAAATTTCATAGAAATGATCCTTGGACGACACTTTATCAGTTTACTTCAAAGAATTTTGATCGGATTATAAACATGGCTTAGATGGTTGGGCTAATTCTATAAAACCTTTAAAAATCTTGTTCTCAGAAACCATTGAATGGACTTCAACCAAGTTTTACAGGAATGATCCTGGGGTGACCCTTTATCAGATTCCTTCAAAGAACTTTGATCAGATTATTAACATGGCTTTAATGTGCGGGGCATATTCCATAATGATATATGGTGAAAGCTTTGAAAATCTTCTTCTCAGAAAGTACTGAGCAGCATTCAACCGAATTTCACAGAAATGATCCTTTGGTGACCCTTTATCAGATTCCTTCAAAGAATTTGATTGGATTACAGATATGGCTTTTATGGGAAGAGCTAATTTCCATATATGGTGAAAACTTGGAAAATCTACTCAATAACCAGGTGATGGATTTTTTCCAAATTTCACAGGATTGATCCTTTGGTGACCTTTCATGGGATTTTAAAAAATAATCAGATGAAAAACATGGATTTAATGCACATTGCCATATTCAATGTATGGTATATTGTAAAAAATTTGGAATTTTTTGAGCTCCTCTGGCTTAAAGCCAGCAAGCTCTTGACATGGCTTTGTGTCTGTCGTGCATCCCTCTGTGCCGGCGTGCGTGTGTCAGTCAATAAACTTTTACTTTAAAAATCTTCTCCCCAGAAAGTACTGAACAGTATTCAAACGAATTTCAAAGAAATGATCCTTGGGTAATCTGTTATCAGATTTCTTCAAAGAATTTTTATCGGATGAAAAACATGGCTCTAATGGGCAGGGCTAATTTCCATAAATGGTGAAACCTTTAAAAATCTTCTCAGAAACCAATTGATGGATTTCAACCAAATTTTACAGGTATGATCATTGGATGACCCTTTACCAGATTAGGTCAAAGAATTTTGATCGGATGAAAAAAATGGCTTCAATGGGCGAGGCTAATTTCAATATCTGGTGAAGTCTTAAAAGATCTTCTCCTCATTAACCAATTGATGGTTTTCAACTGAATTTTACAGGAATGATCATTCAGTGACCCTTTATCATATTCCTTCAAAGATTTAAGTTTAGATGAAAAACATGGCTTTAATAGACGGGGCTAATTTCCATATATGGTTAATTCCTAAAAGATCCTTTTCACATTAACAAATTGATGGATTTCAACTGAATTTTACAGGAATGATCCTTGGTTGACCCTTTATTAGATTCCTTCAAAGAATTTGATAGGATGAAAAACATGGCTTTAATGGGCGGGGCTAATTTCAATATATGGTGAAATCTTTAAAAGATCTTCTGCTCACAAACCAATAGATGAATTTCAACTGAATTTCACAGGATTGATCCTTGGGTGACCCTTTATCAGATCTCTTCAAATATTTGATCGGATGAAAAACATGACTTTAATGGTCAGGGCTAATTACAATATATCTCGAAATCTTTAAAAAATCATCTGCCCAGAAACCAATGGATGAATTTCAACAGAATTTCACTGGATTGATCCTTGGGTGACCCTTTATCAGATTCCTTAAAAGAATTTGATAGGACTGAAAACATGGCTTTAATGGGAGGTGCTACTTTCCTTTTATGGTGAAAGCTTTGAAAATCTCAGATACCATCAGACGGATTTCAACCAAATTTCCCTGGCATTATCCTTTGGTGACCCTTATTACATTGATAAAAAAGAATTGATAGGCTGTACACATTGCTTTAATGGATTGGGCTAATTTTCATATGTAGTAAACTGTGAAAAAACCTACAATCTTCTCAGGTTGCAAATGATCATTAGTTTTCATCAAAATTTCACAAAATGATCCTTTGGTGATTCTTTGTTAGATTCCTTCATTAGTATGGCTCAGATGAAAATTATTTTTGGTTTTTCTTGTCTCCATATTAGGTATTTAGTGAAATTTTGAAAATCTTAATCTTGTAATCTTGAAACCAAATTTCTCAGGAATGATAAGCAATTTCAGGCTGGTGGAGCGAATCAGGTGCTCAAGTGCCACTAGTTCTCAGAAACCAGGTGATGGATATCAACTAAATTTCTGTGGAATAAATCTTTAGTGACCCTTCATCAGATTCCTTCAAAGAATATGGATTGGATAAAATCTTGACTTTTAAGGGTGGTGTTAATTTTCATATATGAAATGTAGTGAAAACTTTCAAAAATTTTCACAGAAACCAGTCCATGGATTTCAACCAAATTACACAGGAATGAATGATCTTTAGTGACTAAAAAGCTGTAGAAAGATGGAAATGAAGAAATTGCTTGTTAAGTAAATTCAGGCCAGTAGAGCAAATCAGACTCTCAAACACTCCTTGTTTTTGAAAAAGCTTGCTGTGAAAGTAGTATCTTTACACAGATAGTTTATCAGAAATATTTGGAGGAATTCCAATTAACGAAGCAGGTAGTGCTAATTGATTGAACTCTAAACTAGCTGGACTAGAAAATGTGGTTCTTGGGATGCATATAATGTATAACAAGTAGTAGGGGAATAAACTTGCTTGTATTGTGAACTATTTGGACTGATTGCTAAAGTCTATAAAAGAAATGCAACTTTAAGATTCCAAATGTTTTCCAAATACAGAATTACATTATTGTGCTTAATACAGCCCTCCGAGGATAGGAAGTTATTTTGTACTAAAATCAATTAATTGAATAAAATTGAATAAAAATTTTAGGTATGTACTTATTGAGATAAGAACTGTCACTGGAAGGGTACATTTTACTTTGCTCAGGAGCACCATGAAACAAACTACTTTGTGATTAAAAAAAGAAAAAAAGGATTTCTTGCTAATATTGGAGTTAGTGAGATATTTTTATGTGTGAATTATGATTAAATCTGAATTAAGAAGACCAGATCGTTCTGGATTTACTGTTCAGTTTGTAGATCTACCACTGGAAAACAAAGCCTCACAGGTTAGCTTAACCCTTTACTGTTTTTTTTTTTTAAAAGACTGTCCAATTTCAAAAGGGTAGCAGAAGACATTATAAAGTAAGCACAATGAAAAAATTAGCTATCCTGTACCATAGATAATATTGTGGAAAAACAAGAAATTGCTTTTTTCAAGCAATTTCTTGTTTTCAACAATATTTTCTAGAGTACGATATCACAGGGACATTAAATTTAGTGATTGTACAAGCAAGGGTTGATGAAATATTTTGCAATATGGATACATTGTGCCCCCCCCCCCCAAAAAAATGGCTCTATTGCTTTCAAATAATTGTGAAATGAGGAGAATATTTTTTGATCCCATTGAGGTATGAACCTAAAAACTTACACTGTGTGAATAGGAGATGCATATAAGCAATTTCTTCATTTTCTGCAATGTTTTTTATAAGCTGTTTTCAACAGGGGCATAAAAAAAGCATGATTTAGTGGGAAATGTTCAAGCATTCCAAACATTAAATTGAGGTTATGAATTAGAAATTCCTTTTTACAAATAACTTTTCCTTTACTTTGAAAATTTCTACCAAATGTAGCACTTTTCAACTATTCATTGGTTAATTGAAATAGTTATACCCCCAAAAATATGTTTGGGGGGTTTGTAGGAGTCAGCTTGTCGGTCGGTCGGTCCTTCTGTCTGTCTGTCAGTAGCTTTTTCATGTCCGCTCAATTTCTGGGCAACAATTGGACGGATTTTATTGAAACTTCACTGATATAATCAGTATCAAGCAGAGATGAGCATAATCTATTTTGGTTACGGTCTATTGATTTTTGATGAAGTTATGGCCCTTTGGTTAAAAGTTGTGACTGCTCAATTTCTCAGCAACCATCGAACGGATTCGATTCAAATTTCACAGAAAGACTGGGTATTAGTCAGACATGTGCTATCCTATTTTGGTTATGGTCCATTGATTTTTGACTGATTTATGGCCCTTTAATTAAAAAGTCCATTATTTCTTACTGCCCACTTGTATATGGACAAGTGCTGTTGGGGGGTATTAGTCCACTTTGCGACAATGTCTAGTTCACTTGAAACTGGGAATTATATTTATTGTTTACAGTGATAGGACATAACCAATCAATTTTGTCTAACTTTAAATTTCCCAACATAATTTATATGATTGTTATACAAAATCTTTATAGCTTGGCTGTTTTGAAACAAAAATCTGAGCTGCTGTCCTCACCTAGGGGTCTGTTTTAGTGTTGGCCTGATAAATTTTAACTTTGGTCATGATTTCTGATATTATTGAAGACATTTACTTGTACTTTTTGTCTCTCACAAATGGATGGATAATCATAAACCTAAGTGGGATAGCAGCTGGAGGCTAGGAAAGGATGTAGTGGTAGAACTGGTGTAAGAAATACTAGGAATCCATTGTTAGGTGCTCCAGTTGCCGCACTATGACTGAAACAATGTTTAAAGTAGAATTAAACCCCATTCAATCAATCAATTAATGTTACTTTGCATGTGGGTTCATTATCACAAGAGCAACCCATATTCTTACCCATTCACATACCATCCAGCTTTCTAAATAATCTATCTTGATATTCTAAACCAAATCTTAAAATCTTAACCTGTTGCCATACAATCACTTGTTTTCAAGATTTAATACATTTGAAAAAAAATATTTTCCACAATGCTTTCTACCCAGAAAGTTAAAAAAAATCTAAAATTTCATAAACTTTATATTGTCTTCTACAAATCCTTTCAATTTGGACCAGTCTTAAATTTTGCCATCTGGTAATGGGTTGATGTTTGAATTCTCCGTAAATTGTATAGTATGGTACACCATATTTTTTCTACACCATCCTAGTGTAGCATTGAAAACATATATCTAAAAGTTGATACAATTATCTTTCTGGTAATGAGGTAATTGTTAACAAGATTAAAAGCTAAGCTCTATTTGCTTTTATTGTTTCCTGTGATGGGTACCAGGTGATATAGAATATCAGCCCCTTGCTAGCAAATTTAGATATAGGAGTCATGGTTTCTTTGACCATGAAATTCTAGGGGTCAACACTGAGTTTGAAGGGGTCAAATCAAAATCTTGTAGAAATTTGCAAGTTTAAGTGCCACCTGACCTTATCCTGTAAAGATGCAAAGTAATCAGCGAATTTGTACAATTTTTAAGTGTGCATATAAGATACATCATTGAAAATCTGTGGGATAAAAGCTTGTTTTGACCCTTAGAATTTTCTCTCATGGGGGTCAAGATGAAAATTCTAAGAATCAAAATACATATTTTCAGATTTTTTTTTGTCAAAATGCTGGTTTACTAAGTCAAACAGGAGTCTTAGTTATGCTCTCTAGGTGACACCTTAATATGTTTTTCCACTAAATTAGCCCTCCTCAATTGGTTTGTTGTCATGTTGAACCTGGCTTAGGCTTTGGAGGTAATATCAAAGATCAGCAATCACAAAAATGTGCAGTCTGATCTTAGTTTACACCATCTGTCTGTCCCTTTTAGGCCAGGGTAGTTTATATAATAAATAAATTGGTTTCCAGTGCTCTCAGCCCCTTCATTTTAACCCTTGTCATGCTGAAACCAGAATATTCCAGTTTGTGCAGGAGTTATAGACATAAGTGCAGTCTGAACTTGGTCTTTACTTCCAGCTTGTACTCTTCCTGCCAGGGAAGTTATGAAATTGATTTTCAAAAGAAACAAATATTATTGAACAACAAATACTATCAGTGCTCTCAGCCCTTTGATTTTAATGCAATTCCGTAAGGGAATTTAAACAGTATGACAAGGATTAATGCCAAATCTTTAGAGGACTTATTATTCAGCATGACAAGGGTTAAAAAAAATCAAACTAGCTCTGTAAGCTGTTGATACCAGCATTTTCTAGTTCACTTAGCTCCTACTATATTAACCCGTTCCCACTCAGTGAGACTCTTAGACGCCCTCAAGAAAAAAAGCTTTGGAAAACTTTGTGGAAAATGAAGAAATTGCTTGTTACAAGCAATTTCTTCATTTCCAACAATGTTTTCGACCCAGAAAGTTGAAAAAATCCAAAATTTCATAAACTTTAAATTGTCGTCTGCAATCCCTTTAAATTTAGACCAGTCTAAAATTCTACCAAGTGGGAATGGGTTAATGCTGAAATAGGTTAAGCATTTTCTTGTGGCCCATTAATTATTTGAAGTTTGTTAAAGTTGCATACTCTCAAAGATAGGGGCATACAAGCTAAAGGTGCCAGATAAAAATCTCATTCACTTTACAAGAGGTAAAAATGTTGTTACATTAACATTGTACAGGTAGACTTTAGAGATTAAGTGGCACTAGAAAAATTAATGGCAAGAGAAATTTCTGCTCAATTCTTTACAGAGATAGGAGGGTATTATCATTCTGATGTACTTGTCAAATGTTAACCCATTACCACAAAACAAAGTTTTAGACTTGCATACAACATTTCAAAGAGTGTGTAATTTGAAAAATAATGAGCAATAAATGGTTGAAAAATATTGTGGGAAAAGGAGAAATGACTTGTGACAAGCCATTTCTGCCCTTCCTAAAATTACAAGTATTATTTTACATGGGCGTCAAAAGGCAATATTGAGTGGTAATGAATTAACCCTTGTAATGTTGAACCCAGAATATTCCTGTTTTGGCAGGATTAAGAATATAGACCAAGATCAGCCTGCATATATAAGCAGTTTGATCTATGTCTAAACACCTGTTTGGAATTTTAATTTCAGAGTTGTTATTAGAACTTATTAAAAATAAAATAATGACCCACAATATCAGCACTTTCATTTTAATGCCACTCTGAGTAAGGATTTTATTCAGTATGAAAAGGGTTAACCATTGACCCATTACCACACATTTCACACAATCCCTCAGTTTGTAGCCTCTGAAAAATGAATGAATAAGGGAGAAAGTGTATATGGAAAGGAAGAAAGTTTTTGATATGACACAAAGAAAATGGAGAATACAAGGGAAAATTAGAAATTGTTTGTAAACAGAAATTCTTCTCTTCCTTGGCATTTAAAGGATTTGGTACATTGTAAGCTCAACTGAGCATGAAGTGCTCATGGTGAGGTATTTTGATCGTCCTCTGTCCAGCGTCCAGCTAAAAGAATTGAAATCCGTTCAAAACTCTGGTTGCCACGGCAACCAAACTGAAATTTTAATGAAAACTTTGAAAAATATCTCCTCCTGATCCAGAAGGCGTAGAGCCTTGATATATGGCATGATGCATCAGTACAATGACCTCTTTCAGAATTGCTGAAATCATCACCTCAGGTCCCAAGGGGAGGAGCCCCAGGGTCGGTGGGGCTTATAAGGAAATAAAGAAGGATTTCAAAAATGAAAGCTCCTCCCAAAGTGCTGGGCAGATTTCATCCAAATTTGGCAGGAATGTTCCATGGGTGGTGCCCTTTAAAATTTGCTAAAATAATTGTAATCCGTTCAAAACTCTGGTTGCCATGGCAACTAAACTGAAATTTTAATTAAAACTTTAAAAATTATCTCCTCCTGACCCAGAAGGCGTAAAGCGTTTATATTTGTCATGAAGCATCAGTTCAATGACCTCTTTCAGAATTGCTAAAATCATCACCCTCAGGTCCCCAGGGGCTGAGCCCAAGGGGGATAGGGCTTATATAGAAATAAAGAAGGATTTTTAAAACAACATCTCCTCTGAAAGCGCTCGGCCGATCTCAACCAAATTTGGCAGAATGATCCTTTGCTGATGCCAAATGAAAATTGCTGAAAGTTTAAACTCTGGTTGCCATGGCAACAAAACTGAAATTTTAATAAAAACTTTAAAAATTATCTCCTCCTAACTCAGAGGACGTAGAGTCTTGATATTTTGCATGAAGCATCAGTACAATGACCTCTTTCAGAATTGCTCAATTCACCAACCTTGCGCCCTCAGGAGTGAAGCCCCCCGGGGGGGGGGGCTTATTTAGAAATAAAGAAGGATTTTTCAAACAAGATCTCCTCCCAAACCAATGGCCTGATTTCATCCAAAGATTTTAATCAGTCAAAAACTCTGGTTGCCATGAAATTGAAAAAAAAAAAAAAAAAAAAACTGAAAAAAAATCTCCCCCTGACCCAGAAGTTGAAGAATCTTGAATTTTGCATGAAGTATCAGTACAATGACCTCTTTCAAAATTTATAAAATTTTAGAGCAACAGGGTGATTAGGCTTAAGTTGAAATAAAGAAGGCAACCCTATCATAAACCATTTAGCCAAGTTAAACAAAATTTGGCAGAAATATGTTAGTTTGCCCCCTTCTAATGATTACTGAAATATTTGAAATCTGTTGAAAGCATTGGTTGGTATAGTATCATAAGTTGATTTTAGTTAAATATTAAGGAGTCTTCTCCCGACCCAGTTTATATTAGGCCTTGAAGAAAAAAAGAGCCTTATCTCAGGTGAGCGCCAGGGCAAATGGCCCTCTTGTTTTACTGAGATAACTCTGTCCCTCTGTCAACCCATCCATCTCAACTAAGATCAGACTACACATATGTGCGGTCTGATCTTAACCCATTCCCACATGAGAAAATTCTAGACTGTTCCAAATTCAAAGGAGTTGAAGACAAATTAAAGTTGATGAATTTTTTTCATTTTTTCAACTTTCTTGTTAATAAAAATATTGTGGACAATGAAGAAATCGCTTGTTACAAACAATTTCTCCATTTTCCACAATGTTTTCCCCAATTTTTTTTCTTGAGGGGCGGCCAAAAGCGTCACTTTTTAGGATGAATTAACCAAAGCAGGCATATTCTGTGTTCAGCAAGACATGGGTTAAGTTACGGACAAAATTTTGCATAATATTGCAAAATTTTAGACCTGTCCAAATTCTAATGTTTCAAAAATGACAAAAATTTAAAGTTGATTTCATTTAAAAGTATTATCATTTAGCTGGATAGAAAATATTGTAGAGAAAAAGACAAAATTGCTTGTTACAAGCAATTTCTTCTTTTTCCACAATGTCTCCTCAAGTATACAAATACAGGAACATAAAAAACAGGGATTGAACAGGAAAGGGTTAAATTTCACAAATTTACAATTGTCATCTATGTAATTTTTCAATTTAGACTAGTCTAAAATTTTGTCTTGTAATTGGTTGAATAGTAATGTATGGTTGCTTGAATTGAAATGATTGCTTTTCACAAGCATTTCAGTGTTGTTTTATTTTTACCAGTACATGTATTTGAAGCCATATCTTTCCAAAAAAATCAACAAAATTAGATAGAATTTCGTATCAGAGGCTAAAATGCATAAATGAATATGACAATTGAATTTAAAAGATAGCTATTTTAAGTTGTGACCCACCACAAAATAAGATTTGTTTACATAAAGATATGACGTCGCTGATGGTGTTTTCTCTTTCGCTAGTCATTCAAACAACTAGCATACAATTTTGCTCGTTCAAGATTATAGAGTGCCTGTAAATGTATAGTCAATGCCGAAATTTAGCAAACAATCACTTCACTTGATCTCAAAATGTAAACAAACACTAAACTGTAAATCCATACTAAAAAACACAAAATACACTTTAAGGAGACCTTCGCTCATACCCTTCTTTTACATATTGATTATAAGAAGGCTCTTGATTGCTTTTGTGACTTTGGCTTTAAAGAATCAACTCATGAACCATTCCTCAAGCTAAAAGATAACCATTTAAATGCATTATGAATTCAACATAACAGCCAACTTTAACCATTCCCACACAGAGACGCTTTTTGACGCCCATCAAGAAAAACAATTGGGAAAACATTGTGTAACATGAAAAAATTGCTTGTAACAAGCAATTTTTTCATTTTACATATATTTTCTACCCAGAAAGTTGAAAAAAATTTAAATTTCATAATCTTTAAATTGTCGACTGCGACTGCTTTCATTTTGGACCTGTCTCAAATTTTGTTAATGAGTTAATGACATGAGTAAAATGTGAGTGATAATACATGTCCAAGATGTACCTTAGTAAAATTAATGCTGACCTGGAAAGAAAACACTGGTTCCTTGATTGACTTTAGGCATGGATGGATGAAAATAATGGTAATATATGAGCAGCTGGCTAATGCATTAGTTAGATTAGTGGCCCAATAAACCCCTGGTCTCAGTAGGCCAAATTTAACACGGAGAATCTATCATTTGCCTACCAAAAAACTCATTCACATTTTCTTACATTACCACTATTTTAATATTTTTAGTGATTTACTAGAATGCTAGAGTTTACCACAATTAATGCTCCACAATTGATAGTAGCACCCCCCCCCCCCTCCAAAGGATTTTCATAAAGATATCCCCTGAGTTGAGGATATTATATGAGTAATTATACCCCAACCTATGAAGTAGAGGGGTTATATTGGCTTTATCATGTCTGTCTGTCTGTCCATTCATCTGTCTGTCCTCTTTTTGTTTCCAACTCCAGAATTAATTGTCCTAAAAGCATGAAACTTCATACAATTGCTGTCAATGATCCAAGGAAGAGACCTATTGTTTTTTGGTCACATAGGTCAAAGGACAAGGTCACAATTGAACTTTGAAAGCAGTTTCCATGCTCTAGGTTGACATTGAACTTTGAAACTTTATTCAAAGTTATCCATGACCCAATGAGGTGCCCTGTTGTTTGGGATACATAAGTCAAATTTAATTACAACTGTGCTACTGGAGTGTCAAAATGCTGGGGATAGGGATTTGTCTGCTTTGTGACATTTCAATGATTGGTTATCAGAGGATATAATCCTCAATAAAGAGGACATTTACCATTTCCTGTTTTTTAGACCTGTCCAAATTTAAAGGTTTTGCAGGCTTAAGGGTCAAAATTACATACCGGTAGATAATGTGTATCTCAATCAGGTCAAAATGA
This sequence comes from Fragum fragum, assembly GCA_946902895.1. Lineage (NCBI taxonomy): Eukaryota > Metazoa > Mollusca > Bivalvia > Cardiida > Cardiidae > Fragum > Fragum fragum. Next base: position 5,964,289 of record OX336379.1, on the reverse strand, counting down.
AGGATATTTTCAGATACTTGAGGACTGAATCCCTGTTTTATGAACCAAACACAAGCCCTTAACCCTTTCCTGTACAAACCCAAAATTTATCATTGCTGTGATTTCATACTTGACAAAACATTGTGGAAAAGAAGGAATTTCGGATGACAAGCAATTTCTCCTTTTCCCACAACACTTTCTACCATTTATAATGAATCTATTTCAAATTGCATCCGATTTTCATATTTGTCTGCAACCTCTTTCAATTTGGACCAGTTTAAATTTAAGAAAAAGGAGAAAAGGTTAATACTATTATGTTGTAGCAAAAAAAATAAGCGCTAAACATCTTTCAATTTTAACCAGTGTAATCTAGCTGTCTTGTATTAGTTTAAATCTAATCTGTCCTTAGAAATACATTTGCCTACACTTAGTTATCAGATTTGCTAATAAATCAGTGATTAGTTTATCTGATACAGTTTGTTTTAAAACAAGAGCTAGTCTGGCTTACTTCCTATACTTCAGGAATTATATTTCCAGATGGTGCTTTGACCAATCAAAGTGCATGGTTTTGTTCTGTGGTGTAGAATGTATTTATCCGGCACCAATTGAGGATCATCACTGTTGGTCAAAAATTAATGGTTTAAACACTCTTTGCCTTGTTGTCTGCATTCCCTTTTAATTTGGTTCATTGTAAAATGTTATATTTGGGTTAAGACCTTTGCATATAGAGAAAAACTTTTTTATAGAAAAATAAGCTAAAGCATCAATTAATGAAGGAACTCCTGACTCTCAAAGGTTTACATAGTTTTACATACATTTATATTTACTGGATAAGGTAGATTTTCCATATTTAACCAATTACCACATAAACCTTCATTTTATGTACCGGTACTGAAGAAGACTGAATACAGAAAACAACAGGGAAAAAATGCTTGTAAGATGTTTTTTTTTCCCTTTCACACACTGTTATATAGCCTATGCGTATCTTGCCTTTCAATTTTGAAAAAAAATATGCATACAAAATGCATATAATAAAATTTAAGATTGACCCTAGTCCAGCTGAATATTTTCCATTTCCTTATTCATAATCAATCCTATCTGCCACATATTTGCACACATGATGTGCAGCCTGATCTATGTCTGTTCGACCTGACTAAATAATGTCCAGTGACGATCAGCAGAAAAGATAGTTTGATGTGCCAGATACTCGTTAGATTTTATATTTTGTTTGATTTGCGATAGTAATTTGAAATTTTGTTTGATTTCAGGTATGTTCACTAAGTATTGACTCTAACATGGGGGATACGGACCAGTTTGTCATAGCAAAGTATGACTATAAGGCCGAGAACAGCAAGGAACTCGACATTCGGAAAAACGAGAAACTCATTCTTGTTGATGATTCAAAAGAATGGTGGATGGTTCAAAATGCCAAAAATAAGACAGGATATGTTCCTTCCAATTTTGTTAAAAGATCAAAACCCTCATTTTTCTCTAGTCTTAAAAGCACTCTTGGTAGAAAACATAAAAATGATACAAAAGCGGGAGTAGGGAGCCCGGTTGTGAGTCGGAATGGAAATACCGCTGGTATGGGTGCACTTCCTGTCCCGCCAACAGATTCTGGTAGTGATAAAAATAGTACAAATAGTGATACAATACAAGTCTGTGACCAGGCACAACCTGCCATTGTGAAATATAATTACACCGCACAACAACAAGATGAGTTATCATTGACAAAAGGTGAATTAGTTATGGTGCTAGAAAAATCAAGTGACGGTTGGTGGAATGGTAAGAAGGGTCCAGTAATGGGATGGTTCCCATCAAACTACGTAGAACTTCAGTCACAAGCTCATGAGAATAATGTGGATTATATGACAGCAGCGTCTCTAGATATAAATATCGCAGTTCGAAATCAACAAGAAATTGTGACTGCTTTATACAATTTTACTGGCTCTAATAGTGAGGAGCTTAGTTTTGAAAAAGGTGATAAGTTAGTTATAATAGACAAACCTCCAGAAGACCCTGAATGGTGGAAAGCGAGAAACAGTCGGGGTGAAACTGGATTAGTGCCGAGGAATTATGTGCAAATAGTGGAAGACAACAGTGATATGGACGCTACGTCTGCTACCAATAGTTCATGTACTCCACAGTCCCAATCTACCAGTAGTCTCTCAAACACGTCCAGTTTAGGCTTGTCGGGGGTTGGTGGTCGAAAACAATTTGTGTCTGGACCATTATCAGATAAAGACTGGTATTATGGTAAAATAACTCGGCTTCAGTGTGAAGAGATGTTGAGTAAATATGCGTCAGATGGGGACTTTATTATTCGGGACAGTGAATCCACTGTAAGTGTAATTTGGGCAATAACAAGACTTCAATGCATTGAATTACTTGTTTCTTAAATGAGTCTAATTTTAAAAGAAAGTTTTGAAAAGGATGAAAAATAAGAAAATACTTTTTATCACCATATTGTTCTTGCACCTTATACTTAATATAGAGCAAAGTAATAACTATATAAGATTTTATGTCTGCAAATGCTACGATCAGTCTAGAGTATTGTTAGCTCACCTGGACCGTAAGTGCAAGGTGAATTATTGTTATCAGTCATTGTCTGTTGTCCATACCTCCCTCTGTCCACCATTCCATTAAAATCCTTCTCCTCCTAAAACAGCAGGCAGCCGTCGTCATAGCGCAGTTGGTAGCGCGTCGGACTATCATTCAAAGGGTCCCGGGTTCGATCCCCGACGGCGGCAAAACTCTTTCCGACATTTGTCTACCACCAATGGGCAGATAATCGTAAGCCTATGTGGGATAGCAGCTGGAGGCTAGGAAAGGGTGAAGTGGTAGTACTGGTGCGAGAAATACCAGGAATCCATTGTTAGGTGCTCCAGCCGCCGCGATATAACTGAAAGATTGTTGAAAGCGGCGTTAAACCCCATACAAACAAACAAACTAAAACAGCAGGCTGATCAAGCTGAAACTTGGTAGGAATGTTCTCTGGGTTAAATTCTACATAAGATGTTAATTCAATTTCATGAAAATCTTTGGTTGCCATGGTTGCTGCTGCATTTGCCACTGCATTTGAAAATGGGAAATTGTATTTAAACTTTGAAAATGTGATTTTTTTTTCAGAAATTACATTCATATTTGATTTCCACATTGTATTCTTGAAGCCCCTCAAGAAAAGAGCATGGAAAAATGGGAAAAACGTGGTGTTAAACAAGGAAACTGCTTGTAACAAGCCAGGTCTTCATATTCCACAATGTTTTCAACTGTTGAAAAATCTGAAAATTAATAAACTTTAAATTTTGTTCTGCAACCCCTTTCACATTCATATTTGGTATATAGCATTACTAGATGGTTTTGTACTATTTTTTACTTAGAATTATGTAATAATAGTATTTTTTGGATTAGGTTGTAGCTAAAACTGGTGGTGTGTTATAAGATTGTAGATAAAATCAAAACCTAAGTAAAATCACAGGGTTTCTTAAACAGAAAATTGTCCTAGCCCTTATGGATCGAAATTACTATTTGTTTACGATTAAGACATGTGATTCTTTTTATAAGCAGATTTGCATTGGTGAATATATAACTATCCATCTTGGAACAAAATGTTGTCATCTTGGTCAGTCTTTATGGTTTATTTATCTTGGTTATTTAGGGACAAAAGTATTTTAGAAAATATTATCGGACGGATCATTATTGATTTAGTGATATTCTTATTGATTGTTTAGGTAATGCTCATCGGTTATTTTATCATTAGCATTTTACGACCTTCGATTGTATACTGTCATTTGATTCTGTGGTAATATAAACTTGGACACAAGAATATTTGAATGTCCAGTAATCGGCAACAGGCTTTTGAAATTTTAGATTGACTATAGTAACAAACTGACAGATGAAAACATGTTTATTTCAACATTGACCCCCCCATTTACATGCTTATGACATTGTCTTGGAAAGCAGAATGTGTACTTGGTATTTCCTCATTAATATGCATGCTTGGATAGGGGCAGAGATTTCTCACCAACATAATCTTTACATAGGGCATAGAACTTTTATCCCGAATAAAGTCCTATGTAATTTTTTTTTTATGTATATATGTGTTTAATGCTATCATGTAATGATAAAAAATAATTCCCCTGGAGTAAAAAATGACCCTGCCCTAAGGGTATATAGGGAAAAATACAAAATTCGAATAAGGTACAAAAATTGATTCTTCTTCTCTATCAGGCCGAGGGCAGTAGCATAGTCTGATTGTTGTCTACCAATTTTGATGAAATTATGCCAATTGAGTTAGAAATAGCACTTCAAAAGGTGTCTTAACTTTGGGAAGAGCTCAATTACAGCATTTTCAAAAGTTTTCCCTTCCCTGTTAATAAGGTCTCAAGCAATCATGTTTGGTATTTAGCTTAACAGTTAAGTAGATGGTTCTTTACCATGTTTGATAAAATCACAGCCATAGGACACTGTGCCAGAGGTCCAAAATTCGGAAAATCGCTCAGTTCAAAAGTGTTCTCCTTCAGAAATATGAGGTGTCGGACATTTATATTCAGTGCTTAATCTAGGATTTCAAAAATGTGGGAATTCAGAACAAAATCTACACAATTGAGAAATAGTATGTATTTAATGGTCTTTGTTTATAGTAAAAAAAATCCCCCCACAAATTTTTTGAAAAAAAAAAAAAGGTGAATCCCCGAATCCCCCTGCCTAGAATAAATACTGCATATTTGGTATGTACCATTGCTAGGGTTTCTAGCTCCACTGGCTGAAAACCAAAGTGCTATTGTCATGGTGTTATGTCCATCATGCATGCGTGTGTGCGTCGGTGCGTCCGTCTGGTCGTCCAGCCATCAGTAAACTTTTGCTTTAAAAATCTTCTCCTCAGAAAGTACTGAACATATTTCAACCAAATTTCACAGAAATGATCCTTTTTTGAACCTCTATCAGATTCCTTCAAAGAATTTTGATCGGATGAAAAGCATGGCTAATTTCATTTATGGTAAAATCTTTGAAAATCTTCTTCTCAGAAACCGGTGGATGGATTTCAACAAAATTTTACAGAATTGATCCGTTGGTGAACCTCTATAAGATTCCTTCAAAGAATTTTGATCGGATGATAAACATGGCTTTAATGGGTGGGGCTAAATTCATTAGATGGTAAAAGCTTATAAATTCTGCTTCTCATAAAGGAGCGGATGGATTTTAACCAAATTACACAGAAATGATCCTTTTTTGAACCTCTATCAGATTCCTTCAAAGAATTTTAATCAGAAGAAAGTCATGGCTATAAAGGGCGGGGCTAATTTCCATATATGGTAAAAGCTTTGAAATTCTTCTTCTCACAAACCAGTGGATGAATTTCAATCAAATTCAAAGACATGATCCTATAGTGAATCCCTATCAGATTCCTTCAAAGAATTTTGATCGGATGAAAAACATGGCTTAAATGGGCGGGATTAATGTCCATATTTGGTAAAATCTTTGAAAATCTTCTGCTTAGAACCTAGAGGATGGATTTCAATCATATGTCACAGAAATGATCCTATGGTGCACCTCTATCAGATTCCATCAAAGAATTTTGATCGGAAGAAAAACATGGCTTTAATGGGCGGTGCTAATTTCCATACATGGTAATATGTGATTAACGATATTTTCATTTTCCACAATATTTTCCAAATCTTTTTCTTGAGGGGCATAGAAAATAGATATTGGTGGGAAAGGTTTAAAAAAAGGTTTAAAAAGCCTTTCTCAGGATTTGTATTTGATTAACCCATTCCTAGTTTGCTTAAATTGAAGAAAAAAAGGCAATATGAGGTAGAAATATTGTGAAATATGACAAATTTGCTTGTATCAAGAAATTTCTTTTTTTCTTCTGATGTTTTCCACCACTGTATTTCTTTGGCTTGTAGAACGTGGGATTATGTTGTAAAGGGTTAATACCATATTTATGTTTTTCAGGCTGGCCATTATACTGTAGTTTTAAAGGCACCCGAAAGAAACAAACATTTTCGCGTCCAAGTGAACGAGGGACTCTATCAGATAGGTCAACAAAAGTTTGTGTCGGTGGAGGACTTGATAGAACACTATAAAAAACACCCGATTTACAAGTCAGAAAGTGAAAAACTTTACCTTGTACGTGCATTTACTTATCCTTCCGACAGCTAGCCAAACGTGTGATGTTAAAAAACTTGTGCAACATTTTTAAGGAGCTCTAGATTAGACGGTGAAATGACATTTGAAACTAGTTAATTAATGAATGAATCCCAATGTTGAAAGTACTCACTTGAATAACCTTACCCCATTTACAGAGAATGAAATTTAGAATTGGCATTTTTACACACCCCAACAAGCAAATTATTTTTCCCTAAATGTTTTTTACACTAGACGACAAAGATCACCAGTTTAAAGTTTTCGTCTTCATATTCTCTCATTTTGGACCAGTCTAGAATGTTGACTTCTGGTATTGGATGATATGCCCACACATATCTCTAAGTAGAGATAGAGATTACATTTTCATGGTATCAAATTTCATTACTGGTTCACCAAACCTTAACCCATTCCCACACAGTGACTCTTTTGGACGCCCCTCAAGAAAAACAATGGGGAAAACATTGTGTAAAATGAAGAAATTGCTTGTAACAAGTAGAGGGAGAGATTACATTTTCATGGTATTGAATTTCATTATTGGTTCACCAAATCTTAACCCATTCCCACACAGTGGTGCTTTTGGACACCCTCATGAAAACCAAGAAAAAAAACATTGTGTAAAATGAAGAAATTGCTTGTAACAAGCAATTTCTTCATTTGGCACAATGTTTTCTATCTAAAAAGATGAAAAATCTAAAATTTTGTGTACATGTACTAGGAATTGATGTCTGCAACCCCTTCCAATTTAGACCAGTCTAAAATTTTGGTAATGGGTTAATTTGTGGGCACTCATTGCAGTTGCGGGATCACTTGCCAGGCATCCTGAGCTCCCACTGAAAGTTCCACTTTGATAATTGAGCGGAGTTATTTTGTAGAATTTATGGCCAGTAACATACATGTATCAAAAAAGTAAAATGGTTGGTTGGCGACGTTAACGTTACCATTAAGTCAATAAGCCAACACAAATGCTTCACATAAATTCTCGAAGTTCAGAATTCATTTCTAGTCTAAATGGATGATTTGATTGGTTGATTGATTCTTTGATTGTTAGTCATGATCTGTCAATCATCTCTTCAAGAGGATACCAATTAGTACCCACTACAAAAAGTTTGGAGAGGAAATACCAATTTTAGATGTTATTAGGCCAGCATACCTAGAGTTTTGTTTGTGGTAGCCAATTCCTAAAGTCTCTTATCCAATCATGCAGTATCTTGGTGAGAAATTCGAGAAAATATTAGTACATTCTCCCTTTCATCAATACTTTCAAAATCCTTTGTTTATTCAATTTGGACTAATCTAAAGGTTCATTCTCTTGTGATTGCCCCTTAAATATTTACTATCAAGTTCTGAACAGAGGGAGTTATTTCAACCCATTACCAGATGACGTTATGACAACTCATTATCAGATGACATTTCAACCCCTACCAGATCGCATTATTTTAACCCTTTCACAGAAGATGAAGTTAAAGATATTGTCGAATTGAAATTGCTCTCTACAAGTAGCCGCCGTCATAGCGCAGTTGGTAGCGCGTCGGACTGTCAATCTAGAGGTCCCGGGTTCGATCCCCGACGGCGGCACTCATTCTTTCCGACTATTTGTCTCTCACCAATGGGTTGATAATCGTAGACCTATGTGGGATAGCAGCTGGGGGCTAGGAAAGGATGTAATGGTAGTACTGGTGTGAGAAATACCAGGATTCCATTGTTAGGTGCTCCAGCCTCCGCGATATAACTGAAAGATTGTTGAAAGCGGCGTAAAACCCCATTCAAACAAAATCTCTCTACAAGTACAGAGTATAAATTGAATTATTAGTTATGTAGTTTCCATAATAATAGCTATCTCCCTAAAATGTTCTCCTGTACATATTTTATTAACCAACTACGAGACGGCAAAATTTTAGACTGATCCAAATTTACAGTTAATGAAACTGAAGATTCTTTTGATTTTCTTGGTAGAAGACATTGCAGAAAATGAAGAAATTGCTTGCTTCAAGCAATTTCCTCATTTTACACAATGTAATATCAATTGTTTTTTCTATAGGGGTATCAAGAAGCGTCATGGTGTGGGAATGGGTTAATCAACCCCCAAAGTTTGTTGTTTGAAATTTCCTCAATTTGAAGAAATTTGTGAATTTATTATCTAATTTATTCATAATTTACTCTAACCAATCATTTTACCCTTTACTGTTTTTCAAAATTTTAGACTTCTCCAAATTTAAAAGGGTAGAAGTCACATTATAAAGTAAATAAAAAAAAAAGGTAAATGATGGTTTAGAAGAATTTTTCTTTAAGATAAATTTGATAATACCACCAAGAGTTGCAGTTTGAAATTTCTTTGTTTGAAGAATTCGGTAAGTTAACATGTAAGGCCATGAATTTTAAAGATTTAAATTTTTATGCCTCTGCATCAAAAGATTTGGGGCATACTGTTTTACCGTTGTCTGTCTCTCTGTCCCTCATTCAGTCTTTCCGTCTTTCGGTCTGTCTGTCTGTCTGCAAAACTTAACCAAAATACTGAACATTGCCAATTACTACCAGCCTATTCAAGATACAATGCTCATATTTGGTATGGTGATACATCTCCATCAAGTCAACAACACTTTTTGTAGTTAAGTTCTGTTGTGGGGGCATTGTCTTTCACAAAAACATCTTGTTTGTCTTCATGTTGGAATTTGGACCAATCTAAAATTTTGTTGTCTTGTAAAGGGTTAAAATTCTATAGAAAGAAGGACTTCATGCCAACAACTGAAAGCTTAAACACTGTCATATTCAAACAAAATTTGTATTAATCTCAAAATATCACAAAATTCAGACTTTGATGCCCTTAAGAAATGGAGTTATGGAAAACTTGGAGGGAAATGAGCTTTTGTGATTGGTCATTGTCTGTCGTCTGTCCATCTGTCTGTCTCCCCATCTGTCTATGTCCACAATCTTTAAATTTCTTCTCCTCCCAAACCAGTAGGCTAATCAAGCGGAAACTTTTCATGGATGTTCCTAGGGTGAAGACCTACAAAAGTTGTTAAAAGATTTTCATTCCAAAAACAATTCTGGTTGCTGTAGCATATGAAAATGGGACATTAAAGTAAATCTCTAGACCCTTTTTAGCTCATCTGAGCACAATGTGCATTGTCAAAAATCTTCATGAAACTTGGCCAGAATAATTGTTATGTCACAAGAATGAAACCTATTTATAAGAACAGATGATTCAGGTGAGCGATTTAGGACCATCATGTTCCTTTGTTTACAGAAACTACAAGACCAATGGCATTTATATTTCATATAATCACATGTTTTTCTCATAAATTAAACCCCTTGGATAAAAAAAATGAGAAAAACGCTCAATTTGAGCAAGTGTAAAAGTGTTCTCTTTTATAGCTATTTGGCCTAGGACATTCATTTTTGTAAAGAAGTATAAGCTGATGGTTATCTACCATATTTGTTGAAAGCCCTGCCTCAGGGTTCCAAAGTTTGGAAAAATACTCAACTAGAGCATGTTCAAATATCTGCTCCTCCAAATGTATAACCTGTAGTGCATTCAAAACTCATATAGAGCATAACTGTGTGGTGCTTAACCAACCATCTGGCCAACCATAATTTCTTTGAAAATTCTTCTCCCTTAACAAGTAAGCTGATCAAGCTGAAAATTGACTTGAATTTTTTTACCAAATTTGGCAGGATTAGTTCAAATTATTCTCAGGTGAACAATTTAGGGCCATTTTGTCCCTCTCGTTTTTTTTTTTTTTTTTTTTTGACAGTGGAAAAAATAAAGTAAAATTATGTAATCACTCTCTCATAGTTTGAGTTGTAATGATGTGAAGCGGGTATTTCATTATGTTAATTGAGCTTTTCTTACTTCAATGTGAGAAATGGTTGAAGAAAAATTATGTGAATATATTTTTGTTTTATTTAAGAAATTATGTTAGGCTTTCTGTCTTCTTCCATTGACAACAGTTGAGTATATTATTCATTGTTTTGATTATGAATGAAGACAAATTTGTACAATTGTATAAAGATATGGTAAAACTACTTGTAGCTGTTCATTTGTCCACTAGTTGGAACAATGAACCCCTTCCCACCTCGAAAAACAAAAAGCCCAGAGCTTTGGTCATATATGAATTTTTGTCATAATATACCCAGGTTTGTGAAAGTTTAAGATTTGCTAGCAAATAAGTTGTCACTGTATAATATCTACTTGCAGATTTGCATACAGTCCTAAATTTTGATGAGTAAGGGCAACACTGTTGCAAGTGCCAATATAGGCACTTGCATCAGTGATGCTCTAAGCCTGTGCTTTGTTTAATGGGCATTTTATCCTATCTCTGAAACTTATGGTCATTGTTTTAAGAAGTCATTTACTTGTATATTTTGATGAGAGTAAGTGTGCTATGCTAGATTCAGGCTCCTACTCTAAAATGTCAACACTAGAGGTCAAGGTCAAATTTTTACCTTGCCTATATCTCTTGATCCAATGACCTGGTTATGGTATTTAATGCACATGTGCACCATGATAGGAGCATGATAGCTGCACTTGAATCCTGCTTAAACTTTAAAGGTTAAGGGTCAAATTGACCTTGCCTACACTGTATTTATTCTAGGATTTCAAAAATGAGGGAGATTTCAGTAGACACAATTGAGAAATGTTTGTTTGGTATTTCATTCTCTGCATACAGGAAAAAAAAAATCCATCAATATTGAAAATATGGTGGATCTTTGAGAAAAGTGGGGGAATCTCAAATCTCCCTGCCAAGAATGAACATTGCCCTACATCTCTTCATCTTTTTGTCTGATTCTCATAATATATCACACATATGGTATAGGTAGCTGTTCTGTGTTTGATGCAGGCTTCTCTGTTAATAGTCAAGGTCATGGAAGAAAGTCAAATTTCATAGTTTGAATTTATGGCCAAATTCTTGTTTCACTATCCAGTAGCTGAGCTTTGGCACCAGTATGTGGTTCTCCTGTTTAAGGCCAAAGGTAATCCAGGGGATCATTGAACAACAGGGAATTTACTACTGTAGTATTCATGTCTCAACCCATTATCACACAATGATGCTTTCTAATACCCTGAAGTAAAACAATCATGGAAAACTCTTGGAAAGGAGAAATTGCTTGTAACAATTTTCCTTTTATCACAATATTTTCTTCCTGATATGGCATTTTATTTTGAAATTTTAGGGCTCTCTGCATCAGTCTAATATGTTGTTGTCTGGTAATGAGTTTTAATGTAATATGGAAACAGTTTTGATTTTAACAAGTAAGCAAATGTTTGTCAATGGATTTAAATGGAAAAGCTATAGAATTATTTCAAAAGTATTAGTTTTTATAAAAGGTTTGACTATAGATAGAATGTTAGTGCATTTATATAAAATATTTTGTTTAATTGATAATATGGTTGTACAAGCTTGTCTTTAGCCTCATTTGTTCTTTCGCAATTGGGCTATTATCATGGGATTGTGAATGCTACTGGACTGGTTAAACAATTAACAGACAACAAATTTTTGGATTAGGCCAAAATCAAAGAAGTTGCGGACGACAATTCCAAATTTATAGGATTTCAATTGTCTCTGTCTTTTTAGGTAAAAATCAATGTGGAAAACGAAGAAATTGTTTGTAACAAGCTATTTCTTCATTTTCAGTATTGCTTCCCTGAACTCTTTGCTTTAGAGGCATAAAGGAGCAGGATTGTGTGGGAATGGGTTAACCATGTTGCATATCAGTTGCTGGCCTTGCACCTTTTCTACAATGAAGAGATGTTGCATGTGTGAGCTTCTGTAACACTTTCCCACCTAATTCCACTTTTTTATGCCCAAGAGAAAATATTTTGTGAAACGTCTGGGGAAAAAACAGAAATTGCTTGTAATAAGCAATTTATTTATTGTCCACATTGTTTTCTTTCCAAAAAGACAAAGATTTTTAATGTTTCATAGACTGAAAATTATCGTCTGCAACTTCTTTGAACTTGGACCAGTCCAAAATTTTGTCAATTGGAATGGATTACACTTATAATTTTCCTTTAATAATTAAAGGATACCCACTCAATACAGCTTATAAAGGCCACAGGAAAAAAGTTTTGGAAAATATAGTGAATATATTGTTACAAACAGTTTCTTCACTATCCACAATGTTTTCTACCCCAAAAGTAAAAAACTTCCACAATTTCATAAGCTTTAAATTGTCATCTGCAACTCATTTCAATTTAGACCATCCCAAAATTTTGCTGTTTGATAATGTGTTAAACTCATTATCATATCTTTGAAAGATTCAAAAAGGGATTGATTCAGTAATGGTATATCAGTTGATTCAGGCTGTTGGAGTGATACAGGCACTCAATCGTCTCCAGTTAACCCATTCCCAGACAATGACGCTTTTGATGCCCATTAAGAAAAAGGCTTTGGAAAACATTGTGGAAAATGAAGAAATTGAACTAAGCAATTTCATTTTTCATAGTGTTTTCTTGAAAAATTCTAAAATTTCATAAGCTTTAAATTGTTGTCTTTAACTCCTTTCAATTTGGACCAGTCTACAATTTTGTCGTATGGGAATAGGTTAAGAAATGAAAAGGGCCATTGTTCTGTAATTATTCATATTCAAAATCTTTTTCTAGTCTTTATATCTCAGGTGAACCACGAGTTTGAGTAACAGGAAACTAGCTGGTCTATTCTACTTTTCCAACAATATTTCACCATTAAACAATGTCAAGATCAGCTTGTTTAAAAAAAAATCAACTAACATAGTATTTTTCTTCATTAACCCATTACCAGATGACAAAATTTTATATTGATCCAAATTAAAGGAAGTTGAAGATGAAAATTTTTAAGTTGATGGAAATTATTATTTTTTTTTTTGCAATTTCTTCATTTTCCACAATGCTTTCAAGGGGTGTCAAACAGCAGGATTGTTTGAGAATTTGTTAAACATCTTATCTGCACCTTTACACATCACCAGATAACAACATTTTAGACTGCTCTAAATTATAAGAAGTTGCAGATGACAAATTTTATGTTAATGAAATTTAAAATCAAATTGTCTATCAGGGAAGAAATCATAGTGGAAAATGAAGGATTTGTTTGTAGTAAGTAATTCCCTTCTTTTCCTCAATGTTTTCTAAAGCTTTATAGCTCACCTGAGCACGAAGTGCTCAAGTGAGCTATTATGATCACCTTTCATCCGTCGTCCGGCCGTCGTCCAGCCTTCGTCCGTCAATTTCTTTAAACAACATCTCCTCCCAAACCACTGGGCCAATTTGAACCAAATTTGGCAGAAATGTTCCTAAGGTGGTCCCCTTCAAAAACAGCTAAAAGAATTGAAATCCTATAAAAACTCTGGTTGCCATGGCAACAAAAGTGAAATTTTAAAGTAATCTTTAAAAATCTCCTCCTCCTGACCCAGAAGGCGTAGAGCCTTGATATTTTGCATGAAGCATCAGTATATTGATCTCTTTCAAAAAGCTGTAAGCATGATCCTCGGGTCCCCAGGGGCGGAGCCCCAGGGCGGTGGGGTTTATATAGAAATAAAGAACAATATTTAAATTACATCTCCTAAACCACTGGGCCTATTTGAACCAAATTTGGCAGAAATGTTCCTTAGGTGGTCCCCTTCAAAAATAGCTAAAAGAATTGACCTCTTTCAAAATAGCTAAAATCATGATCCTCGTGTCCTCCAGGGGCGGAGCCAGGGGGGGGGGGGATATAGGCATGAAGCATCAGTTCACAGACTTCTTTCTTATTTCTGAAATTATAACCCATGGATCCAGAGGGAGGAAAAAGTTTTTTCCTTCTTTCAAATCATCACTAAAGCCTTTGAATTTGTAATTTAGACTTTTGGATCCCCAGGTTCATAGTCTTTATATGTAATTGTGGCCCACTTGTTTCATAATCCTAAATCTTAACTTGAAATTAGACTGTTGAAAGCCTTTATCTCCGGTGAGTGCCCTAGGGCCAACAGCCCTCTTGATTCTTTAACACTTGTAAAAGTATGGGGTTGTGTAGGTATGGGTTAAATCCTTTCTTGGAATCCAAGGACTAAAGAAAAATTGTAGTATTGTTTGTCTAGCTGACATCATTAATCCTTTCCTACACAACGAAATTTTAGACTTGTCAGGAAGGAAGTTGCAGACGACAATTGCAAGTTGATGAAATTTTAAAATTCTAAGTCTTTTATGGTAGAAAAAATTGTTGAAAATGTTTTTGAGAGCAATCTCTTCATTATCCAAAATGTTATCCAAAGTTTCTTTCTTGAGGGACATAAAAAACAGGCTTGTGTTAGCCCATTCCCACACAATGATGTTTTTTGATGCCCCTCAAGAAAAACAACTTTGAAAATGTGGAAAATGAAGAAATTGCTTGTATCAATTTTTCTACAATGTTTATCCCAAAAGATAAAAGATTGTTTGATTTTCATCAACTGAAAATTGACGTCTGCAACTTTGCTCAATTTGGACAAGCCTAGAATTTTTTGTTTGGTAATGGGTTAATACTTATTTCGCCCCAGAGATGATCCATTTTTATGTGACAGATCTTTATTTTCAAAACATAATGACTTGTCAGTCTACATTTTCTGGCTTTTCTTTATCTTACTTTAACTCTCTAACATTTGTAAATTAGTGCTTTTGTTCAATTGTTAGTTGGCTGCGGCTATAGCACAGTGGTATTGCATAGGACTCCTAGTCATGGGTCCAAGGTTCAATCCCCTGTCATGTCAAATATTCTTACCCCCATTTGTTTCCCATCAGACTAAGCTAGGTGGGATTAACAGCTGGAGGTTTGGAAAAGATGTAGTTGTAGTACTCATGTGAAAAATACCAGAAATCCATGGCTAGGTGCTTCAGCTGTAGCAATATAACTGAAATACTGTTAAAAGTGGCATTCAATCAATCAAATCAATTGCTAGTTATCACACCAAAAAGGGACAATCTGTAGCTCTGTTACACAAAAAATTAAAGAGATACCAGGGTCAGCAGTTGACATATTCCTATCCCAGCCCTTTGAGCTTCAACAGGAAGTTTGATTTTGATATTGAATTATTAGATGGTATAAGTTTGCAAAATGTATTGTGAGTAACCTGTAACAAAAACTAAATGGTTGGTGACCTAAACTTACAATACAATACAAAAAGTTTATTGCATTAAACATGTTTACAATGTTTACAGCAAATAATCAAACAAAATAGAGGAAATACATGGATTAACAGAAGAACATGTCATATACGTGAACATAAGTTAATTTCTTCGAGAAAATGCATAATACAAATATTTCGCCAAATTAAATATCACAGACTTTGATCTGTTTGTCATAAGATTAGTGAATTTTTGAATCGTTGGCCAAGTATAATAGTAACGTTTTAGATATTTGGTTCTAAGATCAGAGTATTTCGGGCAAATAAGTATAAAGTGAAATTCATTTTCGACCATGTTTTTATCACAATGTTTACAAATTCTATCTTTCCTTTCGATGTTTAAGTATCGACCATATTCAATTTCCAAATTATGAGACGAAATTCTAAATCTAGTAAGTGCACATCTGATCTTTTTGTCTTGTATAAAGTCTAGGTATTTTTCAAATGCAAAATCGTGCTTGAATAATCTGTACTTACTACATTTAACTCACTACCTGACGACACAAGTTTAGACCTGTCAAAAATCAAAGAAGTTGCAGATGACAATTTTAAGTTGATGAAATTTTTAAAATCTTGGTCATTTGAGGTAGAAAACACTGTGGAAAATGTATTTCTTCATAGTTCTTAATGTTTTCAAAATCTTTTATATTGAAGGGCGTTTAAAAGCTTAATTGTGTTTGAATGGGTTATGTTGCCAAATTATTAAAATAGCTTAAAATAAATGTCAACCAATGTTTGAATTCAAAGTTAATGCATGATGTGATTGGTCTTTCAATTTTTTATCGCCATAGGCAGTCGGTTTGCTACCCCTTTGAATTTTGATGAGTCTAAATTTTGAAAAACAATAATGGCTTATCTATGTCATCTCACAAAGGTTGATATTTTTTGTCAATTCTAAGACTGTCCCTTTTTCATGTGAAATATCATATTTGTAAAATATTTGTCTTCAAGCTTTTCTGACCATTAAAATAGTTTGCCTTTCTAACACAAGAGCCGGGTAAAGTTGCTACTTCAGTGCTTATGCATTCATTCAACCAAAACTTATTAATGTTCCTGCAATGATAGCAATGGGGAAAATATTTTTCCTTATGTTTTATCTTTACGTGTTTGAGCACAAAAATCTTCGTTTGAGCACAAAAATCTTCACCACATTGCAAATGTTTTCACATGTTTGGTCATTGTGGTAAGACTAAAGATTAAAGATAAGGTCAAATATTAAGGTAATTATGGTAGTGTGGGGGCCTTGATATTTAACCCATTCCAGTTAAAACACTGGTTTTTACGTCCCTGCGATTTTATAATTGAGAAAACATTGTAGAAAAAGAAGAAATTGCTTGCTACAAGCAATTTCTTCTTTTTCCACAATGTTTTCTACCCTACTGAATGGTCATTTTTCAAATCAAATCCATTTTAAACTTTTGTCTGCAAAGCCTTTGAATTGGGACAGGTCTAAAATTTTGAAAAACAGGAAAGGGTTAATCTAGGTTTTGTTTGGGTAGTTTTCAATAAAGAAGACTATATCGAAACTATTTTCTGTATTGAATATGAAAAAAAAAAAAAAAAAAAAATTCTGATAATCTCTAACATCAACAAGTAAAGCTCTTACTAAGAAGTTCTAAGCAAACATAGTGTTGGCTTTGTCATCTACAGTATTATTCTCTGATGATGACATTTTTGGTTGTATCCTTAACCTATTCCCACTTATTGATGAACCTCAAGAAAATGGCTTTGGAAACATTGTGGAAAATGAAGAAATTGCTTGTGACAAGCAATTACTTCATTACCTACAGTATTTTCTGCCCCCAAAAGACTATGATATCTAAAATATCATCAACTTAAAGTTGTCGTCTGCTGCTTCTTTGCCGAGTTTTTGTTTTGGATGATGAGTTTTAGCCCTTGTCATGCTGAATATTTATCCTCTTTTCACTATATTATAAAACAATGACATAATAAGATCTACATTGAGTTCCAAGATTGTCTCAACACAACAAGAACAAGCAGGTAGTGTAGGTCAAGATCAGACTGCACATCTGTGCAGACTGATCTTAGTCTGTACACCTGCTAAAGCCATTGCCAAATAATCCGGGATCAGCATGACAATGGTTGATAAAATTGGTTCATCTTATTCCCACACAATCCCTCCTTTACCCTCAAGAAAAAGGCTTTAGAGAACATTTAGAATGCCATCAACTGGGAGTTGTTGTCTGCAGCGATTTTCATCTTAGAACAGTCTAAAATTTTGTTGTTAGGGAATGGGTACATCAATTTCGCATCTTTTGAATATAAATAGGATATTCTGTTTATAGTATGGCTTGAATTAATACAACCCTTTACCACACAAAATATATTCAGACTGGTCCAAATTGAAAGAAGTTGCAGATGACAATGAATAGTTTGAAATTTTAAAATTCTGTATTGTTGAAATTGTTTTTTCAACATTGTTTTTTAAAGCTTTTTTTCTTGAGTGTAAAAAGCAGGATTGTGTGGGAATTGATTAATGGAATATATGATATCATGCTAAGCATTTAACCCAATCCCACTCAATGATGCTTTTGGATGCCCCCAAGAAAAAAAAGCATCAGAAAACGTTGTGGAACATGAAGAAATTGCTTTTTAGAAGTAACTTCTTCATTATCCTTTATGTTTTCTACCGGAAAGGTAAAACAAATCTAAAATTTCATAAGTTTGAAATAGTCTGCAACTCCTTTGTATTTGGACCAGTCCAAAAGATTTGCTGATTGGTAATGGGTTTACATCAATATGTAAAATGATGTCACTTCAAGCATCATTGCCATGGCAATGAAAAGATGTTACCCTAGGTTTCAGCTTATTTGCATAGTTATTAACTGTGTCATATCAAAAATATTCAATGGGTGTATCTTGCTTCCTCCAGGTCATATGATGAACTTCTTTCTTTTCCTGTGACTGAGTTTTGAGTGATTTGTTATGTTTTGTAATTGATACTTGAATGACAGTTATTTTGAACTGAAGTTGTTGTTAATATATAGAGACATAATATGTAGATGATTTGCATACTATTAGATTTCAAACTTGAACAATTATGTATTATGCATGCAAAAAGATGAAAAAGAATTAGGTGTAAAATATTAAAATTGATTGTTTTAAGACATACTTTAGACTTGGAGTTATTCTTACTTCCTTATTTAACCCTTTCCTGTTTTGCAAAATTTTAGACCTATCCAGATTCAAGGGTTTTGCAGATGAAATTTTAAAGTGGATTTGATTTGAAAAATAACCATTCAGTAGGGTAGAGAAAATTGTGGAAAAAGAAGAAATTGCTTGTTACAAACAATTTCTTCTTTTTCTACGATGTTTTTCTCAATCATAAAATCACAGGGACGCAAAAATCAGACATTGAACAGGAAAGTTTTCTTCCCTGGTTTTTACACCCCTTTTATATCATACTTAAGAAAGCATTTTGGAAAAAGAAGAAAGGCTGTTGTCATTTTCTTTGTGCAAAAAATTTGACATTTTGTGACATCTCTGGTTCTACTAAAGGCATTCACTTGAAACTTAGCACACTTGTCACTATCAAAAGAGCAACTTATACTATCAAGGTGGATAACTCTAGATGCATTTTGTCCACTATCCAGCACCCAACAGCCGAGTGAAGGCACACGTAAGCGTTGCTCGTCTTTTATAGAGGATGGCTACTTTTTGATTTGCGCTTAGTTTATAAAGTTATCTGCTACCTCTTTGAAACTGTCTTAAAATCATAAAATACTTGAAAATAATAAAAAGGTTAAGCAATTAAAAAAAAAACTTCCTATAGAAATACATTTAACTCTAGTCATGCTAAATAAAGTCTGTTTGAAAAAGATACATTTTAATAAAAGTACTGTCAGCACTGGAAGCTGTTACAGAGAATTAATATTATTTTAGACAGATAATTTTATGAACAACTCCTGCTGAACAGGGACAAGCAGGTGGTGTAGACTAAGATCAGACTGCAAGTATATGCAGGCTGATCTTTGTCTATACCTCCTGCCAAAACAAACATATTCTCGGTTCAGCATGACAAGGGCTAATAAAAGCAGTGTAGGAAAGAGTAGAGGAGTTCAACCAGCTCATGTCCTGTTTACAGACTAGTCCAGGTTTTGTGTTGACTTTACTTATAGACGTGCTATTTACTGATAGACGTGCTAGGGTATGGAGAATGAAAAATAAATTTTGCTCCAGTATGTGTGGCAGGATATCGATTTGCAGGAGATCAGTCATGGTTTGGGCAGGAATAAATATTACAGGGATAACAGACCTCCACATCACTGACAGCGTTGGCGAGATCTTAGATGTTTTATGTTAGCCAATATGCCGGTGAATATTTCATTCTGATGGATGACAATATGCGTACACATAGAGTCAGCATCATCGATCAATACCTCAAACAAGCCATGCATGTCCGTATGGAATGGCCAGCTAGATATCCGGACCTAAATCCAATAGAGCATGCTTGGGATATGTTACAGACAGTTGTTTCTTCATACCATGTGCAACCTTCATCTGTACAGGAGCTTAGACAGGGATTTCTTGAAGAATGGTACCAAATTCCACATAAGGTCAGGAGGCTTATCAGCAGTAGGCAGAGGCAATAATTGAAGCACGAGGACATTACACATGCTATTTAAGTGCATAAACTACTAAATTCTTGAAATGCTTTATTTTTTTATTTTCAAGGTAGCACAAAAAAAGCTGTTTTATTTTTAAACCATTACGTCCTTTGTGTCGGCCTTACCCTCAACATTACACTGAAACATTCAATCTTTAACAAACTCTCAATACCTTAAACACTAAGTTCTAGGAAACATAAAAACTTGTGGAATTTCCTCAAGGTACAAAAATATTCAACTAGACAAGAGTACCATGATGGTCCTAAATCGCTCACCTGAGGCATCTGCAAATTACAGTACTTTTATGTATAAAAAAGACACAACTTGAGCAAAATAAATAAAACAAATATAAGATTTTGGGTTTGTACAAAACAATCCAGTAATGTTTTACAATAAGAATGAATTCCTTTGGCTTTATAGTTTAATCCATTACCAAACTATCAAAGAATTTGTCACCCTCATGTTTAAAAAAAAAAAAAAAACATTGAGAAAGGGAGTGACAAGCAATTTATCCATTTCTCACAGTGTTTTCTACCTGAAATTCTTTGTATTTAGATTTCAATCAAACTCTAATTACTGTCTATAACTTCAATGGGTGTAATTTTAGCAACCATGGTAGAGATCAATCTGGATGTACTATAAATCAAAATATGGATGCATTTCAACTTATACATGAGGAGTGGAAGATATTTGAACATGCTCTTATTGAGCGTTTTTCATATCTCTTGATGTCTTGGCAAGGGCCACGTTTGTCCAAAGGATATTAACATGGTAGATAACAATAATGTTATCCTATGTTTTAAATGTAAATGCTCTAGAACATATATTTAAGAAGAATTCTTTCATTTGGATTTATGCAATTTTCGACCTCAGGAGCAGAGACATTTTTTATTCTAAGAGCATATTTTCCTGTTACATAGTACAAAATTATTTAGTCATGCTACATACCAAATATGTATGCCCATCACCTTATATTTCAGAAAGAGAAGACTTTTGATGTTGCTCTAATTGGGTGTTTTCCAAACTTTTTGACCTCTGGGGCAGTGCCTTGTTTTATCCCAGGGCTAAGATTTTAGCTAACATGGTAGAGAACCATCTGGATATGCTATATACAAAATATGAATACCTTAGACTTTGTAGATTGGGAGGAAAAGACTATTGAACATGGTCTAATTGAACATTTTTACAAACTTTGGACACCCAGGGAAGGGGTCTTTACTAACCTACAGGCATAATTTAATCAAAACTGATAGATAACAGCCAGGCTATGCTACACTCAAAATAGAAATGCCCTCCTCCTTAAATGAAGAATTTTTTTCTAGCATACTCGAATTTTGCGTTTTTCCCAATTTTGGACCCCTAGTGCAGGGCCATTTTTGACCCATGGAGAACAACTTTTAGTAATATAGTACAAAACTATCTAGTAATGCTACATACCAAATATGAATATCCTAGACCTTATAGTTTAAGAGGAGAAGTCTTTTGAAATTGCTCTAATTAAGCATTTTTCCAAACTTCTGACCTCAGGGGCGGGGCCATTTTTGACCCCAGAGATTAAATATTTAAAAACTTGGTAGAGAACCATATGATTAAGTTCTATGTAAAATATAAATGCCTTTTGCCTTCTAGTCTGTGAAAAAAAAGGCAACAAAGATTTTCTAAAATTTCCTATTTTTAAATGCCCGGGTTACAAGAGTTTTTCACAGAGTGAAATTCTTTTAACAACTTTTGAAGAGCTTCACCCAAGGAACATCCCTGCAAAATTTCAGCTTGATTAGCCTACTGGTTTAGGAGGAAAAGATTTTTACAGATTTACTAAAGATTCCCAATTTTAAATGCCCGGGTTACAAGAGTTTTTCACGGAAATTCTTATAACAGCTATTGTAGAACTTCACCCAAGGAACATCTCTGCAAAGTTTCAGCTTGATTGGCCTACTGGTTTAGGAGAAGAAGATTTTTAAAGATTTACTTAAGATTCCCATTTTCAAATGCCGCGGCAACCAGTTTTTGATGGAATTAAATTCTTTTAACAACTTTTGTAGAACTTCACCCAAGGAACATCCCTGCAAAGTTTAAGCTTGATTGGCCTGGTGGTTTAGGAGGAGAAGATTTTTAAAGAAATTGTTGACTCACGGACAGACGGACAACGACCGATCACAATAGCTCACCTCGCACTATGTGCTCAGGTGAGCTAAAAAGTGATCATTAGAAAATTTTGAGTAGTATCCTATAAATTATCTCTTCACCAAAAAATTAACCTCTTTCTTGTTGAATCCTATCTGTCTGTACTTTGAATAAAGATTGGAATCTTTCAAAATAAACTTCTGTCAGACCATTAGACCTTAATTTTTTTTAATCCCCCATTGAACAAATATTTGACCCTATGACATAGGCCTAGACCTCTGATTTTGGTTAAAAAAATGAACAACTTTAAACTTCATATATTTTCTATAATCAGTCATAACCCTTTCCCATACTGTGACGCTTTTAAATGCCACTCAATTTGAAAGCTTTAAAAAAATTGTGGAAAATAAAGAAATTGCTAGTTACAAGCCATGTCTTCATTATCCACAATGTTATCAACCCAACTAGACAAAGATTTTAAAGATTTCATCAAGTTTAAATTGTAGTCTGCACCTTCTTTGAATTTGGACTGGTCTAAAATTCTACTATATGGGAATGCATTAAATTTTACTTATATTTTCGAACTATTTATGAATAGTACTCTCTTGAATAGTAAGATTACCCATACAACTCCAACAGTTTACAGACTTTCACTATTCATTGAGAACAGTGACTTTGATATTGGCCTACTCAAATTGAATTTTGTTATTCAAAATACCTTATTCATACCTTATGATCATTTCTACTGAAGAACTTTATAAGTTTGTGGGCTTTCATTTAATGACCTTAACCTTTGACCTACTGTAAAGAGGTTACTTTTTAATTTATGAACTGATAATATATCATGATTATCTCATAAGCAGCCATTATGGCGAGCTATGTTGTCCAAGGGTACCTATAGTGCTCCTATGGTAACTAGAGTAAAAGAAGGCTTTAAATTATTTGAAAAAAAGAAAGAACTGCACCCAAGTAGCATAACTGCCAAGTTTCAATTACCGAAAGTTTTTCAGGAGGAGATGTTTAAAGAAATTGTTGACAGACGCATTACAACACAAAGCAACTCGACAGGCATTGGGTGATCTGCAAAGCTTAACTAAAGTACATTGTGCACATGGTAAGGTGAACAATTTCTCCTTTCTAAGTTTTTTCCTTTACAAAATCCATTCTTACACAATTCTGCTTTTTGGTGCTCCTTAAGAAAAGGCAGTTAGAAAAACATTGTGGAAAATAAAGAAATTGCTTGGATCAAGAGATTTTTTATTTCCAACAATATTTTCTACCCAAATAGACAAGATTTAATCAGCTTTAAATTATAATCTACAAATTCTTTCAATTAAGTAGAATATAGACCTAGATGGTTGTCCCAGGACAACTACTGTCGAGCCAGCAAAGTTTTGTAGGTATCATGCTCCAGATAAGCACAATTTTAGTGTTTGACATTGAGCTGTGACCTTGAACTTAGAGTTATCCAAAAAAGTCTTTCAAATGGCACATCTACTCATGGTGGTGAACAATTGTGCCAATTTATTCTGAAATCCATCCATAATTGTAGGAGAAATGCTCCAGACAAGCACAATTTTAGTGTTGACCTTGAGCTGTGACCTTGAAGCTGTATAAAAAATTCTTTCACATGGCACATCAACTCATGATGGGGAATAATTATGCCAGGTTATTTTGAAATCCATCCATAGTTGTAGGAGAAATGCTCCGGACAAGCACAATTTTAGTGTTGACCTTGAGCTGTGACCTTGAAGCTGTATAAAAAATTCTTTCAAATGGCACATCTACTCATGAATGAGAATAAATGTGCCAAGTCAAGCTATCCAAAAAATTCTTTCACATTGCACATCTACTCATGATGGAGAATAATTGTGCCAGGTTATTTTGAAATCAATCCATAGTTGTAGGAGAAATGCTCCAGACAAGCACAATTCTAGTGTTTGACCTTGAGCTGTGACCTTGAACTTGAAGCTATCAAAATAATTCTGAATGGCACATCTACTTATAATGGAGAATAAATGTGTCAAGTTTTTTTGAAATCCATCCATAAATGTAGGAGTAATTGTCCGAACAAATTTGGAAGGATGGACCAACCGACATACGCACATACACCGATTTGTCATTGTGACAACTATTTCTCACTCACTGCAAGCAGGCTTGCCAAAATGTGTGGTTATTGGTTAACCATTTACCACTTGAACAATATCTGTGAGCCCAGAAGAAATGAGGCTTGAGGGTCGAAAGGAAGTGGGATTATGTGGGAATGGGTGTAGAGTAAAGTGCATGGTAAGCAAACCCAGCTAGCCAATAACCTACAATCAATCAATCCTAAGTACATGAGTTTAGTCCACAGCTAGGTGAATATTTTTGTGAACGACTTCTAGACAAGGAGAAAAATTTGAATTTGAACTCTGAAATATTCTTTACTTTTAACTCATAACCAGACAGCAAAATTTTTGACTGGTCCAAATTGAAAAGATGGCAAATTAGTGTTTCATTGCCCCTAAAATAACTAAATGAACATAAAAATAATATGTTTTAAATTTTAATTCAAAGGTTATGTTTTGATCAGGCAAAATGACCCTTTCTTGAAAGGGGATGGGAGTGGGGTTGAAAATAAAATAAAAATAAGCATAAGTAGAAGTGTAGTTAGATTTTAATTAACGTAAAAACTTATTAGTAATTCCTTACAGCTCATAAATAATTGGTACACTTTTTTTTCAATTTATTAAAAACAAGTTTTAATTACTGAACGTCTTCTATGCATCAAACATTCAACCCATTACCATAAGTAAAAAGCATTGTGGAAAATGAAAAAATTACTTGTTATAAGAATTTTTCTTTTTCCACATTGTTTTCTTAAGCTTTTTTCTTTTTGTATAAAAAAGCTTTATTGTATTGGAAAGGGTTTATTTGGTTTACTAAATGAAAATTTATCTCAACATAAATTTGGAGGTTTCTGCCATACAATGACACAAGGTTTTTAAGAAGACAAATCAGATGACAATTCTGAAAAATCTTTGAATCTGGGCTGGTCTACGTTTTATTGTGTGAGAATGGGTGACATTATCATGATTTTATTTTACCCTCATAATCCTGACAGAACTCCGTCAAGACTTTTTCAGCACTACTCATAAACAGGTCTGTATGTTTACCACGTTTTTTAACAATCTGAAAGTTCTTTTCCCGCACTGACACCTGACCTCCTACAGCATCTTTAAAATTGTTTACAAGATCTTCTTGACTGTCTTCCAATATCTGAAAATAATTCAATCTAGTTTGATCTATCAAGGTTAAAACCGTTTGATTGGCTATATTCTTTCTTCATACTTCCATCAACAAAAACTTTGATGAAGCAACTATTTTGTATGCCTGCACACAAGGTAGAACCATAAAATTTCACACAAAACTAGAAATATTTCCGTTGTTTCGCATGACAGCATGACATTATAAGCAATGAAGAGAATACTTTTTGATTTCATTGATGTCTGAATCTTGAAACTTAATTACACTTATGCATGAGCCTGCATTGTTGGCAAAAAAAAATATTCTCTTCATTCCTTAAATAAACAACAGCATCCCAAAGTGGCACAAATGGCTTGTCTGTAAAATATACATTTTTCAATATTTTTTTCCCTTATAATTAAAGAAATTAGAAAACCCTTTTTAAAAGATCACATGTTAAAGGTCTCCTTCACAACTACACATCATGGAGAATCAATGTACCAAGTTTCACTTAATTTTGTCCAAAACTGTTGCCCCAAAAGCTACAATTAAAATTTGGAGTATTTTTCTGAGTCAAGGGTAGATGATTTCAGACTAATCGAATGTAGTCGACAACACCCACAACAAGACAGATATATATAGATACAGTATAGATTCAGTCCGTGCCTCCAGCTGCTCATCCCACTTATGGTTAACAATTATCCAACCATTTCAGGGTTCGCGCTGCCGATCGCCATATGCGACAAAAATAAAATTCTGGCGCAAGTTTTTTTCCATTTGGCGAAAGTTCTTGGCGCCAAAATAAAATATGAAAAGTTTTGTTTATACATACTTTTACTTTGACTAAATGGAAATCAAGGCCGAGGGCTAAGTGCATATAATTGCTCAAAGGCTTGTATATCGGGTCAATTATGTCATCAAGTCTGACACAAGACCGACACATTGTCAAATTTAATTACAGTTCTGATTGACGGCAAATCAGATTAATGAGATGCACTCATTGGTTGGCGGGTCATATTGATTTTGTGTTGAGGGCGTGACTTAGTTTTAGGAATGACTAGGTCAAACTTCTAAAATGACTATCAGAGAATACAACAGAAGACCTCATTTATCACGCATAAATTGGCTCTCTTTAACATAAATGTAATTAAACTGGCCATCACTTGCCTTTTCTTGTTGAATACAACTGCCGTATTCGTGCATATTTTGTATATTTTTGCTAAAACACTGAATCAGCATTCATGGGTTTTTATAAGAAGGATATTCTGATGAGCTGTTGAAAGTAACAGTGGTAGTTTGTCAAAATTTGACAGAAATTTCAAGATTTCTACTGTCCTAAAAGCAGACAAACCAATTCTTTTTTGTTCATTTGTAACCGATTTATTTTTGAAATACAGATGTCTACGTTATTCTATTATCAAATCAGGCATATTATATAAGGCTTATTACTATTTCCTTCTCTCTATTTTTCTCATCAAAGTCTCCATTTTCTAATCAAAGTATTGAAAGCACTGATTGAAGATGAGTCATCTCATTGTAGGTGTATGACTTAGCTACATTCATTCAAGACTAAATTACGAATTAATTACCATGTTAACAACCTCTTTAATATTTATATTGTTTATTTTACAACATATAAGTTAAGAATATAAATGTGCAGTTAAGAAATGTTCCACTTGAGCACCAACACCTTCTGGATTTGGCCCCAACTTTTTTCATTTGGCCCCAACTTTTTTCATTTGGCAAAAGTGATGGCGACAACTTTTTTCTAGCCAGAGCTAACCCTGCATTGGTGGGAGACAATCAAATCTGCTTTTGGAAAGGGACTATTGATTATGGTCACTTAGTCCATTCCCACACAATGACCCTTTCTGATGCTCCTCAAGAATAACAATCTGGAAAACATTGAATAAAATGAAGAAATTGCTTGTAACAAGCAATTTCTTCATTTAACACAATGTTTTCTATCCAGAAAGTGGGAGAAAATCTAAAACTTTGTAAGTCTAAAATTGTCGTCTGCAACTCCTTTCAATTTGGACCTGTCTTAAATTTTGCTGTTTGGTAATTGGTTAATGAAAGAGGTTGCTTCATAGAGGTAGTGGCTTGATTGATTGATTGATTGATTGGGGTTAAACGCCACTTCTAACAGTATTTCATTCATATCGCAGTGGCTGGAGCACCTAACAATGGATTCCTATTAGTTCTCACACCAGTACTTCCACTACACCCTTTCCTAGCCTCCAGCTGCTATCCCACTTAGGTTTAGGATTATGTGACCATTGGTAAGAGACAAATGTGGGAAAGGATATGTGCCGCCACTTGGGATCCAACCCAAGACATCCAATGATTGAAGATTAGGAGTCTGATGCGCTACCCACTGTGCTATGATGGCAGCAGGTAGTGAGCTTGAGCAAGTTTGACTGTACATTACTTACTGTTGGTAAACACACGTAAGCTGAAGTGTTATTTGACGTATCAACCACAAGTATAAATGGTTTTGTTATCCTTTCTGCTTTCATTACTTTGGTGAGCTGAAAAAGATATTCAAATCTGACAAAAATGAACATAATGATTAACCAATTACCAAATGAATTATTTTTATCTGTTCAAAATTAAACCTTTGCTTTTCAATCCATGATGTTTACATCCATTTAATTTTACATTTTAGAAATATTGCGGGAAAAGAAGAAATTGCTTGTAACAAGCAATTTCTTCTTTTTCAACAACATTTTCTATCCTACTGAATGATTTATTTGCAAATAAAACTAACTTTAAATTGTTGCTTGCAAAAATTTTGAATTTGGATAGGTCTAAAATTTTGAAAAACAGTAAAGGATTAAAGAAGAAAACTTTCAAAATGTGCTAGAATTGGTTAAAAAAGTGCCAAACAAGGTGAAAAACATTGTGCGAAAAGAAGACATTCTTTGTTTCAAGCACTTACTCCTTTTCCCACAAAGTTCTCATTGATCACACGGCATCTTAAAGGTATCTAAAAGTGGCATTGTGTGGTAATGGGTTAATGCCTTTCCTAAAACAAAATACTAACCAACATTTTCTACAAACACATTCACTCAATAAAACTTATAAATGAACAGTACATTTCTATCATAGAAAACTTATTTAACCTAATCCAACACAGCAAAATCTTAGACAGTTCCAAATTGCGGACAACAATTTAGAGTTTAGAGTTTAACAGTTTAGAGTGAAATTATAGAATTGCTTAAACTTTCTGGGTGGAAAACATTGTCACAAGTAAATTCTTCTTTTATCGCAATGTTTTCCTAGCATTTCTGTTAAGGGGCGTCAAAAAGCGTTATTGTGTGGAAATGTGTTAATGCCATTGTACAATATTGAACAATCATTCAGAAAATTGCATACATCAATTTCAATACATTGAAATTTTAAAAATCTTTGTCTCTTGGTAGAAAATAATGTGGAAATGCAGAAATTGCTTGTTACAACTAATTTCTTCATTTTTGCACATTGTTTTCTAGCACTCTTTTCTTGAGAGGCGTAAAAAGAAGGGATTGTGTGGGAACGGATTAACCATTGCACAGTAATAAACTGTCAAAACCAAGTTCTCTAAACAACAATTTTTGCTTTTATGCATTGCCAGACTGCAAAATTTTAGACTAGGCTAGATTAGCTGATACTGATTCATTTTATTGAAATGAGCCTACCAACTTAACCCATCACCACACAACACAATATTAGACTGGTGCAAATTGAAAGAAGTAGCAGACGACAATTTCCAGTTGATGGAATTCTATTCTTTGTCTTTTTGGATAGAAAACATGTGGATAATGAAGCAGTTTCTTCATTTTCCAAAATGTTTTGGTAAGCTTTTTTTCTTGAGAGGCATAAAAAGGAGGGATTAAGTGTCTCCTGCTTTGACACTTAAAAAAATACAGCTCATGAAAACCTTGTGAAAAGTGGAGAAATTGCTGGTTACAAGCAATTTCTCCTTTCATAACTATGTTTTCCCCCCTCTTTGTCATATAGTCTTTCCTTTATACCCACTTTGAATTGTCATCTGCAACTACTTTTCAATTGAACAGGTCTAAAATTTCATTGTTTGGAAATGGGTTCATTGAATGTTTCGACAAAAAAGGGGAGGGACAGAAAGTAAAATTTTACAGACAACCATAACACATCTCTGCTAGAGTACAGAAATCAAATTGTTGAACTGACTGTAAACTCAAGGTGGTAAAGGCTTACTTTTGGTAAAACTTTCATTTCCATATGATATAAACCAAAATGATCATCGTTCACCATTATTTCATTCAGATCCTGCAAAAAAAAGTAAAATGTTACCTGACAATCATATAATACCTTTTTTTCATGCCCTAAGGAATATCTTTTTTGTTGTTTTTTTTGATGCCTTAATAAATATCTTTTGAAACCTATTCCAACACAATGACACTTTTAAATGCCCCTAAATATATAAGCTTTTTCTTCACTTTACACAATTTTTTCCATCCCAAAAAATTAAAAAGATTGTAAAATTTCATCAACTTAAAATTGTTGTCTTCAACTTCTTTGAATTTAGACTGGCCTAAAATTTTGTCATGTGGTTATGGGTGAAGGAAAACCTGTTGGAAAAAGAAAAGTAGTAATTTCTGGTTGCATATATGCATCTCCTATCTCAAGATTTTCTGTCCTATTAAGTTCTTATCTGTCATTTTACAAAGACTTAAAATGTTGTATGCAATGTCATTCATTTTTACACCACTTTTAACAATTTTTTCTAGCCTCCAGCTGCTATTGGTGAGAGACAAATGTCAAAAAGAATATGTGCCACTGCTGGGGATTGAACCAATGAGCAATTTGTCGTATGGATCAACCTTCCAACCTCTTTTGTGGACTTGTTCGTATTTCTTAATGCAGGAATTAAACCATACTTGAATGAGAGATCACAGCATTTTCTTCATTTCCTGTTATGATTTATACTTTAAGTGATTTGTTCTATTTTGCAGTAACTTAACACATTTCTAGACATCAAAACCTGCCCCCCCCAAAAAAATAGATAATTGTAGACGACATATTTTAGTTGAAGAAATTTCTGGATTTTTTTTTACTTTTCAGTTGAAAATATTTTGGAAAATGAAGAGATTACTTGTAACAAGCAATTTCTTCATTTTCCTTAATGTTTTTCAAAACTCTTGTTTCAGGGGGCATCACCAAGCGTCACTGTGTGGGAAAAGGCTTCTATTTTTCATTCGGTCCAAGGTTAATTTGTTAGCTAGTTATAGAGTTAAAAATACTTACACACTTGAACTGTTGAAAGACTTGTTTGTTTTGGAGAGTACTTATGGCGAATTTGGCATCTTCCTTTCTTTTATGAACTTCATCTCTAATAAGTTTTGGCATTTCTTCAAAGTTGAGCTTGCAGAAGAAATAGGATGTCCATAGATTACTATCATTTAGCACATTACCAGATGACAAAATTTTACATTGATTAAAATTTGCAGAAGACAATTTATACTTCATACAATTTTATATCATCACTTATGGGGTAGAAAATATTGTGGAAAATGAAGAAATTGCATGTAAAAAGCAATTTCTTTCTTTTTCACATTGTTTACACGACCTTTTTTCTTGAGGGGCATCAAAAGCGGGATAGTGTTGGAAAGTGTTATGGATGGTTTCTGTTAACACTAGAAGTATTAGATATGGCTTTAGCAGGGAGTGGAAATCCAATACCTGACTTGTCCGACATGGGCTTTTCTATTTGTGGACAAGTAAAATTTTCAAGGCCACTTGTCCAGGACAAGTAAATACCAAGGCAAATCTTGGCAAAGTCCATAATAGATCTCAAAGATAACTCATTAGATATTGGAAAATTATCAAAATGTTTAAACTGAAGGGTAGAAAATATTGTGGTAAATGAAAAAACTGCCAGGTTCCAACATTTTCTTCATTAACAACAATGTTTTCTCAAATTTGTCTATTCACTTTTTGGGAGGAAAATCTGGACAAGTACAAAATAATGTCTTAATTGAGACAGGAGAAAATCAATATTTCCACACAACTCACTTTAGTTCACATTGTGGGAAAAGGAGTTTTGCTTGTATCCAGCAATTTCTCCTTTTATCAAAAAGTTTTCTTACCTTTTAAACACAAAGAAAATTTGTGCACTTTCAAATGTTGTATAATTTCGCCCAGTCTAAAGTTCTTTTAAAATGGGTCATGCCAGTTGCAGTAAATCACTGTAATATGCAGAGCAATTATGGGGATTTCTCAGTCTGATAAAGCCTGTAACCCATTCTGACACAATCCAGCATTTTACTACCCTCAAAAAAAAAGCTTTATAAGTAACGCTTAAATTGCAGTCAGTAAAGAAAATAATTTTGTAAACAAGGTCTCTTTCTGTCCAGACATTAACCAATTTCCACACAATTAAATTTAAGACTGGTCAAAGTGAAAAAGTTGCAGATAACAATTCAAAGTTGATGAAATATTACAATTTTTTGTCTTTTTGAATAGAAAACAGTGTGGAAATGAAGACATTGCTCGTTCTGTGAAATTTGGTTGAAATCAATCTACTTGTTTCTGAGAAAAAATATTTTTAAAGTTTTTACCATTTACCATATGTAGAAATAAGTCCCTCCTATTCAAGATATGTTTCTCATCCGATCAAAATTCTGAATCTGATAAAAGGTCACACAATGATCATTCATGTAAAATAAGGTTGAAATCCATCCACTGATTTCTGAGAAAAAGATTTTTTAAAGCTTTTACCATATTTGGAAATAAGCCCTGCCAATTAAAGCCATGTTTTTCATCTGATAAATATTCGTTGAAGAATCTGATAAAGGGTCACCCAAGGATCAATTCTGTGAAATTTGGTTGAATTCTGTTCAGTACTTTCTGAGAAGAAGATTTTGTAAAGTTTATGGAATGACTGACAGACGAGTGACAATAGCTCTATGTCATTCAGCCAGTGGAGCTAAAAAAAAAGAAACAATTTCTTCATCTTCGACAACGTTCTTTACCCGAAAAGCCAAGATTTTTAAAATTTAATCAAATAAAACAATATTACTGACTTATTTGAATTTGGGTCAGTCTAATATTTTGTCATCTTGTAAAGGGCTATTGTTTGAGCTATAAGACATACTTACAGGCTGCGCATTAGACTCCCAATCTTCAATCATGGGATCTCATGGGTTTGATACCTGGCGGCGGCACAACTTTTCACCAATGGGTGGATAATCATTAACCTAAGTAGGATAGCAGCTGGAGGTTAGGAATGGTAGATGTAATGGTAGTACTGGTGTGAGAAATACCAGAAATCCATGATTAGGTGCTCAAATCGCTGTGATATGACTGAAATACTGTGAAAGTTGGCATTAAACCCCAATCAATCAAACATACTTACAGATCCTATTTGTTTCATTAATTTCATACACTGATCTAAACTCTGATCATTTTCTACAGTCTGCTCTAGCTTATTCATGAGTTGAAGGGCTTCTTGGCCTTTCAAAATGGCCTGAAATGGAAAAAGCAATGTTATTTACTGTAATCCATTCCCACACAATGACGCTTTTTGAAGCTACTCATGAAAAACAATTCGGAAAACATTGTGTGAAAATGAAGAAATTGCTGGCAATAAGCATTTTCTTCACTATACACAATGTTTTCTACCCAGAGGGTCGAAAAAATCTAAAGTTTCATCAACTTTAAATTGTCGTCTGCAACTCCTTTCAATTTGGACCAGTCTACAATTTTGCTGTCTGGTAATGGGTTCATTATCAAGAACTGTCAAAGCAATATCACTTGGTATTATCACTGATATACTTTATACATGTATACTGAAATTAACAAAATCATGATCTCATCATTTTGGGTTAATACTACCTTACTTTCAAACTTCTTTGAATGTATATTTTTCAGGCTTCTCTAAATGTATACTTTTCACGATCCTCTGAATGTATCCTTTCATGATCCACTAAATGTATAGTTTTCATTCTTCTCTGAATGTATACTTTTCAGGCTTCTCTAAATGTATACTTTTCAGGCTTCCCTGAATGTATACTTTTCAGGCTTCTCTGAATGTATATGTTTCATGCTCCTCTGAATGTATACTTTTCAGGCTTCCCTGAATGTATACTTTTCAGGCTTCTCTGAATGTATATGTTTCATGCTCCTCTGAATGTACACTTTTCAGGCTTCTCTAAATGTATACTTAACATAACAAATCTTTCCGCCAAACTCATTCAATTCTACAAATAATTAATATGTGAAATTATTTTTTTCTTGGGTGTTACACATTCCCTAAGGAATCCTCATTGCTAAAGAAAAATAGATATACAAAACATTGTGAAAAAGGATGAAATGCTCAGTCTAAAATTATTTTTTGATTAAGGGTTAAGCTTTGAGTTTCATATGTATGCCTCTTTTTTTAATAGAAGTAAAAGATAGCTTAATTGTTTTGGGGTATGACCAATTGCTCTCTGTTGACAAGTACATGAAATATTAATTCGTTCTACACCACCCTGGAAATATGGACACCCCAGTATTGCTCCCAGAAGGCATTTCATAACCTTGTCTGCATGAGGACCAGTCAAACACACAATATCATATGTACCATAGACTTCTACCCAAGATAGATTGGTTACACAAAAGATACAATAATTGTATTTCATAACCTTGTCTGCATGAGGACCAGTCAAACACACAATATCATATGTACCATAGACTTCTACCCAAGATAGATTGGTTACACAAAAGATACAATAATTGTATTTCATAACCTTGTCTGCTTGAGGGCCAGTCAAACACACAATATCATATGTACCATAGACTTCTACCCAAGATAGATTGGTTACACAAAACATACAATAATTGTATTTCATAACCTTGTCTGCTTGAGGGCCAGTCAAACACACAATATCATATGTACCATAGACTTCTACCCAAGATAGATTGGTTACACAAAACATACAATAATTGTATTTCATAACCTTGTCTGCTTGAGGGCCAGTCAAACACACAATATCATATGTACCATAGACTTCTACCCAAGATAGATTGGTTACACAAAAGATACAATAATTGTATTTCATAACCTTGTCTGCATGAGGACCAGTCAAACACACAATATCATAGTTACCATAGACTTCTACCCAAGATAGATTGGTTACACAAAACATACAATAATTGTATTTCATTACTTTGTCTGCATGAGGACCAGTCAAACACACAATATCATATGTACCATAGACTTCTACCCAAGATAGATTGGTTACACAAAAGATACAATAATTGTATTTCATAACCTTGTCTGCATGAGGACCAGTCAATCACACAATATCATATGTACCATAGACTTCTACCCAAGATAGATTGGTTACACAAAAGATACAATAATTGTATTTCATAACCTTGTCTGCATGAGGACCAGTCAAACACACAATATCATATGTACCATAGACTTCTACCCAAGATAGATTGGTTACACAAAACATACAATAATTGTATTTTATTACTTTGTCTGCATGAGGACCAGTCAAACACACAATATCATATGTACCATAGACTTCTACCCAAGATAGATTGGTTACACAAAAGATACAATAATTGTATTTCATTACTTTGTCTGCATGAGGACCAGTCAAACACACAATATCATATGTACCATAGACTTCTACCCAAGATAGATTGGTTACACAAAAGATACAATAATTGTATTTCATTACTTTGTCTGCATGAGGACCAGTCAAACACACAATATCATATGTACCATAGACTTCTACCCAAGATAGATTGGTTACACAAAAGATACAATAATTGTATTTCATTACTTTGTCTGCATGAGGACCAGTCAAACACACAATATCATATGTACCATAGACTTCTACCCAAGATAGATTGGTTACACAAAACATACAATAATTGTATTTCATTACCTTGTCTGCTTGAGGGCTTGTCAAACATACAATATCTTTTGTACCATACACTTCCACACCTGTTAGACTGGTCACACAAAACCTTCCAATATCACCTGCCTTTAACACATGGCTGAAACATAAACAATCATATTAATCACCCGCCTTTAACATATGGCTGAAACATAAACAATCATATTAATCATTTCATCTGACAATGAAAATGTAGGAAAACAACAAAGTTAGGCTGACAAGATATACAGTCCTACTAATACTGGTTTAGTTTCTTTTCTCAACTGCTTTGAATAATGAAATTGTTTATATCTGGATGATGAAGCAATGTTTTAACATAGTTAACAGCTACTTATGAACCAAATCAAGCCAATTTTTTCCATGTTTTCAACCCACCATCAGACTTGTCAAAATTGAAAAATGTTGCAGCTGACACATTTTAAGTTAATAAAATCTTTGTCTTACAGGATAGAAATTATTTTGGACAATAAAGAAATTGCTTGTTTCAACTTATCTTCTTCAGGGGCATGAAAAAAAAAAATTAAATGGGTCAAATTTGTTGGTTATATACATGTATTGTTGATGTTGTTCTAAAACCTCGTAACTACAGCTTGATCTAAGCTGTAGTTACGAGGTATTAGAACACAATGATGATTGACTCAGACATATTTTGTAAATGACAAAATTGTAATGTCATTACTTAACAAAAAGTGTGACCCTCTACATTTCCACAATTTCAATGGATGCAAATTATTGTAACTTTGAACTTAAATCCATCACAAAATGTATCTTTAATTGGGACATCTTCTCAAGATAGAGAATAGCTTTCCCTAAGTGTTTACAATTCATTCATAAAGGTAGAAGTTATGCGCTAGACAATCTCAAATTATGTCAATCTTACCATTGACCTACAGGAAATAAATATTTGAAACAGCAAATTGACCCTATATTATGAATCCTCTGAGCAAATTATTTGGAAATCCATCCATAATTGTTTGAGCTATGATAAACTCAGTTTGATGCCAGACAGACTGAAACTGTCATGAAAATGATTCATCACTGAATTTTTGTTCTTGTGATATTACACTTAAGAAAATATTGTGAAAAAATAAGAAATTGCTTGTAACAAGCAATCTCTTCCTTTACACCTTTACAATTTGTTTTCCATCATATATTATGGTTAGTTTTTTATTTGTACTCACTTTTTAGTATCGCCTGCTATTAATTTCAATTAGTATAAGTGTAAAATTTTTACCATATTTACTGGGGAACATGAAAAGCAACTTACGTTCCAGCACAAAGTTCGGAAGATTTATAAACACTGTCAGATGATGTATCATTAAACTGGACAACAAACACATCAGGTGGGTAATCCTGTCACAAAATATCAACCTTTTATAATTCTATCAACATTAGTTCAAATATATACTAATCCTTGCCATGCTGAATAAAATCCTTTTTCAAAAGGCCAGCAAAATCAAAGTACTGAAAGCACTGGAAGACCTGATGGTGAGTCAAATATTAACATTGAAAGTATATTTTGATTTCAAGTTCCAACTTTAAAATGACAAGCAGGCGCTGTAGACTAAGATCAGACTGCACACATGTGGAGCCTGATCTTTGTCTTCACTTCCTGTCAAAATAGAAATATTCAAGGTGTTCAGCATGACAAAAGTTAACTTCTACAAAAAAGATGAATATTTGCTGTCAATTTAAAAATTCATTTAGACCAAAAGTGAACTTCAAAACTCTGAAATTGGCCAACGCTTATGTTACATTTTTTTGTATGGTTAACAACTTAAATGCCATAAACTTACAGCAAATTCAAACTGTAGTTATGATAAGCAACCATTTCACAATTTTGTTACATATTAATGGCCATAAATTTTGCAAAAATAACATCATTTTATATCAAAGTGGAACTTCCAGTCAAAGCTCAGTAGGCTTGGCCAGAGATCCATTAATTCACATGCTTAACGACAGGCTTTTCAAGATTTTGGGTGAAAAATGTCATAATTTGTCTCTTTTTGGCATTAAATACTAGAACAATCATTTGTAATTGTGCAAGATCAATTTATTTCATTTTAATGAATAACAAAAGCTGTCATGAAAATTTACATTTTGTTGTTTACTCAATGAAATTTAAAACAATCTTATGATAAAACAAACGATTACCTTCTTCTTCAATCACTACTTACAGCATTCTCTAGATATATTATACTGTTATCTTTCTTGGTTTCTATAAAGGGCCGTAACTCTCTGTTCAATGGAATATCTCTCTGTATAAAACTATTAACCATCCTCTCAATCTCCTTTAGATTGTCGTTTGTGATGGCTGCCTGAAAATACATTTAATACCTGACACACCTACTGGAATCACTTAACACATTAACACTCAACACAATTTTAGACTTGTCCAAATTCCTAGAAGCTGCAGACAACAATTTCAAGTTGCTGGAATTAAGAAAATTTTGCCTTTAAGGGTAGAAAACATTGTGGAAATTCAAGAAATTTCTTGTTACAAGCAATTTCTTCATTGTCCACAATGTTTCCAAACATTTTTTCTTGAGGGGTGTCAAAATGCAGACATGTGTGGGAATGGGTCAATGGTGCAAAGCATCAAACCCTGGGCAGCATGCACAGTCTGCATAAGCTGAACAGGTGTGCCAAGTGCTTGTCCACAGTAGTAGATATCACAAAAAGTCAAAGTTTTTGACAACAACAACCCTGACAAAGCTTTAGCACTACCTCGAATTTTCTCTAAAAAAGCCCAGCTAAAATAGTCTTATTTTACCATTTACTTGTAATCTAATTGTCTTCTTTAACTTCTTCTATTTAGACTAGTCTGAATTCTGTTATTTGATCATTTGTAACAGCATAAAAATGTACTTACAATTGACGAGAAATCAAAGGACAATTTGTCATGACCAACAAACGAGCCTCGCTGTCTAACATCAGCACCCAATACAAGTCTCAAAGCTGAATTGAGGAGATGTGTAGCTGTGTGATTTCTCATACACCCTTGTCGAAAATCCTTTAACAGAAATATACAGTATCATTCTAATAACTTCTTTTTACTGATGAAAAACTTTTGGCAAAAACTTATGAAAATTGTACAAATCTGGAAACAAATTTGTCTTTGGCATCATGGTTTTAATTGATAATTTGCACGTTGATGTATTCCAAAACTATCCCAGTTTTAAACCCCAGAGAAAAAAAGCATTGGAAAACATTGTTGAAACTGAAGAAATTGCTTGTTACAAGCAATTCTTCATTCTTCACAATGTTTTCAACCTGAAAAGACATAGGTTGTTAGAATTTCATCAACTAAGGAGCATAAAAAACAAATAGTATAAACTTGTTGTCTGCAACTTTCTTCAGTTTGGACCAGTCTAAAATTTGTCATCTGGTAATGGGTTACAGACTATCTTACTCTGCATAAACCAATTGATCACAGAACTTGATGTGAAGCAGTTTGGTAGGTTTGGTAACTTAACCTATTACCATAACACAGAATTTAAGACTAGTCTAAACTAAAAGGAGTTGCAGACATTAATTTAAGTTTATATGAAATTTCAGATCTTCTCAACTTTCTGGGTTGAAAACATTGTGTAAAATGAAGAAATTGCTTGGCCAAAGCAATTTCTTCATTTTACACAATATTTTTCTTTTTTATTTTCTTGAGGGGCGACAGATAGCGCAACTGTGTGGGGAATGGGTTAATTGTTGTAACTACAGCTTATTCAAGCTGTAGTTATAGGTTTAGGTCACCAACCAACCATTCTGTTACATATTACTGGACATAAATTTTGCAAATAACGCCATTCATATCATAGTGGAACATCCTGTCTGAGGTCAGCCAGTGATCTATTAATGATTATTTCCAAACTTGCAGTTTTATTTTACTTTCAAAATGGTTGCTAGTAAAATTTCAAGTTATATGGTATGCTACCAACAGACAAAATTTGTCAATATACAAAATAAGGAGAATGAAATTCATTGGAAAGTAACCCATTACCAGATGAAAGTATTTCAGACTTGATGATATTGAGCTAGAGCCATCACTAAATGTGATTATACCCCTCACTAACATGTTGTACAACACTTACCACATAAAGTAAAATACTTCAGTAAAAAGGTTCATTGTAAGGTAATACAAGAGCATAGAGGGTAAGTTTGTGTTTAGAGCATAGAATACTGTGGGATTAATGCTCCGGGAAACAATAGTTCAGTACAAATTACAAGTTCAAGGGGTGATACATATAATTAGGGAATCAATGATAGTAAGACCATCAAAATTGCTCAAATTACATATATGCACAAAATTCTTGAGCAGTGCCTACCATACTATGGTATAACAACAATTATTCAGTACTTATCACAATATCAAGGGGGGATAACAAGTGAAACAATCATAATAGCATTTTTAAATTGGATTTAAGTGCACACAAAACTACAGGACTTTTGCAACAGTCAATAATAAATCAGTGAAATTTATAAAGGTCTAAGTGGAAATAATTCATCAGACCAGTATCGTCATGAAAACTGAACATGTAAAATTTTCTAATAACAGCAACATTGTTGTTGAGTTCAGTGCATGCAATACTGTAGGTGTATTACCAAGGACAATAATATCAAGTTGAATTCACAAGATGAAGGGGAGTTAATTCAGCATAAACAATTTGCAGGAAGCAATTTTTAACAGGGCATATCCTGTTTAAAAACTGTAGGATGCAGTACTATGGGAGAAATTCTAAGACATTAAACAAGAGGACCATGATGGTCCTAAATCGCTCACCTGAGTCATCTGCAAATTACAGTACTTTTTTGTATAAAAAAGACACAACTTGAGCAAAATAAATAAAACAAATATAAGATTTTGGGCTTTGTACAAAACAACCCAGTAATGCTTTAAAATGAAAATGAATGCCTTTGGCTTCATAGTTTAATCAATTACCAAACTATCCCAGAATTTGTCACCCTCAGGGAAAAAGGTTTAAAAAAACATTGTGAGAAAGCAAGCAATTTCTCCATTTCTATTTAAGAAGAATCCTTTCAATGCGATTTATGCAATTTTCAATCCCAGGAGCAGAGACATTTTTTATCCTAAGAGCAAATTTTCCTGTAACATAGTACAAAATTATATAGTCATGCTACATACCAAATATGAATGCCCTTCATCTTATATTTCAGAAGGAGAAGACTTTTGCTCTAATTGGGTGTATTTCAAAATTTTGGACCTCTGGGGCAGTGCCATGTTTTATCCCAGGGCTAAGATTTTAGCTAACATAGTAGAGAACCATCTGGTTATACTATAAATCAAATATAAATGCCTTAGACTTTGTAGATTGGGAGGAGAAGACTGTTGAACATGGTCTAATTGAGCATTTTTACGAACTTTGGACACCCAGGGAAGGGGTGTTTTTTAACCTACAGGCATAATTTAATCAAAATTGATAGATAACAGCCAGGCTATGCAACACTCAAAATGTAAATGCCCTCTGGCTTAAAATGAAGACTTTTTTTCAACATACTCAAATTTTGAATTTTTCCAAATTTTTGGACCCCTAGTCAGGGCCGTTTTTGACCCTTGGATGAAAACTGTTTGTGATATAGTACAAACCATCTAGTTATGCTACATACCAAATATGAATATCCTAGACCTTATAGTTTAAGAGGGGAAGCCTTTTGAAATTGCTCTTATTAAGAATTTTTCCAAA
This sequence comes from Fragum fragum, assembly GCA_946902895.1. Taxonomy (NCBI): domain Eukaryota; kingdom Metazoa; phylum Mollusca; class Bivalvia; order Cardiida; family Cardiidae; genus Fragum; species Fragum fragum. Next base: position 5,923,453 of record OX336379.1, on the reverse strand, counting down.
CTTCGGACCTCAGGGGCGGGGCCATTTTTTACCAAAGAGATTAAATATTTAAAAACTTGGTAGAGAACCACATGATTAAGCATTTTACAAAATATAAAGGCCTTTTGCCTTGTAGTCTATGAAAAAAACAACATCCAAGATTTACTAAAATTTCCAATTTTCATATGCCGTGGTTACAAGAGTTTTTGACGGAATTAAATTCTTTTAACAATTTTTGAAGAGCTTCACCCAATGAACATCCCTGCAAAGTTTCAGCTTGATTGGCCTACTGGTTTAGGAGAAGATTTTTAAAGATATTTAAAGAATTACTAAAGATTCCCATTTTAAAATGCCATGGTTACAAGAGTTTTTGACGAAATTAAATTCTTTTAACAACTTTTGAAGAACTTCACCCAAGGAACATCCCTGCAAAGTTTCAGCTTGATTGGCCTACTGGTTTAGGAGAAGATTTTTAAAGATATTTAAAGAATTACTAAAGATTCCCATTTTAAAATGCCGTGGTTACAAGAGTTTTTGACGGAATTAAATTCTTTTAACAACTTTTAAAGAACTTCACCCAAGGAACATCCCTGCAAAGTTTCAGCTTGATTGGCCTACTGCTTTTGGAGGAGAAGATTTTTAAAAAAATTGTGGACGGACGGACAGACGGACGGACGATGGACAACGACCGATCACAATAGCTCACCTCGCACTTGGTGCTCAGGTGAGCTAAAAATCAATAAAATTTGTGTTCAAGGGGAGATAATTCAGAAACCAATTCAAGTACTGTCAAGAAAATTTCACACTGTTTGAGGAATGCCCTATACAATACAAATATAATAAAATTTACAAGTATAATTTGAAAGGATTTACAAGGATAATTTGAAACAACAAACGAAAGTATGGCCATGAAAATTTCACATACACAACTTTAAAATACCAGTTACATTGTGTTTCAATTTGAGTTCAGTGCATTCAACAGTATAAGCCAAATTCTCCTTTGTTAAAGGGGAGACAATTCAATAACCAGTGAGAGTAGGGGCTTGAAAATTGCACAACTTCACATTGAGGTAAACATTGTTTATAAATTGCAGAGCTTTAGCTCAAATACTGTAAGAGAAAAGGTCCAGGCAAAAATGAGTCAACAGCCAGCCAGCCAGCCAGTCAGACTTACAGACAGCCGTTGAGATTCCAGTATACTCCACTCCACTTCGTTGTGGGGGGTATAAAGAGTTGCAATAAAAATATAACGTGTCTCAGCATTCTAAGTAATTATTAGAACATAAAGAACAGAAAACATTGTTGTAAGGGAGGAAATGTTTGTGACAGGCATTTTCTCTTCTCTTTCCCACAATATTTTTCTTGATAATCTTTCTTTGGTGCATCATGATAGGGCATTGTGTGGTAACAGGTCTAAGATCAACATATGCTCATTTCAAATTCTTAACTTGATGGTCTCTGATCAAAGTCAAAATGATAAGTTTTGTACTATAGTTGTACTTACCGAATCCAGTACAAGAATTGCATTCTGTGATGTGTCTATATGTCCCTCTGTAACTATTCCAATATGTAATATATAGCCTTGTCCACTCTGCGTAGATGTTATTGTCGCTGTACCAGTCTTAAAAAGAAAATTTGTCTCCAACCAATGGGTGTATAATTGTAAATCTAGGTGGGATGAGCAGATGGAGGCTCGGAAAGGATGTAGTGGTAATACTGGTGTGAGAAATATGGTTAGGTGCTCCAGCCACCGCAATAAGACTGAAATACTGTTAAAAATGCTGTTAACCCATTGAAGAAATTGCTTGTCACAAGCAATTTCTTCATTTTACTATGTTTACTATCTAGAAGGTTGAAAGACTTTAAATAGACTTTAAATTGTCGTCTGCAACTCCTTTCAATACAAACCAGTAAAAGATTTTGCCATCTGGTAATGGGTTAACCACTATTCAAAAATAACCCACTTAACACCATATCCTCCCTCCGAGGAAGGAAAACAGTTCAAACAATCTATTATTTATTTGGTCACTTAAGCAAAGAAGGGCTTTCTTAACATCAATATGCAAAAGAGAGTAAGGGCGTTTTGTGTTTTTCTCATCAATTTTATCTTGTGTTTGTTGACATTTTGAGATAGAGACAAATGCACGCAATTCTTCACTGAAAATGTTTGCTAATCTTCAGCATTGACTGTTATATGAACAGGTGCTGATGACTAGATTTTACAGATAATTTCATTGATCTCTGTGACCTAGCAGGTTGTTTAAATGAATAGCAAAAGTTAAAATGTCATAATTTTATGTAAAAAAACTTAAATTATGGTGAGTCACATTTAAAATATCGAAACTTCTTGTATAAATATTAGGCTTACTGCGTAGAATTATTTCTAACTTAATCAGACTCCATATCTTCAATCTTGGGATGTCATGAGTTCGATTCATGGCGGGGGCACATATCCTTTCCGCCATTTGTCTCTCACCAATAGGTAGATAATCGTAGTATGGTAATACTGGTGTGAGAAATACCAGGAATCCATTGTTAGGTGCTTCAGCCGCCAGGATATGACTGAAATACTGTTGGAAGTGGTGTTTAACCCAATTCAATCAATTATCTATATCTTATAGGCATAATTATTTAACTTTTAGGCTTGAAGTGTGGTTTTCTGATTAATTTTGTTGTGTATTTTGGGGGTAAATATGGCTTTAAAAAGAAAGGAGGGATGTTATAAATAAATGTTTTATGTGTATGAGTTGACAGACATCAATTGACCAATCCTGGCTTTCAATCAAATAACCAGTCCACCAATGAAATCATTCATTGAGACCAGTAATGAGTTTTGATCTCCTAAATTGGCCGACACTTTTGTTAACCTTTTTTGATGGTTTAGCGCCTTAAAGGTAGTAAGTCGGCTTATTTAAGCTGTAGTTACAATGTTCAGGTCGCTAACCAATTATATTTGTTTTTGTTACATGCTAATGGCCATATATTTATCAAAGTAGCGCAGTTTGAAATCCAAGCAGGACTTCCTTTGGAGTCAATGGGCGGGGATAATGAAGTAAGTGGGTGGGGTCAGCGATTGGTCAATTAATCCATTACCACACAAGAAAATTTTAGACTGGTCCAAATTGAAAGAAATTGCAGATGACAATTTCAAGTTAATGAAGTTTAAAAAAAATTGTCATTTGGAGCAGAAAAACATAGTTGATAATGAAGAAATTGCTTGTGACAAGCAATTTCTTCATTTTCCACAATGTTTTTGAAAGCCTTTTTCTTTAGGGGCATCAGATAGCATCATTGTATGGTAATGGGTTAAATCTGATTTAGAAGTCATGTTTCCCTCAGAGAAACATGGCAAATTTGGAACTTATTTGATGTTAAGGATTCAAACCACCCCCATCCAGAGTGTATAATTATTGATTGATTCACACAAAATTTTTCAAACCTTATCATGCTATCATAAAAGTAAGTTTTTTCAAACACTTTACATAAATATAAAACCCAAGATAACCCATTTCCACTCAGTGACGCTTTTAAACGCCCCCAAGGAGAAAAGCTTAAGAAAACATAGTGGAAAATGAAGAAATTGCTTGTTACAAGCAATATCTTCATTTTCCACTATGTTTTATACATAAAAAAGATGAAAAAATTTAAAATTGCATCAGCTTGAAATTGTCGTCTACAGTTTCTTTCAATATGGACCAGTCTAAAATTTTGTTGTGTGGTAATGGGTTAACCCTTTTCTAAAATTTGAGCCTGGTCCAATGTGAAAGAGGATGCAGATGGCAATGATAATTATATAAAATTTGAAGTGAAACCATCATATGTGGAAAGAAAGTATTGTGGAAAAAGGAGAAATTGCTTGTCTTTAGCCACATAGACATAAAATCACGGGATTGTGCTTGACAGAGTTATACGTTCTTTTTGACTAAATAATCGCAACATGTATCATTTGTCTCTAACCAACAGGCAAATGAGAAATAGTGCACTAAAGTTGAATGAACTGATAGCCCAGATCAAATTTTGTGATCCTACTTGTGAGAGAACTGACAAGCTGTACTTCTTATTCAAGTTTTACCGACAGCAAAATTTTAGACTGGTTCAATAACAACAAAAAAATGCAGACGACAATTTGAAATTTATGAAAATTCACATTTTTTCAACTGCCTTGGAAGAATACATTGTGGAATATGAAGAAATTGAAGAAACTGCTTTTCTTGGAGGGCGTCAGATAACATCATTGTGTGGGAATAGGTTATTGAAGTCAGAGTTTTAATTTCACTTCAATTTTTAATAAGTGATTTGAATGGTCAATTGATCTTTTGATTAACCATCAGAAAATCCACTAAACCCAAAACCATTTAATAAAGCATGTTAATTCACTGAAGGAAATAACTGAAATAAAAAAAATGACAAAGTTTGCTTTTGATACAACGTTTTCTGCAGGTGCTCTCAATAAGTGGACATCGATGTATATTACATCCAGAAAATCAGAAAAATCGTCCAGAAAATCAGACATGGATGTAAAGTAACGTCTGAGATTTTCTGAAGTCACAAGATAAAGGGTTTGATAAACAAAAGAATGTATATTCTAGCCAAAAGTCAATAAAATACCCTAGGGTAAAATTGAGTCCACAATCAGTTTGTCGAAGTGTCTTCATGACGACCTATGTAGATGGAAATTCACATAGGGCATACTCAACTATAACCTGTTCACTAACCGCCCTGTCATAGCATCTTAGACCATTTCCTTGAAATTTACTCATTTGATAATGTGCTGGGCAAAAATAGAGTAGGCCTATGATTTTTTGTAAAAAAAAATTTGGACCAGTGTTCTCCCAAAATGTCAAGTCCTGTCTTCAAGTTTGTCGGGGATACAAAATGGAAAGTTACAAATGCATACCTATTTTGCACTACAAATATGTTTATGACATGGGGGATTCTATTTTGTAACTTGACATGAGGTGTGTTGTAGAAACACTGACTGATCTAGTTAGTTCTCTCCCTTTTCAATGATGTGTATTGTCTGTAAACACCAACTAGTAAACACCAATTAGTAGAAATAAAACAGGGAATTTCTTCAAAGATGCAACATTACAAGAAGTTTCATTTCTTTTTGTACTGTTACTTTTATTTACATAAGTGATATTCATGGCGTATGTTCTTGGATATCTACAATGTGACCAGAGACGGTTTTGGAATAATCCATTCTTGATTTTTTTCGTACCCTAACATTTGCAACTATTAGTTGAATCATTTTTTCCCATTCTACAAATCAAAAATCTGTTTGAATCAGAGATTTGCAAACAACTATTACCAATTTTGTCCACCAAAATTCAGAAAATAATAGTGTTTCAGGAGCAGGAACATTGTAGGAAAATGTGAAATTAATGCAAGACACACATTTCTCAAGAAACAATCTCTTCCTTTACCACAATGTTTTCTCTAGTTCCATGGGACATGAAATTGAGGGACTATCAGTAAAGGATGGAAAAGAATGAACTGTAGGTTTTATGTATCTATTCTCAATTACTCTTTTTTTTGTGTGTGTGTGTGGGTGGGTATGATCGAGAGTATGAACAACAAGAGGACCATGATGGTCCTAAATCGCTCACCTGAGGCATCTCCAAATTACAGTACTTTTTAGTATAAAAAAGACACAACTTATAAAAGATATATAAGATTTTGGGCTTTGTACAAAACAATCCAGTAATGTTTTACAATAAAAATAAATGCCTTTGGCTTTATAGTTTAATCCATTACCAAACTATCCCAGAATTTGTCACCCTCAGGGCAAATAGGTTTGAAAAATACATAGTGAGAAAGGGAGTGACAAGCAATTTATCCATTTCTCACAGTGTTTTCTACCTGAAATTCTTTGTATTTAGATTTCAATCAAACTCTAATTACTGTATGCAACTTCAATGGGTGTAATTTTAGCAAACCTGGTAGAGAACAATCTGGATCTGGATGTACTATACATTAAAATATGAATGCATTACAACTTATACATGAGGAGTGGAAGATATTTGAACATGCTCTTATTAAGCGTTTTTCATATCTTTGGATGCCTTGGGAAGGGCCATGCTTGTCAAAAGGATATAAACATGGTAGATATCAATAATGTTATCCTTTGTTTTTAATGTAAATGCTGTAGAGCCTATATTTAAGAAGAATTCTTTCAATGCAATTTACGCAATTTTCGACCCCAGGAGCAGAGACATTTTTTATCCTAAGAGCATATTTTCCTGTTACATAGTATAAAATTATTTAGTCATACATACCAAATATGTATGTCCTTCACCTTATATTTAAGAAGGAGAAGACTTTTGATGTTGCTCTAATTGAGCGTTTTCAAAAATTTTTGACCTCTGGGGCAGTGCCATGTTTTATCACAGCGCTAACATTTTAGCTAACATGGTAGATAACCATCTTGATATGCTATATACAAAATATGAATGCCTTAGACTTAGATTGGGAGGAAAAGACTATTGAACATGGTCTAATGGAGCTTTTTTACAAACTTTGGACACCCAGGGAAGAGGTGTTTATTAACCTACAGGCATAATTTGATCAAAACTGATAGATAACAGCCAGGCTATGCTACACTCAAAATATAAATACCCTCCTCCTTAAAATGAAGACTTTTTTTTAACATACTCAAATTTTGCATTTTTCCAAAATTTGGACCCCTAGTCAGGGCCGTTTTTGACCTGAGGCAGACAACTTTTAGTGATATAGTACAAAACAATCTAGTTATGCTCCATACTAAATATGAATATCCTAGACCTTGTAGTTTAAGAGGAGAAGTCTTTTGAAATTGCTCTAAGTAAGCATTTTTCCAAACTTTGGACCTCAAGGGCAGGGCCATTTTAGATATTTAAAAACTTGGTAGAGAACCATATGATTAAGCTCTATATAAAATATAAATGCCTTTGGCTTTGTAGTCTGTGAGAAAAAAGACAACATAGATTTTCTAAAATTTCCGATTTTCATATGCCATGGTTACAAGAGTTTTTGACGGAATTAAATTCTTTTAACAACTTTTGAAGAGCTTCAACCAAGGAACATCCCTGCAAAGTTTCAGCTTGATTGGCCTACTGGTTTAGGAGGAGAAGATTTTTAAAGATTTTTACAGATTTACTAAAGATTCCCATTTTCACATGCCATGGCAACCAGAGTTTTTGACGGAATTAAATTCTTTTAACAACTTTTGAAGAGCTTCAACCAAAGAACATCCCTGCAAAGTTTCAGCTTGATTGGCCTTCTGGTTTAGGAGGAGAAGATTTTTAAAGAAATTGTGGACAGACGGACAGAAGGACAGAAGGACAACGGACAACGACCAATCACAATAGCTCACCTCACACTTTGTGCTCAGGTGAGCTAAAAATTCCTTTAAATAAGAAAACTTCCTGAAATTGTAACTGGGAATTTTAAATACACTGCAACTCCTCTATAACGATTTTTTCATCCCGTCTTCGGCCCGCTCAAAGAAAAAGGGTTGCACATAAAAATCGATAATTACCCGAATCCAGGTAAGCTTTTAACACCTACATGGACGGTCCTGGTCATTAATGCATTACTTCAGAGGTAATTGCTTTGTTTGATTGATGACACGCGTAGTGTTTCAATTTACAAAATCAGTTTGATTGTTTGGTCTGACTGTTTGACATTGAGATGATCAATGCCTTAGGTCTTTTATATTTTTTAAATCAATTGAGAATAGGCTCGTTCCTCGGTATCAATCAGTTTCAAACCTTGAAGGTGGTGCGATTAAAATATCAGACTGTTTCACTCTCAGCGTTCTTAATTTTCTTCAGTCCCCGGTAGGACGTGTTCTTAAAGTAATGCGCGAACGTGAAATTAGACAAATTGACTTGAGCCTACTATTTATATCACTTCATAGTTTGCTGGTATCCGGAGCTCGTAGAGGAAAGTGGCTTCAAGAAAAAAACGCAACAATGTGCTTTGAAAACAATCAGTCGTAGTTGTGACGTTTTGCTTAATACAGAAAATACGTGAATTTGAATTGTAAATGTCACAATATCGGAAGATTTTCATTTGAAACGGGATAGATAATATTAGTAGATTAAAATAAAATACCGTTATCTTTCCGCATTTCTTTCAATAATCTGAAAATTTAATGCCATTCTGTATGATCAAACACACCCATAAAAGCTCGTCGACAAATTTGAAGTCAAGGTTTTTCGGATACAGTTTATTTTATTCTGAGGGAGAAAAGGTGATCAAAGGTGCTGCCGCCAGATGTTCATCTATTTATGGGAGAGTTTCCGGAGTTGGCACGTGCCAGACGCGTACCCCGTGAGAATTCTTGCTGACCGAATATTTTACTCTTGTCGTTATGAAACCAGACATTCCGCCGTCTCGGATATTTTTCGATTATTATGACCTTCATTTTTATGATTAAAAGTTAGCCGCTACAAAGTTTAATCCAGTTTTGTATACATGCAACTGGTCGGTTTAAATTCCCGATTCGTAAATGACTAGGTTCAGATAGAGTTCTTTGTCGGTTTATTGTTATTGTATTTTTAACAATGGTAAAGAAATTAGACCAAGTCCATTACCGCGAAAGAGGTTCTAAGGTCGACCCACGTGACATTTTCTCAACGCTTCAGTAACCTCAGGTGTTCAACAACTCGTCGGTCTCCAAGGAGACGTCGCTATGCGGAATACTTAGATTTTATCCCTTTTGTCTATGGATGGAAATATTTACGTAGGTGTAAAACTAAATTCAATTAGATTAATACCGATTACTATCATAATAATAAAACATGTCTCGGATTCTTAATATTGGGAGAAAGAGAACTAAAATTTATAGACCTTTAGAAATTTACAGATTATTCAATCCTGATAGACCGGGAAGGTAAGGTTAGAAATTAATTCTCCGCATGCTGAATTTTGTCGGTTTCTGCTAAAATCTCGTAACTACAGTTGTTGTTTTTCATTTCCCGACTAGTAACTTGTATAGAATCAAACTTGTTACAGGAATTTTATCACGAATTAACGGGTGTTTAGATCCGATTCCGACAGTTGAAAATTTCAGTTACGGCGGGGGGGGGGGGACAGCGTTCTAGCATAATAACTCCACTTCTTCTGCTGTTTCATTTCTTGGACCCCACCAACAGCGTTATAGTGGAGCTGCAGTGTATTCCCGAAATCGGTCCTTATTGAGAGCACTGATATTATTTAATTAAAATGCACTTTTAGTTGTTGTCTACAATATTTTTAAATTAGACCAAACTGAGATTTTGTTTTCTGGTAATGGATTAATCCATTCCCACACAATAACACTTTTTGACACCCCTCCCTCCTTCCCCCCATATTGTGGAAATTGAAGAACTTGCTTGTTACATTTTTACTACCTCAGAAGACAAAAGTAAACAAATTCAATCAACTAAAAATTGTCAATTGCAACATCTTTGAATATGGACAGGTCTAAAATTTGTCATCTAGTTATGGTTTTAGGACATATACCTCTGTAGTAATAAGGCCCTTATCTCCAAGTTGTCCTCCCTTTTCAGCATAGAAGTTTGTACTATCGACAATAATTCCTATCTTTTCTCCATGCGGTACAGAATCTACAAAATTGTTGTCTTTATCAAGAAGGTTCATAATGACAGCTTCAACATCAGGAAAAACTGAAATAAAAATAAAATATAACTTATATAAAAAATATATATAACTGATATAAAAGAAAATATAACTGCAATAAAAAATATACATAACTGACATAAAACAAGTGGACCATGATGGTCCTAAATCGATCACCTGATTAATCTGCTAATAAAAGTACATGTATCAAATATGAATGCCTTAGACTTTATATTAAAGGAGAAGACTTTTTAATTTGCTATAACTGAGTGTTTTTTCAAACATTGGACCTTAAGCGAAATGCTTGTTTCAAGCAATTTTTTTCATTGTCCACAATGTTTTTTGTCCAAAAAGACAAAGATTTTCAAAATTTACTGAACTATAAGTTGTCATCTGCAACTTTTTTGAATTCAGACCAGTCTGAAGTTTTGCTATATGGTAATTTGTTATCAAGAAAAGGGTGGACTGTATTTGTCTGATTCAAGCATACTGAATACTCTTATTAATGGTTTACCAGGTGAGAAATTCTTAGATAGTCAATATGTTGCATATGACAGTCCAAAGTACATTTGAATTCAAAATTGAGTGCCAATATTGTTAAAAACAAGAGGGCCAGTGGCCTTGGCACTCACCTAAGATAAGGTTCTTTTTCTTCAAGGCCTAATACCAATTGGGTCGGGAGAAGACTTTCTTTAAAATTTAACTAAAATCAACTTAGGTTGCCATGCCAACCAATGTTTTCAGCAGGTTTCAAATCTTTTAATTATTATTACAAGGAGGCAATCTAAGGTAAATTTCTGTCAAATTTGGTTAAAATTGACCCAGTGCTTTGGGAAGAGATGTTTTAAAATCCTACTTTATTTCTATATAAGAACCATGTCGGACATAGCCATCCCCTGCTGTAAAAGCTTGATAGTAAACTGAAGCCAGTTAGATTTAGGCTTCTTGTGCACTGCATTTCTTCTAAATGAGTTTGATAATAGGTATTAAACTTTCAGAGATATGTTCAGGACAAAATCTAAGTCTTAAAACAACAAAGGGCAATAACTCCAAAATTATGCAAGCAAGAGTTATGGTTCTTGTGCACTGCACTTCTCCTCAACAAGATCTATCCACCTATGAAGTTTCAAGTTAATAGCAATTATACTTTCAGAGGTATGCCACAGACAAAATGTTAGTCTTTAAAACAACAAAGGGCAAATTATGCAAGCAAGAGTTGTGATTCTTGTGCACTGCACTTCTCCTCAATGAGATCTATCGACCTATGAAGTTTCAAGTTGATAGCAATTATATTTTCACAGATATGCTCTGGACAAGTTAAGTGACAGAATGACGGACTGAGACCATTACTATATCCCCTTTGCAGAAACGGCGGGGGATAATAAGCCCAACCTCCCTTCCTTGGGTTCCGCCCCTAGGGACCCTAGGGTGATAATTTTAGCAATTCTGAAAGAGTTCAATGTACTAATGCTTTAATGCAAAATATCAAGGCTCTACAATTTTCTTGGTTAGGAGGAGATAATTTTTAAAGATTTTATTAAATTTCAGTCATGTTGCCATGGCAACCAGAGATTTTAACGGATTTCTATTCTTTTAACAATTTTTTAAGATCACCACCCAAGGAACATTTCTGCCAAATTTTGGAGGAGATGACGTTTTAAAATTATTGACATACAGCTCTCCAGGTAGGAAGTGACATCGTCAAATAGCTAGCAACCATCTTACAAACAAGATGCTTGGCAATAAGTGTACGGCTTAACCCTTTCCTGTTTTGCAAAATTTTAGACCTGTCCAAATTCAAAGGTCTTGCAAAGGAATATAACTTGAAAAATATAGGGTAGAAAATATTGTGGAAAAAGAAGAAATCGCTTGCTACAAGCAATGTCTTCTTTTTCTACAATATTTTCTCAATTATGAATTCATAGAGAAATAAAAACAGGTCATTGAACAGGAAAGTGTTAAAGGTGCAACATTAGACAAATCTTGCCAGTCCTTTCAGCTGGGATGACATTGACATACTTTTAACCCATTACCAGACAGCAAAATTTTAGACTGACCCAAATTGAAAAAAGCTGCAGACGACAATTTAAAGTTTATCAAATTTTGGGTTTTTTAAATTTTCTAGGATGAAAACATTGTGGTAAATCAAGAAATTGCTTGTGACAAGCAATTTCTTCATTTTCAACAATGTTTTTTCAAAGTTCTTTTTCTTTGGGGCGTCTAAAAGCGTCACTGAATGGGAATGGATTAAACTAAGACAATAGAAAACATTTATTTAAATATACATCTTTTCATTGAATCAATTGTAAAATACAGAAAATATATAGATTTCCTGGTAAGACAGATAGGTGAATAGATAGACAGTTAACCAAAGGTAGAATTATATGTTCTTACTAGAAAAGGGGCAACTTAAAAAGAAAGATTTTTGTAAACATACCATATGAATCATTTTCCTTGGTATACTGATAAACAAAGGAATCGTCAGTTGGATGTACATCATATTGAGTTAAATAGTCAAGAATCTCAGCCGTTAAACATGGATATATGTGTTCTTCATGAATAGTGCCCTCAGGTAAACTCTACAATAGAATTCTAAAATCAGAATAACCAAGTTCAGTCAAAGAACTTCTGTACTAGTCAAAATTGCAGACGACAATTCTAGATTTTTGGAAATTTTAAACAAGAAGCGCTTGAGCGCCTGATTTGCTCCACCGGCCTGAATTTACTTATCATTCCTAAGAAATTTGGTTAAAAACCATCCTGCAGTTTGCAAGAGTTAGATTTTCAAAATTTCACTATATACCATATACAGAGACAAGAATCATTCTACTGATATTTGGTTTCTGAAAAGAAGATTTTTAAAGCTTTTACTATACATGGAAATTAGCCCCACCCATTTAAGGCACTTTTTCTGACCTATCAAAATTCTTTGAAAAAATCTGATAAAGAGACACCCAAGGATCAAAAATCTGATAAAGAGACACCCAAGGATCAATTCAATGAAATTTGGTTGAAATTCATCCATTGGTTTCTTAGAAGATTTTTAAAGATTTCACCTTATATGGAAATAAGCCCTGCCCATTTAAACCATGTTTTTCATCTGAGGTTAATTCTTAAGAGGAATCTGATAAAAGGTCATCCAAAAAGATCATTCCTGTAAAATTTGGTTGGTTTCTTAGAAAAGATTTTTAAAGATGTCACCTTATATGGAAATAAGCCCCACCCATTAAAGCCATATTTTTCTTCTGATCAAAATTCTTCGAAGGAATCTGATAAAAGGTCATCCAAAGATCATTCCTGTAAAATTTGGTTGAAATCCATCAATTGGTTACTGAGTAAAAGATTTTTGAAGATTTCACCATATATGGAAATTATCCCTGTCCATTAAAGCCATGTTTTTCTTCTGATCAAAATTCTTTGAAGGAATATGATAAAAGGTCATCCAAAGATCATTCCTGTAAAATTTGGTTGAAATCCATCAATTGGTTACTGAGTAAAAGATTTTTGAAGATTTCACCATATATGGAAATTAGCCCCGCCCCTTTAAGCCATGTTTTTCATCCAACCAAAATTCTTTGAAGGAATCTGATTAAGGGTCACCCAAGGATCATTCCTGTAAATTTTGGGTGAAACCCATTCATTGGTTTCTTAGAAGTTTTTGAAGGTTTCACCATATATTGAAATTAGCCCCATCCATTTAAGCTATGTTTTTCATCCGATCAAATTTGTTAAAGGAATCTCATAAGGGGTCACCCCAGGATTATTTCTGTGAAATTTGTTTGAATTCTGTTCAGTACTTTCTGAGGAGTAAAAGTTTAGAGCCTGACTCACAGACAGATGGATGCACGCACGACGGACACAACGCCATGACAATAGAGCCAGTGGAGCTAAAAATTGTTGTTTCTTACAGAAGAAATCATCGTGGACAATGAGGAAATTGCTTGGTAAAAGCAATTTTTCATAATACACAATGTTTTTCAAAGCTTTATTCTGGATGGGTGTTAAAAATACAGAATGGATTAACTTCTAACTGAATTCATTGTTTGAAATGGGTTTAACACAACTTTTAACAATTTTTCTGTCATGTTGTTACGGCTGGAGCACCTTAAAATGGATTCCTTGAATATCTCGCACCAGTACCATTAAATCCTTTCCTAGTGTCCAGCTGCTATCTCACTTAGGTTTACGATTATCCACCCATTGGTGAGAGACAAATGTCGGAAAGAATATGTGCCACTGCAGGGGTTTACTACTAACTGGACCAAAGAATTTAACCAAATCTCTAATTTTGAGAAAACTTGATTGGAAACATTTCAAGGAGAAATTGTGGAGAAAAACTCAAGCTATTTCTCTTTTCTTCTGATGTTTTTTCCACCTTTTCCTAGAACCAAAATCATTCATTTTGAATGAACGTGCTTAGAACTTTTTCTGCCATAACTTCCATTTGAACAAGTTTATTATCTGGCACTGGTCCTTTAAACTACAGCCTTTGGTCATCCAACAACAATTGACATAAACATGGAAGATACCCATAGTGGCTTCGGATGAAAGTAGCAATCAGATTGAACCATCATCATTGTTTCTATTAATATCTTCAATTTTTTAGATTGGTACAAATCTAGAGAGTTTTGAGTCAAGTTACCTTTTGTTGTGTTTGTAATTGTTTAAAGTGGTCTTCGTTTAGTTGAATTCCATGTAGATCAACAAGGATTTCTATCCAGTCAAAAGACATAGGATGTCCAAACCAACCATCATGTAACTTCTTTATCAGCTCATCTGGTAACAATGCAAAATGAATGGAGGAAACAAGAGGGCCATTGCATTGGTGCACTCACCACAGATTAAGGCTCTTTTTCTTTGAAGGGGGAAATTTTCTGCCAAATATTGTTGAAAATGACCCGAGGGTTTGGGAGGAGATGACGTTTAAAAATCCTTTTTATACACAACATTTTAGGAACATTTCTGCAGAACTTGGTTGAAATTGGCACAGTGGTTTAGGAGATGAGTTTAACCCTTTCCCGTTTCTTGAAATTTTAGACTGGTCCAAATTGAAAGAGGTTGCAGAAGACATTAAAAACTGGATGCAATTTGAAATGAAACAATCCTATGTTGAAGAAAATATTGTGGGAAAAGGAGAAATTGCTTGTCACAAGCAATTTCTCCTTTTTCCACAATATTTTCTCAAATATGAAATCACAGCAACGTGAAATCCCGGTTTAAACAGGAAAGGGTTAAAGAAATTATTTACATACTCTGGACACCAGACAAAAGGTGATCAAAATAGCTCACATGAGCACTGTTTTTTACGTCCCTGGGATATTATACCTGAGAAAAAGGGTGGAAAAAAAATTTGCTTGTAACAAGCAATTTCTTCTTTTACCAGAATATTTTCTTTCATTGAGGAGAATATGTCTGCTACCACTTTGAATATGGACAAGTTTAAAATTTGAAAAATAGTAAAGGGTTAAACTTTGAAGTAGTCTAAACATAATAAATATTTAACAATTTCAATGTAACCTTATCAACAAAATTTACTCCTATATTGTGCCATTTTGTTGTTCTTGTTGTGTCTTTTTCCAATTTTATTAAAATTTTAGCATCATTCTGCTGAATTATATTAATAGCGTCATATCAACTATGTCTTGCTGAACCTCGAATATTCCTGTTTTGGCATGAGATAGAGACAAAGATTAGCTTGAACATATGCACAGTCTGATCTTAATCTACATCACCTGTTAGTCCTTTTTTAAGACAGAGTTCTTTATTAAACTAATTGTCTAAAGAAACATTGACCCATGATCAGCACTTCCTGTAAATTCAGCTTTTTTATCCTAATCACCTAAACACCTTTAACCCTTTCCTGTTTAATCCCAGGTTTTTACGTCCATTTGATTTTATATTAAGAAAACATTGTTGAAAAAGAGGAAATTGCTTGTAACAAGCAATTTCTTCTTTTATCACAATATTTTCCACCCTACTGAATGGTTATTTTTAAATTGAATCCACTTTGAATTTTTGTCTGCAGAAACCTTTGAATTTTGACAAGTCTAAAATTTGGTAGAACAGGAAAGGGTTAAAATTGTTTTCTGTAACTTCTTTTCAATAAGACTTGTCTTAAAATTTGTTTTCTTGTAATATACTAGGGTTAAACTTACCATTTAGCTCTTTAACATCAGGGTACTTTTTTAATAATTTGACAAAATTGCTTCTTCCATCTGAGATGAGATGAAGGTACTTCTGTTCTGACCCTTTCAATACTTCTTTTACCTGTTAATAGCAAGAGAATTAAAAGAATTCAACTGTGTTAGATTTTTTCCACTTTCTGGGTATAAAATATTGTGGAAAATGAAGAAATTGCTTGTTACAAGCAATTTCTTCATTTTCCACAATGTTTTCCAAAACTTAAATATTTAGGGGCATTTAACTGCGTCACTGTATGCACTGTGTGGGAATGGGTTAACAATGATATGAGGAATGATCAATGCTACATAGAAGGTTTCTCAATCCCATTTAACTGAGTTAGTACTGCACTAAGATCTTGGTCCTGAAGTCAAAAGTTTGAACCCCAGTTTGGCTAATATTCCCTTCAGTATTACACAAGCCTTAGCCACATCTGTTGTTTGTCTCTCACCACTGGGTGAATGTTAAGAAAAATGCCTGAGCAGAATGAGTCACTATTTGCTCAGGTTTAATATCTTGGTCAGGGGTTGAAATTAATGTTTTTCCTAGTGTCTACATTTTCAACTTGCTAAATGCGAGTTGCTACTAGCAGGATAAAAAGGTACAGTTTCCTTTGTAAATACAAAGTTAGAGAAATGTTAAATTTTATTTTGATATATAATTTATTAATTCCCTACAACTATCACACAAATTCAATTAACTGGAGCTTAAGTATGAATCTTTTTCCTTGAAAAAAAAATAAACCCAGCAACTTGAGATCTACTATTTCATGGGCTTACAATTTAAGTTTTTCTGATGGAATTGTATTTTAACAACTTGAACACCAGATTTTAGAAAGATTATGTCCAACATTGTCGATTCCCAAAATAAGTCCAATATTCCATTCTTTTTCCCATTACCTGTTTTTGTTTTTTCTTTACTAGTAGACTTACATTCCGCAGTTTTTGTCAATGAACAACTGGCCTTGGGACTCTAGGACAAATTTTTTTCAACTGATGACTCGGCAGCCAGGGTCCGTATAGAGGCCTTTTACAAAAAAAAGCTGTTTCATTTGGGGTGAAATAACCATGAACTGACTTGAGAATCAGTTTTGATTTCCAGATGCTTGTACTATAAACAAAACTAGTGATAGTAAGCTACTTTATGATAGATTGTGCACGTAATTTTCTGTTATGAGTAATATTTTTCAATAATGACAAATAATGTAGCCTAATTACTTTATTTTCAAGGGAAAATTCAATAAAATGTGTTATAATACACAAGAGGGCCGTTGGCCCTGGGGCGCTCACCTGAGATAAAGGCTCTTTTTCTTTCAACAGTCTAATTTCATGTAAAGGTTAGGATTATGAAACAAGTGGGCCACAATTACGTATAAAGACTATGAACCTGGGAATCCGAAAGTCCAAATTACAAATTCCAAGGCTTTAGTGCCGATTTGAAAGAAGGAAAAAACTTTTTCCATGGGTTATAATTTCAGAAATAAGAAAGAAGTCTGTGAACTTATGCTTCATGCCTATACCCCCCCCCCCCCCTGGGTCTTCCCCTGGAGACCCGAGGATCATGATTTTAGCTATTTTGTAAGAGGTCAATATACTCATGCTTCATGCAAAATATCAAGGCTCTAAGCCTTCTGGGTCAGGAGGAGAAGATTTTTAAAGATTATTTTAAAATTTCACTTTTGTTGCCATGGCAACCAGAGTTTTTAACAGATTTCAATTCTTTTAGCTATTTTTGAAGGGGACCACCTTAGGAACATTTCTGCCAAATTTGGTTCAAATTGGCCCCGTGGTTTAGGAGGAGATGTCATTTAAAAAATTGTTCTTTATTTCTATGTAACCCCCCCCCCCCCCCTGGGGCTCCACCCCTGGGGACCCGAGGATCATGATTTTAGCTATTTTGAAAGAGGTCAATATACTGATGCTTCATGCAAAATATCAAGGCTCTATGCCTTCTGGGTCAGAAGGAGAAGATTTTTAAAGATTATTTTAAAATTTCACTTTTGTTGCCATGGCAACCAGAGTTTTTAACGGATTTCAATTCTTTTAGCTATTTTTGAAGGGGACCACCTAAGCAACATTTCTGCCAAATTTGGTTCAAATCGGCCCAGTGGTTTGAGAGGAGATGTCATTTAAAAAATCGTTCTTTATTTCTATATACCCCCCCCCCCTGGGGCTCCACCCCTGGGGACCCGAGGATCATGATTTTAGCTATTTTGAAAGAGGTCAATATACTGATGCTTCATGCAAAATATCAAGGCTCTACGCCTTCTGGGTCAGGAGGAGAAGATTTTTAAAGATTATTTTAAAATTTCACTTTCGTTGCCATGGCAACCAGAGTTTTTTACTGATTTCAATTCTTTTAGCTATTTTTGAAGGGGACCACCTAAGCAACATCTCTGCCAAATTTGGTTCAAATCGGCCCAGTGGTTTGAGAGGAGATGTCATTTAAAAAATCGTTCTTTATTTCTATATAAACCCCACCCCCCTGGGGCTCCGCCCCTGGGGACCCGAGGATCATGATTTTAGCTATTTTGAAAGAGGTCAATATACTGATGCTTCATGCAAAATATCAAGGCTCTACGCCTTCTGGGTCAGGAGGAGAAGATTTTTAAAGATTATTTTAAAATTTCACTTTTGTTGCCATGGCAACCAGAGTTTTTAACAGATTTCAATTCTTTTAGCTATTTTTGAAGGGGACCACCTTAGGAACATTTCTGCCAAATTTGGTTCAAATTGGCCCCGTGGTTTAGGAGGAGATGTTGTTTAAAGTTGTTTAAAATTGTTGACGGACGACTCACGACGCACGACGGATGACGGACGGACGCCGGACAAAAGACGATCACAATAGCTCACTTGAGCACTACATGCTCAGGTGAGCTAAAAAGTGAGCCTCTATTGGTAAGTTTGAATCCCCTTTACAGAAATCCTGGGTCCACCTTGGCTATAGGGTGATGATATTAACTTAAGCTCCATTGCAAATATAACAAGAGCCGTCGGAAACGGATTATGCTCCTCAAATAATGCATTTGTAACAAAACTGTATTCCATTATTGGACAAAAACTTCTTATTGAATAGTTTGAGAGTTCAGTTCACAAGAAATTTAGAAGTTTGACAAACATTGAAGGAATCAGTTTGACTTCACAGGCCTGATTCTAGTAAAATTCAATATCATTATATGGTAAAGGGTTAAATATTTTACCTTGACCATCAAAGTTATCAATGAAAAATGTCTACATACAATAAATGAGGACTCTAACTTGAGTAGTCTTACAGAAACAATAGACTGATTTATTTTAGAGTAGGAAATATACAAAATGTAAAGTTACATGGCATTAAGCCCCCTTTTAGCATGGCAGGGTTCATTTGGTCAAAAATTGAAATAAACATTACCTAGGGCACTTTATAAACAACATTTATGTAAAGTAACAAGAAATTTTGGTAATTTGCAAACGAGGTATATTTGAAAATTAACAACCTTGACAATTTGACCTTGAACAATGACCTTGAACTTAGTACCAACAGAAAGGTCATGTCATAAGCAATGCACATGTGAAATATGATGGCTATATCACTGATCAATGTAAACTTATTGACAATGTTATTTAAGATTTTTGAAATTTTGACCTTGAGAAATGACCTTGATCTTGACCAATGACCTTGAACTTAGTACCAACAGAAAGGTCATGTCATAAGCAATGTACATGTGAAATATGGAGGCTATACCACTTACCATTTTAACTTATGGATAATGTAAAACTTATTATTTTTTTGTTGAAATTTTGACCTTGAGAAACAACCTTGACCTTAACAGATGACCTTGACCTTAGTAGGTCATGTCATAAGCAATGCATATGTGTTATATGAAGGCTTTATCTTTTATTAATCAAAAGTTATGGCCAATGTAAGTTTGTTGCAGAGAAATTGAGAGCTAATGTAATGCTATCAAACATTAAGCCCCCTTTTTCCATGACACATCTTATTTCTGCCAATTTCAAATAGTTAATGGTCAAGGGCATCTGATTTGCTTCTCAAATATGAAATTTCATAAAATTCTGATCATTACACTAGGAGAAATTTGAGAAAAACTGTATTTTATCCTAAGTCCCCTTTTTCCCTGACAAGGTCTCAAATCCATAAACCGGGAAAAACTCATCTGCATTATATCATAGGGAGTTCACATGGTAAGTTTCATTTGATTTGATCCAATGGTTGTGGTGAAATCCCTCTGGACAGACAGACGGAATGACAGACTAACAGGGGAAGCGGCGGCTATATGCTCTCCCTTCCGGGTGCATAATAAAGCTATAAGTTAATCCATGGACATTTTAACTCAAACCAATCAATCAAAATGAAATACTGTAATACCTGATTTTTTTCTACAGTAATCTTAACCGATTTCCACGCAATGATACTTTTTTGATTCCTTAAGTAAAAAGGCTTTGGAAACTATTGTGGAAGATCAAGAAATTGCCCGTTAGAAGCAATTTCTTCAATAGCTGCAATGTATACTACCCTAAAAGATAAATCGTTCTAAAATTCCATAAAAGAAAAAACGTCTGCAGCTTCTTTCAAGTTGGACCAGTCTAAATTTTTGTCATCTGGTACTGGGTTAACAAACAAGAGGACCATGATGGTCCTAAATCGCTCACCTGAGGCATCTGCAAATTACAGTACTTTTTAGTATAAAAAAGACACAACTTGAGCAAAATTAATAAAAAAAAAATATAAGATTTTGGGCTTTGTACAAAACAATCAAATGATGCTTTACAATAAGAATGAATTCCTTTGGCTTGAGAGTTTAATCCATTACCAAACTATCCAAGAATTTGTCACCCTCAGGGAAAATAGATTTGATAAAAAATCATAGTGAGAAAGGGAGTGACAAGCAATTTATCCATTTCTCTACCTGAAATTCTTCAATCAAACTCTAATTACTGTCTGATACTTCAATGGGTGTAATTTTAACAACCTTGGTAGAGAACAATCTGGATGTACCATAAATTAAAATATGAATGCATTACAACTTATACATGAGGAGTGGAAGATATTTGAACATGCTCTTACTGAGCGTTTTTCATATCTTTGGATGCCTTGGGAAGAGCCTTGTTTGTCCAAAGGATATTAACATGGTAGATGACAATAATATTATCCTATGTTTAAATGTAAATGCTCCAGAACATATATTTAAGAAGAAAAATTCTTTCAATGCGATTTACGCAATTTTCTACCCCAGGAGCAGAGACATTTTTTATCCTAAGAGCATATTTTCCTTTTACATAGTAGAAAATTATTTAGTCATGATACATACCAATTATGTATGCCCATCATCTTATATTTCAGAAGGAGAAGACTTTTGATGTTGCTCTAATTGGGTGTTTTCCAAAATTTTTTACCTCTGGGGCAGTGCCATGTTTTATCCCAGGGCTTAGATTTTAGCTAACATGGAAGAGAACCATCTGGATATGCTATATACAAAATATGAGTTCCTTAGACTTTGTAGATTGTGAGGAAAAGACTATTGAACATGGTATAATTGAGCATTTTTACAAACTTTGGACACCCAGGGAAGGGGTGTTTATTAACCTACAGGCATAATATAATCAAAACTGATAGATAACAACCAGGCTATGCTACACTCAAAATATAAATGCCCTCCTCCTTAAAATGAAGAACTTTTTTTAAGCATACTCAAGTTTTGCGTTTTTCCCAATTTTGGACCCCTAGTGCAGGGCAGTTTTTGACCCCAGGAAGACAACTTTTAGTGATATAGTACAAAACCATCTAGTTATGCTACATACCAAATATGAATATCCTGGACCTAATAGTTTAAGAGAAGTCTTTTGAAATTGCTCTAATTGAGAATTTTCCCAAATTTCGGACCTCAGGGGCGAGGCAAATTTTTGAACCTAGAGATTAAATATTTAACAAGAGGGCCGTTGGCCCTGGGGCGCTCACCTGAGATAAAGGCTCTTTTTCTTTCAACAGTCTTATTTCATGTTAAGGTTAGGATTATGAAACAAGTGGGCCACAATTTCATAAAAGACTATGAACCTGGGGATCAAAAAGTCTAAATAACGAATTCCAAGGCTTAAGTGCTGATTTGAAAGAAGGAAAGAACTTTTTCCATGGGTTATAATTTCAGAAATAAGAAAGAAGTCTGTGAACTGATGCTTCATGCCTATACCCCCCCCCCCCCCGGGGCTCCACCCCTGGGGACCCGAGGATCATGATTTTAGCTATTTTGAAAGAGGTCAATATACTGATGCTTCATGCAAAATATCAAGGCTCTACGCCTTCTGGGTCAGGAGGAGAAGATTTTTAAAGATTTTTTTAAAATTTCACTTTTGATGCCATGGCAACCAGTTTTTAACAGATTTCAATTCTTTTAGCTATTATTGAAGGGGACCATCTAAGAAACATTTCTGCCAAATTTGGTTCAAATCGGCCCAGTGGCTTGGGAGGAGATGTCATTTAAAAAATCGTTCTTTATTTCTATATAAACCCCACCCCCCTGGGGCTCCGCCCCTGGGGACCCGAGGATCATGATTTTAGCTATTTTGAAAGAGGTCAATATACTGATGCTTCATGCAAAATATCAAGGCTCTATGCCTTCTGGGTCAGGAGGAGAAGATTTTTAAAGATTTTTTTAAAATTTCACTTTTGTTGCCATGGCAACCAGAGTTTTTAACGGATTTCAATTCTTTTTGCTATTATTGAAGGGGACCACCTAAGGAACATTTCTGCCAAATTTGGTTCAAATTGGCCCCGTGGTTTAGGAGGAGATGTTGTTTAAAGAAATTGTTGACGGACGACGCACGACGGCCGGACGCCGGACAAAAGGAGATCACAATAGCTCACTTGAGCACTACGTGCTCAGGTGAGCTAAAAACATGGTAGAGAACCATATGATTAAGCTCTATATAAAATATAAATGCCTTTGGCCTTGTAGTCTACGATTGAGGAAATCATGTACATACTACTGCTATTTGCAGATGACATGGTTATTATAGGTAAAAGTCCCGACAATCTCCAAACAAGAGGGCCAGAATGGCCCTAAAATTGCTCACCTGACTAATGTAAGATGATTCGAAATTTTGCCAACACTTTTGAAAAGGAATATCCATTTAAGTTTAGTTGAAATTGGCCCAATGGTTACTAAGGAGATGTTCAAAGTAAAAAAAACTGCCCCGCCCTGCCACGCCCATATTTGGGTGAAATCAAAATTCTGCAAACACCTTTTGAATAAGGTCACCAAAGGAACATTCATGCCAAGTTTTATTGAAATTGGCCCAATGATTACTGAGGAGAAGATATTTTAAGATTTCTAAATAAAAAACTGCCCCACCCTACCACGCCCATATTTGGGCATCAATCAAATTTCACAAACAACTTTTGAAAAAGGTTCACCCAAGGAACATTCATGCCAAGTTTGGTTGAAATTGGCCCAATGATTACTGAGGAGAAGATATTTAAAGATTTCTAAATAAAGAAACAGCCAAGCCCATATTTGGGCGTCCATCAAATTTCCTTAACACGATTTGAAAAGGGGCACCCAAGGAACATTCACACCAAGTATGGTTGAAATTGGCCCAATGGTTACTGAGGAGAAGATGTTTAATGGTTACTGAGGAGAAGATGTTTAAAGATTTCAAAGTAAAAAACTACCACGCCCATATTTGGGCGTGAAACAAAATTCTGCGAACAACTTTTGAAAAGGGTCACCCAAGGAACATTCATACCAAATTTGGTCGAAATTGGCCCAATAGTTACTGAGGAGAAGATGTTTAAAGATTTCTAAGTCAAAAACTGCCACGCCCATATTTGGGCGTGAAACAAAATTCTGCGAACAAATTTTGAAAAGGGTCACCCAAGGAAAATTCATGCAAAGTTTGGTTGAAATTGGCCCAATGGTTACTGAGGAGAAGATGTTTTAAGATTTCAAAGTCAAAAACTGCCACGCCCATATTTGGGCATAAATCAAAATTCTGCAAATTTGAAATTGGCCCAATGGTTACTGAGGAGATGTTTGAAGATTTCTAAGTCAAAAACTGCAACGCCCTGCTACACCCATATTTGGGCATTAATCAAAATTTCGCGAACAACTTTATAAAAGGGTCACCCAAGGAACATTCATACCAAATTTGGTTGAAATCGGCCCAATGGTTACTGAGGAGAAGATGTTTAAAGATTTCAAAGTCTAAACTGCCACGCCTGCCACGCCCATATTTGGGGGGTCAATCAAAAATCGGCCAACAACTTTTGAGAAGGGTCACCCAAGGAACATTCCTACCAAGTTTGGTTGAAATTGGCCGAGTGGTTACTGAGGAGAAGATGTTTAAAGAATTGTTGACGCCTCCGGCGCACGACGCACAATGCACGACGGACAAAAGGTGATACCAAAAGCTCACCTTGAGCACGTTGTGCTCAGGTGAGCTAAAAACCATCGATCGTTTGCATTTGTACTGCCAAAATTGGGGTTTAACTGTAAATGTAGATAAAACCAAGATTGTCGTTTTTAGGAAAAGGTGCGTTTAAAACAGGATGAGCACTGGTATTTTGGCAATAATGTTATCGAAATAGTCGACCATCTTTATTATCTGGGAACAGTATTCAATTATACTGGGTCATTTGTATTGAATAATGAATATATTGTTGGAAAAGAATTAAAAGCCCTGCATACACTTATCGCAAATACAAATAAATTTGATATTAATGCTAAAACTTTATTACAACTTTTTGATTCTTTTGTAGGAGCCACTTTTAATTATGGATGTGAAATATCTGGTTTTTCTAAGAATAAACAGATTGAGAGGGTACATCTCAAATTCCTTAAATATATTCTCAATGTCAAACAATCAACATGTACAATACCGTTTTTTCTGAAATATGGAATAATCAATCAAATATTGATCATAAATCATTCCCTTTAATCTTTAAAAGGAGAGTTCTTGATATATTTATCCAAAATTGGACCTGTTCGATTAAAGAAGTCAATTCTACAAGGATTTACAAAAGCATTAAAGACTCATTCGTCATCGAAGAGTATATTACATTATTACCTAGAAACCTTTTTAAATACATTGCAAAAATTCGATTATCTTCAAACAATATTAAAGTAGAATCGGGTCATTACGGCGCACACCGAATAGAATACAATCAAAGAATTTGTAATTATTGTGACACAGGTGAAGTTGAAGATGAGTACCATTTCATCCTTCTATGCCCATCTTATTCTGATTTGTGAAAACACTATATTAAGAAACACTTTAGACATAAACCATCCATGTTTAAATTAGTTGATCTACTTAATGGCAACAATAGAATAACACTTAAGAATCTAGCTAAATATTTACAAGAGGCCTTTAAACGTAGAAGAATGTTCGAAAATTGGTAATCCACTGTAATCTTTACTTTTTTATGATATGAAAGAAAAACACTAAAATATAGACTATTATAAATAAATAAATTCTATCATCATTTCCTATGCTACAAACTTTATCTAATTCCTAATTTTTTCTCAAATTAATGTTTCTTTTCCATACTTCATACATATATTTATACATGTAAATAAAACAGGATTCGCTTTCGTGAACAGTGATTAAAGTACATTATATAGATCATTGATCAAAATAGCGAATTCGGGTTATACATGATGCTTTCATGCATCTAAGTTTTTGAAATGTACTTGTTTTTTGTTTTTTTTTGCATATGTTTGTTTGACCTTGTTGATTAATTGTATATCGTTGTTGTGTAACAAGAAACTGTAAAGTTTACGTTACTCTAATAAAGTATCTATCTATCTATCTATCTGTGAAAAAAAAGACAACAAAGATTTTCTAAAATTTCCCATTTTCATATGCCGCAGTTACAAGAGATTTTCACGGAATGAAATTCTTTTAACAACTTTTGAAGAGCTTCACCTAAGGAACATCCA
The DNA here is from genome assembly GCA_946902895.1 of Fragum fragum. Classification (NCBI taxonomy): domain Eukaryota; kingdom Metazoa; phylum Mollusca; class Bivalvia; order Cardiida; family Cardiidae; genus Fragum; species Fragum fragum. Next base: position 5,897,754 of record OX336379.1, on the reverse strand, counting down.
TGCAAAGTTTCAGCTTGATTGGCCTACTGGTTTAGGAGGAGAAGATTTTTAAAGATTTACTTAATATTCCCATTTTCAAATGCCGCGGCAACCAGAGTTTTGAGGGAATTAAATTCTTTTAACAACTTTTGTGGAAATTCACCCAACGAACATCCCTGCAAAGTTTCAGCTTGATTGGCCTACTGGTTTAGGAGGAGAAGATTTTTAAAGAAATTTTGGACGGACGGACAGATGGACAGACAGGCGGACGGACAACGACCGATCACAATAGCTCACCTCACACCTAGTGCTCAAGTGAGCTAATAAAAACTAATAAAAAAATTAAAAATTATACAAATAGTATTAATAACATACCTTATTATAATTTCTAGATATTTCTGGGTATACCTCACCCTGCAAAAAACACACCAAAAATTTATTAAACACTTTCTATTACAATATCATCTTTCACTCATTTTTAGACAAAATATTTTTAGACTAGTCAAAAGAAAAATCACTACCCACACTCATTGAATCAGACAGGACTCAGCTATATTTACAACCATTGTCATGCAGAATTAAAAAAACAACAACAAAATAGCATTAGAATCCAAGGGCTGAAAACACTGGAAGCACCATATTTTGGGTCAATATTATATTGAAAATTCATCTTATAACTAATTCTGGCAAAAAGAATAAGCAGGTGGTATAGACAAAGATCAGACTGCACATACGTGCAGTCTGATCTTAGTCTATACCTTCTGCCAAAGCAGCAGGAATATTCTGGGTTCAGCATGACAAGGGTTAAATCACCAAACAACAAAAATCCATCACATTAAATGTCAGTGTATGTTGGAGTTCACTTCTGGTCTAAATGAATACTTTGACTGACAACCATTACTGTAAATTGAAAGATGTTGCACATGATAATCCAAAATGTATTTTAACCCATTCCCACACAATTAAATTTTACACCAGTCCAAAATCAAAGAAGTTGCAGACAACAATTTTAAGTTGTTGAAATCTCATTTTTTTGTCTTTTGGAGATGAAAACATTGTGGATAATGAAGAAATTGCTTATGACAAGCAATTGTTTTCCAAAGCTTTTTTCTTGAGGGGTGTTTAAAAGCGTGATAGTGTGGTTAATTAAGAAATAAGGACTACTAGCATTTCTATCCATTTACTAAAATATTTTTTCTATGCTATATCTCTTCATTACATCAAAGTACAGAATTGGGTTGTAAAGGATTTAACCCATTACCATACAACAAAGGTCTTGAATTCAAAATTGTGCCAATATTGGAAAATAAGTGCTACATAGGGTGGAAAATATTGTGAGAAAAGGTACAAGAGGCACATTAGGGCCTGAGAAGTTTTACCGGCTATCAAATTTTCCGTTAAAGTAATCTGATATTTTAGAAAGTTAATTGCTTAAAGAACAATGCATAAAATGAAAATAACAGATTGGACTTTAATCATCTTTATTATTATAAGCAACAAAACTCAAAGCCCCTTCTCCTGTGTCTCATGACAGACCAACTCCATTTAGAAAAAAAAAGATTCCTTATGGCCCTACAATCATCCTGTGAAATTTACAACAGAATCCAATCACAAGTGAGAATCTTTGTTAAAGCAAAAATGTGAGCTTTATTGAGTTAACCAGGATTTTTAAATTAATTTTTCCTGTGATACTTGATGGGTAATACCCAATTTCAAAATTCTAAAATCTTAACTAGGATTTTTTTCCATTTTTTCCCATTCCTTTAAAACACAGAAATATTGATGTGCCAACTTACCAGTGACTCTGTGACAATATCAACCAAATGCTCCAATAAACCATTCTGTGACTTTAGAACTTCATGACATTGATACAGGGCTCTGTAGATCACAAGTTGTAACTTGCTTCTGCAACACCACATCACATGTTATATTTACAAAATCATTTTTTCTTTACAATTTATCACTTTTCCTTTTTTCAAAAGTTTAGTCTTATCCAATTTGAAACTAGAGCTGTCGCCCTCAAGGGCTGACGAGAATACCCCCCACACCGCTAAAAAGGCTTTTCTATGAAGGAGTGGAATTTGAAGCTGTTTAATCACATGCATGTCATGGTGGATGAACATTGCCAACCCTCCACCTCTTTCTGATTTTGTGTTTGTTGCTAGAGTTGACTGATTAGGAAAGGTTGGTCAATATGAGCCTATGTTAAAGAAAACTGTGTGAGGAGATGATGACACAAAATTATATCCACGAAAAGTCAATATGAGCCTATGTTAAATTTTTGACCCCTGGGGGGCGGGGTCAAATTTGACCTCAGGAAATAAACCGTTCGATATTTTGTAAAGGTCAACAAGATGATGTTACTTACCAAATTTGGTAACTCCCCTTATGGTTACTGAGTTTTGCAATTTTAAATTTTGACTACTCCCCCCCCCCCCCCCATTAAAAAGTTCAAAATGGCATAACTCTGAAACTAACGACTGGATCAAGATGAAAATTGCAGGTGCACAACTTCATATGATAGGAAACAACCTGATAAAATTTCAGCAAAATTGGTCAAAAAATGTGGGAGGAGAAGAGGACACAAAATTATGTCCACCCCCCCCCCCATAAAAAAGTTCAAAATGGCATAACTCTGAAACTAACGACTGGATCAAGATGAAAATTGCAGGTGCACAACTTCATATGATAGGAAACAACCTGATAAAATTTCAGCAAAATTGGTCAAAAAATGTGGGAGGAGAAGAGGACACAGAATTATGTCCACCGCACCCCCCCTTAAAAAGTTCAAAATGGCATAACTCTGAAACTAACGACTGGATCAAGATGAAAATTGCAGGTGCACAACTTCATATGATAGGAAACAACCTGATAAAATTTCAGCAAAATTGGTCAAAAAATGTGGGAGGAGAAGAGGACACAAAATTATGTCCACCGCACCCCCATTAAAAAGTTCAAAATGGTATAACTCTGAAACTAACGACTGGATCAAGATGAAAATTGCAGGTGCACAACTTCATATGATAGGAAACAACCTGATAAAATTTCAGCAAAATTGGTAAAAAAATGTGGGAGGAGAAGAGGACACAAAATTATGTCCACGGACGGACGGACGGACGGACGGACAGACGGACAACCTGATTCCAGTATACCCCCCCATAACTTCGTTGTGGGGGGTATAACTAGGTGGCAAATTGTCAAGAGATACATCCGTCACACTATTGGATGTTTACTGGGGAAGGGGATTAAAAATTAAGTCTAAATTCAAGAAAGAGTAACAATTCACAATGATACTTATGGTTCTGGTGTTTTTAACTTGTTATTGTGAGGTTTTGAAAACCATAGGCTGTTTCACTATAAGAGATTTGAAAAAGATAAGTTTCTTGATGATATCTATCCACTCATAAAGTTTCATGATGATAGCTATTATACTTTCAGAAATATGCTCCAGACAAAATCCAAGTGTGAAAAACAACAAAAGGGAATAACTCAAACAAAAGGACCATGATGGTCCTAAATCGCTCCCCTGAGTATGATGGTTCATGGCTTTATGATATAAACAAAATGGCAAAGCCCTCTGTCTAATTATTTTGGAGAAGATGTTTACAGATTTCTCTTTTAATCCCAGGTATATTGATGATCCCACCAAATAGCACTTATTTCCTGAATATGGTAATGCTTTGAAGTATAGACATCAATACATACCAAGTATAAAAGCTGTAAGCCTAATGGTCAAAGGAGAAGAAGGTTTTCAAAGATATCATTATTTATTCCTAACTAAAATTAGGGATTGCACAGAAAAGGGCTAATTTTTTAAGTACTTTGGTAGAGGGTCAATGGCTGATAATATGTACCAAATATCAAAGCTCTAGGCTTTATGGTTTGGGAGAAGAAGATTTTCAAAGATTTCCTTCTTTATTCATTTGTAAAATCAGGAATGGCACAGAAAAGGGCTAATTTTCAGAGTATGATAATTCGTTGAAGTATTTTGGTAGACGGTCAATATATTATGATATGTACAAAATACCAAAGCTCTAGGCCTTATGGTTTGGGAGAAGAAGATTTTTAAAGTTTTCCTTCTTTAATTCTATGTAAAATCAGGGATCATTAAGAAAAGGGCTAATTTTCAGAATACGGTAATTCTTTGGAGTATTTTAGTAGAGGGTCAATAGATGATGATGTATACCAAATACCAAAGCTCTAGGCCTTAGGGTTTGGGAGAAGAAGATATTTAAAGATTAACTTCTTTATTTCTATGTAAAATCAGGGAGTGCCAAGAAGAGTGCTAATTTTCAGAATGTGGTAATTCTTTGAAGTATTTTGGAAGAGGGTCAATAGATGATGATTTTTACCAAATATCAAAGCTCTAGGCCTTATGGTTGGGAGTAGAAGATTTTTAAAGATTTCCTTCTTTATTTCTTTGTAAAATCAGGGATCACAAAGAAAAGGGCTAATTTTCAGAATATGGTAATTCTTTCAAGTATTTTGGTAGAGGGTCAATAGATGATGATGTATACCAAACATCAAAGCTCTAGGCCTTATGGTTTAGGAGAAGAAGATTTTAAAAGATTTCTTTCTTTCTATGTAAAATCAGGGATCACAAAGAAAAGGGCTAATTTTCAGAATATGGTAATTCTTTGAGGTATTTTGGTAGAGGGTCAATAGATGATGATATATACCAAATATCAAAGCTCTAGGCCTTACCGTTTGGGAGGAGAAGATTTTTTAAGTTTTTTCACTCTGTTGCCATGGCAACCAGAGTTCTTCATGGATTTCAATTCTTTGAAGTATTTCGAAAGAGCATGACCTAAGGATCATTCCAGTGATGTTTTGTTAAAATTCCATGGTTAGTTTAGGAGGAGAAGATTTTTTTGTAATTGTGAACGGACGGACGGACAGACGGACCGACAGACGGACGGACGGACGATGACCGATCAAAGGAGCTAAAAATAAGTTAGGTAGAGTTATGGTTCTTGTGCACTGCACTCCGTAATCATGACAGGAATATAACTGCCAAGTTTCAGGTCAATCGGACTTAAGGTTATGCTCCGGACAAAGAAGTGGACTTTGGACATTGGACATCGGATACCACGATGGTGATCCCATATTACGTTCTTTCTTTGACATGGGTTTAAAAAATTGAAGATGAAACAAGAGCAATGTCGGACATGGCCATCCCCTGCCGTAAAATCTTGATAGTAAACTGAAGCCAGTTAGATTTAGGCTTCTTGTGCACTGCATTTCTTCTCGATGAGTTCAATAATAGCTATTATACTTTCAGAGATATGCTCAGTACAAAATCTAAGTCTTTAAAACAACAGAGGGCAATAACTCCAAAATTGAGATCTATCCACCTATGAAGTTTCAAGTTGATAGCATTTATACTTTCAGAGATATGCTCCAGACAAGTTTAGTGACGGAATGACGGAAGGACAGACGGAGACCATTACTATATCCCCTTCGCCGGAATGGCGGGGGATAAAAAGTGAGCAGAAGTAGAAGTCTAAGTTGAAAATTTGTGATATTCATATCTAATATATTATTTTCATATATAATATATCATATTTCATATATAGGATATACTGATGTTTATATCTGTGACACATTGAATTTATACCTGTGATAGTATGTTTACAAGGGTTGAAATTAACTTTCTTCGCTACTTGCAAAAAAATGTGAGTGCCCACATTTCCAACTTGCTAAATGCAAGTCGCTACTATCAAAATAAAACCCTACACTTATCTTATAATTTAATGTAAAAAAAAAAATTCATCTTTATTTTGTAAGTGATCAAATTAATATGAGCAGTGCTCCAGGAAAACCAGCTACTTTGATATTGCGAGAAATTATTGGGAAAAAAACCATTCAAATTTGACGCAATGAAAAATGTCAGGTTTAACAGTGTGTCTCGTTCAAAAGACACAAAAATTTATTATCAACATATGTTCGTAAAAAGATTTTAAAGGATCAAAACTCATGAGAACATTTTTTAACAGACCTTAATAGAATAATATGCTTAGTTTGGCTTTAATTAGTTCCATGTCACATTTAACAGTATTTCAGTCATATCGTGGAAGCTGTAACACCATACCATGGATTCCTGATATTTCCTACACAAATACTACCAAAACATTCTTGAAAAAGAATGAATTCCATCGGCAAGCCCAGCAATTTTATGAAATCAAAATAGAACCATTTCATTCCATACCTAACTAAAGTCGAACCTATTTTAGGCAAGCGGTCAAGGGATTTGCCAAAATCGCTTGCTTAATACAGGCCGGCCTGTCAAGGTGATGGCCGGATATTTGTATAACAAAAAGATTGGGGGGCTAGAAAGTATTCATTTTGAAAGCAAATAATAAAAAGAAAACAGCTAATTCAAACATTATTTTTTTTTATTTTGGTAAGAATACTTTTAGGCCTATATGCTCATTAAAATCGATTAGATTATCAATCGAAATTGAAAGTTCAAAATCAGATTTAATTACTCGAACGGTCGTGATTATTTTTTTTGAAAGATCGAACAATTGAAATAATATCTGATGGTCAATTGAGGATCAGTCTGCTCGATAATTTTGATGATTGCGTAAAAGATATATTTCAATAAAATTCCAATCTAGAATCTAGTCAGAATTAGTCATTAAGCGAGATTGTTTACTCATTTCTCACCTCTAAATCTGTACGAAAACGAAAATAGATTACTTTCCGAGAATAGTAATTTCGATCGTCATACTAGATTAAACTTTATTGATAAAGTTTGCATATCATATGCATAAAGTTCAATCACTGAATAAGAGCAATATAACAAAATTAGGAATTTTGGTGACTACGAAGTTATCTACAAAACACCTATTAATTGGCGACGTGTATGAATGTTAATCTGATTTTGACTCTTGAATAGATAATCCGAAAACAATTATGCGTGGTGATAATTACTTATCCGTGAAAATTGCCATGGGCCCAAAAATTGACCGTAAACTCAGGTTATTTGAAAGAATGAGACATGATTTTGATGGCTGTTGACCACGTTTTAGAGGTGCTTGTTGAATACAGGTAAAATAAGATCGGGGGACATTGAACTGGCCGTTTAAGACAGGTGCACGCTGAATGGAGTTGACCGGAGGACCAGGTTTGACTGTAGTTCAAACAATTTTTAAGTTTCTTGTGTCCACAAATAGTTTAAACTGAAATAAACATGGTATCATGTGGAATTTACTCCTAGCAGAAGAAATACAGAGCAATATCAGACAAATCCATAGAACTTATTGTTTATACATGTATTTTATTTTTAAGAGGGCTGTTTACCGCTGGCCAAACGGATACTAATTCTACCAAAGTCCACAGAACAATGTGAACCATTACCGATTCACAGGCATTTGTTTCTCAATCTTGGTAATTTAAGATTTTCTGCTTTATTCCTTTGTAAAATCAGGGTTCACACAGAAAAGGGTTCATTTTCAGAATACAGTAATTCTTTTAGGGTATTTTGGTAGAGGGTCAATAGGTGATGATACATACCAAATATAAAAGCTCTAGGCCTTACGTTTGGGAGAAGAAGATTTTCAAAGATTTCCTTCTTTACACCTTTGTAAAATCAGGGATCCCACAGAAAAGGGCTAATTTTCAGAGTACGATAAATCTTTACAGTATTTTGGTAGAGGATCAATAGATGAGCATACATAATAAATATAAAAGCTCCAGACCTAATGGTTTGGGAGAAGAAGAAGATTTTCAAAGATTTCCTTCTTTATTCCTTTGTAAAATCAGGGATCGCACAGAAAAGGGCTAATTTTCAGAGTACCATAATTCTTTGAAGTATTTTGGTAGAGGGTCGATAGCTGATGATATGTACCAAATATCAAAGCTCTTGGCCTTATGGGTAAGGAGGAGAAGATTTTCAAAGATTTCCTTTACAGTACAGTACAGTACAGTATTTCTTTGAAGCATTTTGGTAGAGGGTTGATAGGTGATGATATGTATCAAATATCAAAGCTCAGGGTCTTATGGTTTAGGAGGAGAAGATTTTCTAATAATTGTTAACGTACAGACAGACAGACGCCGGACAATTACTGATCACAATAGCTCACATAGAGCACGTTAAGCTCAGGTGAGCTAACAAAACTGACAACAGCAAGTGTCTTTCCGATAACCGGTGCATGTAATTTTAAGTTATGTGTAAGATTTCCTGATCATGACTTTTATAAATTGCAAAAAAAATGCGAACAGTTAGTCAGGGTGCCCATTCACGTACTGCAGTACGTGAATTCACGTACAATTACGTCGGTTCACGTACAAATCTTACACCAAGCTATGCATGAACGTACAGAAAATTAAAAGAGCGTAGAAACAAAAATGCCATTACCTGTGTTTTCATTTAAAATTATTAGTGTATAAATCGCGAAACTCTACGTAAGTTTTTTTCCTAAAAACCAAAAAATTGCAAGCAAAGTAGAACAAAATCGTATCGAAGGAGGTGATTTCCCTTTCATGCAACGGGAACCATTGCATCTTTCTGTTTTTTTCGTCTAGAGAATGTCAGAACCAGTGGTTGGAAAAGTTCGTATAATGAGAATCGTGATAGCCTCACCATTTTGTTTTGAATTAAGTCCAAAGTTGCACTATTTTTTCAAACAAAACGCAAGATATTTACGTGTTTATATCTAGAAACTAACAAGAATTCATACTATAGAATTTGATTTGAAATTGGTTTCTCTCGTAAGTTCCATTTTTGTATATGTAAGTCGGACAAAACAAAATGGCGCCCTATATTTAACATTGTACTTTTGTTTAAGCTACGTAATTTGCTGTCTGCAAAATGTCCTAACAAAACCTGGCCTATTTCTCCACAAATGGTGACCTTTAGACAGTAATAAGGCCATTTGATATTTTCTGTATCAGATTCAATACCAGAGTTTGAGCTAACAATGAGCTGACATGCCTGGTATGGCCTGCTCCAAAATGTCATTCCCACCCTCGTAATAAACTTGTTGGAGTTGCTGAGCCATGATCAAAGTCTAGAATTTCATTTAGGTGTGTGTTATGGAACAGACAATAAATAAATTGAACTACACACACAGCCAGTAATACATTCATAAATAGCTATGACAATAAGAGCGTCTAAAGCTATACTGGCACAATGTATTCAAGAAAAGGATGCTTTTATAGTTTATGAAATTTAAGATTCTTTTCAAATGTTTGGGTAGAAAACATTGTGGAAAATGAATTCAAATTATTACCACATGACAAAATTTTAGACTAGTCCAAATCAAAAAGTGATGAAATTAATTCTCAAACAAAATATTGACCCTGACAATATCCCCACAGTGCTATCAGTACTTTGACTTTTATGCAACTTGAATATGAATTTGTTCATAGCAAAACAAGGGGTTAGATATGTGACCAAACATCTGCTGGAAAATCAAATAACAGATCGATTGAATGTGATTTAACACCACTTTTAGCAGTATTTCAGTCATATTGCAGTGGCTGGAGTACATAACCATGGATTCCTAGTATTTCTCACACCAAGACTACCACTACATCCTTTTCTAGTCTCCAGCTGCCCATCCCACTTAGGTTTACTATAATCCACAAATCGGAGGGAGTGCAAATAATAAGATTGCTATTAAAATTTCAGGTTCACTGGTAGTCTAGCAGTTTTAGAAAAGTGTATACATACTCCTGAAAGCTTTTCCCTGGTAGAATACCTTCACTTATACACACTGTGGCCATACGAGAGTGATCAGCAATTATCCTATATGCAATGTCTAATTGAGCTTCTAGACTAGATCCAACTTGGCCATTGTAGATTGGAGCACCTGTAAACTGTTGCATAATAAATGTGACCTATCTAGAAGTGGGATGTCTACTAATTAGCTTAAGCCTCTGTGTGAAACTTCAGTATCAGACCTATTCTTTATGTGAAAGACATAAACAATTTCTACATGCCGTCTGACTTAACATTTTCTTATACCTCTATCCCTGAGATATGAAATCAAGTTCTGCAAAATCCAAGAAAAAGAATTTCATTTCCATTCATTTTGACTTTCTTCCTGTGACTTTTTCTACCACATTGAAACTGTGAGACTGATAAGTTTCCTGTGACGTTTTATCTACATTTACTGTTTAACATTAACAATATTCAAATTATTTGCATATGTTACTCATCTTCAAATTGAAATTTTGATTTAAGAATGTAGCTATAATGATCTTTTCAAATAACCACTAAATCCCATTTTTTGACACACTCAACAGATTCCCAAACGACCAAAGTTTGGACTGTTTCAAATTTAAAGAAGTTAAAGATCACTTTTGGATTGTGCTGAAATAGGAAAATCAGTTCCAAATAGGATAGATAACATTGTGAGATACGAAGAGATTGCATGTATCAAGCAATTTCTCCTTTTTCAGAAAGTTTTCTGATTTTATTTCTTCAGGGCATCAGAGAGCGTCAATGTGTTGGAATGGGTTAATCCATTTCCACACAATCCCTATTTTCAAGCACCTCAAAAGCTAAGCATTGGAAAATATTGTGGAAATTACTCACTAAAAGCATTTTTTCATCATTTATGATATTTTCTACCCAAAAGATGGTAATCTTTAAAATTCTAGGAAAGATGAATGGTTTTTGACCTTAATTGTATAAATTCAATAAGAACTTGAATAAGCTGTAGTTATGGCGTTTTAGTTGATAATCTAACAAAAAATTTATTCATACATGTCAAATGATTTGAATGGTCAATTGATTTTCTAACTGACAGTCGCTATCTATCAATTACCTTTGATATTGAGTTGATAAGAGGTAGGAATAAGTCTGTATTGTAGTTAGACATTGTTCCATTTAACACAGCACACATCCGCTCAAAACCAATACCAGTGTCTACATGCATATTCGGTAACCTAGTCAGCTTTCCATCTTTCTTTCTGGGGATAGAACAAAGAAATAAATATGTTGTGTAAGATGTTAAAGTTTAAGGCATGTAAATTTACTTTTTAAATTGCTATAACCCATTACCAGACAGTTACATTTAGACTGTTCAATATTCAAAGAATTTGTAGCCGATAATTCTAAGGTGAATATTTTTTTTTTTTAAAATTGTCATATTGTAGATAACAAAGAATTGGCTTTTTACAAGCAATTTCTTCATTTTTCAATATATTTACCAATGCCTTTACCATCGGGAGCGTAAAAAAGACATCAGTAGGAATCGGTTACTGTTAATTGGGTTTTATAAGCAAGGCTTTTATTTTCATGAATATTCACGCTGTAACAAACTCTCAAATTCAAGAACCCTGCTTAAATTTGACATTTTTATAGAAAAATACAGATAAGTAAGAACTAAACCCGGGGATGGACTAAGATTGAAAAAGAGCAACGCCTGCGGGTGCCTACGCTTGGCTGTTGATAGTATAGCTTGCTTTTTTGCTAGTGAACAAGTGTGCCAAGTTTCAAGTGAATGCCTTTAGTAGAACCAGAGATATCACAAAATGTCAAAGTTTTTGCATGACGATGATGATGACGACAACAACAATGACGACGCCATCAAGGCTATCACATTACCTCAGCTATCATGATACCTCGGGTTTTCACTGATTCGGATGAGTAACAATAAATGGAATTAAAATCAGCCCACTTAATAGAGAATATGTTTGTTTGTATTGTTTGAATGGGAATTTAAGCCGCTTCCAACAATCTTTCAGTTATATCGCGGCGGCTGGAGCACCTAGCTATGGATTCCTGGTATTTCTCACACCAGTACTGCTATCACATCCTTTCCTAGCCTCCAGCTGCTATCCCACATAGGTCTACCATTGGTGGGAGACAAATATACGGAAAGGATGAGTGCTGCCGTCAGGGATCGAACCCGGGACCTCTAGATTGACAGTCCCACAAGCTGCACTATGACGGCGGCTATAGAGAATATGTAAGAATGTTTTCAAATGGATTACCAGTAAGTATTCTATTCATAGATAGGTATCGAAACTGACGATTGGCGAGTTTTTCTTTGCCAGTATTTACTGGAGATACTCATGGAAACTACCAAAGGGACCATATGGCCCCTCCTGAATTCATGAACTCACTAATAGTCTTTGGGTCCCGTTCTCATGAAAATAAGACAAAACAAAAATTGCCTGTTTCACAGTTATATATGACCTTGACCTTTCATCAGTTTAGCTTAGATTAGTCTGCAGCGTACTTTATCACACTCTCTAAAGTTACTTCTGAATAATTGAATAACTTCAAACTCACAACTCAAGGATTTAGAAAACATCATTTTCCCAACTGAGCTAACCATACTTGGCTCATAGTTAAGGACAATTTATACAATCCCAGAATAAATGCTCAGAATTTTAGGAACAGGCTAGGGGTTGGATAGGGGATCACTTATTTTCAGAACTTCAAAGTTTGTCAATTTAAAGGTAATTGAGAAGAAGTTGAGGGCTAAAATACCTATCATATTGTATGAAGACAAGATTCCATATTTCTACCACGTCTGATCCATCTACATTGACTTTATACGGGGTTAAATTTGTCCCTGCGTGGTCATAGTGTATTTCTGTACAGGGTCCACACGGGCCCACTTCTCCCATATCCCAGAAATTATCCTTACTTCCACAGGGCAGGACACGACTACCTGGAATACTAAAATATGTTGGAAATTTGAATTCGTTTTTAACAAACCCCATGAATCATATCAATGCAAAATTGTTACAAGCAACTTTTTCTTTCTTTTTGACAGTTTTCTAGGCCATCACATCAATTTTTCAACATAACAATAACTTTACACTAATGTATCACTGGCCCTGTCGTCTGAGCTTGACAAGAAGTTTGGCTAAGAAATTAAACGTAGTTATTTTGCAAAATTTATGATCAGGAACATGTAACAAAAAAGTTAAATATTTGGTTGGTGGCCTAAACATTCTGTTTAGCTGTAAGCTGAAGTTACAAACATTTAAGTCACTAATCCAACATAAACGCTTCACATAATGTTGGTCAATGTTGGAGTTGAAAGTTCACTTCTGGTCTAAATGTATGGTTATATCTGTCAAGTCACATGCTAACATTTCATACAATTTCATAAGTGCATTTAGTAGAGATGACAACCACACAGTGAATTAATCCATTTCCACACAAGGACACTTTTCACACCCCTGAAGAAAAACATTTGGGAAATCATTGTATAAAATGAAGAAATTGCTTGTAATAAGCAATTTCTTCAATTTTTCACAACATTTTCTACCCAGAAAGTTGAAAAAATCTGACATTTCATAGACAATGAATTGAAATCCTATTTGGACCAGTCTAAAATTTTGATCCTCTAGAGAAACTTTGAGTAAGTGAATATCTAAACAGCACAATGAAGACTGTAATCAGACTACAAAATACACAGACTGATTTCAAGTATATACTTTGGACACAAATGAAATTGTTGAAAATGTCATATACATGCTGAATTGTAGTTCTAAAGTTATTCTGTGTTTGGACCTATCATAAATTTATCAACTCACACTAAATTTGATCAAGGATATTTTAACCTGGTCAAGCTGTACCTGAATTTTATTTTTTGCAGGCAGAATAGACAAAGATCAGCTTGCAGATAAGTGCAGTCTGATCTTAGTTTACCCTACATGGTAGTCCCACTTATGCAAGGATTGTTTAAAGAATTAATCCCCAAATAACCTTCAATAAGGACTTCGGATGCTTTTAATTCAAGGCAACTCTGAAAAAAGTATTTTATTTATCAGTATGAGGGTTCTGATAGTAATATCTTAAATCAAGAATAAAGAAAGATTAAAAGAAAGTCTGGCTCATTGGCTGATTGATTAGCATGCTTGACTTATAATTGGATAATTTTGAGTCCGACCAGAGGCGGGTAGTATTCAGGACACTTTAAAGACACAGCCCAAATCCACCAAGCTGTAAAAGTGGGTAGTAGTGTTTATACTCATCCCCTCTCTCACTAGAGCATATGGGGTGAGTTAGGATGGGGGTGGAAATAAGAGTTTGTCTCTTTATCATGTTATCCTTTAGTTAAAGGTAAAAAAGATTTAGGATATTAGGATAAAAAGGAAATGGAGGGAAGATTTCCTCCTAACCCATTCCCACACAATGACGCTTTTTGGAGTTCCTTAAAAAAACATAGTGGCTAATGAAGAAATTGCTTGGGACAAGCAATTTTTTCAATGTCCACAATGTTTTCTACACTAAAAGGCCAAGATTTTCTTAATTCCACTAATTTGAAATTGCTGTCTACAATTCCTTTGAATTTGACCAGTGTAAAATTTTCATGTGTGGTAATGGGTCAATAAGTAGAGATTACTGGGTGCCCTCCAGCTATCATTTATTTTTTCAGCAGTACAATGCTCTTGATTTGGATCTATCTACTCCCCTGATTTAACCCATCAACAGATGACAAATTTCTAGACTGGTCCAAATTAAAAGAGGTTGCATATGGCACTTTCAAGTTGCCAAAAAAATTAAGATCTTTGTCGTTCAAGGTGAAAAACCTTCTGGGAAATGAAGAAATTAATTGATACAAGCAAATTCTTCATTTTCTGCAATGATTTCTGCTACTTATTTTCTTGAGGTGTGTAAAAAAAGGCTGGATTGTGTGTGAATGGATTAATTGCTTACACTCAATAAAAATAAGACTATGGGCATACATAATTCATGTACAGAGAAAAAGACAAAATATTCCAGTAAGGAAAAAGTCTATTGTTTAATAATCAGTACCAACTTATTAAATCTAAAGCTAAAATACCCCAGGTTTTTCCAAATAAGCCGTGTTTCTAAGTCAGGCCCAAGTCCAAGCTGTGTATCTCCATTAAAGTAAGTAAAATATAGTCTGTCTAAGGGTATTTTATACACCTCAGTTAGCAAACTTAGAGCAAGTCTACAGGCTTCTTCCTGAAATGAAAGTCATACACTCCTTTAACAGTAACACAAATTGCTTGTTTAAATAGGTGCTAAATGTCCCTTTTTCAGATTCAATTTCCAAACTATTCAATTCACATTCTTTTCTGTCAAAATGATCTGTCTGCTTTATAAATGCTGATAGTATCAGTCTGTACAGAGAAAATGATCTGTCTGATACATGAACACTCTGATACATAAATGGTGATAATATCAGTCTGTTCAGACTAAATGATCTGCCTGATACATGAATTGTCTGATACATGAATGGTGATAGTATCAGTCTGTACAGAGAAATATTATCTGTCTAATAAATGAACTGTCTGAAACATGAATGGTGAAAGTATAAGTCTGTACAGACAAAATGATCTGCCTGATATATGAACTGTCTGATACATAAATGGTGATGGTATCAGTCTGTATAGAGAACATGATCTGTCTGATATATGAATGGTGATAGTGTCAGTCTGTTCAGACAAAATGATCTGCCTTATACATGAACTCTCTGATACATGAACACTCTGATTTTTTATTTTTCCACTCTTCGGGGTACAGAAACATTGTGTAAAATGAAAAAATTGCTTGTTGCAAGCATTTTCTTCATTTTACACACTGCTTTCAAAAGTTCTTATGGTGTATACTAAATCGTTATTGTGTTGGAATGGGTTAAAGAATGCAACATACAGAATTTGAAAGATCTAGTTCTTACAGTTAAGGAGGAGAAGTTTTTTTTTAAAGAATTCCTTAGAAATTCCTTTCTGTTGACATAGCAACCGGAGTTATCAACTTATTGCAATTCCTTGAAGTACTCTGGAAAGCCATGGACCAAGAACCATTTCTGTAAAATTTCATGGAAATCTAATGGGTAGGATGATGGAAAGACGACTGACAACCGCTGATCACAATAGCTTCCCAAAGGTGAGCTAAAATTTGGAACACTTTCAAAAATAACTTTGTACACAGGTGAGCTAAAATTGAAACATGTAGTTTGAAAGATTGACAATAAAGCAAAGAGGAACTACTGTTCAATTTTGAAACATACTATATGAATAAATGTCATGATATTCCAAGTTTATCAATTGACTTGCAATACACCAACATTTCCATTACAACAATATTTTTGTTAGAAAAAACATGGTCCTTGTACCAAGAGTTGACTTTAACCCATTCCCGCACAATGACACTTTTCAACACCCCTCAAGAAAATTGCTTTAGAAAACATTGTGAAAAATGAAGAAATTGCTTGTTACAAGCAATTTCTTCATTTTACATAATGTTTTGTACCCAGAAAGTTGAAAAAATCCAAAATTTCATAAACTTTTACTTGCAGTCTGTAACTTCTTTCAATTTTGACCAGTCTACAGGGCTCTGCAGACTCCCAGAATTTGGGGAGAAGTCACTTCTCACTAGTCTGAGAATTGGGAGAAGTTTTTCAAAATGGGGAGAAGTGGTGAGACTTTTAGGAGAAGTGGATCGTTATAAAATTAAGTTTTTGCGCGTATTCCTCATTTTTATCAGAAAATAGAATAGCTTTACAACCAAATAGTTGCATTTTATATTATGTATCATGCAATAAACATATAAAATACTGCTTATCCTTGCAGTCCTCAACAAAGATCTTATTCCTGTGAACAAATACTTTTGTATTTTTCTTTTTTTTTTGTTTTAGAATTCAAGAGTTTGATTCTGAATTTATTTTTTTTAATATTTCATAATAGATTCATATATGATAAAAAAGTCAACTAATAAAAAAATGCAAATAGTGTATAGGCAGTCTGGGTGAAATGAGTAGTGTTTCTATTTGAAGCAGAAAATGAGAAAAGATTTTATTGTAACAACATGTATTTAATCAAACTATTACCAGAAAAAAAAATCAGACTGGTACAAATTGAAAGAAGCTAAATAAGACATTTCACAGTGAGCTTAAATAAGAAAGAAGGTGCCAAAGAGGGTACAAACATGTGGGGGAAAGGATAAATTGCTTGCTGCAAACATTTCCTCCTTTTTCCACAGTTTCCCATAAAAACATTTCAAGATGTCAAAATGGGGGATTGTGTGGTAATGAGTTAAGGTCTGTGCACTTTACCTGATAACATATAAATGGATAAAAATTGTCATTTATTGGTCAAAAATGGTCCTCTGTGATTAAGTCAGTTATAGTGTGTAAAGGGTAAGGGTTACTGCTCAGTACACAAAACCAGACTCTGTACATGCAGAGGTTTAAAATTAACACAGGATAATTTGCTCCATTTTATAGGATTACATGTTATTTAAAGGAATTATTACTAACACAAGTAAGTGAAATTTAGTTTTTGGATAGAATGTATCATAACAAGAATCTCAGGAAAAGATCGTAGCAGCCTTTAAATTGTTTGCCATAATTTTCTTCACTTGTTACAATTAAAGCAGATAACTCAAATTGAAGGATTCTAATGAAAAATAAATTTACTCTTCGTAGATTTTCGGCAGAATTATTTTTCATCAAGATTTCAAATTTTAAAAATATTTTGACTTCTGGTGAATGACACGGCGTCCGTAACTGTCGGCCATTATTCTCATTATGTGAAAGTAAGCAACAAATCTCGTAGACTGATGATAACTTAATTTACAGAAATACAATGTAACTAAAACTTAAGAAGGGAAAGGATTTTAAATAAAGATTTCTAGTGCCGAGAATATGCACAGCGTTGCCGAAATCAATCAGCGAAGGTGTGAATGAAGCAAGCATGTTGACTATCAGCTGCCAGAACATACACCTACCGGTATTTCTGATAATCTGCTGGCCTCGCGACTACAGTATCGATACACGTTTGATTTACGATTGATTTACGATCAAAAGGCTTCCGACGGACAGTTGTATAATTGCACACTGTCCCCTACTTTTATAGCCACTGGGCCAGATTTGGTTATCACTTATCGTATCCAGGCGACTTCCCGAAAATTCCAGGCGACTTCGACTTCGCTTTGATCAGCAAATCAGGCGAAGTTTTATGAAACCAGGCGACTTTTTCGCCTGAGTCGCCCACTCTGCAGAGCCCTGGTCTAAAATTGTGCTGTCTGGGTTAGGCAATTTCTTCATTTACCATAATAATTACCCAAGCTGTTTTCTTGAGGAGGGTCAAAAGCGGAATTGTTTGGGATGGGGTCGATCTATGATACTACATGAGGAATATTTTTTATGAAGTGGCTTAAATATACAGGTTATTGCATATACTGGGACCAACATGTAGTGACGGATGGCTTGGTTAGGCAGGAGGAAGTCTTATACAGGTGGCAGATCAAGCAGGTTTGATTGTACTTCATATAGGCACTTATGAACTTATCCCCATTACCACACAAAGAAATTTTAAATTGGTCCAAATTCATAGACACTGCAAAAAACAATATTTAGTTAAAGTTTTTAAAACCTTTGCCTATGGATAGAAAACATCACTGTAGATAAGCTTGTTACAAGCAATTTCTTCAATTCTCACAATATTTTCCAATGCCTTTTCTTGAGGGGTGTAAAAAGTGGAATTTTGTGGGAATGGGTTTAGCCCTCAAATTATATCAAAGTGTAAAAAAAAATTATTGTTATATAGTTAATGACCTTATTTTTCAAAATGCTATTTTCAATACACCCAGTGCTTCATCAGTGAAGTATGATCATACAACTTCAAACTCATGTGTAGTATTGTAAAGAAGGCGATAGTTTGTCTACCTTTCCATAATCCCCAAAGGACCAGTTACCAAGCATTTCGAAGAATGTATGATGAGTTAAGTCTTGACCAACGTCACTAAGATCGTTATGTTTTCCACCAACACGTATACACTTCTGGCTGTTCGCTACCTTCTTGTATGTCGACATTTCTGTACCCTTCACAACTGTTCCTTGAAATATTGGTTTGAACTGAAACATGAGAAGTATATTTTAACAATGAAGTATCTATATTAAAGAAGGAAGCCATTTTAATCTATTAGCAGAAGAAACATCTTTAGAATTGCAAATACCAAGAGAAATACAGAAGATAAATTGAAGCTAATAGAATTCTAAAATCTTTGCATTTAATTGCCCAAATTATTGTGGGAAACAAAGAATTGCATTGCAAGCAATTTCTTAATTTACCTCAATGTTTTTCAAACCTTTTACCTTGAAAGTTGTAAAATGGTGGAAATGTGAAGCAACATGCTATGGCACAATTTAAGAACTATATTCCTTTAATCCATTCCAGCACAATCCTGCTTTTAGACCCCTAGAAAGAAGCATTAGAAAACAGTGAACAAGAGGCCCATGAGGACCTGAGACGCTCTACTGATTATCAAGTTTTCCGTTAAAGAAATCTGATATTTAAGGAAGTTAATTGCTCAAAGAAGAATGCATAAAGAAAAAAAAAGGCTATATCCCCTTTATCATTTTAAGCAACAATCCTCAAGGCCCCTTTTCCCATGTTTCATGACGGATCCACTCCATTTCCAAAAGAAAGTTACCTTATGACCCTACAATCATTCTGTGAATATTTCATCAGAATCTGACAATAATTGTGGACTTTATCACATAAACAGGATTGTTTTGAAGGAAAATCAATAAGGCCCCTTTTCCTGAGTTTTCTGATGGATCAACTTCATTCCAAAAGGAGCTTTCCTTACAACCTGACAATTGTTCTATGAAATTTAAAAGACAATTTGATAATGATTGTGATCTTCATCACATACACAAGAATGTTTTGAATGATAATCTGTAAGGCCCCTTTTCCTGTGTTTCGAATGCCACAATTATTCCATGCAGAGAATCCAATAAAACTGTTGACTTTAATGTGTTAACAAAGATATTAAATTCAAGTTCTCATAAGGTCCCTTTTCCAGTGATATTTTACTGTTGGTTTTATCATTCTGTGAAAGTTAAAAGTGAATGCGATGAAATATTGGGAATTCATTATGTTTACTAGAATATTTAAAAAAAAAAAAACAATTGGAATGATGGTACAATCAATCTGTTTAATCTGTGGAATTTATTGTGATAATGAGCTTATAGTGAAATATTCATAGGGCCCCTTTTCTCATGATACTTTACAGAACAAACCAAATTTCAAAAGGAACAATTCTAATGAAGGTACAATCATTCTTTAAAAGTTAAAGAGAATCAATGAAAACAGTGGACTGAATTGTGTCAAGAATTTTTGTAACAAAATTTTCATAAGGCCCCTTTTTCCGTGAAACAAATCAGACCCAATGTACAAAGGAACAATCCTAATGATAGTTTGAAGAAAATGATAAAGACTGAGGACTTTGTTGTAATAATGATGTTTTGTAATAAAATTTTTATTAGGTCCCTTTTCTTGTGTCACTTAACCAATCAGACCTAATTTACAAAGGAACAATCCAAATGATGGTACAATCATTCTATTAAAGTTTGAAGAGATTCTGATAAAGACTGAGGGCATTGTTGTGTTTATGAGGATTTGGTAATAATTTTTCATACAGCCCCTTTTCCTATGATACTAGACAGATCAGGCCCAATTTGGAAAGAAACAATCCTTATGATGGTACAAACATTCTGTGAAAGTTTGAACAGAATCTGATGAAAACTGCAGACTTTATCTTGGTGTAAAAATTTTAAAATAAAATTTGCATAAGGCTCCTTTTCCTGTGATACTTGAGGGATCAGGTCTCATGTCAGCATCAACAATTGTGATTATTGTACTATGATTCTGTGAAGGATTGAATAAAATCTAATGAAAGCTCTGGACTTGGTTACAAGGATTATAGATAAAATTCTCTAAGGGCCCCTTTTCCCATGATACTAGACAGATCATGCCTTATTTGAAAAGAAAGAATCCTCATGATGGGATAATCATTCTGTGAAAAAATCTGATAAAAACTGTGGTACAATGATTTTAAATTTCATAATGCTCCTTTTCCAGTGATACTTTACGGATCAGGTCTAATGCAAACATCAACAATCATTATTATTGTACAATTATTCTGTGAATGTTTGAAGAAAATCCGATGAAAGCTCTGGACTTGGTAACAAAGAAATTTTCTTAAGGCCCCTTTTCCTTTGTTTCTTGACAGTTCAAACCCTGTTATGAAAAGAATGATAGTTATGACCTTCCAATCATTCTGTGAAAGTTTCAACAAAATCTGATCAAAGCTGTGAGCTTCATTGTGTTAACATGGTTTTATTAATTGAATTTTCATATAGCCCCTTTTCCCATGTTACTTGATGGATCTGAACCAATTCCAAAGGGAACTCTTCATTATGCTGTTTGAGTATAAAGACAACCCCATCTCATCTGTGGACTTACAAGCATTAATTAAGATTTTTTAAATTGAATTTTCCTAAGGCCTCTTTTCCTATGTTTCTCAATGGATCAGACCCAATTTGAAAGGAACAATCCTTATGATGGTACAATCATTATGTGAAAGTTTGAAGTCAATCAGGTGAAATCTAGGGCCATTATGTTTTAACTAAGATTTTTTTATCAAATTTTCATAGGGCCCCTTTTCCCATGAAACTTGATGGATCAAACCTACTTCCAAAAGGAACAATCCATTCAATGTAATAATCATTCTGGGAATGTTTGAAGAGAATTTGTTGAAAAATATGGACTCTATTGTGTTTACGAGGACTTTTTCAATCCAGTTTTTATCGGGCCCCTTTTTCCCAAGTCCTTAACTGATAATACCAAATTTTAAAAGGAACAATTCTTATGATGGTACAAACATTCTGTGAAAGTTTGAAGTAAATCAGATGAAAACTGTGGACTCTAGAGTGTTAAAAAAGATCTTCGAATTAAATTTTAATAAGGCCCCTTTTCCTATGTTTCTTGAGGAATCATATCCGATTCCAAAAGGAACAATCCTTATGATGGTACAATCATTCTGTGAAATTTTGAAGAGAATCTGTTGAAAATTGTTGGCTCTAGATTATTAATGAGAATTTTTTATTAAACATTTCATAAGGCCCCTTTTTCCTGTGTTTCTTGAATGATCATACCAAATTTCAAAAGGAATAATCCTTATGATAGTACAATCATTCTGTGAAAGTTTGAAGGGAATCCGATGAAAACTATTGACTCCAGAGTGTTAACAAGAATTTTTTAATTAAATTTTCATAAGGCCCCTTTTCCCCTGTTTCATGACAGATCAGACCCATTTTTGAAAGGAACGATCCTTATGTTTGTACAATCATTCTGAGAAAGTTTGAAGAGAATCCGAAGAAAACTGTGGACTCTATCGCGTAAACGAGGATTTTTAATGGATTTTTTAAATGAATTTTCATAAGGCCCCTTTTCCTGTGTTTCTTAACGGATCATACCAAATTTCAAAAGGAATAATCCTTACGTTGGTACAATCATTCTGTGAAAGTTTAAAGAGAATCTGATGAAAACTGTGGACTCTATCGCGTAAACGAGGATTTTTTAATTAAATTTTCATAAAGCCCCTTTTCCCGTGTTTCTTGACAGATCAGACCCATTTTCGAAAGGAACGATCCTTATGATGGTTCAATCATTCTGAGAAAGTTTGAAGAGAATACGATGAAAACTGCGGACTTTATCGCGTAAACGAGGATTTTTAATTGAATTTTTTATTAAATTTCATTAGGCCCCTTTTCTCGTGTTTCTTGACGGATCATACCCATTTTCGAAAGGAACGATCCTTATGATGGTTCAATCATTCTGAGAAAGTTTGAAGAGAATCCGATGAAAACTGCGGACTTTATTGCTTAAAGAGGATTTTTAATTGAATTTTTAATTAAATTTCATTAGGCCCCTTTTCTCGTGTTTCTTGACAGATCATACCCATTTTAGAAAGAAACGATCCTTATGATAGTACAAACATTCTGTGAAAGTTTGAAGAGAATCTGATGAAAACTGTGGACTTTATCGCGTAAACAAAGATTTTTTAATTAACTTTTAATAAGGCCCCTTTTCCCGTGTTTCTGGACAAATCTGACCCAATTTCAAAAGGAACCATCCTTATGATGGTACAATCATTCTGTGAAAGTTTGAAGAGAATCCGATGAAAACTGTGGACTTTATCGAGTAAACGAGGAAAAGTTTAACGACAGATGGACAGACGGACAGACGCACGGACGCTGGACGGGAAAAAGCCATCGCTATAGCTCTAGTTGCCTTCGGCCAGTAGAGCTAAAAATGGTTGGCTGTAACTTCTTCTAAAATTTGTTCACCTGGTATTAGGTTAACCTTTCCCTGTTCAATCCCTCACTTTTAAGTCCGAGTGATTTTATACTTGAGAAATCATTGTGGTGAAAGAAGAAATTGCTTGTAACAAGCAGTTTCTTCTTTTTCCACAATAATTTTACCTTATTGAAATATTATTTTTTCCAATAAAATCAACTTTGAACTGTTGTCTGCAAAACCTTTTAAATTTGGACAGGTCTAAAATCTTGCTAAACAGGAAAGGGTTAAACACAGCAAATCAACAGACTACTACAGAACAGCAGCACTTCACTGCCTTACAAGCTGTATAATGCCGTAAAACTTTTCCTGTTCAATCACTAGTTTTTAAGTCCCATCGATTATATAGTTGAGAAAATATTGTAGAAAAAGAAGATTTTGTGACAAGCAATTTCTTCTTTTTCGAAATATCTTTACCCCACTGACTGGTTATTTTTCAATTTAAATCCACTTTTAAAAGTCTTCTGCAAAACCTTTGAATTTTGACAGGTCTAAAATTGTGTAAATCAGAAAAGGGTTAAAGGAATCTTGATGAAAAAATTTTAACCCTTGTCATGCTGAATTTTTATTCTTTTTCACAACATTGTAAAAATTTGATGTAGTTATCTTGATGCTGTGTTCAAATATTTTTCTCAACACCACAAGAAAAAGCAGGTCATTTAGGTTAAGATCAGACTGCAAGTCTGTAAGGGCTAATTTTGGTCTATACATCTGTCGCATCCATTGTCAAATCAGGAATATTCTAGGATCAGCTTGACAAGGATTAAACATGGTGTCGCTATGGACAATCTTTTTATTATAACACCAGACGATAAAAGGAAGACTATATAAGACTGAAATTCAAAGAAGTTGCAGAAGACAATTTCAAGCTGGTGAAAGTCTTTTTCTTCTGGGAAATGAAACATTGTTGGAAATCATTACAGGCACTTTCTTCATCTTCCAAAATATTTTCCAAAGATTTTTTGAAGAGGTGTATAAAAGCAGAATTGTTCAAAAATGGGTAGAGGCAAAGTTCAACAATTGACTATTGACATCACAAGCACTAGGCTGGGGACCTGTATGTAGTGACACTGATTTGACAAGTTGCACTGCCAAGATTTAATTACATTCAAACCAATGCCATTTGATGCCTCTTGTGTCATGAGTCTGTCCCAACTTATAAGCCAAATTAGCCTACAATTTAGATTGATTGATTGAATGGGGTTTAATGCCAGTTTTAACAGTATTTTAGGTCATATTGTGGCAGCTAGAGCACCAAAGCATGAATTTCTGGTATTTCTCACACAAGTACTACCACTACAATCATTCTGTGAAAGTTTGAAGAGAATCTGATGAGAACTGTAGACTCTATCGCGTAAACGAGGAATTTTTAATTAAATTTTCATAAGGCCCCTTTTCCCGTGTTTCTTGACGGATCATACCCATTTTCGAAAGGAACGATCCTTATGATGGTACAATCATTCTGAGAAAGTTTGAAGAGAATCCGATGAAAACTGTGGACGCCGGACGGGAAAAAGCCATCGCTATAGCTCTAGTGGCCTTCGGCCAGTAGAGCTAAAAATAAATTTTCATATGAGCCACTGTCTTAATGAAAAAGATATGGAAAATATTGTAGGAAAAGAATGAATTACTTGCTACAAGCAATTTTACCTTTTCCCATGATATTATCTACCTTAAGTATTATATACTTTCAAAAGTTGTTGGAATGTTCTAAAATTTTATAGTCTAGTTATTATTTAATGTATTCCAAAAAATTTCCTAACCTGATTCATTCCAGCATTAGTGAAGTAAGTCCCAGCATCTTTCTGTGGAATTACAGATGAAGATTTCACAAATGTGTGGTCATTTTTTATGCAAAAGTAGTCAAGAAAGGCCTGTCTTGCTTCCTTTGATGTCCATTTCTGTTGCAGATTTGAAGCGTGTGACTTAGCCCTGAGTTCCTGAAGCTTCTTGAAGCATCTCTTACAAATAGTGGTGGATCCATTCCCACGCAACATAATCCTACAAATATGAAACAAGAGTGCCATAGCCACAATATATGCTATCACAACAAGGTCCCTTTTTCTGTCTAGAATGGTAAACAAGAGGGCCATTAGCCCTAAAGGGCTCTCCTGAGTTGACGACTATAGAAGTAAAATAGCACAAGTGACCTTATTATTGCCAAAAGTAACTACATGTAGTTATCAAATCTTGTCTAAGAAATCAAGAACAAACATTCTTATCAAGTTTCAAGGTATTTGTGCAAGAAAAGTAGCAAAGTAGCATATAAAGTGGAAAGATTTCTTTATATCAGACCTTGTGACCTAGTATTTGACACTAGTATTTGACCTAATATTATACTTGACCAAGATTTTTTTTAGATATAATCATCTGAATAAACAAGCAGTCAACTGAGTCAAAAAAAGTGGCCTCTAGAGTAAAAACAAGGTTTTTCTTAGATTTGATCTAGATTTTGACCCCCAAATAACCAAAATTTGAACATTTTGACCAAATATCAAACCAAATTAGGCCAAAAATGTGGCCTCTGGGGTGTAAAGGTATTTCTAAGATTTGACATAGTGACCTAGTTTTCGCCTCAATGAGACCTAAATTAAAGATTGGCTGAGATATCATTGAGACAAACATTTTGACCAAATATCATTTGATTTAAGCCTAAAATGTGGCCTCTAGAGTCCACACAGGATCATTTCTAAGGGTTTGACCTAGTGACATAGTTTTTGATCCAAAATAACCCAATATCGAACTTGACCTAGATATTAAGCAGACAAAATTTCTGACCAAATATAAATTCAACTGAGCAAAAAATATGGCCTCTGGTGTGCACACAAGGTATTTCTAAGATTTGACCTGGTGGCCTAGTTTTTGTCCTCATGTGACCCATGTTTGAATATGGATGAGATAACATTGACATAAACATTCTGACCAAATATCATTTGATTTGAGCCTAAATTGTGGCCTCTAGAGAACACACAAGATTATTTCTAGGATTTGACCAAGTGACATAGTTTTTGACCCCACATAACCCAATATCTAACTTGACCAAGATATTATGCAGACAAACAGTCTGACCAAATATCAAGCCATTTGAGGCAAAAAAGTGACCTCTGGAGTGCACACAAGGTATTTCTAAGATTTGACCAAATTACCTAGTTTTTGACCCCCATATGACTCAATATTGAATGTGTCTGAGCTTGGAGACAAACATTCTGACCAATTTTCAAGACATTTGAGCGAACATTGTGGCCTCTAGAGTGCACACGAGAAGTTGACATACAATGGATGATGGACACAGCAAGACCACAAAAGCTCATCCTAACCAATTTGTGGTCATGGGAGCTAAAAACTGATTATATGCACTAGATTGGGAGAAAAGAAACATTCTGTGAAAATTTCAGCCAAAATCATCCATAAATGTTAAAGGAGATGTGTTAACAAGACATGGACACAGGGGAGGATTGCCCATCGGACAGAAAGATGGAGAAGATGATACCAATATACACCCACATTCTGCTACCTATAACTAGAGGCGCTTGAGCACCTGTATCGCTCTACAGGTCTGATTGTACTGATTAAGCAAATGGTGTTTTCAGGAATCATACTCACAATGTGTGTCAAATAAATCTTGTCAATGAAATCTTTTAACATTTCAACTTTTCATTGTTTACAAAAGTCAATTCATTTACCAAGTCTGGTGAAAAAGGTAATTGCAAATTTTGAAATGAAGTTCACTGGATACCGTATTATGGTCATAAGCCACAACCATAAAAGCCATATTTTCAATGAATCAACTTTTGATTGATGGAATCTGATAAAAGATCACCCAATGATCATTCCAGTAAAATTTGGTTAAAATCCTTCATCTGGTTTCTAAGAAAAAGATTTCACCAAACATGTATATGGAAATTAGCCCTGCCCATTAAAGCAATATTTTTCATCTGTGAAAAATTCTCTGAAGAAATCTGATAAAGGGTCAACCAAGGATTATTTCTGTAAAATTTGGTTGAAATCCATCAATTGGTTTCTGAGAAGAAGATTTTTAAAGGTTTCAACTTCTATGGAAATTAGCCTTGCCCATTAAAGCCATTTATTCATCCGGTCAAAATTCTTTGAAAGAATCTTATAAAGGGTCACCCATTGATCATTCCTGTGAAATTTGGTAGAAATCCATGAGCTTGGTTCTGAGAAGAAGATTTTACCATATGGAAATTAGAACTGCCCATCAAAGCCATTTTCTTATCCGATCAAATTTTTTTTTTTTTCAAGAAATCTGACAAAAGGTCACCAAAGGATCATTTCTGTGAAATTTGGTTGAATTCTGTTCAGTACTTTCTGAGGAGATTTTAAAAGTAAAAGGTTACAGACAGGTGGATGCATGCACAGATGGGCGAAAAATGGGCACAATGTCATGACAATAGTTCGCTGGCTTTCAGCCAGTGGAGATAAAAAAACCTCTGCCAATTTGAAAGGTGTTACTGTTTTTAAATTACCCATCATCACACAGTCTGACATTTCATAAAGTCATTTTATTCAATACATGTAATTTATTTTCTTTTTCAAATCACAAAAATAATGATTGTCATTTTATTTGTTAGTTTATTTTCTTTTTCAAATATCAGAAATAATTCAGCATAGATGTATAAAGCATGTCTCTGAGCCATGCTTGGGAAAAAATCAGAACAAAATCACGACTTTCAAATAAAATTTTGAACAATCTGAAATTTAGCCATCTAGTTAAAACAACAAATTGGTCTATTTCCTATCCAGAAATGTTTTTCAATTTAGACTATTCCCACACAATCCAACAAGCTAACAACCCATAAGAAAAAAGGTTTGATATAAATGTGAAATATGCAGAATCATCATTTCCCAAGCCTCTGCCTTGAAATTTCTAATATTTCACACTTGTCTGAATAGACCTTTTCACACAAAGCACCAAATGACTAAAAAGCCTGTATCCTTTAGATGCTTTCAAAGAAAAAGACAACAACAGTTTTCGACTGTGGGGAGGACTTCCCTTTTGTTTTTCAAAAGCCTTATAATTGCATCAAGGCATTTTAACTTCATTTTTCGATGTTTCACAATGAAAAGCATTGACTAAATAATGTAGATAATATTGTTGGGAGTGTAACATCTGCTTGTTACAATATTTTTCTCTCCGTTGTCCGAGTAATGTTCTCCAGAAGCATCAAAAGTAGTCTATCTCATAAGCCTTAATGAATAAATGATGGCTGTTTTGTTTCATGATCTATTATTCACCATATACAATATAATGTATGATAACCCGGTATATTGTATATGTTGAAACAAAGGCCTGTAATGAATGAAGGAGAATGCACCATTTAAAGGTCATTAACCTGTTTTGTCTCAAACAATCACCAGATCAGCAAAACTCCTATTCTTCGCCTCCGGAAATATTGAAGTTATGATAGTTTGTGCTAGAAAAGGGGAAATTAAAGATCAATTAAAGATTATATCCTCGGTGGGCGACCAAAATGTTGTAACTACATATCATCTCAAATGGTATTTACAATCTTTTGTTAGCCCAGCCTACTGATTACATTCTGTTTATAATATGCATATTGGCCCCTTGATCTACTTGTAAGGCTAGATTTTCAAATTTTAAAGCTAGATTTTGCGCGAGGCAAACTTTAGGTAAAAGTATATAGCTAACAATGCAACGAAATAATTGGCATTACAGATTTATTGAGAAGCCACATAGTGATCAGAATTTTTCTTTTAGTGCTATCAGTACTTTGGATTCAGAATCAATGTTACCTTGACTCATTAAGGGTACATCTTTGAATAAATTTATCAATTATAAATGAATGATATTATGTTTGTAACCATCTTCTTCAAGTACATATACTTTCAGTGCTTTGATTACAAAAACAGTCTAAATCTGTTACTCAAATATATCTTTGAATACATTCAGTACTAAGCAACAAATAGGCCTTAGACTGCATAAAGTCATACATATAAGATGTGTTTTTGTCTTCCTCCAGAGCTCTCAGTACATTGATTTCACAAAAATACATAATGAAGAATGTCTAGATATACTCTAAAAAATCAGGAGGGCAGACTGAGATGATGCAACCATTGACCCTTACCACAGCATGATCTGCTACATATTTCAAGGAACTTTCATGGACTTAACTCATTAAATTTTCAATATTTTTTTTACTTCCCATGTTTGAAGAAAATCCAATGAAAGCTCTAGACTTGGGAACAAGGATTTAACATGAAATTTTCATAAGGCCCCTTTTCCTGTGTTTCTTGACAGTTCAAACCCTGTTATGAAAAGAATGAATCGGAATGACTTTACAATCATTCTGTGAAAGTTTCTACAAATCTGATCAAAGCTGTGGGCTTCATTGTGTTAACAGGGATTTTTTAATTGAATTTTCATAAAGCCCCTTTTCCCATATTACTTGATGGGTCTGAAACAATTCCAAAGGGAACTATACTTACAAAAGTAAAATTATTCTGTTTGAGTATAAAGACAACCTCATGAAATCTGTGGACTTACTAGCATTAATTAAGACTTTTTCAATTGAATTTTACTAAGGCCCCTTTTCCTAAATTGGATTAGATCCAATTTGAAAGGAACAATCCTTATGATGGTACAATCATTCTGTGAAAGTTTGAAAAGAAATCAATGAAAACTGTCGAGTCTAGAGTGTTAACGAGGATTTCTTAATAGATTTTTCCATTAAATTAAAAAGGCCCCTTTTCCCGAGTTACTTGACGGGTCATATCCGATTCCGAAAGGAACAATCCTTATGATGGTACAGTCATTCTTTGAAAATTTGAATAGAATCTGATGAAAACTGTGGGCTCTAGGGTGTTAACGATGATTTTTTAATCAAATTTTCATAAGGTCTCTTTTCCTGTGTTTCTTGACGGATCATAACAAATTTCCAAAGGAACAATCCTTATGATGGTACAATCATTCTGAGAAAGTTTGAAGAGAATCCTATGACATGAGGTCCATGAGGGCTTGAGATGCTGTACTGGACTCTAGAGTGTTAAGGAGGATTTTTTAATTAATTTTCAATTCGGTTCTTTTTCCTATGTTTCTTGAAGGATCTGACCTAATTTTGAAAGGAACTATCCTTATGATGGTACATGAAAAAGCCATCGCAATAGCTCTAGAGGTCTTCAGCCAGTAGAGCCTAAAACTAGCTTGGAAGTTAATTTTTAGACACATTAACAATAGTCTATCTTTTAGCATTCAAGATTGGCATGATTATACCAATTAACCGTGGACAAACAAAACTACAGAATGACAAAGCTTTACTTATGATATTTTGGTTGCAAATCAAAAAAGTGAATAAATCATCAAGAGCATAAAACAATATTTTGATGTTCCATCTAGGCTGTAGTCACCATGTTTGACGTCAAATTATTTTGACTACTTTCAAGAAAAATTTATTGCTCAAAACCAAAAGAATCATTTGATCAGAGAATGGCTGATCTTAATTTTCTTTCTTTGCTTTCATCTTAACCCTTGTCATGCTGTATAAATTACCTACTTAATTGCTGTCAAATCAAAGGGCTGAAAGCACTGATAGAACTTATTGTTCAAAAATCAATATATTTTAAGAAATCAACTTCATGAACAACTCTGGCAGGAAAAGTACAAGCAGGAGGTATAGACTAAGATCAGCCTGCACATAAGTGCAGTCTGATCTTAGTCTATACCTCCTGCCAAAACCGGAATATTCCGGGTTCAGCATGACAAGGGTTAAAATTGTATACCGGGTTTCTGAAAGCAGAGATATTGCGTCAGCGGTTGATTGAAGATGAAAATTTTCAAATATTGCCACAGGGTTTTCGTTAGACCGGAGACCTCGGTTTAGATGCACAGAAATTCAAAAAGAAGCAATTTTGACGCTCGAATATTTGTCATTGTGCATCATTTTGACTCTCAAAATTAGCAGCCATGCATTAAGGGTCATCATAAGTGTGCCAAAATTGTGGGAAAATGGTTAATTGATTATGAAAGTATACACCCCTATCAAGGAGAACACAAAGCTCGATTAGTAATTAACTCTCTCAAGCGATGGACATGCATCGATGTTCGTAATTGACAGGGACTTAACACCTGTGAAATTAGTGATGAAACTCATTTTCAGAGTTCTAATCCTACTGAAAATTACTTATTTGCTATTTCTTTCATAAAAAAGCTCACAAAATATAATCAAGAAGTAAATTGAAACCAAAGAAAATATTGCCCAAGAAATGTCATTGGTTTTCGTATAAAAAATCTGCACTTCTTTTTATGAAAAATACAAATTTGATCCTCTTAGTACTCTTGAGATTTTCTAAAACTGACTCAAACTAATAATATATTGTATAAATACTAAACTTTCCCTAATATTCACCTTATATTGAAAAATGGAGTAATGGCAGATTGGAGAAATGTTTCAATCTGAGAAAGAGTTTATTCTAATGCACCATTGCTAAAAAAATAAACACTTTTAAGGCACCTTTCATCTTGATTCATCTTGTATAGAGTATTTGTGGTCTTTAATGTCAGAGTAGGTATGATATTATTTAGCATTCGTTCCTAAAAATTCTATCCCCTGAAAATGCGTGTTGACACGTGTTGACCTCTGTTAATAACTCATTTTTTAAAATTTTGTAACTCTTACTTTTGTGCAATGAGTTTAGAAGGGGAAAATAGTCTTTCCAAGATGTAAAATTTTATTCAAGTCGAAATACGTAGTCGAAATGGGGTAAAGGTAATGGGGTAAAGGTAAATTTTGGTTTTTGTCCAAATCTTTGAGACGGTCCAGACACGGGAATCGGGACATCTCCATGATGACGAGTGCAATCTTTCAAGTCAGCTATTTCTTCGATGCATTTTCAATGTATCTTAAAACACTTATTAATGTGACATACAACCTTATTGCTGTACTTTTTCTGGTAACATATGGACTTAGTCTAGAGTACTATACGGCATGCTGATACACGGGTCAAACCACCAAAACTAATTTTATGTGCGAGTGTTAAAAAAAAATCATGTCATTAAAATATGATAGTGTATTTATTTGGATTAATAAAGATGGATTTTTGCAGAAGTTACAGTTAACCTAAAAATGACTTGGTAGTTTACCAATAGCTTATGTTACTATGTTCTGGGTTCTTAAGAGGATAAGTTTAGAAAAGGTAGGAATAGAATTCATACGTTCAGAGGACCAAATTATTTGAAATAACAGCGCATTTTTTGATAGACGCTACCAAAATGAAGTTGGAAGTTTGGGATACAAAATTATATAATTAAGTCAGATTACACAAAAGAAGCATTGGTGATTTGGGACATGAATCTTGGATATGTTGGTAATTCATTGAGATGAGTAGATGAAGGAATAGCAGCAATATAATCCAAATGTGTTATTTTGATTGAAGTGGTGTATAAAATTATATTGAAATCAAAAGTTACACATGCGAATTAAGTTCAAACTATCAATCTTTACTACAGTAAAGGGCAGGCCTGGTAAAGGGTGTACAGGTTTTCTAGATAGAAAAGTCAATCATACCATACAACTGGGTGCACACTAAAGGGAATATACAGCAAGTAGGTAATCAAATATATTTCGGCAAAACCACCCTTTGCCCAACGACTATTCCCTGTTGACAAATATGTACCTAAACCAGGACCCAATTTTTTTCAGCTGAATTTTTCTAAAGGATCATTATCTGCATGAAAAGCAACAAAAAAAGATTATGTTAATGGCAAACATCCTGGTATTGCCTTGATGGCCGAGTGATCTGAAGGTCACGGGTTCGAGCCCCAACCTTGCCGGGGTGTGTTCACGGGCAAGACACATAATAGCCAGCCCCAGTCTGCGCACCTGTACAAGTGGGTAGCAGTGGGATTCAGCCACTGCCTCTCTTTCAGTGACGTGGAAACATCTGGATTGTGAGTGTATCACCTGCCAATAATACTCGAAAGGGGAGTTAGGCAGTATAAATAGATAGATAGATAACCAAAACTGCACAATCTATGCTAGTTCAAAGTCTGAAATTTGATCAGGGCCAATAGCTAGGAATGGGATCAGCCCATGAAGGAGTTATTGAAAACTTTCTGTCGTCACAACATTCTCATTCCTGAATGTGCAAGGTTTTAAATGGAACATATTTTGGTTGGAAGGGTCAATCTTGAGGGTGTAGTCGAGGGAGAAAAATTACTAACAAACTTTATTGGTAAAGTTTACAACTTCAGACCTAAAACAAACTCCACATTTTGCTTTGTACATAAACAATAGCACTGAAGAAAAGAATGTGAAAAAAGCGAGAAACATAAGGTGGCGAAAATGCTATTGTCAAGAAATAGGAGTTAGAGCTATTCTGCAATCATTTCAGACAAGACAACAACATGACACTCTCTTATTCCTTCTCTATTTGTATATTTAACTCCTTTATTTTCACATATCAAGTTATCGAGCAAATAAATGATAACCTTGTCAGACTCTTTTTCTCGGACAGTACAAGATAAAGGGAAAAGACCGAATATTCGAAGACATAAATCAAAGTACTTAGAGTATATCAACAAAATAGACTGGATGTACACACTTGGAATTAGACTGGTACCACTGTCGACTTTATATTAAAGTCGACGGCGTTACCGGTCTAACTTGGAATGTACACGGTAAGACGACGAAGTCGACTGGAGACCAAAACCTCGTACATGTTAAATAAGCAGTGTCAGTCAAAAATGCCAAGTGTCATAAATATCGGATCCATAAAAGCCCACCATTAAATCTGACCAAAAAGCCCGGTCAAAAGGCCCACTAACCAATCTTAAAAATCAACATTTCGACTAAGACAATTTCTGTTTATTTTGTTTTCATGTTTTCTTTTGTTTACGAAAGGGGAGTAAGGCAGTATATATAGATAGATAGATGTTTAAACAGACTGAAAATTGACCGTGTAGAATCAAACATTTTACGATAATCAATTAGAGAATCAGTAACAGTTTCGTGTTAATCCGTTAGTGCCGGTGTTGAAAGGTGTTAGCATAAAGAACTAAGTATAATAAACTTAAAGTATGATTGCTTCTGAAAAGCATTTTCTCCTTTTCCAGAAGTAATTTATGTCATTATAGACGTGTTTTTGGAGAGCAGTGTGTTTTTAATAAAGTTTAATAACTCTTTTCTACGTTGTAAAGTATTTCCCCGAAAAGGATAATTTAAGTAAGTGCATAAAATACATGCACTCCTTAATACATATTCCTTCTAACAGTTGAGTAAAAACAATCATATTGACTTGGACCTTTTTGGATAGGGCCTTTCAGACACTGAGCCTTTTTGTGGCCACTGAACCTTTTTGTCACTGGGCCTTTCTGACCCCACCCCACTCACAGTAAGCTTTGGACAAGAGGTTATGGCCGTCCACTCACGATTTGATTAATCTGGCTGAATTCAAAGTAAATACCTTTCGAAATGTCACAAAAGAACGGGAACACATATACTTATCTACTAGATGTACAGAGGATGTACAGCGATCCCAACAGTCTAAATTGGCGATATGTCAATAGTAAAACTAAATCTGGTATTGGAGTGATTTGAACAATGCACCTGATCAATTTATGGGAACTAATTTTCAATGTTACAAAATACAAAATTATACACTATGTACAAAAAAATCTGGAAATGACTTTCCATTGGATTATAAAATGGCGGACAGTGTGGACGTGCCGTTACCAGCTCTTAGTTAAATCAAATTTTAATGGACTTCTGGATATTGTTAGCTTTTGAAAATGTCTTAGAATACTTGTGAGTAGACATTCTAATCGATCACTTTGATTTCTTGACATTAAATAATGTGGTTAATGAGAAATTAACGCATATTCTGAGAACAATAGACGTAAAAATAGACGTAACAATAGTTCACATATAGTGAATTCGCCCGAGGACGATATTCGCTCACCCCAGTTTTATCTTAAGGGGCTCTATTGGGCGATACAGTTATTCATTGCTTATTCTAAATGCGTTTATTCATGCCCCGGTGAGGCACACATTGGACTTTCAAGGCAAGAAACCATTGTGAGAAAATAATTATGTCGCTTATTTCGCCAGGCGGTAAAGCCGCCGATAATGCTGGATATATACCGTCCACACCCTTATCTCAGATAGTAAGGCCTCAACAATTTTTCCACGATCTTGACCAGGCCCTCAATAACCAGCCCAGAGACCTATACGTATCCGAACTCGTCCGGCTATGTAAAGATGATCCGGATGCAATCAACGACTACAGAGAGCGCCTTGCCGAACGAGCCAAACAAGAGAGCAAATGTCCTAAAACTAAACTTCTAAATCGTCGAAATTCTCCAAATTCTAGTAAATCACAGAAACTGGCGCATGACTGTTTCATTTTATACATGTTCACAAAAGGCAACAATTCTCGTGAGATATTCGACGTCTTTGTAAACTCAGCAATCAACACATTCGACGCGAGCGCTAATGTTACGATGCATTGTGTTGACGACTCAAGCCCGAAATGTCTATCGACGACGATGAAAAATAAACCACACAGTAAGATAGAAATTCCGGATATAACTACGATGTTATTGAATTTACAATCGGACCTTGCTGCAATGGCTAATATAGTGAAACATAACAATGCAATCTTAATTGATATAGGAAACGAGACTCGAACTCTTACAACAAATACTAAATTAATGTTAGCGTCTGTGAACGGTCTTCGATCTAAACTTGGTGATACGACCAAACTCGACCAAGTCAGTGAAGATTTAAAGAGTATTGATGTCAATATAGGTAGAATTAACAAAAAAATTGAAGACACGATTGTGAATAATGAAATGTTCATAAATGTACCAGAAAACACCAGAAAACCCAAAAACGCCGTAACTACAGACACTTCTAGTGGTCAAAGCTATGCCGATAAAGTGCGAAACCAACCACTACCACCAATCATCCACGATCTTGAGGGACGCCGAACAAACGATAAACCTACAGACTCGAAAGAACTGAAGCAAAGTTCGATTGAAAAAATACGCCAAGATTCTATCCAAAATACCCGTGCTAAGGTGGTATCAGATACTGTAAACTCGGATACGAGGAATAACGAACAAAATCATATTCATATTGACGTAAGAACGGAGCCAAAGAAACCTACAAAAAATCGCAGAAACACGGACAAACAACCACACTTAACGTCAACAAAATACAATCGTACATCAGCTGCAGATCGGTTTAAAGCTGTCAAAAGGAGACGAATATCATCTTATTATATAGGGAACATAGACCCCGACGTATCTGAAAGTGATTTGCATCAATATATGTATGAAAACGACGTCAAGTGTACGTTTATAAAAATGTTCTATGGAAAATCTGGCTCCGCAGCAAGAATCAATGTGCCTGATGATTTCGTGGGTACGATCGAAAACCCAGATTTCTGGCCTGTTGATATAATTGTAAGAAAATGGCGTAAAAAATCAGAATGGGACAATGACCGTGTTAATAGAAAATATCGCGAGAAAAGTAAAGAACCACGCAACCAGGAGAAAACCCAATCGTACAATGGCTACAATGAAAATACAAAATATATTGAATGCGATCGTGACGATACAGATTCTTATTACCAAAACGATGGCTATTATGATGACAAAAACTATAATGACGATAAAGATTACCAGTGGGGACAAGAATACGATGATTGGGACAAGAGTTATGATGATTGGGGTAATCCAGTGTCTGAGTATTGATTAGTGTGAACTATAATAGTACCATCATGGCTAGAGTTGAACTTATTGGAATAATAATCTCATTATCTTTATTTTCCCTATCAACAATGAATCTTAATATAATGTGTTGGAATGTTAGAGGCGTAATGTCTTCAGCATACGTGCTTTCTCAAATTCTGAATGAAAATGATGTCGATATATCTATAATTACAGAACACAAGCTTTTACCCAAATCGTTACATTTTATGACAAGTATACATGAAAATTATAATGTCTTCTCCGTTGCCGACACTTCATTGGACCAGTATGGAGCAATTAAATGTGGCAAAGGAGGGGTCTCAATTCTATACAAAAAGAGTTTAAGACAGTTCATAAGTAAAGTAGACTGTATGCAAAGCGAACGCATCCTAGCAATAAAGCTAGAGCGTACAGACAGTGGACAAATAGGCGTTATTCGTGCGCCTTTATTTATCATTGGAGTATATATGCCAGGGGACAGTAATATTCAGTTATATAAAGACACACTTGATTGTCTGTCATCGATATATAGTACTTTGACTGAAAACGGGGATGTTATATTGCTGGGAGATTTTAACGCGCAAATTATAAATTACAAGCCGGTTAACGTGGTTTCAGAAAAAAACAGGATGTTTAATAATTTTCTTAAGTCATCCGGATTAGTCTCCCTTTATAATACGAATATTGGCTCGAACATCGACTACACGTATAGAACGCTAAAAACTGTAATCGATCACGTATTAATTGAAAACACCTTCTTTAAAAACTGTTCTGATTTGAAAACCATCAATGAACACCACGTATATACGTCAGATCACATGCCCATTTTCGTGAAAATAAACATACAAGATTTAATAAATCCCAGCTTGGTAGAACATAAGACGTGTCGAATAGCTTGGGACAAATGTGATCAAAGTATGCTCGATACATATGTATGCTATTTGGATCAAAACCTCTCATCCCTAGAGAATGCGGAGCGTTTAAACGTCAACGAAACGTCAGACTTAATTGTCTCTAGAATCATGGAAGCGTCAAATAATACCCTGCCCAAAATTCGTTTTAACAAACATGCTAAACCATATTGGTCAGCAGAATTAAAAAAGGCTCATGGTATCTCGCGATCTAAGAGAAGAACGTGGATAAATCAGGGCAGGCCACGAGGCATGATATCGAACTCTTATTTCCAATACAAACAGGCGAAAGATAACTTTCGTAATCTTCAGCGGGATTCAACTGCCAATTACCTGAACAAAATAGTTGATGACCTAAATCAAAGCGCTCAGACTGACCCAGGACTTTTTTGGGCCCTTTTAAAAAGGATTAAGAAAACTTCCCCTTTATTTGTAACTGAAATTAAACATGCGAACAAAACGTATAGTTCGGAAAATGTGACGGCTGGATTCGAATCATATTTTTATGATGTCTTCAACGATACGGATACACATACCAATACGCAAAAGATTATAGAAAATAATATACAAGGCTCTACGCTATCAAGCAAGTTTATCATCCCAACATTAAAACTAGAAAGGGACTTTAATCTAGTTGAAATCACAGAGGTCCTCAAAGGCCTGAAGAGGGGGAAAACCCCTTCCCACGATAATATATGCAATGAGCATTTAATCTACGGTAAATTACCAATTGCCAAAGCGCTTGTCACTTTATTCAACAAAATACTACGACATGAAATGGTGCCGGACTCCTGGCGTAGAAGCTTAATTGTACCGATTTATAAAGGTGGGGGTAAACCAAAAAACGACCCAACAAGTTATAGGCCAATATCACTAGTTCCGACATTTTGTAAAATATTTGAAAAACTTCTAGTTGACAGAATATACTCTACTCTCCTTCACAGCGGCGTTTCGTTCCCATCTAGTCAACAACAAGGCTTCCAAACCGGCCTAAGCTGCACTACAACAGCTTTCTGTCTTCAAGAGGTATTAAATGATATAGCTGATCTTAATAGCCAGGCGTTTGTCGCTTTTTTAGACTTTAAATGCGCCTTTGATAGCGTGTGGCATAGTGCGCTTTTATCCAAACTGCGTAGACTAGGTATTACGGGTAAATTATGGAAAATAATTCGCGACTCGTATAACCGCCTAGAATGTCGCATCGTTATAAATGGCAAAACGTCACACTCAGTACAAATAACACGCGGTGTACGCCAAGGAAGTGTTGCTTCAACATTTTATTATCTAGTTTTCATCAATGATTTATTAATCGAATTAGAAAAGGCAAAGCAGAGTTTACGCCTTTACTCCGGTATTAACGCACACTATGGTAACCCTGCGTTCGCTGATGATCTCGCCGTAATTTCGCTATCCCCCGATGCCCTCCAAAGTTTACTCGACATTGTCTACAGGTATTCCTATCGTTGGAGATTCGAGGTTAACTGTTCTAAATCCTGCGTTGTTGTTTTCAACCAAAGAACGAAAACCAACCCGTACGTATTTATGCTTGGCGACTCATATATAAAGCAAACAGACTCAGCGGTACACCTGGGCATAAGACAGGTAAGCTCTCTATCCGTAAAACAACGTGTGACAGAACGTTGTCAAAAAGCCAAAAGCGCCTTTTACGCAATGTCCGAGCTCGGAATGAAACCAAATATATTAAACCCGCTTACTTCAGTTAAACTCTACATTTCAGTTATCATACCCATTGTTCTCTACGGCTGTGAGCTGTGGAATGATCTAAAAGGCCCCGAGATTAGAATGCTTAATACATTTCAACATTATATACTTAAACTTATTCAGGGTTTCCACAGAAGAGTACGGTCTGATATGTGCGAGTCGATGTTGGGCCTTAATCGTATCACGGCTACAATTGATATGCGTAAACTTATGTTTCTCTATAAGATATTGTCTCTTAATGAAAACGCACTATGTAAACGTCTTTTCCTAAGAAAGTTTTTCCAATTCATGTACAATCCCAGACAGATTACTAGAGGATTCGTTCCTGATATTTGTTGCATACTAGCCAAATATAACCTTAATT
This sequence comes from Fragum fragum, assembly GCA_946902895.1. Lineage (NCBI taxonomy): Eukaryota > Metazoa > Mollusca > Bivalvia > Cardiida > Cardiidae > Fragum > Fragum fragum. The sequence continues at coordinate 5,857,955 of OX336379.1, read as the reverse complement.
TCCTAATGAATATGTATATCAATGATAATTGTTTCCTACCTGCTAAACAAATATGGCGCCAATTTGTTGTTCGAGCAGTAAAAGAAAAAGAGTCCGATGAATGGTTGATGCGCATTCGATCGGCTGACTTCTCCAGATTCTCACGGCTACACAGATCGATTGAACCATGTTCCCTTTATTATCTCTATGCAGCGAGATTGTCGCCTCATAAGATAGCTTTTGTAGCTAAATTATGGACCACAGTTCCGCGATCTGAACCGACACGATGTCATCTGTGCGGCCGTTTGAGTATGGACGAAGTCAAACACAAGCTGATCGAATGTGCGTCAACATATTCCGTAAAATCAAACTTCGTTTCACATGTATTAACAATGTATCCAGCCTTAGGACATGAGTTGGCATGTTCATCCAATGAACGCTTTCTACTGATGGTGCTTGGAGAAAATCCCAACTCATTGTGTCCACACGACTCAACGCAATTTCGAAAAATAACGATAAATTATATATACAGGTGTTTCCACGGACCATATGATAAATAACACTTGATTGTACATTTAAAACTAGTTCTATTGGCGCTCCGCGGATAGTATTTCAAACTTATCATTTTTATTTTTTTTTTTTCATTTTCCAATTACTACACACATATATGCCATATCATTATTGTTAAAAAAACTGTTTGTTCAATTAATCTCCTCTGGAGGAAATAAAGTGAATGAATGAATGAATGAACGTTGTAAAGTATTTCCCCGAAAAGGATAATTTAAGTAAGTGCATAAAATACATGCACTCCTTAATACATATTCCTTCTAACAGTTGAGTAAAAACAATCATATTGACTTGGACCTTTTTGGATAGGGCCTTTCAGACACTGAGCCTTTTTGTGGCCACTGAACCTTTTTGTCACTGGGCCTTTCTGACCCCACCCCACTCACAGTAAGCTTTGGACAAGAGGTTATGGCCGTCCACTCACGATTTGATTAATCTGGCTGAATTCAAAGTAAATACCTTTCGAAATGTCACAAAAGAACGGGAACACATATACTTATCTACTAGATGTACAGAGGATGTACAGCGATCCCAACAGTCTAAATTGGCGATATGTCAATAGTAAAACTAAATCTGGTATTGGAGTGATTTGAACAATGCACCTGATCAATTTATGGGAACTAATTTTCAATGTTACAAAATACAAAATTATACACTATGTACAAAAAAAATCTGGAAATGACTTTATGGTGAGTAACAATAACCTTAAACCTTGAATCTGTTTGTGAGGAGTTTGACTTAGTTGTATTCTTAGTCAACATATAAACCGGAAGATAAATAAGGCAAACGGGTATATTGGCACTAATCAAGAGAACTTTCGAATATCTGAATAAACAATGTTTTGTATGTGTACTTTTGTGTGTGTGTTTTATTTATTTATTTTTTTTGGGGGGGGGGGGTTGGGGGGGGGGTATACAGCACTAGTTCGTCCACACATAGAATTTGCTAACATCTTGTTTGGTTTCCGTATTTTCGTAATGGGCATTGAAATAGTCCAAATGAGAGCCATCAAATAAATTCCAAATCTAAAAGAAGAACGCGATCTACATTCCTTGGTCCATAGACGTAATTGCTGTGATAGGATTCAAACTTTAAGCTTGGTGAAAGGTTTTGACGACTGCCCAATGGAAAACTTCTTAACTTTGCACTCTATTACAAGGGAGGTCATTTACTGCGATATAACTGGAATACTGTTCAAAGTGGCTTTAAACCCCAATCAATCAATCAATCAATCAATCAATGTGATAAACAAGTGGAATAGTTTACCACAACAGGCCATTGATGCTGATACAGTAAATTCCTTAAAGACGAGGCTTGATAAACTCTAGCAAGATAAATGTTTTATGAGTATTAACTGTATAAGTAACTACTTGCACCTCACCACAATGTATGTTGCCCGAGACCCATACGAACTGAAAGACAAAATGAAGACCTTAGACGATGGGCTAAGATAGGTTTATCCTCAGAAATGAGCCTTGAAACAATATAAGTTAAATTATAATTATAACCTGTGTGGTCATGATAACAATTGCATGCCCTGAGATCCAACGTTAAGAAGAAAAAACTCAATCAGAGCAACTTCAAAAGTCTCCTCCTGCTTAACTTTATCGCATAAGACATTCATATTTGGCATATGGGATCGAAACTGGCCCCGCCCCTGAGGTCCAAAGTTGGGAAAAAGCTCAATCAGAACAATTTCAAAAGTCTTCCCCTTAACTATATGGCCTAGGACATACTTGGTATGTAATCTAACTAGATTGTTTTACAATATGTTATTAGAAATTGTCCCCGGGGTCTTAAACGGCCCCGCCCCTGAGATCCAAAGTTTGAAAAGAAATGCTAAATAATAACACGTTCAATTGGCTTCTCTTCCTTAACTATACAGCCTAGGAGATTAATATTTGGTATGTGACACATCTAGACGGTTTTGTAGTACGTTAACAAATTATGCCACCCGTGGAATAAAAAGCCCTGCAACTAGGGTCCAAAGTTGGAAAAAACAATCAATTAGAGCAATTTCAATAGGCTTCTCCTCCTAGCAAATTCATATTCTGCGTTTGACGTAACTAGATGGTTTTGTAGAATGATATTAGAAATTTTAAATCTGGAGTTAAAATGGCCCCACATCCGAGGTCCAAAGTTTGGAAAACCGATCAATTAGAGCATATTCGAATGCCTTCTCCTCCTTAACTATATGGCCTAAGACATTCATATTTGCCATGCAATATAACTAGATTGTTTTGTAATGTACTATCAGAAATCATGCCTCTGGGTTCAAAAACGGCCTCGTCTCTGAGATCCAAAGTCTTCTCCTCCATAACTACATAACCAAAGACATTCATATTTACCATGTAATATAAGTAGATTGTATTGTAGCACGTTATTAAAAATCATGCCCCTGGGGTCAAAACAGCCATGCAGCTAGGGTCCAAAGTTTGGAAAAACGCTAAATTAGCGCAAGTTCAAAACTCTTCTCCTCTTTAACTACATCGCATTAGACATTCATATTTGGTATGAAATATAACTTGATGGTTTTGTAGTATGCTCTTAGAAAGTATGCCCCTGGAGCATAAAGAAGGCTCCAATCCTGAGGTCCAAAGTTTGAGAAAAAATGCTCAATTAGAGCATGTTCAATTGTCTTCTCTTCCTTTACTATACGGCATAGGAGATTCATATTTGGAATGTAACGTAAGTAGATGGTTTCGTAGCATGCTATTAAGAATTATGCCTCTGGGATAAAAAACGGTCCTGCAGCTTGGGTCCAAAGTTTGAAATTTCGTTCAATATGAGCAAGTTAAAAAATCTTGCTCTGAAGTATTTGGCCTTATGCATTCACTTTTGGAATGTAGCGTAACCCAATAGTTTTCTCTCATCTTTGTAGGACCTGAAGATAAAACAACAACACCAACAACAACAAAAAAAAAAGCAAAAAAACCTGCCTTGCCCCTGTGATCTAAAGTTTGGAAAACGCTCAATAGCAGCATGATCAAATGTCTGTTTTATATGTAGCATATCCGCATGGTTCTATACCAAGTTCTCCAAAATCATACTCCTTGGGTCAAAAATAGTCCCCCCCAATAGATGAAAAACTTAGAAAACCAGATGCTCGATAAGAGCAAGTTCAAAAATCTTGTCCTCCTAAAATATAAGGCCTAAGGCATTCACAGTTGTTATGTAGCATTAATTACTATATGATTTTGTACTATTTTACGAGAAATTATGCCCATAGGGTAAAAATCTCCCTAGCCCAGGTACAAGGTGTAATGCATTCAATTTTGTTGCATAGTATATCTAGATTATTCTCTATAATGGATGCCAAAATTTATTCTCTATAATGGATGCCAAAATTGTACCAAATGGGTCAAAAATGGTCCTGCCCCAGAAGTCCAAAGTTTAGAAGAATGCTCAATAAGCGTATTCTAAATTCTTCTCCTCATAAGCCATGACCAAAGTATAATGACTATCAAAAAATAAATACCATGGTTAGATCACCTGATGTCTATTCATTTCGGAGTTGTTGTTTTACTTAAACTCTTATTTTTGCGGCAGGATATTTGAATAAATCTTACTTAGAATAGATGTAGAGAACAGGAATAATTTCTATTGACTTGTTGAATTTATGAACCATGACCACTCATTTCCACTTTCCACAATTTCTTATCATAATGGTACATAATCATCTTTATAATACCCTATCTTTTATATATCTAACCGCATAGCGTGCACTTGACCTTGACCATATAGGAACTCCAAGTTTTCACTTGACACAGTGTCTAACTGTGATCAACGACTCCGCTAAGTTATTAAAAACTCCATGTGTGTATGAGTGTGCTATAAAGCTACCACAAACAGTACACCAAAGTTTTTACCTGCACTATAAATCATGTCACTAGTATCGATTACGTCTCTACAATGATTCTTTCTACGTTTGTATGAGATGCGGGTCAGACGGGAATATTTCATCAGGATATAAAAACTTTGAACTCCGAGTGAGACATAGATTTGATGTTACAAGCTCGGGATTTGCACGATATTTTGCTCACGACAGTCAACAATTCGTTCATGTTTTTTAAAATTAATTCGTTTGTGTCCGGATGTGAACATTAATCATTATTATACACAAAGCGGTTTTTAAATCCATACGCCAGCTGATGAATTACAGACGACGTCTAACGTCAACTAACGATTTTTATATCTACAAGCGTCTTTGCAACCCCTCCCCCAACATATCAACCAAATTGCAGATATATGATCTAAAAGAATCCGAGGTGAAATGCGCAATGTCTAGAAATATCGGTTATTTCCCCGACTCTCGGATGAACATGGAATCACACGTAAATATTGTTTGCAGATTCTGCTATTCCCATCTTCGCCAAATTGGTAATATCAGAAATTATCTAAATAGTAACCTAACTTATATTATCTATCTGATTACTAGTATCCTGGTGAAGTTTATTATGCCATTTCTAGGGACTTTAATTTTTATGTATGAACCATTTTAATAACGAAGTGTAACTTTACTTGAATCAGTATATAGAGTTTCGATCTTTGCAAATTCGTGACTAAATTATTCAGGGAGTAGAAGCTGTATATAGATTTTATAACTTGATGTCCGATAATAATCCACAACAATGTGCATCCCGTGAAACACTTATATTGTCGATAAAGACTATTTCGTCTTAATCAGTATCTTTGACAAGAGAAAATGAACAAAAAAGAGTAATTTTGATAGTAACGCAGAATAAAATCAAGAGTGTAAAGCAAGACCGGCACAGTACACGATTTGAAAATCAAATAACATTGAAATGTCTTCGTGTTCTCAGTAGCATGGCAGTCACGGTTTCGTAAGAAGTTAATAACTTGATTGTTTGATGTTTTCTTGATATAGAAACCGTCAATGATCAACAAACATTTTAACTCCAGCAGGTGTGCCGGATTTCCTATTCAATCTTCTTTTTTGTGTGTGTGTCGGCCTCGATTACCTGTATAGCCTGTATCGAAGTCTCGATTTACTAAACTTACCACACACGATTACCTCAGTCTTAAGACATTCCCATTCAATCTTGGTCTTCAGTGCAGGATAAACTAGCGTGACAAGCCAAGAAAGCTATCCTGTCCATTTATAGACATCAAAGATCATTTTGCTATTTTCCTCATACAGATATTTTTTAAATTACTTGATTCAATTGTGAAACCAATTCTATGTTATGGAGCTCAAATATGGGGGCTCACCTACTTTAACGTTTCAGAACACTTTGGGTTGTGTAATAGGTACCTTAAGGTTAATAGTACAACCAATAACATGGTAGTTCTAGGTGATGTGGGAGATATCTTCTTTTCATTGAATATCACTTTTATTGTATTAAATATTGGTGTAATTTGTTAGAGATGTCAAACAGTATATATCCACTCAACTGTTATTTAATGCTCAAATCGCTAGATGAAGCTGGACGCAGAAAATGGGCGACATATGTTAAAAATAATTTATTTACTTACAGGTTTCGGCATGCATAGGTATCACTTGAGCTTGCAAATGCAAAGTATTTTTTGAAAAAAAAAAAGCATTAGGTAGTAGATTTTTTTTAAAAAAAATAATTGAACACAACTATAAACGATTATAATCGATGTTTTCAAAATAGACACTTTAAGTCTCTGTTAAACCCTGAAAAATATTATACTCTTGATTTATCTTAGAAAAACAAAGCCGCTTTAGCTAGATTTAGATGTTCTAACCATAAGTTTGGAATAGAGATAGGACGGCACACAAATCTAACGCGTGAGAATAGAATATGCATCTACTGTTTCCAATAATTCGAAGTCAGGGTCGTAGATTGTGAATTTCATTATTTTTTCGTTGCCCCAAACACGATGAAATTAGAAAACATTATTTGTTCGATTGGTATAAAGTTAGTACTGATATCAATAGTTTTTTGTATATAAAATTTTAAAAACAGAACGATTGGAGCAATTAATAAAGCTAGGTTCTTATATTCATATGATTCTCTAACGTAATTAGGTATATTTCTCAAATTTATGCATTTTATGTTATTTTTTGTTTGTCTTTTGTATTTCTTCATTTTCAAAAATGCTTTCTAGCCAAGTGTTAAAAAATCTAAAATTTCATGAATTTTAAATTTTTGTCTGCATCTCCTTTCAATTTGGACCAGTCTACAATTTTGTCGTTTGGTAATTGGTTAACATCGCAGCCAGCAGTCAAAGTCAGACAAGTCAGGAACATCTTGGTGCATTTTTTAGAGGATTCAAGTTGCACGGATTCTTGTTGAGGAAATCTAAAACTAAGCGTTCATTTTGACGTATTTCTTTTTTTTTTTTTTTAGAATTTTTTCGATAACGAACCGGAAAAAGACGACGTCGAAAGTTTTCACTCAGAATGACGAAACTCACTGCCGGTTTAGAAATCTCACGTATATATTTTTGTCTCTCTGCTGTTAGAAGCCATGACATCAATCCACTGAGGTTACTAGTCAGTTCGGGTACTCAGTCCCCATATCATTTGTCGAAAATTTCCCGTCTATCCTAGTTTTAGAGATACACTGGTTTGTTTGTTTGAATGGGGTTTAACGCCGCTTTCAACAATCTTTCAGTTATATCGCGGCTGGAGCACCTAATCCTGGTATATCTCACACCAGTACTACCATTACATCCCTTCCTAGCCTCCAGCTGCTATCCCACATAGGTCTACGATTATCGACCAATTGGTGAGAGACAAATTAGGGTAACGCCGGAGGTAACGTGTATTTATGAAATCATTCCATCTCGTGAAACAAAAACTTGATCTTCAGGGTGACTTTCACAGAATTTTAATAGCAAGTCGTGATAGGATTTTCTGATTTCCGCAAAATGATTTATAATGCTAGTTTTTGACATGAAATGATGCGGCTAAAATTTCCCCGTTTGCCGCTGCAAACCATTAAACGGACATTTTCCATATGGAAAACTCAGTGCCGCGGCAAATATCCGCCTTGCAGGTTGGTTAGACCGAGCAGTATGGATCAAAAATCGATCGTGACGATAAACTGACAATTTCGTGCAATAAAAGTATTGTTGTATGAGTTTCAAAATACATGCGTCGTATTTCATGAACCTTTTTTGCCTTAACGCCGAATTAGCGCTGTCGGCACTTTGATTCGGTCAAACGGAAACTGTCGTTCACAATCGGCAAACGCCGGTTAATATTCGAAGGAATTACGGAAGTCACCGAGAAAAGACGGGAGGGAGATTTATGCAAAATGAACTTCCGGTTGACTCAATGATTGGCTACTATAAATAGATTTAACCAATTAGCCAAATGGAAAATGGAAGCGATGCTGAATGATTAAGAAATCGATCGAAGAGAAAAAGAGACTATAGTCGGCTGTATCAAGACGGACCTAAGATAGAATCAGTTTCTATCACTCTTTTAACAGGTTAGATGTATATCTCATTTCAATCAAATAAATTTATGACCTAGATTCACTGTCGGTTTCTGATGATGAATAAAAGAATGATGGAGATGGCATCAAAGAACCCGAAAGACTCGGGGAGAGCCGAACTCTTAATTTGTTTCGAATTTGTCTTTAGCTTTACAGAATAATAAATAATGCTCATGTTATAACCAAGGGGAATTTAGGTACAAGACAAAGAAATAAATTATACCTGCTGCTTTTCTGGTATGTTGTGTCTCCACCTAATTTCGTGGTTAGATACTATGATAGCTTTAGGTTTGTTAAAGCTTAAGAACAGGTATTTAGACATTGATAACTCTTCTACTTTGCGAAAAAACAACTAATCTAACTGTTTCAAGGATTTGTATAGTCAGATGAAAATGTAAAAGATACAGTCAATGGAATCTATGCATTAGAATGTGGTCCATGCCCTAGTTCCCGTTCACCAAGAGTCTTTCTAACAGGTTAGGGGTGATTTATTTTCCTAAGCTTATCCTGTTACCAGGATTTGTGCCAACCTTTCATAATTTAGGATCTTGTCATTGACTCCCTGCCCATGAAATCAAAACTGGTGAATCTGGGTCTGTTTGCCCTCAAACATTTTCTCCCGAGAGAATCCGGGTCCATTTGCCCTAAAACATGTTTGCCCTAATTCCCAAATTCCCATTTGCCCGGGTGCGTTCGCCCTATTTTTCAATTTCATTATCATGATGAGCTGCCCCAATAAAAAAACCTTGTTAACATTTATTTTTCCTTAAGAGATGTTTAGGTTATGCATGGTAGTTCTTTCAACTCATATTAAGACAAAATTTCAGACGTTACAGGTGACAACTGAAAGTAATTAATCCCAAATACTCTTTGAACAAACTTAAAATTATCACATTAATTAATTCAAAAATGAAGTTTGTCACAAAAATCCAAAATATGGGTGTGGACGCCCAGCATGACTTTACATGAATTATGTTTTGATGATTTACTCTAATCCATTTCAAGTATTGACAAACGGTAAAACATAAAGGAATGCCCTCTGGGTAAACAAATCATGCGCACAAAAAGAAATCAATTAGCTTCTATCATAAAAAACATGTTTGATTTCTAACAACACTTCATTAATAATTTAAATTTTAATTGGCGGCTGATTGATATTGAAGTGTGTTCAATTTAAGTAAGTAATCACAAAATTGTGATGTTTTCCATTTTGAATAACAACAGAAATATGGAATTTCAAACAACATTTAAGTCAATTATCTTTATTGAAACAAATGTGTTAAAAAAAACTTTGTACAAATACAAAATACAAATATTTTATTTGCTCTAACTCAGTTACAATAAGTGGTTTGGGCCAATACAAAAAATAAGCATTAAAGCGATTGAAACAAATAAACTCAAAATCATACTCATTTTAAAAGGGGGGGGGCGAAAATAAAAAATAGGGCAAACGGACCCACTTTTTGGGCAAACAGACCTAGGGCGAACAGACATGAGGCGAAAGTATATTTAGGGCGAACGGACCCGATACCCTCCCGAAATCCTGTTCATCCCGGGTATGTACACCCTAATTTACTTTGCCTTGGTTCCATGCTCTCTGTTCATGTGCAGATGTAATATCTCTGTTAATACTCAAGATATTGGTTTGAAGCTTAATGTCATTCTTTCAAATGCCTGAATTTCTTTAATCTACCAAATATACCCATTTATTCATAAATACTACTACACTTCATGTTGAAATATTGATAAACTCGCCCACCATCTATCAAATCCACTTGAAACCAAAATGATTCAAGTGTTTCACACGTTACCTGCAGATTAAGAGATAAACTGAAGTGCAAAAAATCGATAATTAGTCTACCTGCTGGCTAGTTTAATGCCCATCAGCACGTGGACCTAATTTGCAGTTTCAGGCTTGACCAAACCTTGGGGAATCAAGTTTTGTAAACTATTTGCAATAGAGAATCGGTTTGACTTGCACACATTCGAAGAAATGGTCATCTAATACTGCGTTGATTTGAATTGCCGTTACTCGTGAAACTAATTTCTTTTTCTATAACATGGGATGCTTATATAAATCGAGACATGAACAGGCTTCAGTTGCCGCCGGAATAGCTCGGCACAACGTTTTTATGAAGTTAATTCATCACAAGTAAGTGCGTGAAGTTGGGTTAGAAATTTATATAAAAAAAGTCACGCCGATAATAAATATTTTATAGTTTTTCATTCACAGTAAGAAACATAGACGATAGAATTCAAACAATAATTGGAAAAATGCAGAACACAGATAATTTAGATGTAAAGAAAACAACAGCTAAATAATATATCTTGTTCCGTAAATAAAATCAAATCTTACTTCAGGGGTGGAAAACGTCCGAATGATAAATCGGAAATTAACTACAATAAATAAATGACCAAGATTTGTGGACAAATTCCACTCTAGGAAAATAGTGCAACACGTGGGCGACCCACTTGAGTTTGTCTCTTGGTCTTTTTGATGTACGTCACAACTCTGAGCCCATGGGGTAGAATGGACTAACCCGTAATTTTTGTGACGTCAGCTGTGTTTTTCCATCAACATACGCTCGTGTTGAGAGAAATTCGACATGACTGTGTTAAATTAACAGAACTTTGGATACTAGCTTATGAAAATGAAAAAGTATAACTTTACTATAATTAAATGGGGGGGGCAGAAGCGTATGTCACGGAAATATTCTGTTAAACCCGGAAATTTAATAATGGAATTTATTTGTCTATCTAATTTTTCAATATATTGCATTTTCATGGACTACATTGCCAGAATTACAATTTATACTCAGTCGAATTTTCAAAAGCAAAATGAAAGTAGGATCTGTCAGTTGTTTTCAACAATCTTCCACTTAAGATTATAATCATCTTCGGAACATTAGAAAAAGAAGGCAACTACTGAATGAATGATGAACCCTTTTATGTACCGGAAATGTGATCAAAAGGTGGGGGTATTAGTTTTTGTCGGGGGAGGGGGGGTCGTTTTTGCCGGCTGGGGGGGCAGTGCCCCGACCGATTTAGATTTCCAAATTTCCAGAGCCCTGATCATATACCGTAAGATTTAAGTATGACGCTCTTGTGCATAATGTGTAACAGCAGGGCCACAACCATAGCCCAGTGGTAGCATGTATGACTCTCAGTCATTGGGTCCCAGGTTAATTCCTAGGATGTCACTATTGTGGCAAATGCCCTTTCCAACATTTGTCTTCCACCAATGGATGAATAATCCTAAACCTATGTGGGATGAGCAGTTAAAGGCTCAAAATGGATGTAGTGGTAGTGCTGGTGTTAGAAATACCAAGAATCTATGGTTAGGTGCTCCAGTCACGGCAGTATGACTGAAATACTGTTAAAAGTGGCGTTTAACCCCCATTCTATCAAACAATTTGTCATAGCTTAAGTATGTACATTGTGTTACAATAATTTTAACCTCTACTGTGTTATTAATAAAAATTGACAAGCTTTGATTGTTAAAATGACATTGATAGTGAAAATGATTTTAATAAACCCTTGTCATGCTTAGCCTGGAATATTCTTCTTTTGGCCAGAGGTATAGACAAAGAATAGCATGCACATAATTATGAGCAGTCTGATATTGGCCACATCCCTGCTTTTTAGCTCACCTGAGCACAAAATTCTCATGTGAGTTATTGTGATCACCTTTTGTCCGGTGTCCGGCAGTCGTCCGGCATCAGTCATCCCTCAAAAATTTCTTTAAAAGACATCTCCTCCCAAACCATTAAGCCAATTTCAACCAAAAATGTTCCTTAGTTGTTCCCTTTTAAAAAGCTAAAAGAATTGAAATCTTTTGAAAACTCTGGTTACCATGGCAACAAAAGTGAAATTTTAAAATAATCTGTCATTATTCTCGCTGCTTGAAAGTATGAAACAAATCTTGTATATTGATAAGGTAAACATTATGTGCCGCTAAAATAACTGAATCTTCAGAAGGAAAAGGGTTTGATATCAAAAAGTTCCTAAATTCCATCAGTTCATAAGGGCTTGCAACCATCCAATCAGCCAAGGTGTAAATAAAACGAGCTTGTTGTCTATCGATACACGCTTAATTTACGATGAAAGGGCTTCCAATCAGCAGTTGTATAATTGATTTACTGTCCCCTGATTTGATAGCCTCTAGGCAAAAAGAGGAGACTTCACGTATTTTCTAGGCAACTTCGACCTCGCTTTGATCAGCAACTCAGGCTAAGTTTTATGAAACCAGGCGACTTCTTCGCCTGAGCTGCCCACTCTGAAGAGCCCTGGGCTTTAGTTTACTTTAAAGCTATAACGGCGGGGGATAGTCATGTCTGACATGGCTCTTGTTAAGACAATGAATTCCACGGATTACACAGATTGATTTAACTACCATTACAATTGTTGATTTTGACATTGGATCTGATACGGCAAGCATCACAAGAAAAGGGGCCTAATGAAAAACTTTCTTAAATGTTCTAGTTTGCCCAATGATTTCCCAAGATTTCACCGGATTCACTTCAAAATTTCACAGAATGATTGTACAATCATAAGGATGGTTCTTTTCAGAATTGGGTACAAACCGTCAAGTATCATCTTAAAAGGGGCCATAGGAATTGTTTTTGAATTATTCTATTTAACATAATGAAGTCCCCATATTTCATAGGATTCGCTTTAAACTTTCACAGAATGATTAAACCAACAATAAAGTATCACGGGAAAAGGGGTTTTATGAGAACTTGATTGAAATATCTTCATCAACACAATACAGTCCACAGAATGAGATCTAATCAGATTCTCTTCAAAGATGGAAGGAATAATTGTGGCATTGGAAACACAGGAAAAGGGGCCTTACAGATTATCATTCAAAACATTCTTGTTTATGTGATGTAGTTCATAATCATCAGATTGTCTTTAAAATTTCACAGAGGTCTATTGGAGGGTCATATGGAAAGTTCCTTTGGGACATGAAATGGATCCAGAAGAAAACACTTGAAAAGGGGCCTTATGGAAAAAATTCACAATGATTGTTGGATTCTGTTGAAAATTTCACATAATGATTGTAGGGTCAGAAGGAAACCTCCTCTAGGAAATGAAGTTGATCTGTCATGAAACATAGGAAAAGGGACCTTAATGGTTGTATCTCAAAATAATAGAGGGGATAAAGTCCAATGTGTTATTTTTTTTATTCATTCATCTTTAAACAATTAACTTCCTTAAATATCAGATTCCTTTAACAGAAAACTTGATAACCAGTAGAGCATCTCGGGCTCTCATTGGCCACTTGCTTGTTCAGTCATATTATTGCGACTTGAGCATCTAACAATGGATTCCTGGTATATATCTCGCACCAGTACCACCATTAAGTCCTGTCAAAGCCGCCATCTTCTATCCCACTTAGGTTGATGATTATCCACCCATTGGTGAGGGACAAATGTCGGAAAGGATATTGTGTTGCCGCTGGGGATGGATAATGTTTGTAAAAATATGACCTGGGCATATTGAACAAGTTTTGTGATATTTTTGTGATGCCAACTTCTCCCAAACTAATTTGCCAATTTCATCCAAATTTGGCAGGAATATTCTTTTGACCTTTTAAATTGCTAAAATAATTGAAATCCATTATAAACTCTGGTTTCGACAGCAACAAAAGTGAATTAAAAAAGATCTTTTGCATGAAGGATCAGAAAAAAAATCAGAAATCTCGTTCAAAATTGCTAAAACAATACTCTTGGGTTCTCTTGGGCAGATGGGGCTTGTATAGAAATAAAGAAGGATTGTTAAAACAGCAACGCTTCGGAAACTACTGAGCAAACTTTGGCAGGAATGTTTTTTAGGTGGCCCTCTTTGAAATTTCCAAATTTGAAATTGATTAAAATCTCTGGTTGCCACATCAACAAGATGAAATTAAAAAGATGTTTAGAAATTATCTCCTCCTAACCCAGAAGTCTTAGAGTATTCATCTCAGGTGAGTGTCCAAGGACCAATCGCTCCCCCCCCCAAAAAAAAATAATTTGGAAAGTATTGTGTAAAATGAAGAATTTGCTTTTAACAAGCAATTCCTTCATTTTCCTCAATGATTTCTATAAAAAAAAATTGAAAATTTCTAAAATTTTATAAACTTTAAATTGCTGTCTGAAACTCCTTTCAATTTGGAATAGTGTAAGATTTTGCTGTCTGCTAATGAGCTAAACTTAAGATTAAGTTACCCATTCCCAAACAAGCCCTCTGTTTTATGCCCCTCAAAAAAAAAGCTTTAGAAAACATTTTGGAAAATGAAGAAATAGCTTGTACCAAGCAATTTCTTCATTGTCCACCATGTTTTCTATAAAAAAAAAAAAGACAAAAAAGAAGCATATTCCATCAACTTGAAATTTTCGCCTGGAGCTTCTTTCAATTCAGACTAGTCTGAAATTTTTTGTATGGGAATGGATTAAAGTGGCCCTTGTCTGCAGACAGTAAAAACCACCAGATAAGAGCACGGTATACCTGTATTAAATTTCTGGCTTGGTCTACCTATTGCCTTTTGATCAAAGAATTTATTTGAACCCTTTCTGGAAATGTGATTATGTGACCCATTGAGAAATAGATGATTTAACCCTTTCCTGCACAATCCCTAGTTTTATACCCCTTATATTTTTTTACTTGAGAAATCATTGTAAAATAAGAAGAAACTGCTTGTCAAAAGCAATTTCTTACTTTCCCACAATGTTTTCTAGTCTATTAGATTATTATTCAAATTCATGCGATTTTTGAATAGTTTTCTGCAACTTCTTTCCATTTCGACCTGTCCAAAATTTTGAAAAATTGGAAAAGTGTAGATGTTAAAGGGATCTGATCATAAAAAAAAGAAAATGAGCAAAACGAGAAATTGCTCCTCACAAGAAAAATATCTCTTTCTCTCGTGATTTTCTTTCTATTTTGTTTGTCCCTATTTTCCAGTTTAACCCATTACCAGTTCGCATAGTTTTTAACAGGTCAAAATTGAAAGAAATGCAGACGACAACTTAAAGTCGGGGAGTCATGGGTTTGATCCCTGGTGGTGGCACATTTTCTTTCCGACATTTGTCTCTCACCAATGGGTGGATAATCGTAAACCTAAGTGGAGGCTAGGAAAGGATGTGGTGGTAGTACTGGAGTGAGAAATACCAGGAATCCATTGTTAGGTGCTCAAGCTGCCGCATTATGACTGAAATACTGTTAAAAGGGGCATCAAACCCCATTTAACCCTTTCCCGTTCAAATGTGGGATTTTACGTTCCTTTGATTTTATACTCAAGAAAAAATTGTGGAAAAAGAAGAAATGGCTTGTAACAAGCAATTTCTTCTTTTTCCACAATATTTTCCACCACATAAGATGGTTTCATTTCAAATGGCATCCAGTTTTCATTGTCGTCTGCAACCTCTTTCAATTGATCAATCAAGTCGGGGAAATTTGAAAAATTAACTAGAGATTTCTTCATTTTACACGATTTCTTCAAAACTGTTATCTTGAGGGGCTAGAAAAGAGAAACCGTGTTGGAATGGGTTAAACTTGTGGTCTGGTAATATTTCAAAGATACCAGAAGGCAAAATCCATGAACTTTTATTTTTAGATACAGTGTAGAGCAGCCAAAACAAGGGGAAAAGAAAGAAATAATATGCCTGTAGCTAATTGATCTTCTTCACACCTTTTACTGCCTTAACTACTAATCAATAATCAGAGTTGATGACCCAATTCCTCCTTACACCTTTAGTACATCTCTTTAGCCCATTGATAAGCAAACACAATTTTTGACTCGTCCAAACTAAAAGGAGTTGCTGTCAACAATTTTTAGTGTTTGGACTTTTTAGCTCCCCTGAGCACAAAGTGCGAGGTGAGCTATTGTGATCGGTCGTTGTCCGTCGTCCGTCCGTCTGTCCGTCCGTCTGTCCGTCCGTCCACAATTTCTTTAAAAATCTTCTCCTCCTAAACCAAAAGGCCAATCAAGCTGAAACTTTGCAGGGATGTTCCTTGGGTGAAGTTCTACAAAAGTTGTTAAAAGAATTTAATTTTGTCAAAAACTCTGGTTGCAGCGGCATGTGAAAATGGGAATCTTTAGTAAATCTGTATAAAAATCTTTAAAAATCTTCTCCTCCTAAACCAGTAGGCCAATCAAGCTGAAACTTTGCAGGGATGTTCCTAATGTGAAGTTCTACAAAAAGTGTTAAAAGAATTTAATTTTGTCAAAAACTCTGGCTGCCGCGGCATGTGAAAATGGGAATCTTAAGTAAATCTGTTAAAATCTTTAACAATCTTCTCCTCCTAAACCAAAAGGCCAATCAAGCTGAAACTTTGCAGGGATGTTCCTTGGGTGAAGTTCTACAAAAGTTGTTAAAAGAATTTAATTTTGTCAAAAACTCTGGCTGCCGCGGCATGTGAAAATGGGAATCTTTAGTAAATCTGTATAAAAATCTTTAAAAATCTTCTCCTCCTAAACCAGTAGGCCAATCAAGCTGAAACTTTGCAGGGATGTTCCTAATGTGAAGTTCTACAAAAGTTGTTAAAAGAATTTAATTTTGTCAAAAACTCTGGCTGCCGCGGCATGTGAAAATGGGAATCTAAAGTAAATCTGTTAAAATCTTTAACAATCTTCTCCTCCTAAACCAGTAGGCCAATCAAGCTGAAACTTTGCAGGGATGTTCCTTGCGTGAAGTTCTACAAAAGTTGTTAAAAGAATTTAATTCCGTCAAAAACTCTGGTTGCAGCGGCATGTGAAAATGGGAATCTTAAGTAAATCTGTAAAAATCTTTAAAAATCTTCTCCTCCTAAACCAGTAGGCCAATCAAGCTGAAACTTTGCAGGGATGTTCCTTGGTTTTAGCTCTTCAAAAGTTGTTAAAAGAATTTAATTCTGTGAAAAACTCTTGTAACCGTGGCATATGAAAATGGGAAATTTTAGAAAATCTATGTTGTCTTTTTTCTCACAGACTACAAGGCCAAAGGCATTTATATTTTATATAGAGCTTAATCATATGGTTCTCTACCAAGTTTTTAAATATTTAATCTCTGGGGTCTAAAATGGCCCCACCCTAGAGGTCCGAAGTTTGGAAAAATGCTTACTTAGAGCAATTTCAAAAGACTTCTCCTCTTAAACTATAAGGTCTAGGATATTCATATTTGGTATGGAGCATAACTAGATGGTTTTGTACTATAACTAAAAGTTGTCTTCCTCATGTCCAAAAACTGCCCTGCACTAGGGGTAAAAAATTGGGAAAAACGCAAAATTTGAGTATGTTAAAAAAAATCTTCAGTTTAAGGAGGAGGGCATTTATATTTTGAGTGTAGCATAGCCTGGCTGTTATCTATCAGTTTTGATCAAATTATGCCTGTAGGTTAATAAACACCCCTTCCCCGGGTGTCCAAAGTTTGTAAAAAAGCTCCATTAGACCATGTTCAATAGTCTTTTCCTCCCAATCTACAAAGTCTAAGGCATTCATATTTTGTATATAGCATAACCAGATGGTTCTCTACCATGTTAGCTAAAATGTTAGCCCTGGGATAAAACATGGCTCTGCCCCAGAGGTCAAACATTTTTGAGAATGCTCAATTAGAGCAACATCAAAAGTCTTCTCCTTCTGAAATATAAGGTGAAGGGCATACATATTTGGTATGTAGCATGACTAAATAATTTTGTACTATATAACAGGAAAATATGCTCGTAGGATAAAAAATGTCTCTGCTCCTGGGGTAGAAAATTGCATAAATTGCATTGAAAGAATTCTTCTTAAATATAGGCTCTAGAGCATTTACATTAAAAACAAAGGATAACATTATTGTTATCTACAATGTTTATATCCTTTTGACAAACATGGCCCTTCCCAAGGCATCCAAAGATATGAAAATGCTTAATAAGAGCATGTTCAAATATCTTCCACTCCTCATGTATAAGTTGTAATGCATTCATATTTTGATGTATAGTACATCCAGATTGTTCTCTACCAAGGCTGCTAAAATTACACCCATTGAAGTTGCAGACAGTAATTAGAGTTTGATTGAAATCTAAATACAAAGAATTTCAGGTAGAAAACACTGTGAGAAATGGATTAATTGCTTGTCACTCCCTTTCTCACTGTGTATTTTTCAAACCTATTTTCCCTGAGGGTGACAAATTCTGGGATAGTTTGGTAATGGATTAAACTATAAAGCCAAAGGCATTCATTATTATTGTAAAACATTACTGGATTGTTTTGTACAAAGCCCAAAATCTCATATATCTTTTATAAGTTGTGCCTTTTTTATACTAAAAAGTACTGTAATTTCGAGATGCCTCAGGTGAGCGATTTAGGACCATCATGGTCCTCTTGTTTATTAGCCTCACAGGCTTAAAGCCATGGGGCTATTGTTATGGAGTGGAGGTGTCTTTAGTGCTACGTCTTGCTGTTTGTTCGTCTGTCCATCTGTAAACTTTTACTTTATAAATCTTCTCCTCAGAGAGTATTGAACAGGTACATTGTATATGGTAAAAGCTTTACAAATTTTCTTCTCAGAAACCATTTGATGGATTTCAATCAATTGGACCAAACTTAGCAGGAATCTTCCATTGATGACCCTTTTCAAAACTTGTTTGTGAAATTTTGATTTGCAAATAAAAGTTGACCTGGCATGGCCAGGCTTATAAGACTTAGAGAAATCATGGAATCATTTTTAAAAATCATCTGCGTGGGAGGTAGGACTTAGTTCAAATCATTTTCAGGTGAGCAATTTAGGGCCACTTTAGCCCTCTTTTTTGATTTTTTCAAAGCTATGAAAATACATCATGGAATTTGAATGGATTAGAAATTGGTACTGAAGGCTGTGAACACTAGTCATAGCGTAATGACAAAATTTTAAATTGGTCTAAACTGTAAAAGGTTGAAGATATTAACACAAATTGTGGAGTAATTATCAAATGGGGTAGAAACACTTGGAACAAGTCTTACTAGTCTTACACGCAATATGTGGTGTATATCTTTTTTCCTCAATGTTTTCCAAAGCTATGACCCTGAATTATGTTATAATGTGTTTAATTTTAACAGTAGTAAACATGAAGTAGTAAATAGAGTGCTTTTAAATTGTTCCATGTGCAGTTAAAAGAAATACCAAATACTTGTAAATCTCTAAGAAATTACCTCCTTACCAAAATATCTCCAACATTAGGAAAGGGCCCTTCCCCTATACAGAAAGTCATCTCATTGTTTGGGCTGTGGTAATAGAGCAGTTGGTAGCGTGTTGTACAGTGTTTTATCGTAGAATTTCAATCATGTGGGAAATTTCTGCACATAATCTACACAATTGAAAAATGCTCTTTATAGAAAAAAATTTACCCACCAATGGTCAAAATATGGGGGATTTTGAAAAAACTGGGCAGTTGACCATTCCCCCATGCCTAGAATAAAAACTGGTTACACTCTCAATCATGAGGTCAAGGATTCAATTCACAGTTTGCTGCAAACATGCTTTCGGACATCTGTCTCCAACAACCGGTTTGATAATTGTAAATTTAAGTGGGATGAGTAGCTGGAGGCTATAAAAGGACATATCAGTAGTACCTGTGTAAGTAACACCAGGAATTCACAGACAGGTGCTCCAGCAGTGATGATATGATAGATATACATGTACTGTTAACCCATGTCATACTGAACCCGGAATATTCCGGTTTTTGCAAGAGATGTAGACCAAGATTAGCCTGCAAATAAGTGCAGCCTGATCTTAGTCCAACCTACTGCTTGTACTTTTCCTTCCAGAGTTGTTTATGAAATTGATTTCTAAAAAGAAATATTGATTATAGAAAAAGTTCTATCAGTGCTTTCAGCTTTTGCCTGGGTTCGATCCCTGACGGCGGCACTCATTCTTTACGACTATTTGTCTCTCACCAATGGGTCGATAATCAAAGACCTATGTGGGATAGCAGCTGGAGGCTAGGAAAGGCTGTAATGGTAGTACTGGTGTGAGAAATACCAGGATTCCATTGTTAGGTGCTCCAGCCGCCGTGATATAAATGAAAGAGTGTTGAAAGCGGCGTAAAACCCCATTCAAACAAAAGCTTCCAGCTTTTGATTTTACAGTAAATCAGTAAGGTGATTTATACAGCACGACAAGGGTTAAAAGTGGTGTTAAACCCTATTGAAAATAAAACAACACATTGTTTATAAATTCCAAAGCAACAACAACCAACAGAAATAATTTGTAGACCACATCAGGAGCATGTAAATTATATTTGAAGTGATTGTTAACCTATTTACAAATTGCAAAATATTAGATTGGTCCAAATTGATAGGTTTTGCTGAAGGCATTTATAGGCTTATTGAGATTTTAGATTTGTTCAATTTTCTGTGTATAAAACATTGTGTAAAATGAAGGGTTCCTTGTTTGTGAGGGAATTGGTAAAGATCATCAAATGATGCCTGCAGACAATCAACAAAATGGGTATCAGCTTTTTAGCTCACCTGAGCACAGAGTGCTCAAGTGAGCTATTGTGATTACCTTTCTTCCGGCGTCCATCAGTCGTCCGTCATCCGTCATCTGTCAACAATTTATTTAAACGACATCTCCTCCCAAACCATTAAGCCAATTTGAACCAAATTTGGCAGAAATGTTCATTAAGTGGTCCCCTTTAAAATTGCTAAAAGAATTGAAATCCATTTAAAACTCTGGTTGCCGTGGCAACAAAAGTGAAATATTAAAATAATCTTCAAAAATCTTCTCCTCCTGACCCAGAAGGCGTAGAGCCTTGATATTTTTCATGAAGCATCAGTATATTGTCCTGACCTCTTTCAAAATAGCTAAAATCATGATCCTCAGGTCCAACCAGAGGGATGGGGTTTATATAGAAATAAAGAATAATTTTTAAATGACATCTTCTCCCAAACAACTGGACCGATTTGAACCAATTTTGGCAGAAATGTTCATTAGGTGGTCTCCCTTGAAAATAGCTAAAGAATTGAAATCCGTTAAAAACTCTGGTTGCCATGGCAACAAAAGTGAAATTTCAAAATAATCTTTAAGAATCTTCTCCTGAGCCAGAAGGCGTAGAGTCTTGATATTTTGCATGAAGCATCAGTATATATCTTTCAAAATAGCTTAAATCATTATTTTCGGTCCTGAGGGGCTGAGCCCCAGTGGGATGGAGGTTATGGGCATGAAGCGCCAGGTCACAGACTTCATTCTTATTTCTGAAATTATGACCCATGAAACCAGAGGGCCAAAAAAGGTAATTCCTTATTTCAAATTTACCCTAAAGCCTTGGAATTTGCAATTTAGACTTTTGGATCCCAAGGTACATAGTCTATATATGTAAGTTTGGCCCACTTGTATCATAATCCTAACCTTAACATGAAATTAGACTGTTGAAAGAAAATGTGCCATTATCTCAGGTGAGTGCCCAAGGGCCAACGGCCCTCTTGTTTTGTTTGTCCTGTCCAACAAGTGGCT
Organism: Fragum fragum; assembly: GCA_946902895.1. Lineage (NCBI taxonomy): Eukaryota > Metazoa > Mollusca > Bivalvia > Cardiida > Cardiidae > Fragum > Fragum fragum. Next base: position 5,836,546 of record OX336379.1, on the reverse strand, counting down.
GAACATAATTTTAACACTGGCACCTATTACCCAATTACCACACAATCCTGCCCTTTAATGCCCCTCTAGAAAATAGTTTTAGAAAACAATGTGGTAAATGAAGAAATTGCTTGTTAAATTCAAATTATTTCTCACAATTTTTCTACTCAAAAAGACAAAGATATTTTAGATTTCACCAAATTGAAATTGTCGTCTTCAACTTCTTTAAACTTGGACCAGTCTAAATAATTTTCATATGGGAATGGGTTTAGGAGCTATGGCTATAAACTCCAACCAGGGCTATTTCTAGTCAGTGTTGTGGAAATACAGGATTTCTCCACTTGTCCCAGGGCAAGAAAGACAAGATTTTCTTCTAATCTAGAATTACTGAAATGAACTTGTCAACAAAAAAGTAAAGAAGAAATAAATTTTGAGGAAGCGTTGTAACTGATGAATATACTAAAGCCAAGCATTTTCTCCATTAACCACAATTATTTCTCCCCTTATTAATTAACTTTATGATGATTTTCCAAAATATAATGAGTTCTCTGTAAGATCTATTTTGTACAGTTCCATGTTATGGGCTCTGGGCAAGTGACCTTGAAAAATATATATATGTCCTCAAGTAGAAAAGCCTGTTTTGGACAAGTCAGGCATGGGAATTCCAAATCCCTCATTAAGGACCCCAGTACAGGAATATAGCAATTAAAGCCCCAGCATAGTGATAATTTACCCAAGAAGAACATTAACAAGTAAACTTTTCTAAATTATACATGTAACTGAAAGATGGTTGGAAATGGCATAAACCCCTATAAAAACAATCAGTGTAATGACAACATACAAAGTGTTCTTTCTATTTTGATATTGTAACCCTCATATAAGTATTTGACTCAGTCAGGATTCGAACCAGGGACCTCTCCCGAAGCAAGTGCACTATTTCCTTGCTATAAAAGCTAGTTTGTAGGGAAAGGCAGTATAAGCACCCCTTATACACTGCCCGGCTAAAATGTGAAGACACCATGCAAAATGTTCATTCTATTTTGATATTAACCCTTGTAATGCTGAAAAAAATTCTCTACAAAAGTAGAATGAATTCAATGGAAACACTTAATGTTGGTTAATATGTTTTTGAAAAAAAAATCCTGTAAGCAACTCCGCTTAAAATGGACATGCAGGTAGTGTAGACTAAGTTCAGACTTCACATTTGCCTAGTTTAACATGACAAGGGTTAAAATCGTTTTTTTTCCCAATTTCAAGTCATGACATTTTAGTCATGCCAAGCTGCTATAATTGAGCTTGGGTGGAGAAAATATGTTGAGGTTAATTGAGCAAGACATTTAAAAAGGTGTCTTCAGTGAAGTGGAATTAAGAAACACATTGGAATGCCTACAGAAATTTCTCTGATGTCCTATTTACCAAATATCTTTCATTCCAGTGGTTGATGTTGACTAAATTAGTTTACCAATATAAACCAATTATCAGATAGGATAAATTCTGACTGGTCCATTTTGAAATTTAAAGATAACGATCAACTGACTATATGTATGGAAAGGGGTAAACCCATTTCAAGATGACAATAATTAAGACTGGTCCAAATTAAAAAAAGATGCAGACAACAGTTTATATCTAATTAATGAAATCCCCAGATCTTTGTCTTTTGGGGTAGAAAATATTGTTGATAATGAAGAAATAGACCTTTTCACGCAAAGCGCCAGATGACTAAAAAAGTCTACATCCGTTAGACGCTTTCAAAAAATAACAACAACAACATTTTCCCGTTGCCTGGAGTTTTAACTTCCGGTTTGAAAAACTCAATAGAAAATAATAAGGCTCGATACGACCCCGAACTTTAACAGTGTTAAAATGTCAGAAAACAAGTTTCTTTTTGTGAAGTCAGTGTTTACAAATCCGAACAATAGATGGGAAAATGGTTTGAAAAATGTTCCGGCCTTTGACATATCAAAATTAAACAAATATTTAGTGGAATCGCGGGACAAATCGTTTGACAAAGAACGCGTCCGGGCCTACAAGTCATTGAAGGCGTTTAAATACTTTGAAGAGGGATTTGTCCAGAGAGTCAGTCACATTGAAAAAACTGTGGAAAATACCAGCTTGTATTTAATCAGTTCCCGTGTCCTTGCTTCATACCAGGGAAAATCCTACCAAACTTACGTTAGATTTTAAGTGAAATCGTACCTCGCAGGGGATTTAGCAATGCAGAATTTCGCATTCTGTCATTTCATCTGACCGCTCATGTGAAATCTGAACTTCGTTCTGCACATTTCTAAGATCAATTTCTGGCAACAAAACGCGTTTCTTGGTGTAACACACGCTACAGTTTTCTTTCACAAGGGTTTCTACTGCTCCGTCATATTTGAACAATTTCATACTGGAAACAGTAGCTTTCCTTTGCCTCAAAGTTACTGGCAAAGTCACCGGAAGATTCATTGTCGGTATAAAGTCCACAAACGTTGGATCATCACTTCTCTTCCCATTCACAAAATGTCGACCACAAAATAAAGAATTATTCCTTGGTGCAAATTTATTTCTTCCACGGAGGACTCTTCCAGTTGCCTTTATCCATAATTTTCTTCTAGACTCCGGTTTCTTCGGAATTCCTTGGAAGGATATATTAGAGTTATGCCTTGTCGATCTACAATCTGCCACTCAACAATTGTGATTTCCACCCATCTTTTTAGGATAATGTATATCCCACAGCAAAAAGTATCCACTCAAAGTTGTTAAGCGTATTCAATTTATTTTTATTTTGGTAAAAGATTGAAATGATAATGATAAATAAATAAACACCATGCAATAATATTCCCGTGCAGATTGAAAACGACGTCTAGTCGGATTCTTTGATTCGTTGATCAGGGCCCAGTACTTGGCGGCATATCGGTTGAAACATTAAAAGACAAATTTGTTTCATCAATTCCTAAATTTTACTAATATACATAAAAAGTGTGCGGTGTTGTTTATTGGATGCTTGGTGACATGTTGCCGTCTACACATAACACCATGTAGATATGTGATATACCAAAGGGAACCCTTTACATCAAGACTGTTTACCGAACAGCACTCCATTATAATCATTACATTTGATTATTTCTATATTTTCATTCTTTTCTTCGCACTATTAACATCGTCATCATACTATTATGATTTCTGTAATAATCCTTTTTTCGTTAATATATAGTGCTCTCAATTTTGAATTTCCATATACACTTTTTAATCGGTATATGGCATATCTAGACGAAAAGCAGATTAAATAAATCAAAGAATATATTTTCTCCTTTCCTCCAACACTTCTATTACCAGAACGCTGCGAATGTCAATTTGAGAAGAAGCACATGAAAATATTGTGGAAAATGAAGAAATTGCTTTGATAAAGTAATTTCTTCGGTAACCACAATATTTTTCCTTTCCCATAAGGAAAAAAAGAAAATAAATAAACAATTAAATTCCATTAGCTCTAAAATGTCGTCTGCAGCTTCTTTTGGACCTGTCAAAAAATTCATTCATTGGGAATGGATTAATATTGGAATATTATTTTAGTCAATATTATATCTGTCAAGATGTTTGACACTTGTCCGTATACTGCAAGGCGGGATTTTCCAATCATCAACGTAATCATTCAGTATTTGCGTCGAGTGTCAAACTATAACTATTTACTTTTCCTTCCTTGTATTTGTGTGAGGGGGGGGGGAGTTAAAATATGTCCAAAATATCTTATTTCGTAGGAGATATTATTGTATGAAAGGGTAATTTTCGCAAAACACGAGGTACGTAATGTTTCATATGGCCTAGACACCAGGTCGTTTTAAACTTAATTTTATTACTAATACACGATAATATCATCAATATTACTCGCTACAACTAGTCTGCATACATCTGCTCACATATTGAAACCCTTTTTGCGCCAAAATTTAGATATTTAACCTTTATTTTTGCTCGTTCAAAATAGACAATTTATATAGGATTATATAGTGATAAATTATCGACTCCCCGCAATCGATCACGTGACAAAGTCTCAGGTAAATATCGCCTTTAACGAGATTCGATTTGACGCATGCGCTGTGAGACCGTGAAAAGGTCTATTGCTTGTGACAAGCAATTCCTTACTTATCCATAATTTATCTCATGGGGCCTAAAATGCAATAATGCGTGGGTGTGAGTTAACCCATTCCAGCACAATAATTTTTTTAACCCTTTCCTGTTTCTCGAAATTTTAGACTGGTCCAATTTGAAACATGTTGCAGACGACAATGAAAAGTGAGTGCAATTTGAAATGAAACCATTCTATGTGGAAGAAAATATTTTGATAAAAGAAGAAATTGCTTGTATCAAGCAATTTTTTCTTTTATCTCAATATTTTCTTTAGTATAAAATTGCATGGACGTAAAAACCAGTGATTATACAGGAAAGAGTTAAATCAACACAAGAAAAAGGATGAGAAAATATTGTGGAAAATAAAGAAACTGCTTGTATAATAAGCAATATCTTCATTATCTACTACACAAAAAAAGAATTTCAAAATTTCACCAAACAAAGGTTGTGGTCTGCACCTTCTTTCAATTTTGTTGTGTGGGATTGGATAAAAGAGTTTGTAGAAATCAGGTAAGGGTTATCTGAGCAAAATTATTACCTCCTAGAGTGATTGTGTACATTCATAAAAACAGATGTTTTTATCAAATAACCTGTGTTCATGTGTTTGGCTGGAACTGAACAAGAACTTACTGGTTACTGGTCAATTCTTTTTAGCCTGGCTTTTTTTTTTTAGAAAAAAACAGAGGTATTGCTATAGCAAGGTTGTTGTCATGGCCCTAAAATGTTGACATTGGTATTATTGAACTCATTCACTTGTTATTTGGAATATGTATATCAAAAGAGAGCAATCTTTACCAACAAGGGGGGGTAACACTAAAATGCAATTTTGAAAAATTGTGCCCCATTTTTGACTTGGAAGTTTTACCCAACATCAAGCACTTGAACAGCTTAGCTTGGTGCTCCATGTTTTGTACTTTTATTAAATATGGGGTTAGTATGCAAGGGGGTAGGAAAAAAAAGGATGGAGGGAGAGGGAGGGAGGGATAGAGAGAGAGAGAGAGAGAGTGTGTGAGAGAGTGAGTGTTTCTGACATGCCATTTTACATGAAAATCATAATTTGTAGGTTCTAGTCAAATGAAGACAAACTTTGACAGAGAATGATTCAGCTTTTTGAAAAGGCCTCGACCATCTTTGAACTTAAATTTGAAAAAGGATTGGAAAGGTATATACCAACCCAAAACAAATGTTCTCTGCTACCTAGTTACCATAATTTCTCCTTTTCTCACACTATTTTTCAAAAGTATTTTCATCAGGATTTTTAAACAGAGGAGTATGTAGTATAGTGAAATCTTAACCCTTTCCTGCACAATCCCTTGTTTTCATGTCCCTGTGATCTTATTTTTGAGAAAATATTGTGAGAAAAGAAGCTGGTGTGGGAAATACCAGGAATCTATTGTTAGGTGTAACAGCCAATGCGATATGACTGAAATACTGTCAAAAGTGGCATTAAACCCCATTCAGTCCATCAATCAAGCTATTTCCACTCAATGATGCTTTTTCAAGCACCCCAATAGAAGTAATTGATTGGGAAAACATTGAGTAAAATGAAAAAATTACTTGCAATGAATAATTTCTTCATTTTCCCAAATGTTTTATACCCAGAAAGCTGAAACATCTGAATTTTTGTTAGACTTTAAATTTGCGTCTGTAACTCTTCATATTGGAACAGTCTAAAATTTTGCCACCAGGTTAAGGCTTACCGGGTAATAGCAATGTCTGGTTAATTGAAGCATAAGTTTCAAAAAATTGTTGATGCCATTTACAGGATTTCACAGTAATTGATTTATTGATTTTAACCCTTGTCATGCTGAAACTAGAATATTCCTGGTTTGGCGGTAGGTATAGACTTAGATCAGCCTGCACATAAGTGCAGTCTGATCTTAGTCTACACCTCCTGTTTCCTTCAACCCAGAGTTGTTTATGAAATTAATTTTCAAAAATAAATGTTGACCCTTAACTTGTGCTCCTTGTGCTTTCAAGCCTTTGCTTAATGCAAATTCAGGGAAGGATTTTATTCAGCATGACAAATGTTGAGATGTTTATATCTGAAGCCTTTATGAATGATACTATTTTATCTGGAACCTGTTTAGATCAAGAGATTGTCTTCATCTTTGAAGAAAATTGGTTTTTTCAGTGTCTTCAATGTTGGAGTCATGCAGAAGTAATATCATGATAAGCCCCACAAGAATTTTTCTTGAAACTTGTATAAATCAAACTGTAATCTGTTTGAGAGATTTTATAACCCTTATCTTTTTTTGGAAGGGATAAAAAAAATCAATCTCTAGCATTTATTCAGGACAAAAATCAAATGTATCTCACAGAATTCAAAGTTGTTCAAATAAACGAAACCATTTAGAAAAGCTAAGGAGATAGTTAACCAATCATGGCTATCAATCAAAGAATCAATCAACCATTCAAATCATTCATTTAGTCCAGAACTTATTCAAGCTGTAGTGACGTTGAAGTCACCATACATTGGTTTTACTGTTTTGTTTTATTCTCCTGGGTATAAATTTTGCAAAAGAACTCGGTTTAATATCAAAATGGACCTTCCTGTCGGGGTCCAAGGGTGTGGTCAGAGGAGTCCGTCGATTATGGGGAAAATGTAAAGTGCTTGTTGGGGTGATTAAGCCATTTCCTCACTATGATGCTTTTGGAAGCCTCTCTTGGATTTCTCTGTTAACTTATCAAAATTGTCATAATATGTTTAATCTCCTTGGATGGGCATCTGAGAAGTATTCTACCTTATTTTACCCTCTACAAAGTTGAGGGGGTATATTAATTTCACCTTTTCTGTCTATCTATTCATCAGTTTGACCATCCATAGATATTTTTGTTTTGATACTTATGCCCTAAAACTAATTGACCTAAAACCATTGAGTTTATGCAATTGTTGCCAATGATCTAAGGAAGTGCCCTATTGATTTTAGGTCACAAAGGTCAAAGTCTCAAATGAACTTTTATTGAAAACTCTGTGCTCTAAATCATTTGACTTTATACAAATGTTACCCATGACCCAAGGAGATGCCTCTAACTTACTCAAAAACAATATGCCACCTCCTTGGGCCAAAGTACACATTTATGTAAAATTTCAAGGCTCAAGGTCAAATGGCCTATGAGTAAGGGCATGAAAGAGGTTTTCAAGCAAAGTTCAATTGTGACCTTGACCTTTGACTTATGTGACCAAATAAGAGCATGGAAAAGAAAAAAGTCCATGGAAAGATGAAGCAATAGACAGACAGACAGAGTGTAACCAATATACGCCTTCGTAGGTAGAGTGTATAATAAAATGTCAAAGTTTTATACCAACAACAACCAGCTGTTCAAGCTATCATAATACAGCTGGTTTTCTACAAAAACAGCAAAACTTAATATGTTGGAAAAGGTACCAAGGTAGGAAAGTGCAAATATCTTAAGATAAGGGTCCAAATTAATCACAGTTAAATTTATTTATCTTTTCTCTTACAGGTTTTGAGGGTGAAACTACATCATAGCTTTTGACACAGACACCAGTGTTGTGTAGTGAAATTCTACAGACTCCAAAACCCTGTCTAGTGTTCATGTTTATATCATGTAAGAACAAGTTTTTACAATACAGCCAAAACCATGTGTTTGACATGTAAGCTAGGGTTCTGACCCTCAAAAACCTGAAAATCTCCTGTTTTGACCCTTAGAAATTTCTCTCAGGGGGTATTCTCTATGCTGTCTTGACCCATTTGAAAATAGTTTTGTGGTCAAGGAGTCATGTGAATTACAAAGGCTGGCACAAGCCCTGCAACATTATCAGTTTGAAATTGACTGCCTCAATGGCTATGTGGTAAAGGTGCTTGACTCATGATGTGTAGGTCATAGGTTGGAGCCCTATTGTCACCGAGGTGTGCTCCTTGGCAAAACACTTAACCAATTCCCACACAATGACGCTTTAAGCACCCCTCAATTTCTACCCCAAAGACAAAGATTTTAAAGAATTCATCAACTTTGTATTGTCGTCTACAACTTCTTTGAATTTGGACTGGTCTAAAATTTTATTGTGTGGGAATGGGTTGATAGCCATCTCCAGTCTATCCAGCTGTAAAAGTGGATAGCAATGGGATTCAGCCATTGCCTCTCTTTCAGGGATGTGAAAACTTTTGGATCGTGAGTGTTCAAGAGTGACTCTATTAAGCTTAAATCTTTTGTCGCATTTGAACTAAATGAATTCGTATAAACCAACATTATCTCTAACACATCACCAAACAACACACTTTTAGAATTTTTCCAAATAGAATGTAGTAAGACTTTACAGATGGGTTCTGTGCTGGAGTAAACTAAAAACTACGTTGTTAAAATATATTTCCTCCCATTACCTATGAAATTTTGTGGGAAATGAAGAAAATGCTTGTTACCAATGTTTTCTTGGGTATTATAGAATCTCAGGTTTGTACAGGATAGGGTTAAGATAGTTTTTATAGAATTCCTAAAATACTGTAACTTCCAATGAATGGACTATTTCCATAGTTGAACACATGCCTTTTAACCCATTCCCATACAATGATGCTTTAAACGCCCCTTAATATGAAAGACTTTGAAAACATTGTGGAAAATGAAGTAATTGCTTGTTACAAGCAATTTCTTCATTATCAACAATGTTTTTTATTCCAAAAGACAAAGATTTGAAAGATTTCATCAATTCAAAAATGCAGCATGCAACTTCTTTGAATTTGGACTGGTTTAAAATTTTATCTATGTAATGGCAAAGGGCATTTAGAGACAGTCTGTGTGTGAGTGGGGGGGTGGGGGTCGGGGATATGCGTGTATCCACTTCTTGTCTGGAGTATATCTTCTATATTAACAGGTAGAAAGATAATTCAAATTTCATCAACTAAAATTTGTTGTTTGTAACATCACTGAATTCAGACCTATCTGAAATTCTGGTGTCTGGTTATGAGTTAATTTATGGCTTTCTTAGTTCCCCTTAAGGAGTACTGGTGTCATGCATAAAGATCTTTTGGATACTCTCAAGTTCAAGCTCACAATTGAAGGTCTTGCGACTTGGACTTTACCCATTACCTGACAGCAAAATTTTGGGCTAGTCTAAATTGAAAGAAGATGCAGACAACAGTTTAAAGTTTATAAATTTTTTAGATATTTCAGTTTTTGGATAGAAAAATTTGTTAAGAATGTAGAAATTGCTTGTCTTAAGCAATTTCTTCATTTACACAATGTTTTTCCAATTTTTTAGCTCACCTGAGCACAAACTATTGAGATCACCTTTTGTCCGGTGTGCAGCTGAACAATTTCTTAAAACATCTCCAAAACCACTGGGCCAATTTTCCATCCAAGACTTTTTCGTTTCTGTGCTCTAACTCTAGAATCAATTGACCTACAGGTATGGAACGCCATAGCTGTCTGATGTTATGATCAATAATGTTGAATTGTCAACCTCCTACCTTACTTTGTCGAAATACAGCGTCACCATGTCCAATTACGGTGTTGACTTGTCTACACAACATGTTACTTGTTAAAGAGTAGCGTTATTGAATTAAAATGTGGTGTTGACTTGTGTAAGCATCATGTTATTTTGTCACAAAGCATCGTTTTTATGTTCAAATGTGGTGTTGACTTGTCTAGTTGTTGTCTTATTAGGTCAAAAGTAGTAATATTGTGTCTTAATGTGATGCTGAGTTATCTTATCGATGTCCCATCATGTCAACAATTATTTTTGATATTTCTGGGTTTGGCGTTGAAATATCAAAAAGCTATCATAACCTGATTATGTCCAATAGGTGTGTTATTATTTCCTCCGTCGGTGTCGCCTTGTTTCAATTCTGTCTTATCATGCATAAAGAAGTTTTATTTTTTAAATATTTGAAGCTGGATTATCTATACATCATGTCATTTTATTAAACAGTTGAGTTACCATGTCTAAATGTTGATTTGATTCATTTAAAGATAGTCTTATTATATGAAAAGTGGTATAGAAATGTCTAAGATATGTCTTATTATGTTCAAAGGTAACTTTATCCTGTTTAGATTTCAGGTTGACTTGTTGACTGATTCAAACATTGTGGTAATTTCATCCAAAAACGTATTATTATGTCAAAAAATATTGTTTTAGCTTTCATATTTCATGTTGACTTGTATGAATATTGTCTTGTTTTGTCAAGAACGAGTTTTGTTAGCCTGGATGCGATGTCTAAACAAAGTCATAATATGTCAAAAAGAAGAATTTTCATAATTGCCAAACGTTACCTTATGTAAAGAGGTTTTACAAATCTGAAATATAATGTTGACATGTCACACCTTAATCCTATTATGTGAAAAGATGGTCTTATCATGTTCAAATACTGACTTGACTTGCTGAAACACTGCTTAACCCTTTCCTGGATAAACCCAGGATTTTACGTCACTGTGATTTTATATTTGAGAAAACATTGTGGAAAAGGAGAAATTGCTTGTAACAAGCAATTTCTCCCTTTCCCACAATATTTTCTACCACATGTGATGGTCAGATCTCAAATTACATACATTTTTCATTGTCCTCTGCAACCTCTTTCAAATTGGACCAGTCTAAAATTTCATAAAACAGGAAAGAGTTAACATCTTCCAAAGTATTGTGTACTTAAGCGATATTTACTTGTCTACACATTATCTTATATCAAAAAGTGGCGTTGTTTTGTCCAAATGTTATGTTGATCTGTCTAAACGCTGTCTTATCATGCCAAAAGATAGCTTTATGATATATCATATGATACTATTTGAACAAGTTAACATATCTTGGAACATGATGAAACTGCTAAAATACTTTGGACAAGTCATCACCGTGTTCAGACATGATAACACCACTAATTAAAAAAAATAACTCTATCTAAAGACAAGTCAACCTTGATTTTGAACATGGTAATATGACTCTTTGACATAAAACAGCCCTGTTTTGTATGGCCAATATCATACGTGGACAAAACCAAACTACCGTGCGACAAATAAGGCTTATGTTTACACAAATCACTCCGCATTTGGCCATAACCACTTTACATTCTGACTTGATAAGGCAAGGTTTATTCAAGTCAATACTACATTTGGACAAAGCCATACTACTGTATAATATAACTATGTAAAGTTTAGACACCTAAACAGCATATTTTTGGACATAATGATTCAATACTTACACAAGTCAATATTACATATAAACATGCCGGCACTACTTTTTGACGTAATAAGAGTCTGTTGAAGTAAGACAACACACAAATAGACAGAATGGAACTGCTTTATGACACGCAAAAACAATCTTTTGGCGAGTCAACAATGTATTTGGAAATGATAACATAACTGTTTCACATAATAAGACTATTTTTAGGCAAGTCAACACCACATTTGAACTTGATAGCATGTCTTTTTGACATAAAAAAGAAACCCTTTATTAATCCAGCGCCACATGTCAACAAAATTAAACAACCTTTTGATATAACAAGACATTGATTAAACAAGCCAATGCCACATTTGGATACCAATACACTACACTTGGACATGGTAACCCGTTTAAGCATGCTAACATTTCTTTTAATCATAATAAGATAAATATTAGGGATGTGCACATTAATGCTCATAACATCAAACTGCTGTGGCGTTCCATATACAGGAGTGAAACATGATACAGTTGTGGCCATTGATATAATTGAAGCATCCTATCCTTTAGAGTCGCATATGTCCAAGGTCAACTGTGCTACTTGAGTGACAAAATGCTTTTGGGAGATATAAGTTTGCATTGATATAATTGACGAGTTGTGACTGTCAATCAAGAAATCAACTGACCAATCAAATCATTTTTTCGGACCAAACCTGAGCTTTCAACTCCAACTTTTTCAACTCTTTGCATGACAGGTCATATATATGCTCTGTTTTCAGTTTTCGATTGCTGGTGAAGCTGGTAGGACCTACAAGCTGGAGCAAACAAGGTTTTATGGTATGGATAATAACATGGCCCAGGGCCGCCCGATTAAGTGTGTGGTAGTTGGTGACGGGACGGTGGGCAAAACATGCATGTTGATATCCTACACTACAGATAGTTTTCCCGGGGAATATGTACCAACAGTGTAAGTTTGACAAATTTATGCTTTAACCGGTTCCAACAAAATCCTGCTTTTTAAACTTCTCCAGAAAAAAATCTGTGTAAAAACATTGTGAACAACAAAGATATTGCTTGTCAAAAGCAATTTCTTCATGTTCTCAACCTCAAAAAAAAAAATAAAGAAATCCAAAAAAAAAATCATCTACTAAAAGTTGTTTCTGCAACTTCAAATCTGGACAAGTCTTAAAATGTTGTTGTCTGAGAACGGGTGTAATAATGACAAAATGTAGACAAGTCCAAAGTGACAATGTGCCTGTGATAACCTAAAGTGAATGACACTTTGAAAAAGAAAAAAGTACAAACTCTGGTCAGAGTAATCAAATGACTATAATTCTTTTTTCTAATTTTCTTTGTCTATTTTGGTTTATGATCATCTGAAATAATGTTGTATATATAATCTAATTTTAGTTTCATCCTTCAAGATTCAATCGGCCAATTTTTTAGCTCCAATGGCTGTCGTGCATGCGTCCATTCTGCCGTCTGTCCGTCCATTCCATCATCCTTCCGTCTGTCAGTAAAATTTTCCTGTAAAAAATTTTTTCTCAGAAAGTACTGAACAGGTTTCAACCAAATTTCACAGAAATGATCCTAGGGTGACCCTTTATCAGATTCCTTCAAAGAATTTTGTTCAGATGAAAATATGGCTTTAATGGGCAGGGCTAATTTCCATATTTGAAAAACTTCTTCTCAGACCTGGTGGACGAATTTCAACCAAATGTCACAGAAATGATCCTTTAGTGATTCATTCAAAGGAGTTTGATTGGATGAAAAAAATTGCTCTAATGGGCGGGGCTTATTTCCATATATGGTGAAAGCTTTTGATGGATTTTAACTAAATTTTACCAGATTGATCCTAGGGTGACCCTATATCAGAATATGAATTTTGATCAGATGAAAAATATGACTTAAATTTCCATATATGGTATATACTGAAAACTTTTAACATTTCTCAGAAACCTGTTGATGAATTTTAACCAAATTTTACAGAAATGATTCTCAGACGATTGTTTGTCAGATTCCTTCATATGATTTTGATTGGTTGAAAAACATGGCTATTATGGTGGTGGCTTATATTATGGGATACCGTGAAAAATTTGAAATTTTTGATGATACCTTTTCATCTGACCTAGTGAATGAATTTTACTTAACTTTACTTGATCTTTTTAAAAAAGAATAAAAAGTTTTAAATGCTTCTCTAGAACTATTTGAAAGATTTCAGTGACTTAGATTTATCTTCCTTTTATTCAGTTTATATTGAATTCATGGAAAAAATTGCTTAATTAGTGCAGTCATGTCTGTGGAGCGATACAGGCTCTCAAGCGCCTCTAGTTTTCATACTGACATGAACAAAAAGTTTTAGCACACAACATACTCTTTTAGCTCACCTGAGCACGGAGTGCTCTGGGTGAGCTATTGTGATCTGTCATCATCCGTTGTCCGCCCTCCGTCTGTCCATTCACAATTACAAAAAATCTTCTCCTCCTAAACTAACCATGGAATTTCAACAAAACTTCACATAAATGATCCTTAGGTCATGCTCTTACAAAATACTTCAAAGAATTGAAATCCACGAAGAACTCTGGTTGCAATGGGGGTGAAAAAAATTTATAAATCTTCTCCTCCCAAACCATATGGCCTGGAGCTTTGATATTTGGTACAAATCATCATCTATTGACCCTCTACCAAAATACTTCAAAGAATTACCGTAATCTAAAATTAGCCCTTTTCTGTGCAATCCCTGATTTTACATGGAAATAAGAAGGAAACCTTTAAAAATCTTCTTTTCCCAAACCATAAGCCCTAGAGCTTTGATATTTTGTATAAATCATCATCTATTGACCATCTACCAAAATACTTCATAGAATAAACTGTATTCTGAAAATTAGCCCTTTTCTTTGTGATCCCAGCTTTTACATAGAAATAAAGAAGGAAAGCTTTAAAAGTCTTCTGAAAATAAGTACTTTTTTGTGCAATCTCAAAAAGGAGTAATGAAGGATATAATAGAAAATGTTCTCCTTCTAAACCATCAGGCCTAGAGCTTTGATATTTGGTATGTATTAATGCCTATTGACCATCTACTTAAGTACTTCAAAGAATTACCGTACTCTTGAAATTATCTCAATATGGTTGGATCTTCACTATACCTAGGATTAACCCTTTCCCGTTCAAATACCGGATTTTACGTACCTGTGATTTTATACTGGAGAAAACATTGTGGAAAAAGAAGAAATTGCTTGTAACAAGCAATTTCTCCTTTTTCCACAATATTTTCTACCACATAGGATGATTTCATTTCAAATGGCATATAGTTTTCATTGTCGTCTGCAAACTCTTTCAATTTGGACTAGTCTAAAATTTCTAAAAACGGGAAAGGGTTAAAGGAGAAAATCTTTATAAAATGTTCTTCTTCAAAAGGATTAGGTGTAGGGCTTTGATATTTTTGTATATTATCTCATAAAGCCTTGAGCCATCATACTCAGGGGAGCGATATAGGACCATCATGGTCCTCTTGTTGTGCACGAAGTAGAACTAGTAAAACATTTTAATGGTTTTGCTTGATAGCATTAAATTATAAGGAATGAAGAGAATATTGTTTTTTCATTGAGATATGAACCTAAAAACTTAATCACTCTGTATGAATATTGTCTTCATTTCTTTACCAATTTCCACACTTACCCCCCCCCCTTTTAAGCAACTCAAGAAAGAAGCTTGGGAAAACATTGTGGGAAGTGAAGAAATTGTTTGTATCAAGCAATTTCTTCATTATCTACAATGTTTTCTATTCCTTTAATCCATTACCAGATGCCAAATTTTAGACTGGTCCAAATTAAAAGGAGTTACAGCCCATAATTTAAAGTCTATGAAATTTTAGATTTATTCTACATCATGGGTAAGAGCATTGTGTAGAATGAAGAAATTACTTCTAAGATGCAATTACTTCATTTTACATGATGTTTTACTAGTGTTTTTCTTGGTGTGAGTGGGTGGGGCAGTGGTGGTAAAAAAGGATTGAAAAAAAAAAAAAATTCATCAATTTGAAATTGTTTTAAATTTTGACCTGTCTAAATATCTGTTGTGTGGTAATGGGTTAATTGTAAATACTCTATTTTCAGCTTTGATAATTATACAGCCAACATGATTGTAGATGGTGTAGCAGTCAGTTTAGGATTATGGGATACAGCAGGACAGGAAGACTATGACAGACTTAGGCCTCTTTCTTATCCACAAGTTGGTATTGTTATAAATAATTAAAATGAATTAATATGAACAAATTAACCCATTACCTGTCTAGAGAATTTAAGCTTTTCCCGTTCAATGCCAGGATTTTACATTCTTGTGATTTTATGATTGAGAAAACATTGTGGAAAACCAATTTTTTCTTTCCCAATATTTTCTACTCTATAGGTTGGTAACTTTTCAAAGTACACTCACTTTTAATTGTTGTATGCAACTTCTATCAAATTGTATATGTCTTAAATTTTGAAAAAAATACAACAGTATAGAGTTAAGACTGGTTCAAATTGAAAAAATAAAAAGAAAACTTTCTACATTTGAAAGGGAATTTTAACTGAAAAAATGAATCGTGGGGAAAGGGAAACTTGTTAATTACTAACATTTCAAAAACTCTACTGGTTGATATTGCATCTGTTCATTCGTGTGTGTGTCTTTCCATGTGTCTGTTCACTTTTGTGTAAAAGATCGTAATCACAATTTTAGCTCCACTGGCCAAAGGCGACTTGGGCTATTGACATGGTGTTCTTTCTGGTGTGCACAAGTAAGTACAATAGGGTTGAAATCATGGACTTTGTTTGGCTCAATTTTATAGATATATTATAGTAAGGTAATTTATTTCACTGGGCTGACTTACTTTGTTGCAAATCACCTAGTGTTGGGGAAGTAACTGTTACGGACTGAAGAATTTTTTCAAAGTGAGTTGCTTTTCTTGCTGTATTGTATTCCCTCAATCATAAGATTCGGGCTTGTACAGTGAAAAAAGCTAAAAAGCTTCTAGTCTATAGATTCTCTTCAAATTTGCTGAGAATGATTGTACCATCATAGGGAGTGTTGCATTGACCCAATGGGTCAATGCCATCAAGTAACATAAGAAAACATTGAAAATTAATTAGAATACTTGATGAGTTCTGTCACATAACAAAGGAAATGGGCTTCATGAAAACTGGATCAAAGTATCCCATTTAACATATAAAGCTCACAAAATTCACCAAATTGTCTTCAATTTTCGTTTCAAAACTGATTTAACAACCACAAGGTGTTCCTTTTGAAATAAAGTAAATTGTGTCGGGTAACACAGAAAAAAGGCCTTTATCATCATAAAAAATCATAGTTTCAATTGACTTGCTCAGGGTGAAAATTCTCTTTGAATTTTCAAAAAAAATTATTTTACACTCTAATAGAGTGTAGTAGTTCTTGAAAATTCAAAAGGAATCTATCAAAAACAAAATGACCATTCTTTCCACATTTTTAGCTCAACTGGCTGAAAGCCAGATAGCTATTGTCATGGATTTGTGTCCGTCATGCATGCATCCATCCGTCCAGTCGTCCATCCGTAAACTTTTACTTTCAAAATCTTCTCCTCAGAAATAACTGAACAGATTTAAACCAAATTTCACAGAAATGATCCTTGAGTAACCCTCTATCAGATTCCTTCAAAGAATTTTGATCAGATGAAAAACATAGCTTAAGTGCACGGGGCTATCTTCCAAGTATGGTGACAGCTTTGAAAATCTTCTCAGATACCGGTGGATGGATTTCAACCAAATTTCACAGAAATTATCCTTGGATGACCCTCTATAAGATTCCTTCAAAGAATTTTGATTGGATTAAAAACATGACTTTAATGGGCAAGGCTAATTTCCATATATGGTAAACGCTTTGAAAATCTTTTTCTCAGAAAGCAGCAGATGGATTTCAATCAAATTTCACAGAAATGATCCTTGGGTGAAACTCATTCAGATTCCTTCAAAGAATTTTGATCAGATGAAAAACATGGCTTTAATGGGCAGGGCTGATTTCCATATATGGTGAAAGCTTTGAAAATCTTCTTCTCAGAAACCAGCCGATGGATTTCACCAAAATTTCACAGAAATGATCCTTGGGAAACCTCTATCAGATTCCTTCAAAGAATTTTGATCGGATGAGAAATACGGCTTTAATGGGTGGAGCTAATTTCCATATGTGGTAGAATCTTGGAAAATCTTCATCTTAGATCCTAGTGGATGGATTTCAATCAAATTTCACTAAAATGATCATGAGGTGAACCTCTATCAGATGCCTTCAAAGAATTTTGATCAGATGAAGAACATGGCCTTGATTGGCGGGGCTAATTTCCATATATGGTAAAAGCTTTAAAAATCTTGTTAACTGACACAGTTTTCAAGTCTGAGACTCTCAAATGATAAACCAGGACCCAGGAATATTGCTGGTATCATTACATGTAGAGATGACAGCACTGCATTCCAATTGAGAAACATCATCTTCTTATTCAATTATTTTATTATGCCATGGCATCAAGCTATCAGGGACTTTTGTTTTACCTTTGTCCATCTGCCCATCTGTCTATCTAAAGCTTAACCAAAATGCTTAACATTTACAAAATCTTCAAGCCTATTCAAGATATTATGCTGAAATTTGGCACAATGATAGATCTAATCATTATGCATCTGCAGATATCAATGTCCAAGTCATGTGACAAGGTCAAGGTCACTTTTCAAGGTCATATTTTAAAAAAAGGCTCTAACGAGAAATTGTGATTCATAAACATATCTTATTTTTCAGACTGATGTTTTCCTCATATGTTTTAGTGTTGTTAGTCCTTCTTCCCATGAAAATGTTATAACAAAGTGGAATCCTGAGATTAAACATCACTGTCCTGACGCCCCTGTCATAGTTGTAGGTAAGGATGTCTTACTTTCACATCTTATTAGTCCCCGGACTGGTTACCGATTGGGGGACTATAGGTTTGCTTGGTTCTGTCCATCTGTCTGTCCATCCATCCTCTGTTTGTCTGTCTGTCTGTCACACATTTGTCTGGACCATATCTCCTAAACCATAAGTGCTAGCAACTTAAAACATTATACACTCTAAGATCACTATGTGGAGAAGTGTCATGTACAAGAACTGTTACTCTGCCATGCCCAATTTTTGAATTATTATACCCCCCACAACGAAGTTATGGGGGGATATACTGGAATCAGGTTGTCCATCCGTCCGTCTGTCTGTCCGTCCGTCTGTGGACATAATTTTGTGTCCTCTTCTCCCCCCACATTTTTTGACCAATTTTGCTGAAATTTTATCAGGTTGTTTCCTATCATATGAAGTTGTGCACCTGCAATTTTCATCTTGATCCAGTCGTTAGTTTCAGAGTTATGACATTTTGCAAAACTCAGTAACCATAAGGGGAGTTACCAAATTTGGTAAGTAACAATATCTTGTTGACCTTTACAAAATATCGAACGGTTTATTTCCTGAGGTCAAATTTGACCCCGCCCCCGGGGTCAAAAATTTAACATAGGCTCATATTGACTTTTCGTGGATATAATTTTGTGTCATCATCTCCTCACACAGTTTTCTTTAACATAGGCTCATATTGACCAACCTTTCCTAATCAGTCAACTCTAGCAACAAACACAAAATCAGAAAGAGGTGGAGGGTTGGCAATGTTCATCCACCATGACATGCATGTGATTAAACAGCTTCAAATTCCACTCCTTCATAGAAAAGCCTTTTTAGCGGTGTGGGGGGGTATTCTCGTCAGCCCTTGAGGGCAACAGCTCTAGTTGCCCTTTGATTTTTTTACTGTTACATTTTTGTCTGAACCATGTCTCCCAAACCATAAGTGCTAAGCACTACAAACTTTAAATACTTATAGATCACAATGTGGACAAATGTTGTGTCTATAAACAGTTACTCTGCCTTGCCAAAAATTTGCAATTTCTGATTTTACAAAGGAAATCTTGAAAACTTCTCCCCCTAACTATAAGGCCAATAGCTTTGATATTTGGTACATATCATCACCTATTGATCCTCTACCAAAATACTTGAAAGAATTACGGTATTCTGAAAATGAGCCCTTTTCTGTGCGATCCTTGATTTTACAAAGGAATACAAATTGAAATCTTTGAAAATCTTTGTCTCCTAAACCATTAGGCCTAGAGCTTTGAAATTTGGTACATATCATCATTTATCGACCCTCTACCAAAATACTTCACAGAATTAACATACTCTGAAAATTAGCCCTTTTCTGTTCGATCCCTAATTTTTCAAAGGAATAAAGAAGCAAATCTTTGAAAATCTTTTCCCCCAAAACATAAGGCCAATAGCTTTGATATTTTGTTTATATCAACACCTATTGACTATAATCCAAAACGCTTCAAAGAATCACTGTATTCTGAAAATGAGCCTTTTTCTGTTGGATCCTTGATTTAACAAAGGAATACAAATTGAAATCTTTGAAAATCTTTTTCTCCCAAATCATGAGGCCTAGAGCTTTGATATTTGGTATATATCATCATTTATTGACCCTCTACCAAAATACTTCAAAGAATTACCATATTCTGAAAATTAGCCCTTTTCTGTGCAATCCTTTTTTTTTCAAGGAATAAAGAAGGAAATTTTTTAAAGTCTTCTTCCCCCAAACAAATAGGCCTAGTGCTTTTATAATTGTTATGTATCATCACCTATTGATCCTCTACCAAAAAACTTCAAAGAATAACTGTGGTCTGAAATATGCCCTTTTCTGTGCGATCCCTGATTTTACAAAGGAATAAAGAAGGAAATCTTTAAAGTCTTCTTCTCTCTAACAATTAGACCTAGTGCTTTGATATTTGGTACATATCATCAGCTATTGACCCTCTACCAAAATACTTCAAAGAATTACCATTTTCTGAAAATTAGCCCTTTTCTGTGCGATCCCTAATTTTAGATACGAATAAAGAATGATATCTTTGAAAACCTTCTCCTAAACCAATAGGCCTAGAGCTTTGATATTTGGTTTGTACTGTAGTCTATACTTCAAAGCAATACTGTATTCAGGAATTAGTGCTATATGGTTGGATCATCAATATACCTAGGATTAAAAGAGAAAATCCTTAAACATCTTCTTCAAAATAATTAGACAGTGGGCTTTGCTTTTTTTGTATAATATAAATCCATGAACCATTATACACAGGGGAGAGATTTAGGACCATCATTGTCCTCTTGTTTGGTTAAGTTTTGCAGACAGACAGACATACAGACAGACAGACCAACAGACAGAAAGATGGACAGACAGACGGACAACGGTAAAATACAAAGTGCCCTGATCTTTCGATGCGGGGGCATAAAAATCACATCAATGATTTAATGATTAGTACCCTTAGAGTTGTGGATGCTTCAATAAGGCTTTTTGTTAATTCTATTTCAGGTACTAAAATAGATCTGCGTGAAAACAAAGAGGCCATAGGCCAATTAGCTCAACAAGGCTTGTCACCAATTAAACGAGAACAGGGTATCAAGTTAGCCAATAAAATCAGAGCTGTTAAATATATGGAATGTTCGGCATTGACACAGAGAGGCTTAAAACAGGTAAAATTTAATATCTTTACTGATGGAGAATCATTGCAATGTATTTCAGATGATTTTCTGAGACAAAGTAAATGAAGTATGGATGAGATTTTGTTCTTAGAGACAGCAGAAACATTTCAGGCAATATACAAATAGTAACTGCCTATTGGTAAAGGTGTAGGAAGATTGACAAATACTCAGGTCATAGGTTTCAAGCCCCTACTGGTGTGGTCATGGGCAAGATACTTAATAGCAAGTCCCAGTTTGCCTATCTATAAGGATGGATAGCATAATGTTTGACTCATTAGACAACAAATTTCTAGTCTGGTCCAAAGAATTTACAATGACAGTTTTAGATCAATGAGATTTAAAAATATTTGTCTATTGGGTAAAGAACATAGTGGAAAATGCAGAGCCTTTTTTGTGAGGGGGTCCGGGTTTTCCCTTGACTTTCAAAACAGGGGGTCATTTTGCCACATTATGACCCCTATCAAATAAGATAAAGAAGGCTGTCTAGATATTTTGGTGTCATTTCTGAGAAATGGGGGTCCAAATTCAAAGAAGGAGAGGGTCAGGGAAAACCCTGGGGGGTCAAAAAGTGGGATTGTGTAGGAAGGGGTTAAAGCCACATTGTCTCTTGCTTGCCAGACAACAGATTTGACTGTTTTTGCTTCAGAAACCTAGGCCTTGCTTTTTGAAGCCCTTCAGAAAAAAAAAAAACATTTGGGAAAACATTTCTTATAATTTAGAAATTGCTTGCAACTAGCAATTTCTTCATCCAAAATGTTTTCTACCCAGAAATTTTAAAAAGATCTCAAATTCTTCAAACTATAAATTGTCGTCTGTAACTCCTTTCAATTTGGATCTGTCTAAATTTTTGTCATCTGTTATTGGGTTAAGTTCTATGTGGTCCTTTGAAAATGTGTGGGAATCATTATGTGCATTTAAGCATAGATGGCAGTTATTTCTTTGAAGCTTTGGCACATCATATGAAATGATATTCAATTAACCCTTTCCTGTTTTGCAAAATTTAAGACCTATCCAAATTCAAAGGATTTGCAGACAACAATATAGAATTGATTTATTTGAAAAATAATCATTCAACAGGGTAGAAATCATTGGGGAAAATGAGGAAATTGCTTGTTGCAAGCAATTTTTTCTTTTTATAAAATGTTTTCTCAGATATAGAAACACAGGGACGTAAAAAACCAGGGATTGAACTGGAAAGGGTTAATGGATGACTGACTAAACCCACTTAATTGCAGTTGGAGGTACATGTAATACACAAGATTAGTATATGAAATATACAGTAAGGGAAAAAGGCCAACTATCAGTTGATGACCTAAACATTGTAACTACAGCTTTGATAAGTAAACAGCTGCAATAGGTTGATTGACTGTCAATCAAAGTATTAATCAACAAAACAAATTATTCATTTAGACTGGAAGTGAACTTTGAACTCTTACATTGGCTAAAATTCATAAGAGACAGTTTTGTTATTTTTGCGACTTAAATATTGTGAGAACAGCTTATTCAAGATGTAGTTATTATGTTTAGGTCGGCAATCAATAATAACACCGGAGAAGGAAATGTTCAAGGTGAGGTATTGTTATTGGTCTTTGTCCGGTGTCCCCTTAAATACAAAAATCTTCTCCTTTAGTCTAAACTATCCATCAGATTTTGATGAAACTTCACAAAATATTCCTTCGGTAAAGCTCTTTCAAAATGCTTCACAGTATTAAAATCAGTGGAGAAGTCTGGTTGCCATGGAAACCCCCAAAAAACCTTTAAAATTCTTCTTTTCCCAAATTATAATGCCTAGAGCTTTGATATTTGGTATGTATCAATGCTTATTGACCCTCTACCAAATTACTTAAGAGAGTATGAAATATTAAAACTTGAAATGAGTATTTTATACTTATTTGACTCTTAGTCAATGAGTCCACACAAAACAGTTATAACTGCCTACAAACATATAGGCAGTTATAATTGTTTCGCACTGGCCCAGCAAAATATTCTATTCTGTTTCAGGTATTTGATGAAGCAGTAAGAGCTGTAATACACCCTCAACCTATCAAACCGAAAACAAAACAGTGCACATTATTGTGAGCACAGTAAATGTGAATCTTAGTACGTTAATATCATAATTTTGTACAGAAACACATCAATGGAGATTAAACTGCATCATGTATTATCCAAAAACATTGACCTGACAAACAACCCTCTGCAAGGAATTACACGCAAATGGGAACTTCGTCATGATAGAGGATTATTATGGTGCTTAAAGGGATTTAAAAGGTGAAGATCAGACTTCATTAACCCATTCTCACACACCAAAATTTTAGACTTGTCCAAATTTAATGAAGCTGCAGACAACAAATTAAAGTTGATGGAATTTAACAAAACAATCGTCTTTTTTGAAAAATAGAAAATATTGTAGGTAATAAAGAAATTGCTTGGTACAGCAATTTCTTCATTGTCAGCAAAGTTTTCCAAAGCTTATTTCTTGAGGGGCTAAAAAAGGAGGGCTTGTGCGGGAATGGATTAAGGAAGATTTTAATCTTTGTTGTCTGTCAAGATTTTAGAGCAATTCATTGTATCAATTACTTGCTGAATTTAATGATTTTATTTATTTGTGACTTGTCACAGAAAAAGGGTCCTATTAGTCAGGCTGTGCGAACCGTTTAGGTTGCAGGCTGAAGTTGCAAACTTTAGTCTTTTTTGAGCAATTTTCTGTATATGTAATTGCCATTTTACAATATTCTTATTTCTGGGTTAAGCCTTTTGATTGGTCTTAGTTGGATGTGGTCTCTTTTGAAATTATTTGTTAACTCATTCCCATACAATCATGCTTCTTGACGTCCTCAATAGAAAAGGGCTTTGAAAACTTTATGGAAAATAAGAAACAATAAGAAATTTCTTGTAACAATGATTTTCTCTCCAAAAGTAAAAAAAAATTCAAAATTTCATCAATTTAAACTAGTAATTTGCACCATATTTCAATTTTGACCATTGAAAAATTTTGTCTAGTGAGAATTGGTTGAGCAGAATTATATATGATACCTGTATGTGTGATGTCGCATTTAAGAAAAATAAATCAACTACTTACAGCTAAACAAGTTGAGAATCAGGGATAATATCCTCTTAGTCAAAATGAACTTGATCTTAATTGATTAATAGACAACAAAATTTGGTACTTGTCCAAACGACAATTTTGGGTTGATAGAATTTCCAATATCTCTGTCATTCTGAGAGAAGTTGCAATTCAAATTGGATTGAAATTAGAAATTAGAATATGAGTAGCTTTTCGTGTAGAACACGATATAGAAAATGCAGCAATTACTTGTAACAAGCAATTTCTACTTTTTCACATTGTTTTCCTGAGTCTTTTTCTTGAAGGGCATTAAAAAGCAGTATTGTCTGGTAATAGGTAAACCCTTTCCTATTTAATCCCTGGTTTTTACATCTCTGTGATTTTGCTATTGAGATAACATTGATGAAAAAAAAAGAGATTGCTTGTAACAAGAAATTTCCTCTTTTCCACAATATTTTTTATCCTAATAAATGATTATGCAAAATCTTTTAATTCGGTGTCTGAAATTTTGCCAACCTTAAATGGTTAATAAATGTATAGATGTTCAGGTATGTAATGTTAATGAGGACAACATTGTCAAGTTAATGTTTTAGAATAATTCAATAATGTCTGTGACGGCATTCTTTCAGTGCAATCGTTGCCATGGGAACTGTTCACCTGGTGTTTCTTTAGCTGCCATATTTTTTGTGTACCTCACTATAACTTGATGTTCATTTCTTATTTATTCTTAACCCTTTCCTGTTTCCAATATTTTATACCTTTACCAAATTCAAAAAAAGTTGCAGATGACAATGAAAAGGGAGTACAATTTGAAAAGTAACCAGCCTACAGAATAAAAAATATTGTGGAAAAAGACGAAATTGCTATAAGAAGCAATTTCTTCTTTTCCCAAAATATTTTTTTCAAGTATAAAATCACAGACATAAAAACCAGGGATTGTACAGGAAAGGGTTAACCCATTAACAGACTATTAAATGTTAGACATTGACTGGTCCAAATTGAAAGAGCTTGCAGATGCATTTAAGGTGAAAAGGTAGTGCCATATCAGTTAGACAAACTATGTGAGAAAGTTAGAAATTGCTTGTGTAATAAATTTCTCCTTTTTATAATGCCTGCCAAAAGCTTTTTTATCAGCATCTCAAAATTGGATAGTGTTGTATAAAAGTAATAAGGCTGATTGGAAAACGCTATAAATCAGATTCTTTTTACATTTAATTTCAAAAACTCTAACAGACCAACAAAACTGGTTTAGCCCATGCCCACACAATCCCTCCTGTTTACGCCCCTCACAAAATAAAGCTTTTTAAAAAATTGTGGAAAATGAAGAAATTGCTTGTATCAAATAATTTCTTAATTATTCACAATGTTTTTTTTCAAAAAAGAGGAAAAAAAAAACAACAAACAATTCAATCAGCTTGATATTGTTGTCTGTAACTTCTTTCAAGTTGGACCAGTCTGAAATTCTGTTGTGTTTGAAAGGGTTAACATTCTCTGTACCAGATAATTTTTATTACAATCCAAAGTATAAAACAATTAATTACATTGACAAATTGTTTTATGTTGGAATCAAAAGAGCAGTTAGAAGTGTGGCAAAGACAGAGAAAAATAAGGCAGACATTTTGTTCTTTCAACATTATTAATTCGTATATCTCATCAAATCTTTTGTAATCCATTCCCAAATGACAAAATTTTGGAAGAATTCAAAGAAGTTGTAGACAACAATTTCAAGCTGACATTATTTTTAATTATTTTATTTATTTACTTTTTTTTGCTAAAACAATTTGGATGATGAAGAAATTGCTTATAACACAAGCAATTTCTTCATTCTGAACAAGTTTTTCCAATGCTTTTTCATGTGGGTTGTAAAAAAGCAGGATTGTGTGGGAATGAGTTAAGTGTATTATGATTTAGAGTCATGTTTTAAAGGGTTCAAATAAAGAAATATAAATCTCAAATTGTACGTATTCAGAATTATTTGTATGCAACTTATTTCTTGTGGACATGTTAACGGATTCCCACATGATACCTCCTTTTTACGCCCCTCAAGAAAAAACTTTGGAAAAAATATTGTGGAAAATGAAGACATTACTTGTACCAGTTATTTCTTCATTATCCACAATGTTTTCTATTTTTAGAGCAAATTTTTAGCTCACCCTAGCACAAGGTTTGAGTCGAACTATTGTGATTGGTTGTTCTCCGCCATCCGTCCGTCAACAATTTCTTTTAAAATCTTCTCCTAAACAAGTAGGCCAATCAAGCTGAAACTTTGCAGGGATGTTCCAATGGTGCAGATTTACAAAGGTAAAAAGAATTTAATTCCGTGAAAAACTCTGGTTTCCGCGGCATTTTTTCAGAAACTACAAGGCCAAGTGTTATTTCATATGTAGCTTAATCACATGTTTCTTTACCTAGTTTTCAAAAATTTAATCTCTGTGGTAAAAAATGGCCCCGCCCCTGAGGTCCAAAGTTTTGAAAAATGCTTAATTAGAGCAATTTCAAAGACTTCTCTTCCTAAGTTATAAGGTCTAGGGCTTTTTTATTTGGTATGTAGCATAATTAGATAGTTTTGTACTTCATCACTTAAAATTGTTTTCCTTGGGTCAAAAACAGCCCTGCACTAGGGGTCCAAAATGGGGAAAAACACAAAATTTGTGTAAGTTTGGAAAAAAAAGATCTTCACTTACAGGCCGGGGGCATTTATATTTGAAATGTAGGATAGCCTGGTTGTTATCTATCATTTTTGATTAAATTATGCCTGTAGGATAAAAAACAAAACATCCCTGGGTGTCCAAAGTTTGTAAAATGCTCAATAAGACCATGTTCAACAGTCTTCACTATAAGAAGTCTTAACTCATTTATGTTTGATATATAGCATACCCAGATGGTTCTACCACATTAGCAAAAACATAGCTCTGGGATAGAACATGACACTCCCACAGAGGTCCAAATTTGGGAAAACACCCAACTAGAGCAACTTCAAAAGATTTCTCTTGAAATATAAGGTGAAGGATATTCATATTTGGTATGTAGCATTACTACATAGCTTTGTACTATGTTACATGAAAATATGCCCTTAGGATTAAAAAAAAAAGAGTCTCTGCTCCAGGGGTGGAATTGTGTAAATCCCTTTCTTTCTAAAAGAATTCTTTTTCTTAAATATAGGGCCTAGAGTATTTATATTGAAAACATAGTATAATGTTACAAAAATGGCCCTTCCCAAGGCATCCAAAATTATGAAAAACTTTCACTAAGAGCAAATAGCATAACATTACTGTCATCTACTATGTTTATATCCTTTGTTGTCAGAAGGCTTCCAAAGTTATGAAAACACTCAATAAGAGCATGTTCAAGTATCTTCCTCTCCCAATGTATCAGTTGTAATGCATTCATATTTGGTTTATAGTACATCCAGATTGTTCTCAACCATGGATGCTAAAATTATACCAATTGGGTCAAAATGACCAAAACCCAAGGGTCCCAAGTTTGGTAAAATGCTCAAATATTT
Organism: Fragum fragum; assembly: GCA_946902895.1. Classification (NCBI taxonomy): domain Eukaryota; kingdom Metazoa; phylum Mollusca; class Bivalvia; order Cardiida; family Cardiidae; genus Fragum; species Fragum fragum. The sequence goes on along the minus strand of OX336379.1, from coordinate 5,809,192 downwards.
CTCTTCTTAACACTGGCCCACACTAAAAGAAGTTGTAATTAAATAAAGCTTGGTTGTAATCTAAATACAAGGAATTTTCAAAGTAGAGAACATTGTGATAAATAGAGAAATTGCTTGTAACTAGTAAGTTCTCCCTTTCTCACAATGTATTTTTAAACCTATGTTCCTTGAGGGCATCAAAATTAGGGATAGTTTGGTAATTGATTAAACTATAAAGCCAAAGGCATTCATATTTATTGGATAGCATTACTCAGAAGGCTTTGTACTATACCCAAAATCTTATGTTAAATTTTGTTTTATTTATTTTTCTCAAGCTGTATCATTTTTATACAAAAAGTACTGTAATTTTGAGATGTCTCAGGTGAGCAATTTAGGACCATCATGGTCCTCTTGTTTTAAAATTCTATCAACTTGAAATGTCATCTGCAACTGATTTTAATTTGAACCAGTCTAAAAGTTTGTTGTGTAGGAATGTAAACCCATTCCATGATGACAAAATTTTAGACTCCACATTTAAAGAATTTGATAAATTCAAGTTGGTGAAATTTTAATATCTTTGTCTTTCTTGGTAGGAAATAATGTGGAAAATAAAAAATCGCTTGTAACAAGCAATTTTTTTGAGTTCCACAATGTTTTCCTAAGCTGTTTTCTTGAGGGGCAAAAATAAGTGGTATTAAGTCAGGGTGCGTTAAATATTTTGCCTGATCTAACCACACTATTTTTCCTGTATTATTGACCTTGAGCGGAATATTTATTGATATGCTATTGATCATGTACTTGAGTAGTAATGAAGTTAGATGTAGTAGAACAATTGACAGATCTTTGCTGTCTATCAAAGAATATATTGACCAATCAAACCCTTCATTTAGACTAGAAAATTTTAATGCTCTTTGATCTACGATATTGGCTTACATTTATGTTAAGCATGTATGTTGGTTTTGAGACTTTAACATCATAATTACAGAATATGCAAGCTGTAGGTCGCCAAATAAGCACTTTGCTTTTTTGTTAGGGTTAATTAACCATGAATTTTGCAAAATAATGCAATTTGCTATCTAAGTTGAACTTCCTGTCAGAGTTAATCAGTCTGGCCAGCAATCTGTCAATTGACAGATCGCTTGTTCTGCCCACTGACTCCAATGAGAAGAAAATGTTATGTAATTGGGTGGCAACTTAACCCTTTCCTGTTTAATCCCTGGTTTTTACATCCCTGTGATTTTATACTTGAGAAAATGTTGTGGGAAAAGAAAAAATTGCTTTAAAAAGCAATTTCTTCTTTTCCCACAATATTTTTCTCCCTATAGGTTGGTTACTTTTTAAATTGCACCCACTTTTAGTTGTTTGTCTGCAACTTCTTTCAAATTGGACAAGTCCAAAATTTTGAAAAACAGGAAAGGGTTAAGCATCGTAACTACAGCTTGAATAAGCTAATGTTAGGATTCTTAAGTCACCATGCCAACAGAAATGCTTCATGTTAATGTCCACTAGTATTGAAAGTTCACTTTCTGTCTGAATGAATGATTTCATTGGTCAACTTATTCTTTGAATGACATCCATAATTGGTTAGTTGTTAACCAAATACTCTTTTTTATGCCTTGTTTGTGTCTATGGTTGTGAAATTTTGTCTTAACCCTTGTCATGCTGTTAACAGTGATGTCTTAGTTCAACAAACTAACTCATTTCAGAATGATAAGGTATTTGCTTAAAACAGAGCTTGTGTTTGACTCATAAACCAGAGTTATTGATCCTCTGAAATAGGAATATGTCCTTTTTAGCTTGGCTGTTTTCAAGGAAAACCAAAGGTATAGCCCTGATGGCGTCTTTGTCCAAAAACTTTGACATTTTGGATATCTGTGGTATTACTGAACATATTCACTTGAAACTAGAAATGTATATTCTTGATCTAGAGGTTGATCTGTACCAACATGGGGGGGTTAACTCTGATTGCATTTTTTGAATGAATTATGCCCCTTATGATCAGCAAAGCATCGGTATCAGCATGCAGTTGGCCTTAAAAAATTACTCTCAAGCGTATCATCTCAAATTTCAATGATTTATCTTATGTACATGTACTATTGAAAATCATACAAATTAATTTTCTTACTTCATATCTTTATAGGGCTGCCATCATAGCGCAGTTGGTAGCACGTCGGACTATCAATCTAGAGGCCCGGGGTTCGATCCCTGACAGCGGCAATCATTCTTTCCGACTATTTGTCTCTCACCAAGGGGTCGATAATCGTAGACCTATGTGGGATAGCAGCTGGAGGCTAGGAAAGGATGTAATGGTAGTACTGGTGTGAGAAATACCAGGATTCCATTGTAAAGTGCTCCAGCCGCCGCTATTAAACTGAAAGATTGTTGAAAGCGGGGTTAAACCCCATTCAAACAAATCATATCTTTATGAGAGATTTATAAGCAAAAACAACATTTAAAAGCAAAAATCTTCAAATCTATACTAATGATTCTCCATTTTGTTGTTTTGATCCCTATGAATTCAAGAACACGGAGTCACTGACTCTTCATTTTATTGCTTTTCTGTACAAACCAGGGATTTTACATCACTCTGACTTTATACTCGAGAAAACATTTTGGAAAAAGTTGACATTGCTTGTTACAAGCAATTTCTCCTTTCCAACAATATTTTCTACCGCATAGGATGGTTTTATTTCAAATTGCATCCAAAATTATATTGATGTATGCAATCTCTTTCAATTTGGTCAACTCTAAATTGAAAAAAAAAAAAAAAAAGATTGAAAGGGTGAAAAGGCTTGCACAAGCCCTGTAAAACTAAAACAGATAAATATATAAATATTTGTTGAATTTTGATGTTACCTAGATTAAGATCAGACTGTGTGACCATGCATGCTTATCTTAGTCTATGATAATGACAAAAGCTGTTAACCCATTACCAAATGATTAAATTTTAGACTAGTCAAAATTCAAAGATTTTGCAGACAATAATTTCAAGTAAATGGAACGTCAAAAACAACCTTGTCCTTTGGGATAGAAAACATCGTGGAAAATGAAGAAATTGCTTGTAACCATTAATTTTTCATTTTGTACATTATTTTTACACTTTATCTTTGAGCTGAAAAGCAGGCTATTTTGGGAATGGGTTAAATTCCAGGTCAATATGACAAGGGTTATGCAATTGCTTTGTTTACCTTTTGCCATGTCTTTACAGTATGCTATTGCTGGTGTGAGAAACAACACCATAGTTAGGTGCACCAGTCACCATGATCATATAGCTAACATACTGTTGAAAGTGGCATTAAACCTCATTTAACCCATTACACAACAACAAAACTTTAGGCTGGTCCGAATTGAAATAAGTTGCAGACAGTCTCCTACAAATTTTTTTTCCTAAAGGGTGTAAAAATAGGTAATGTGTGGGATTGGGTTAATCGTTTAATCAGTTTACAGTATGCAAGTGATCATAACTCTAAAAAAGATGAAGTCATAACTATTTCTCAAAATCTGTTGTTTTTTCACCAAACCATATATACTCAATGGAATCGTCTGGTTTGGAGGATTTCAAAGTTTTTCAAGGAAATAGGGTTTGTTGAACAAATAATCAAATTTCACAATTTGATATTGAATTCTCTCTTTGTTATCATAAATTCTAAAATCGCAAATATTATTTTAACAGAAAATCTTACAATGAAAATAGAAAATACAACCTGGTAAAAAGAAATTGATTGTAACAAGCAATTTTACCTTATACCATGTTATTTTCTTCAATATGATAGGATAAAGCTTTATAATGTTATGTCTGAGTAAATATTGTACACGGTCCAATTTGCTCTCTGATTCACTGTCTGCAACTTTTCAATTTGCAGATTTTTCTTATACCATTTTGGACCCAAAACTGTAAAGAAATTACATCACCAAACACAACCACTTATATTGTATTTGTTAGATTATTATTCTGCTTTGACCCATTTACAAACATTGTGGCCTTTATGGCATCAAGGAATGAACATTTTTAAAATTTCCTGAATTAAGGAGAAATTACTCATTACAAGCAATTTCTCCTTTTCACACAAGGAAATATATGTAAAGGATTTTCCTGGGTTGTATATTTGTAATTTATGTTTTAACACTTCTGTCAACAATTGGCTTGTATGTTTTGTGCAATATGATCTGGATAATTGCCAGTAGAAATTTCCCTTATCCAAACTCTTCACAACAAAATTTTAAATTGAAAGTTTAACAGATGCTTAACTGATTAAAAATTCTAATGACTTTATGGACTAAGAATTTTTCTCTTTTCTCACCATGTTTTCTACAGCTTCTTTTTTTCCCTGGCATCAAATACTAATTTATATGTTTATTAGTAAAAAATCTACTAAATGACAACTTTCAAGTATTGTGGTAGCTGATATGGAAATGCTTCATACTACAAGTATTATGTTCCCAAAGTGTTTTTGTCGAGCCCACTTGCTGTAAGTGAGACATAGTTGTCACTATGACAAGTCGGTGTATGTGCGTTGGTGCTTTAGTCCGTCCGTCTGTCCAAAATTGTCCGCACAATTACTACAACATTTATGGATAGATTTCGAAATATCTTGGCACAATTATTCCAATCATCATGAGTAGATGTGCCATTTGAAAGAATTTTTTGGATAGCTTCAATTTCAAGGTCACAGCTCAAGGTCAAACTCCAAAATTGTGCTTGTCCAAAGCATTTCTCCTATAATTTTGGATGGATTTCAAAATAACCTGGCACAATCATTCTCCATCATTAGTAGATGTGCCATTTGAAAGAACTTTTTGGATAGCTTCAAGTTCAAGGTCACAGCTCAAGGTCAAACACTAAAATTGTGCTTGTCCGGAGCATTTTACCTACAATTATGGATGGATTTCAAAATAAATTGGCACAATTGTTCTCCATCAAGAGTTCTCTATCATGAGTAGATGTGCCATTTGAAAGAATTTTTTTGATAGCTTCAAGTTCAAGGTCAAAGGTCAAGGTCAAACTCTAAAATTGTGCTTATCTGGAGCATGATACCTACAAAACTTTGCGGGCTCAACAGCAGTTGTCCTGGGACAACCATCTAGTTCTATCAGTTTGTTCCCACACGATGAGGTACCCTTAAAAAAGCTTTTGAAAGCATTGTACTTTGGAAAATTGTAATGTTTTGATGAAGTCACAATTGTCTGATAATTGCTTTCCCCCTAAGGATATAGATTTAGAAAAATTCATCAACTAAAAACTGTCCTCTGTTACTCATTGAATTTGGTCCTGTCTAAAATATTGTTGCCCTGAAATGGGTTAATGTACAGGAAAAGGTTAAACTATGATAGTTTTCTTGTTTTTTTTACCTTTTTTGCCCATTTTTAAGGATCAGAAATTAAGTTTATTTAAAATTAGAAAAGGGAAAAATATTTTTTGTCATTCAGGCAGGTTAATCAGACTAAAGGATCAAATATAAGAAATTAATCATCTGCCTACTTATTATTATTATACATGTGTGTGTGTGTTTCTTTTAAAAAGATCAAGTTTTTCAACCAGAACAAAACCATTTTTAAAGTTATTGATATACATTTGCGTTGTACGTCTTAGCTTATGTTTTATTTGTAATTGACAATTTACTGTCTGCTTTATATTTTCTATCACCAAAGCTTGATTCCCCTACATCAAATGTTATGGAGAATAATGTTTTACTATTGTTCACAGTTTGTCACAATGTCTGTCTCCCAGCCCTCAAATGGTTTTAACCCATTACCAGACAGCAAAATTCTAGACTGGTCAACAATGAAAGGAATTGCATACGACAATTTCAAGTTTATGAAATTTTAGATTTTTTCAATTTTATGGGTAAAAATTATGTTTGAAAAAGAAGACATTGCTTAAAACAAGCTTGTTATAAGCAATGTCTTCTTTTTACATCATGATTTCCACTTTTTGGGGGGGATCAAAAAGTGTTATTGTGTGGGAAAGGGTAAAGCATCTTTTTGACTTTTATGTTACTAGGAAAGGAGAACTAATGTTTGCTGAAAACAGGATTTCAATGTTTCAACCCATTACCTGAAAGCAAAATTTTAGACTGGTTAAAATTAAAAGACGTTGCATTTTTATGCCCCCACATTGAAAGATAGGGGGTATTTTTTTATCGTTGTCCGTCTGTCTGTCATTCAGTCTCTCCACCTGTCTGTCTGCGAAACTTAACCAAAGAAATTAACATTGCCAGTTACTACATGCCTATTCAAGATACAATGCTCATATTTGGCATGATGATCCATCTCCATGGTATGCATCTCCGCATGTCAAGGTCATGTGATAAGGTCATGGTCACATATTAAGGTCAAACATTTAGTCCTGTTGCAAGGGCATAATGTTTCACAAACACATCTTGTTTAGATTTTTTTATAGAATTTTTTTTTTTCATTTTAATTAGAAGATATGACTTAATCAATTCCAACTCATTGACATTTTGTAACACCCTTAAAAAAACAATAAGGAAAACATTGTGTAAAATGAAGAAATTGCTTGTCACAAGCAATTTCTTCATTTTCCACAATGTTTTCTACCCAGACAAATGAAAAAAATAAAATTTCACAAATTTGAAATTCTTGTCTGTAACTCCTTTCAATTTGGACCTGTCTAAAATTATGCCATCTGATAATGGGTTAAACTTTGAAGCAGGAATATAAATGGTTCTAGAATGAAAGCAAAACTCACCAAAGTTACTTTCTGTTCATTTCTTGATAGAAAGGCTTCTCCATGATTGTAAAACATAGGAAATTGCAGTTAAAACATTGTATATAGAAACATATTTGGAGAGTAGTGTTTCAAAACCACTTTTTACATTTAATCACTAGTCAATGCTGGAGCTACTTGATGATATTTTGATATTAAACTTTCCCAAAACTGCTAACATCTGGGAAATTATTCAGGAAAAATTGTGGAAAAAGAAGTGACACCTTCTTTTCCAATAATGTTTTCTACTCCGAGTGATGTTTGTTCAGCCTAAAAATGTCTTCTGAATAAATGTTTTGTTGATTTTGATTTTTTAATCTTAACCCTTACCACACAATCCTGCTTTCTGATATGCTATGGAATATTGTGAAAAAAGAAGAAATTTCTTGTAACTAAGATTTCATCCTGTCTCAAATTTTTCTACCTCATATGGCACTTATTTTTCAACTTAAATCAACTTGGTTTTGAGGTCTGCAACCACTTTCAATGTAGAACAGTCCAAGATTTTGTTGTTTTGGAATCGGTTATTGGATTAATCCTCTCATAGCTGAATATGGCATTGTTGTACCGTATTTCTCCTACCAAAAACATTGAAAATTTGATGTCTATGACATGTGTCTTGATTATATTAGATTATATGAAATAAAGATGATTACTTTTATTAGCTCGGCTGTTTTCGGAGAAAACCCTAGGTATTGCGAAAGCCTTGGTGTTGTCGGCACCATGGGAAAACTTTGACATTTTGTGATATCTCTGGTTCTACTGAAGGCATTCACTTGAAACTTGACACACTTGTTCACTATCGAAATAGCAACCTATCAAGGGGGATAACTCTAGATGCATTTTGTCCACTATCCAGCACCCAACAGCCGAGCATATGCACCCATAGGGGGTGCTCTTGTTTCTTAGAGGTATAAGAATCAAAACCCAATCATGTATTTATGAATCCACTTCACAACTTTAACCAGTGCACTGAAGTTCTAGCTTATAATTCAATAAAAACAAAATGATTGTCTACTTTTTTTTTCAGAAATCTTTTCTGAATAGAAATGTTGTAAGAATAAGTTTGAAACTGCTTTGACTTTGGAATATATACATGTATTTTCAACACTTATCAGAAATTAATGATTTAGTTTGCAACAATCTTTGTAGAAAGTTATGTATTGATGGAAAGTGTTTGTAGAGTTTTGTCTAAATGGGAAAGTGCCTTATGCATTAAGGATGTGTTGTGATATACCTAGAGAAGCATTGATATCTAGTAATTAACCCATTACTACATATTCCTGTATTTTGATGCATTGAAAATAAATCACTTTAGAAAACATTGTAAGAAGATGAGATATTGCTTCAAATAAGCATATTCTCCTTTTCATACAATGTATTCTACGCTGTATAGCTCTTATTTTCAAATGTCAACACAATAACTTGCTTTTCACATTCTTGCAATTTGAGTCTGTCTAGAATTTTGTTCAAGCAATTTCATTGTTTTCCACAATCTTTTTTGTTTTGTTTTATGAAGGAAAAAAAGCTCTGGAAAAAATTGTAGGAAATGAAGAAATTGCTTGATACAAGCATTTTCTTCATTATCTGCAATGTTTTCTACCTAAAAAGTTGAAAAAAATATCAACTAAAATTCTTCAATATCTCAGTTTGAAACAGTATAAAATGTTGTCATCTGGACATGTGTTAAATTGACCATCTTGGGAAGTATTGCACGAGGTCAGTTTTGATTATGAGCTCAACTTTTTGCTCTACACAAATTGACTTAAGTTCGAATAGGGATTCTGCTTGACAATATGAGTAATTGTTAAACTGAAATTAATAGCTTGTATTAGCGAAACTTACATTCTTTGTTATCTGTAGACTCTTTCAATTTTTGATCAGCCAAACATTTTGTTGTCTGGTAATGGGTTAAAGAAATTCAAAGATGGATCTTTTTGGCCTGTTGCATCACAAATATTTTCTCTTTGCATTCGTTTTAGAATTAGAGAAATGGCTTCTGTATTCTTTGTTAACCCTTTCCTGTTCAATCCCTGGTTTTCATGTCCCTTTGATTTTATAATTGAGAAAACATTGTAAAAAAAAAAAGAAGGAATTGCTAAAAACAAGCACTTCCTTCTTTTTCCACAATATCATCTACTCCACTAAATGGTTATTTTTAAGAATAAAATCTACTTATAATTTTCTTCTGCAAAACTTTTGAATTTGGACAGTAATCAGGTCTAAACTTTTGTAAAACAGGAATGTATTAAAGCTGCTTTGTGCTTTTGTGGTCTACTTCTCACTGCTGGGCAAATACATGTACATGTATATATTGTTTCAACATTTTCATACTTACTGATATTCAAAATCCTCAAAAATAATGTAAATGAAATTAATTTGGAAAATAGAGATCATTATTAGAATACTATTTTATTTCATGCACGGGTAGTATGTCTTTGGAGATAGGGTTTCAAATCTGATCTACGTCATCTTTCAGTTTAGTAAAATCTGGAATGCTTTAATCTCAATCAAAACATATTTACACTATGTAATGCTTCCCGGGATTCGTAAGATTTTGGCCAAATCCACCAGATAGAGTTAACAGTTAAAATATCAAACAGCCCAGCATGAATTTGATTGATAACATTAAATTACTGATAGCACTGGTAGCAGATTCCCTATTTGTTTATTTAGTTTGGGTTTATGGGCATTATGATGAATCAACACAAACTTGTTTTAGTTAGTTACACATTTGTGGTCAAGAGAACAGAGCTAATGCATTCAATAAACAACCATTTCTCAAAAGAGTTTTAAATCCAAGTTCTGTAATTTTACAGATGTGTGTAGAAAGAAACATTAATTAGAGATTTGATGAGCTAGTGTAACCCATTCCCACTCAACAAAATTTTAGACTGGTCAAAATTGAAAGAAGCTGCTTGAAATAAGTTGATGAAAAAAAAATTTTTTTTTCGTCATTTTGGATAAAAAAAACCCAAAAACATTGTGAATAATCCACATTGTTTTCCAAAGCTCTTGAGGGGCGTAAAAAGGAGGGATTGTGTGGGAATGGGTTAATACAAAGAGAGAGATGCAGACAGTTTAAAAAATGTTACATATATCTTTATTCATTAATATTAATTTTAGTTAACCTATTACCACACTGTCTGACATTTTTATGCACTGAAGAAATATAACTTGAGAAAAAACATTTGAGAAATTGTAATATCTCCCTTCTCCCTAGTTCTTTCCACGTATATTGAAATAATATTCCAATTCAAATGCATTTGGGCATGTCGTCTGAACCTCTTTAACGTTGACAAGTCTGAAATTTGTCGTCTGGTAATGGGTTAATGAAATGCTTCCATACGAAAAGCATTAGCTGATAATGATATATATAAAGGATCCTTTGAATTCTGCGTTTCGGACTGGTAATTTGGTTAGTTAGGAAAGAGGCTTAATGTCATGGCTAAGTCTTCTTTTCCACCTTCAATTCATATCGCTTGGTTGAGAACACTGTAGATTTGAAATGTTTAAATGAATTCCATTTTTACTTTATTTCATTGTGATTCTGGTGTTTTCTTTTGTTAAATTGCATAAAAAAAGTTATTTGAATATAGCACAGATGAACTTTATTATAACATAAGATTGATTAAAAAACTTTGCCAATAATAATTATAATGGTAAGTCAGATTTGAAATTAGGTATCCATATCAATAAATTATGAAAACCTATAGCTCTGTATTTATACTAAATTGGAGTTTATCCCTCATCAAATATCTTCATAATTGTTGTTGAGCTTCAAAAACCTCAAAGCCACAGCGTATTTAACCGCGTATATCATACATTTTCCATGCAAAATAAATACAGCTCGGGATTATTTTTGTTGAAATAGAAAAGGATATCAACCAGTATCATTTTCCTTAATGTTTTTATTAACTGTGAAATTCTTTTACCAATATACAAAAAAAGTTCTGTAAGTAACGGTGAAATTTTGTTTAACCCATTACCACACAATCTTGCTTTTTACAGCCCCCAAGAAACTCTGCTTTGAAAACACACAGAAAAATCAAGAAATCGCTAACTATGCAATAAGCAATTTCTTTTTTAGCTCAAGGTGAGCTTTTGTGATTCCCCTGTGTCTGTTGTGCGCCATCCATCGTCCTTTGGTAATTGTCAATAATTCTTTAAAAATCTTCTCCGAGACTGTAACCATTTGGCAAATTTCAACCAAACGTGGCAGGATGTTTCTTGGGTGACCCTTTTAAAACTTGTTCGTGAAATTTTTATGTGCAAAAATAGGGTGTGGTAAACATGGGCTTATTAGACTATAGAGATGAAATGGAATATTTCTTTAAAAAAATCTTCTCCTTCTAAACCACAAGGCCGATTTCAACCTGACTTTGCAGGAATGCTTCTTTAGGCATCCTTTTCAAAATCGGACCAGACTTATCAGACTTAGACAAATCATGAAATAATTCTTTAAAAAATTCCTTTTCCTAAAGCATTCGGCCAATTTGGACTTAACTTTGATAGGATGTTACTGGGGTTACCCTTTTCAAAACATGTCGATGAAATTTTGACCATTTTGAACCAAACTTAGCAGATATTTTCCTTGGGTGGTACTTTCAAAACTTGACAAATTTCGGAAAGGATATGTGCAGCTGCTGGGGATCGAACCAATGACATCCCATGAGTTTCGGTCCCTGGAGAAGAGACCTTTTTGTACGTAAGGGCAAATGTTCCTGTATTAAAGTACAAAATTATTTAGTTATGCTACATACCAAATATGAATGTCCTTCACCTTATATTTCAGAAGGAGAAGACTTTTGAAGTTCCTCAATTTTGGCGTTTTCCAAATTTTGGACCTCAGGGCCATGTATTATCTTAGGGCTTTGATTTTAGCTAACATGGTAGAAAACCCTTATGGGTATATCCCAAAATGAATGCCTTAGACTTTGTAGATAGGGAGCAGAAGACTGTTGAACATGATCTAATTGAGCATTTTTACAAACTTTGAACACCAAGGAAAGGGGGGGGGGTATCCTACAGGAATAATTTAATCAAAATTGATAGATAACAGTCAGGCTATGCTACATTTCAAATATAAATGCCCTTGGTCTTGAAATAAAGATTTTTTTTATTTAAACTTAATCTAATTTTTGCGCTTTTTCCTATTTTGGTCACTTATTGCAGGACCGTGTTTGACCCTAGGAGCACAATTTTAAGTGTGTAATATGAATGTCCAAGACGTAATAGTTTACGAGGAAAAGTATTTTGAACTTGCTCTGATTAAGCATTTTTCCAAACTTCGGACCTCAGGGGCAGAGCCTTTTTTGACCCCGAGGATTAATTTTTTTTAAACTTGGCAGAGAATCATGTAATTACGCTACATATGAAATATTAATGCCTTTTGCTTTATAGTTTATAAAAAAAATCCAAAGATTCATTAAATTTCCCGTTTTCAAATGCCGCGGTAACCAAAGTGTTTCACGGAATGAAATTCTTTTATCAATTTCTGTAGAGCTTCACTCAAGGAACATCCCCGCAAAGTTTCAGCTTGATTAACCTACTGGTTTTGGAGGAGAAGATTTTTTAAATAAATTTTGGGCGGACGGACGGACGGACGACGGACAATGACCAATCATAACAGCTCACCTCGCCCACCCCGTATTTTGTGCTCAGGTGAGCTAAAAATCTGCTTCTCAGAAACCAGTAGATAGATTTCAATCAAGTTTCATGTTTTGATCGGTTTAAAACATTCCTTCTATGGTCATGGCTTATATCCAAAAATGGTATCTTGAAAACACCATTATTTTGCTCAATCAGTACAATCAGGCCTGTGTAGCGATACAGACACTGAAGTGCGTCTAGTTTCAAAGTGGCATAGAATGCTCTACAATCAAACTAGGGAAAAAAGAGAGGATAAGTGTGTTCTTTTCTATCTATATAGATAGCAAGTCTCATAATACAACCACTGGCTTCCATTTATTGATGAAGACATAAGTCACAAGTGGTGTAAATCTTTTTTGGATTTTTTAAAAAAGTTTGCATTGAATGAATTGTGTGAAACAATTCACCTTTTTTTTAGAAAAATAAATTTTAGTTACATTATGTCTGTAAATAAATCACATATTTTCTTACATAATACAGAACATAATTTTCGAATAGCATTACCTTATGACAGATGGCGACTATCAATCAAGAAATCATGTTGATATAATGTTAAAATTAAATGTTAGGTGAAACTTAATTGTAATGGCAACTCCTGGAGAATGTGGTTGATCTGGCCGATTACAAAAACTTTGTTCAATTGAATGAAAGAAAAAAAGTGTGAGAAAATTTTACAATAAACCTTTTTTCTTTAAATATTTTCCCTAACGCCTCACAAAATGGACTTCAAACAAGAAGATATAAGTAAATGGCAAATATATCTTGCAGTCAATCTCTCTCTATATATGTGGTGTATATTACTACTTTGAAAACATCGCAATAAAGGAGAAAGTTAAGTTGTATTTATCTCAAACATGTCTTTGTTTTTGATTTGTCAATGAGCAATCTTCATGGACATGTAAACCTGTTTATTTGTGTAATCCACTACCATGCAACCTAATTTCAGACTGGTTCAAATTGAAAGAGGGTGCAGATGGCAACTCAAAGTTTCTTGATATTGAACATCGAGTGCCAAATAGGATAAAAAGTGTAGAATGATGGTCTTCCCTTTTGTTTAACAATAAATGGGTTGCTTATTAAAAGAAAGAAACAGAGAGATAAGAATTTCAGTCTAGCAGGCTTATCAGTCAATCTAATAATAATAAAGAGGGGCCAGGGTCAAACAGTCAGCATGGACAGACCATTGTAATTAATAGCCTCTTAATAGATTGGAATGAAGATAACCTGTCATTGAAATGTATTTACCGCTGCCTCAATTTGAGGCCAAAATCTCGGGAAGCGTTACATAGTGTTTAGACAAATCAAGTCAAAGACCCAAAAGGAACTTTGGACTGTAAATAAGGTTGACATTTATGTGAAGCATTTTTGTCAGATTGGGGACTCAAATGTCATAACTACAGTTTGTTCAAGTTGTAGTTATGTTGTTAAGTTCACCATCTAACAAAACCTTTTTATTACAAGTTGCTGACCATAATTTCAAAAATAACGCTGCCTATTACAATACAATGAAACTTTCTGATGTCTCTCACCAAAAACAATTGAAAAAACCTTGTGTAAAATGAAGAAATTGCTTGTTACAAGCAATTTCTTCATTTTACACAAAGTTTTCCAACCAGATAGTTGAAAAAAAAATCCATCATCTTTAACTATTGCTGTCTGCAATTCCTTTGATTTTCGTCCAGTCTAAATTTTTGCCATCTGGTAATGGGTTATTTTTGTATGGTAAATCTTTGTAGTAGCTCAGTGGTTGGTGCCATTGGTCTATAAAATGAAACTATTCATCTTTAAATCCATCACATTTGTCCACAAGTTATGGTACAGATAATTTGTCTTTGGGCAACCATTTTAGACGCTGAGCATACTATTCATGTTGTTTGAAAACCTTTATAGCTGTCAATACAATGATATGCATTTGCTTTTCATGTAAGAATTGAAACAATGATGTGAACCAATATCATTACCACACAACAAAATGGTCCCAACTAAAACAGGTTTTAAACATCAATTAAACGTTTGTTTTAAATCACCTTAAAATTGTGAGAATGGAAGAAATTGCTTGTTACAAGTGTGTTCAACATTTTCAAAACCTTTCCTTTCTTCAGTGTGTCAAAAAATCAGATTAGATTGTGATTAGTGAAGAGATTGTTTTCAATGCATGTAAAAATTGTTCTCTGGTTAAAGCAGAAATATTTTTAACCCCTGTCATGCTGATCCCAGAATATTCCTATCATGACAATAGTTGTAGCAGCTAAGATCAGCCTGAACAGATGTGAAGTCTGATCTTAGTCTACACTACCTGGATGTTCTTATAGTGATGAGGGAATATTTGAACACAAGGCAGATCTAAATTTGACAAAAGTTTAAAACTTTGAGAAGAAAGGATAAGTAATCGGCATGATAAGAATTAAACACAATACCAGAAAATTTGATGCACGGGAATGTAGAATTTATGATTAGTTGTACATATCACTTTATGCCAGGTATTACCCAGTTAGTTTATGGATGGTGTCTCTGAACAGTACTTTTTACTGGATTTTATATAATGTTTTATTTGATTAAGCCCCTTATACATGTGTATTAATCATTATAGAGCTTAAACCATTAATAGACAACAAAAGTTTAGACTGTTTCAAATTCACACAGGTTGAAAAAGACATTTTAGATTGGCTGTAACTTGAAAACATGAAAAAATAACCATCATAAACTTGAGTATCAGACAATAATTTCTATATGGTGAAATTTAATAAAAATCTTTGATCTTTGGAGAAGAAAACATTGTGGACATTGATGAATAAAGATATTATAGAATTCTATCAACTAAGAACTGTTGTCTGCATTATCTTTGAATTTGGACTAGTATGAAATTTTATCGTCATTTATGGGTTATTGTAGTTGTATACATAAAGTAACTTAAAACTACGTTTACTGCTTTAACAGTCATTCTTGTGCAATTTATAAGAGAAATACAAAATTATGATGTGGAAATGAACTTTTCATATCTCCTTGACAGGAGATATAATTATATTGGAATATGACTGGACAAAACTGCTGACAAAATAAGATGATATTAGGTCATCTCATGCTCATGTATTGGGGACAGAAAGCACTAATTAGTTAGTCACTTTTAACACAATTTCACGATAATAATTCCAAATTCTGACAGTTTTGAAGAATAACACAAGAAAACTATGATGGGAAAAGGAGAAATTGCTTGCTACATGTGTTATATTATTTTTCAATTTAAAATTTATTCTCAACCTTTATGAATTTTGAACAGTCAAAGGTTAATGTTTGTTTTCTGGTATAATCTTTTAAAGAAAACAATTATTTTGAATGAATTTTTTATTCCCTCGAGATAGTTATTACATTGGATTTGAATAGAAAATAATGCATGCAATAATGTGGAAACGTTGAAAGTTTAAAAGTAAACTAGTCATCTAGGGTTATGAGAAATATAAGTTTATGGAAGGAATGAAAAAAAAAAATCATTTAGTTTGGCCTATAGAAAAATTTAACCCTTTCCTGTTCAATCTATGGTTTTTATGTCCCTGTGTTTTAATGCTGGAGAAAACATTGTGGAAAAAGAAGAAATTGCTTTTAACAAGCAATTTATTCTTTTCCACAATATTTTCTACCGTACTTAATGAAAATGTTTCATATAAAAATCAACTTTAAATTGTTGTCTGCAAAACCTTTGAATTTAAAGGTAAAAAAAATTGAAAAACAGGAACGGGTTAAGTATCATTATCATTTTAAAAAAATCTATTAAAACTAGATGGTTTAACCCTTTACTGTTATTCAAAATTTAGACATGTCAAATTTCAAAGGGTAGACAACATTATAAAGTAAGTACATGTACCATTAAAAGAGTAGCCATTTTATAGGATAGAAAATATTTTGGGAAAAAAATAAAAAAATGCTGTAACAAGCAATTACTTCTTTTACTAAGATGTTTTCTCAAGTATAATGTCACTGGGAGAAAAAATATAACCGTACGGATAGGTTTAACCTATAAGCTAATCAAAACGATAGCAAAAAGAACACCAAATTTGAAAGTGACGAATATTTTTATTAAAATTTAAGAAAAATCTAAATAATGTAATATGCCTTGAAGCTTTTTAAGACAATGTAAATGATGATATAATTGAAGGATGTAATTTATTTTTGATTGATTGACCCAGAATTGACAGATTGCTTGTCCTGCAAACAGACGTCTGACATGTCTACTTAATATAAGATATGACAAAAGTTTGTAAATATGTGGTCAGAAACATGAATTTATGGACAAATGGGAGAGTGCCAACCAAAATGTTGTATCTACAGCTTGAACATGTTGTATTTAATACATTTGAATAGCTAAACCCCCAAAAATTATGAACACGGATGTCTGCTCAAATTTCTCTTCTGGTCTAAACGAATGATTTGATTGGTCAATCAATTCTTTGATAGTGATAATCCGTCAGTTATTGTGTGACTTTATGATACTTGTATTATTTTAAATGTCATTATTTTATCGTATGAAAATATCTGATGATGCTTTTATACCAAATGCATAATAAAAAAGTCAGACACAAAATACGTTATAACTTCATTCTTCTTTAACCAATATTTGATTCCAATTACCCTGTTTACCAAAATCCTGTATTTCAATGTGCTGAAGTTAAATAGTTATCAAAAATATATCAAGAAAAAGAAATTGCTAGTGGAAAGCAATTTTTTAGCTCATCTGAGCACAATTTACTAGGTGAGCTATTGAGTTCCGTCATTTTCCATCATCAGTCTGCTCAAAATTTCTTTAAAAATCCTCTCCCACAGAACCAGCAGGCCAATCAAACCGAAGCTTTGCAGGGATGCTTCTTAGGTGCAGCTCTACTAGATTTGTTGAAAGAAGTTTATTCCGTGAAAAACTCTTGTTGCCGTGGCATTTGAAAATGGGAAATTTAAGTAAATCTTTGGAAAACTATTTTTCAGAGACTACAAGGCCAAGGACATTTACAATTCATTTATAGCATAATCACATGGTTCGTTACGATTTTTTTCACAATTTATACCCCTGGGGTAAAAAATCCCCCCCCCCCCCGAGGTACCAAGTTGGGGAAAACGCTTAGAGCAAGTTCAAATATTTGGCCTGTATAGTAACTTGATTACATTAGTATGTTATATAAAATTTCGCCGCTTGAGTCAAAATGGCCCCGCCCCTGAGGTCCAAAGCTGAGAGAGATGTTCAATTACACAAAGTTTAAAGTCTTCTTAAATATATGGCCTAGGACATTCATATTTGGCATGAAACATAACTACGTTTAAGATGGTTTTGAAATATGTTATTAAAAATTATGCACACCGGGTGAAATCAAAGCACTGAAAGTACTGGCGGGGATGTCCATGTTGGCAATGTAGAGTGACATGCCCGTTTTAGTGTACAAAAAGGCAATTTTCATATAGATAATCTTTGTTAAGTGTAACCTCTCACCTGGCCTGGTGTGCGTAAAGGTTAATGTAATGCAGGATATTTCTATTATAGAGTCCTGAGCACGATCACAAGTTCGAAAAAAGCCATTGTTTCACACGTCTTTGTCTTTCACCGATGGAAACATGATTCATAATTTGCCAGTTAAGGTGGCTGAGCAGCTACACGTGTAGTGGCTCAAATTTGATGTTGAAGTTGTACATGTTACTAGTATGAAAAAAGACAGGAAGCCATACCAACCGATGTTTTACTTAAATACAACTGAAAATTACGTTAATACAAAGTAAATTGATCGCAGTCTAACTAGCTTTCAAGATTAATACTTTTTTACTTTCCCGAAATTAACGTTTGCAGATGACAGTCCAAAAATAATTAACATATTTAAGATACTTGGATTAAATTAGATTCTCAATATTCTTTAAATTATTTTACCAATAACGAACAAATGAGCGATGTATATCTTTTAAACCTTCCGTGATCCACTAGAAGCCAAAAACATCCCTACACCTTCACGCCTTTTTACCGAAGAGTTGAATTAAAGAAAATATTGTGAGAAAAGGAGGAATCGCTTGTTCCACAATGGTTTCTGCCGTACATGTGTCTTAGTTTTCAATCTCAAAGCCATTTGAATTGTCCAAAATTTTGTCGTTTGGTAATGGATTGAAAAATCTAATTTTAAATTATGATAAACATCTTTAAATATATGTAACTCTGTAGCTTATCACTCCCGCGGTATTCAACTGGTATGCTGAGTTCTCAAAAAAGATGGCAAATTACTCACTATATATTTGAACGACTCCGCGTTATTGCGTAACCGTGACCGCATCTATGCTAAGCGGGTTATTGGTAGGTGTTTTCGAATTTAAGAGGAGTCTACGTGTTCTACGAATTATATAGAATCCTAGTATTATGCCATTTTCAAAATGTAGTTATTTGTGAAAGACATATTTTGAAAAACAGTAAATCGAACCTAAATGTGCACTACTTCTCTTCTAACATAGTAGAGAAAAACGCTCAAGTAGAAAAAAAGTCAGAAATTCTTCTCTTTATCTATATGGCCTAAGACTTTTATATTCGGCATGTAAAATAACTTTATGTTTTTGTAGTATGTTGATGAAAATTATGACATAAAAACGTTCAATTACACTTTTTCAAATATGTTATAATGCGTTCATATTTTATATACAGCTTATCCACGTGGTTCTTTACCCAGTTCTCAAAAATTATACTCCTATGGTCAAAATAGCCCACTGAAGAGGTAAGATTATTTCTAAAAACACCCAGAGCAAGTTCAAAGTCTTGTCTTCCTAAAAAATAAAGATTAGGGCATTCATATTTTCTATGTAGCACTACTAGATAATTTTGTACTGTGTAACGGGAAATTATACCTATTCCCTAGCCTAAGTTTGATGTGTAATGCATTCAATTTTTGTCTACATGTATAGTATATCTAGATGGTTCTCTTCTCTACCAAGGATGCGAAAATTGTACCCAATGGGTAAAAATAGCCCTGGTAAAAATGGTCTAAAGTTCGGAAATAAGTTCAATAAGTGCTATTTTATATTCTTTTCCTCTAAACCCATGACCAGATGCCAAATTTAAGACTAGTCCAAACTGAAAGAAGTTGCGTTGGCAATTTAAATTGAAATGAGATTAGAATATGAGTAGCTTTTATGATAGAAGACGTTGTGGGAAATGGAGAAATTGCTTGTAACAAGCAAGTTCCCTCACATTTTACAGAACCATTTGCCTTGAGGGAGTTAAGATGCCGGATTGTTTGCAAATGGATTACATTTTTAAGTCTAAGCATTCAAACTTGGTATGTAACATTACTATGCCCAAAATCTCTTTTTTTCTATATTTATTAGCTGCAGTTGTGGCTTTTATTAGACAAAAAAGTTCTACACTCAGGTGAGCGATTTAGGACCATCATGGTCCTCTTGTTTCTCAAATGCATTTTACCCTGTTTGATACATTATTTTTAGCTCACTTGGGCGCAAATGCTCATGGTGAGTTTTTGTAATCACATTCTGTCTGACGTCCGTTGTTTATCATTTTCTATAAATGTCATCTCCTAAACCAAATGGCCATTTTCAACCAAATTTGAAAGGAACGTTCATTAGGTGCCCCCTAAAAATTGTTAAAAGAATTTATATCCAGTTACAACTCTGGACCATGGTAAAAAAGTGAAATATGAACAAATCTTTAAAAATAACACATCAAAGCCAGACGGCTCAGAATCTTAACACTTCGAATGAATCATTGTCTCTTACAAAAATGCACGAATCATTACCCACGGTTCCTCAAGGGCGAGGCCTAAGGATGTAGGACCAATGTAGAATTTAAAAAAAATCCATTTAAAACTGGTTGACATTACAACATAAATGAAATTTAAATATTCTTTAAAAATTATCTCCTCCCGAATCTTGAAATTGAGATCATCAGTACATTAGAACGTTGACCTCTTCTGAAATTGCTTCTACCGGGAAATTCAAAATTTAATTCTGTAAGTAATGTAACACATAGGATTATAGCAGAAACATATAACATAAAACATAAACAATCCAAGAGCATGATGAATCAAGCCATTCACCATATAAATCTCCTACAGATACTACAACATTAAAAACATTAGAAATAGCTTCGAAGGGTTTATTCCTTAAAGTGTTGTACTCTTAATAGACTTTGATTGATTGAATGGGGTTTAATGCCGCTTTTAGCAGTATTTCAGTCATATCGCGGCGGCTGGAGTGTAGCCCTGCAACAACGTCGGCAGCTCAGGGGGTGACGGTATCAACTCAACACACCAATACGCAGTAGGTATATATGTTGTGCCCAATATTGAGAATATGCCCATTCTTAAGTACGGGCAGACACATTTTGCCCATTCTTCAGAATGGGTGTCCATTCTTAAGAATGGTCAATACGGTTTGTATCTGTTATCGAACGCGTTTTTCGATCAATATCGACCAATATATTAATGAATCGACCAACCAGTCGTCAATCAATTGCTAGATAAACCAATCAATAAATAAATGGTATATTTAACCATGCGGGTTGACATACACAAAGCGAAGAGCTTTCACTTCTTCAGAACACAATTTTGTCGCATTCGAAGCAACTCGCATCCCGAGATAAATCAACAGGTTTAATTTTTTAACTTTTACAAGTTTCTCTTCCAAACTGGACTCTTATTACTTTAAATAGTCAAGATTTATCACCATGTGATAGAAAACGCAATGTACTCATGATCCGTCAGGTCGTACCTGAACTATTTCGTACCGTTTATGTTGGGTGGACGTATTGTATCTATCGCTAGATTTGTACTCGTTGTTTTATACTTTAACCCTTTTCTTTAGTGTACAATCCCAGGTTTTTACGTTCCTGCGATTTTATACCTGACAAAACATTGGGGGAAAAGAAGAAATTCTAACAAGCCATTTCTCCTTTTTCTACAATCATTTTTACCTTGTAGGATGATTGCTTTTTAAATTTCACTCTCTTTTCATTGTCATCTGAACTTCTTAGGATTTGGACAAATCTAAAATTTTGAAGAAAAAAAAAACACAAAAAAACCAACAGGAAGGTGACTGTGTTGAGGGCTTTTATGAAAGAAATGGTTATAGGCCTAATTCTAGAACTGTTGCCTTTTACTTTTTAATGTAGTGACATTATCCTATTGCACCATATAGGGATTTAAAATAGCATTTGATTAAGCCATAGCCCGGGTTGTAGGGTTTAATGTCTATGTGGGTCCACCCTGTTCCAAATAAAGACCCGGGTTCTGCAGTCAAGGAAATTAAGGAATTGTCAATTAATGCCTGGGTGGTAGAGTATAATGTGTGTGTAGGTCCGTTCGAGTCGAATTATAGACCCGGGTTCTGCAGTTAAGGGAGATTATGATATTGACAAGATGGATGAACTTGAATAGTCTTTTGAATGGTATAGATCAGATGGGAAATGTTTTGATTTTGTGTTTTGAAAGTTTTGAGCAGTTGGTATTAAATTCAAAATGCTCAGTTTATGTTTTAATCAAATTGCTATGAAAAAATTGATTTAAAAAATGATATAAACCATAAAACATCATGTTTCATTCACCAAATCAATTGAAATCAGGTATCACAATGTGCCCTCTTCCCTCCCTTAGGACCCGACTTAGATAATCGCTTCCACCAAAAGGTTGACATGTAAAAAAAAAAAAAAAACACTTTCAGATGTTTAAAACATGAAAAAATAAGACCCATTAAAACTGCATTTCAATAAGTCACACCATCACTTAAGTTCTGTCTTGAACGAAGATTGATTGATTGCATGGGGTTTAACGCCACTTGTAACAGTATTTCGGTCATATCGCAGCGGCTGGAGCACCTAACAATGGATTCCTGTTTTTTTCTCACACCAGTACTACCAATACATCCTTACTTGGCCTCCAACTGCTATCCCACTTAGGTTTACGATTATCCACCCATTGGTGAGAGACAAATGTAGGAAAGAATATGTGCCAACACCGGGGATCAAACCCATGAGATCCCATTTTGAAGTTTGACCGGAGATAAACAGTAACAATATATATTTATTGAAGTGACTTCCCTTACTTTTTATTTTGAGCCACTTTTAATAGTATTTCAGTCATATCATGGAGGCTTGAGCACCTACCCCTAGATTCTCTCAAAGTGCAACAACATCCTTTCTGTGCCCCAGCTGCTCATTAGGTTTAAAATTACCTACCCAATTGTGGGAGGCAAATGTCTGAAAGGATTTTCGTCCCAGCCGGGATTGAATTCGCGACCTCGCAACTGGGAATGGCATATGCTACTAACTGTGCTATGGCCGCAGTCCCCAAAAGTATTGTAATAGGCAATATACATGGCAATGCATTACAGTGTTTTCAATAGTCTTTATTTAACACATCAAAATGTGGAGTTGAGTGGGAATAGGCTCAAGAGCACATGCCAATTGAAATGCATTGTACAATCAAGTTAGCTCAGTTTGTAACACACTTTTTGCTAAATTTACAAGTTGTGAGTTCTAACCCCAGCTAAGCTATAACTCTTTCTGACATTTGAAAAAAAGTCATTATGACATTGTCCTTTCTGTATCTCTCTACAATGTAAAATATAAGTGATTATAAGTAGTTTCCTAAGTAGATGAGCATTTGGTGGCCCATATCATTTGTCCCAGATTCACTATTGAGAAGAATGACAAGAAGCCATGGTAAGGTGACCAGTTTCTGAATAATAACTAAATAACTGTTGCAATGGACATTAAGTGAGATACAATCAATCCAAATGAAATGGATTTAAATCTTTGCAACAAGGAATTAAAACTACATGCTGTAGTCCATCATTATAGATTGTACAGTTGTGTGGAAATACAGATTTGTTCTAATTTTCTACGGGCAAGTAAGACATTTTACTTTTCCAGAATTTAAACAAACTTGTCTCCTAAAAGGTGAAGATTTAGATTTAGACATAAAAAGTTGTTGTAAATGATGAAAATGCTATTTTCTTCACTTACCTCAATGTTTTACACCCTTCACTATAGAATCACCACAATTTCCCAATATATAACAAGTTTTCTTTAACCCATTTCCAGATGGCAAAATTTTAGACTGGTCTGAATTGAAAGGAGTTACAGAAGCCAATGTAAAGTTTATGAAATTTTAGATTTTTTTTAACTGACTGGGTAGGAAACATTGTGGAAAATGAAGAAATTGCTTGTTGCAAGCAATTTCTTCATTTTCCACAATGTTTTCCAATTGTTTTTCATGAGGGGCATCAAAAAGTGTGACTGTAAGGGAATGGGTTAAGATCTGTTTTGTACCATTCCAAGATATGCCCTGGTATTTACTTGTTCTTCGACAAGTTGCCTTGAAAAATGTACTAGATAAACCTGTCATGTCAGACAAATGGGCATGTGAATTCCACACCCATGAGTTTGGACCATCAAACCTTGGTGAAGAAGAACAATTTTTCAAAGGGTTCTTGCATGGCTAAATGGTAAGGTCTGCAGACATGTAATCAGCAAGAAGTCAAGGATTATGGCTTTGAATCCCAGCTGCACCACTGGTCATGTGGGTTTGTCCTTGGGCAAGACATTTCAGGGCTCAAGCCTAGCACTAGTGGTATGCAATAAATAAGTGAACTTTAATATGAAAGAACATTCAGAGTGGCATTTAACCTAATTCAAACAAAACCTCTCAACTCTTTACAAAGTTTAAGACTTACTTTGTCAAAATTCAAAGAAGTTGTAGACAACAATGAAATTAGAGTGCAATTTGAAAAGTAACTAACCCACAGAGTAGAAACTATTGTGGGAAAAGAAGATATCACTTGTTAAAAGCAATTTTTCTTTTTCCAAAATGTTTTCCTCAAGTATAAAATCTTAAGGACTTATAAAGCAGGGATTTTACAGGAAAGTGTTAAATAAAAGAATATGCCTATAAATAACATACAAATTCTTTGCAGTCTAATAAGAATTAATACTTTCAGAATCAACAAAGATGGTCAGTAAATATAATCTCCACACGGAGTTAATTGCTACAAGCTAACATCTGCTGTGATGACTTGATCACTCATTTATCAATGTTGTCAAGCCAAAGTCTATTGTTTTTCAGATTTTAATTTCAAGTTCATATCACCCAATGAAATGCATTTAATGCAATGTCATTGACATCACTGTTCATGCAAACAATCAATATCTTGTATGTCTGGGCCTTTATTTGGCGTTCATGGGAAATGGGTGGAAAGGCAACGCGCAGACTCACATAAACTATATACGACAAATTGATTTAGGAAATTAGAGCTGATATTCGATGCCCCACTGAACGGTCAATAAAACTATTGTCGGTGGATTATCATCCTTACGAGTAAAGGGATATCGAGATCATCTTTTTCTCTAATATAGATAAGTAGAACGTTCGCTGCCCTTTGTACGACAAGATGGTGGGTTATATAAGCAGGTACCAGACTTACGACACTTACTTGTTTTTAGCCCGAGGGATGAAGAATCTCAAGAGAATTGTTTGCAAAACCTAATGGCCCTAGATTTTCTATCTTAGACCTGTGTATTCCTACAGAACTACACTTGAATAAAAAAAACTTCTTATTACAAACGAGTACAAATCTAGCGATAGATACAATACGTCCACCCAACATAAACGGTACGAAATAGTTCAGGTACGACCTGACGGATCATGAGTACATTGCGTTTTCTATCACATGGTGATAAATCTTGACTATTTAAAGTAATAAGAGTCCAGTTTGGAAGAGAAACTTGTAAAAGTTAAAAAATTAAACCTGTTGATTTATCTCGGGATGCGAGTTGCTTCGAATGCGACAAAATTGTGTTCTGAAGAAGTGAAAGCTCTTCGCTTTGTGTATGTCAACCCGCATGGTTAAATATACCATTTATTTATTGATTGGTTTATCTAGCAATTGATTGACGACTGGTTGGTCGATTCATTAATATATTGGTCGATATTGATCGAAAAACGCGTTCGATAACAGATACAAACCGTATTGACCATTCTTAAGAATGGACACCCATTCTGAAGAATGGGCAAAATGTGTCTGCCCGTACTTAAGAATGGGCATATTCTCAATATTGGGCACAACATATATACCTACTGCGTATTGGTGTGTTGAGTTGATACCGTCACCCCCTGAGCTGCCGACGTTGTTGCAGGGCTACACTCCAGCCGCCGCGATATGACTGAAATACTGCTAAAAGCGGCATTAAACCCCATTCAATCAATCAAAGTCTATTAAGAGTACAACACTTTAAGGAATAAACCCTTCGAAGCTATTTCTAATGTTTTTAATGTTGTAGTATCTGTAGGAGATTTATATGGTGAATGGCTTGATTCATCATGCTCTTGGATTGTTTATGTTTTATGTTATATGTTTCTGCTATAATCCTATGTGTTACATTACTTACAGAATTAAATTTTGAATTTCCCGGTAGAAGCAATTTCAGAAGAGGTCAACGTTCTAATGTACTGATGATCTCAATTTATTATGATGGTCAAGATAGATATTATAATAGAAGATATATCTCGTCTATTGTATATACACGGGCCCAATCGTGATTTCTTTGCTTTCAACACTTTCATATATCATCGTTAGGCGATCAATGATCAAGCTGTGGATACGAGGTTTTGGTTGCCAAACGACGAAACAGAAGGACTGTCGTTATTATTTATAACAAATGAAGCTTTTCATCATTAACTATCAACTTGAGCAACTCACATTTCACCTTAACCTATAAAAATATCCATCTTGTACTACATTTGTCCTCGGTATGAAAACTTCTTTTATGTATTCTTCACTAAATTGATCTTTCAATCAATTCTAAGCACAGGAATAAGTTAATACATTCATTGAACTAGTTCAAATGAAATATATCTTTTAGGGGGTCGGGTTTTTTTTCCGGATATTTGATCATAAATAGATAGATTATGAAATTCATCTTTGATTGCGTATGTATTGCGTATCAAAAGTTCTTTGATCATTTTTGTCCTATTATTTTTATGTCTCCCTCATTTAATTCGACAAAATGTTACGAAACTCTGAACTTTTTAATAGAAGTATAGTAGACCATTTCAATAGCTTTCAAATGAGTATTTTGGTGAAAATAGTCAACCATTTCACAAGAAATCTTACGATTGACACAGAATGTGCAGGGTGGCCAGATTTAAAACTTCTTGTGACAGTTCTGTAGAAAAGGACCACCCGAAAGCCCTATGAGACAAATATTTAAGATATGTCATATTCAGCAGAGGTCAATTAGGTTCATAATTAGTGCAGTCTGATAATAAACTCAGTTCTAATCCCTGTCTGTCTGTCTCTATCATATTTTTCGTTTGAGCTTAGTTACAGACCACATCGATAATCAAAATAAACTAATGATAATAGTAATAATAAGGCAAATATTGTAACAATCATTATAACAATGTTTATCGCGCTAGACCTGGATTGGGATTAAAATATCCATCTTGTACTATATTTGTCCTCTGTATGAAAACTTCTTTTATGTATTCTTCACTAAATTGATCTTTCAATCAATTCTAAGCATAGGAATAAGTTAATACATTCATTGAACTAGTTCTAATGAAATATATCTTTTAGGGGGTCGGGTTTTTTTCCGGATATTTGATCATAAATAGATAGATTATGAAATTCATCTTTGATTGTGTATGTATTGCGTATCAAAAGTTCTTTGATCATTTTTGTCCTATTATTTTTATGTCTCCCTCATTTAATTCGACAAAATGTTACGAAACTCTGAACTTTTTAATAGAAGTATAGTAGACCATTTCAATAGCTTTCAAATGAGTATTTTGGTGAAAATAGTCAACCATTTCACAAGAAATCTTACGATTGACACAGAATGTGCAGGGTGGCCAGATTTAAAACTTCTTGTGACAGTTCTGTAGAAAAGGACCACCCGAAAGCCCTATGAGACAAATATTTAAGATATGTCATATTCAGCAGAGGTCAATTAGGTTCATAATTAGTGCAGTCTGATAATAAACTCGTCTCAGTTCTAATCCCTGTCTGTCTGTCTCTATCATATTTTTCGTTTGAGCTTAGTTACAGACCACATCGATAATCAAAATAAACTAATGATAATAGTAATAATAAGGCAAATATTGTAACAATCATTATAACAATGTTTATCGCGCTAGACCTGGATTGAGATGGGTTATGGTAGAGAAATTATCTTAGTCGAAAGTGCTACATACCTGACTTAGAACTAGACTTCGGTTAACGGCCCTTTTACGACCCTGCAGGTAATTAAAATTGAATCAATTATTTCGAGAAGGCATCTAGCTATTCGCTGCCGACTTTTAATGAGATGTTAACGGACAAATAGCTAGATAGGATCTTTTGGCTGCAGTTTCTTAAAGTGGACTTTTGGTACTTACTTTTCTTGGCATGGCATTGATCACAAAAGGGGACATTTGGTTTAGAACAGTTACATTCGTCCTCTATTGAATTCATTGTAGCATTGATTTGTTTTGGATTGGGGTTTATTACAGGTTATAAGTTTTCCGAAAATCATACAAAAAGGGTCGGCTTTGACGTCCGAAGAGGGGCTGGGATTACATAAGAGTATGGGGTTCTATTTGAAGTTTTACAGTACATTTATATATGCATCGCCTCTACCTCTGAATCTTGTCTCCCGCACCGCATCCTGGTCTCCTCCTCATCTGAGAAAATCCGCAAAAGGGGTAGGAAAAACGCAGTTCTTTGTGGTAACATTATTTTATATCAACACGTTATAATTCATTTCACAGTAATTGCCTCTTAAATCTTTCAGAACTGTTGATTACATGGATTTGAACGATTTCAACACGCATTTTCGTATTTGATCGGGTCCGATGTCCAAACTTTGATTCAAGTTTCTATTCACAAACGGAATTATTTTTGAAATCTATCACCGCCAACGGATAATATAATCATTTCTATGTGGTATGAAACTCTTGACGATTTGGGTAAATGTACAATAGGTTAATAGGAGATCAAATTGTACGCGAGGTGCACTGTTTTATTTACCTTTTCTTTTCAGTTCCGGTCCTTGGCTCCATATCGGAAGTATCATTGTCTCACTTTTGCACTGTTCTCCAAAAAGAGATGGAGCCCGAGATTACCGGGCGTGTTAAAGGGGTGATCAAAAGCAATCAGTCATTTAGCTCACCTGGTCACAATATGCTCATGGTGAGTTTTTGTGATCCTTTAATGTTGTGCATAAATTCAGCAATACCACTTTAGATTTCACGATTTTTGGTGGGTTTTCCCAAACTTACAGAAATTTCTGAATGGTCATTAGGAAGATCCCTTTGGACTTTGATGACATTCTGTCCTATTTCACAGGAAAAGTGTTCTTAATGCCAGTTTCCTCTTTACAATGCAACAGGTGCTTAATTTTGGCTCGATCTTTCTCAAACTTGCTGGAAGTGGTTATTATAGTAATGAGGAATATTCCTATTGAAAAGAGTGACATTCTGTTAAATGTCACATGGAAAGATGCCCTAGCTGATTTAGCTCAGTCGTTCATGCAATGTTCTCTCAATCCTGGGACTGTGAGTTTGAACCCTGTCTCCGGCAACATTCTCTCTGACAGCTCATCACAACATGCATCATATGGCTCTCATGTATGGTCATATGATCTGTTATGTGCCTATGTTGTATTAAAAGTGGAAGGTTGTAATAGATGTAGCTTGTGGTTTTACTTATGTGAGAAATGACAGGAACCATGGTTAGGTGCATCAGTCATATGATATCTATGTATCAGAAATACTGTTGAAAATGGCCTTAAACACCATTCAAGGTATAAACCTTGATAACAATTTTCCATTATTACAGCTATACAAGTTTTGCACATTCTCTTACATGCAAGGAAGATCCTTGTATTGAATATCATAAAAAGGGGCCTTAACCCTTTCCCGTTTGTCAAAATTTAAAATTTTTCAATTTGAAAGAAGCTGCAGACAACGATTAAAAGATAGTGCAATTTGAAAGGTAACCAATGTGCAGGGTAGAAATTACAAGCAATTTCTTCTTTTCCCACAATGTTTTTGCTAGTATGAAACCATAGGGACCTATAAACCAGGGATTGAACAGGAAAGTGTTAATGACACTTGCCTTGTTATGGCCTACAAGTCAAAAATCTTGGCTTAGTCTCTGTGTTTTATGCTGTACGGGAATTCCCAATCTTTTTTTAAGCAATGTGGAAGTCCCAATATCAAATATATAAGCATATTACATCCAATATCAAGAGAAACTGGGCCATTCATACAGGTTAACAAAATGTTAGACTGATCCAAGTTGAAAGAAGTTGCAGACAACAATTCCATCATGACTTAAATTATGATAATCTTTGTCTTTTGGTTAAAAACTTTGTAGATAATGATTTGTTTGTTTGAATGGGGTTTTACGCCACTTTCAACAATCTTTTAGTTATATCGCGGCGGTGGAAGCACCTAACAATGGATTCCTGGCATCACATCCCTTCCTAGCCTCCAACTGCTATCCCACATAGGTCTACGATTATCGACCCATTGGTGGGAGACAAAAAGTCGGAAAGGATGAGTGCCAACCCGAGACCTCTAGATTGACAGTCCGACGCGCTACCAACTGCCCTATGACTGTGGCTCTTGTAGATAATGAAGAAAATTGCTTATAGCAAGCAACTTCTTTGTTGTCCACAATGTTTATCACAGCTGTTTAAATGACAGGCATCAAAAAGTGGAATGGTGTGGGAATGGGCTAGGTGAAAATATCCTTGCAACTCAAACCCATTTTCACACAACAAATTTCAGACTGGTTCTAATTGAAAGTAACTGCCAAATAAAGTAGTAAACATCTGGGGAAAAGGAGACATTACTTGTTACAAGCAATGTCTCCATTCTCCTCAAAGTATTCTGTTATCATATTTCCTCAGGTTGCCAAAAAGCGAAATTGTCTAGTCATGGGTATTCAAGATACATCTCCATAATACGCCACTCCTCATTTCAAGGTCAAGGTCATGTGATAAGGTCAAGGTCACATACCAAGATCAAGTGCAAAAAACAACAACACTCATGTATGGCGGATGCGTTGTGTTTCACAAACACATCTTGTTTGCCTTTACATTTTTACCAACTTTAAGATATTTATATGGTCATTTAAAGACCCTTTACTCTTAAATATAAAGGGTTTATCGCAAAACTGTAGTAACTCTGTTTTTCGCAAATTTTACAGGAGAGAGGAAAAACATTATCATTTTGTCGTTTCTAATTTACTAAAGGAAAAATTCTGAACATACTTTCCTTTTTTTCATTAAAAGAAAATATTTAAGAAAAGAAATTGGAAAAAAGTTGTATATACTGAGTTATATGTAAATGTGTGAGTAACTACAGTATTGTACTGAAACAGCTCTATTTTCTAAAAAAGATTCATTGTATTACTACAGGTACTACTGTATTGCATATAAATTCTGATAATATATATTCAAACTCAGCTTAATGTCTTAATTTGTCCACATAATAATATATAATATATATATTCTTATGTTTTGTGTATCGATTTCTAAACTCATGGCACATAATGCTCCATTATATGGTAGATGTGCCATTTGAAAAAAGATTTTCAGATACCTTGGAGGTAAAGATCATGGATAAAGGTAAAACATTCAAATTGAGCTTGTCCTGAGTATATCTCATACAATTTTGGCTGGATATAACATGAAAAACTAATTTTTTTCAACATTACAAGTAGATATGCCATTTGGGTGAAATTTTCAGATAGTTCAAAGGTCAAGGTCACAGCTCAAGGTAAATTTTTGGCAGGATACACATGGCATCTCTGAATGAATTTCTAATTTATTATACCCCCAACCTATGAAGTAGAGAGGGGTAAATTGGTTTCACCATATCTGTCTGTCCGTCCATAGACATGTTTGTTTCTGTACTCTAGCCCAATCAACAATTGACCTACAACCTTCATACAATACAATTGTTGCCAATGATCCAAGGAAGTGCCCTTATGTTTTGGTTCAGGTAGGTCAAAGCTCAAGGTCACAATCAAACTTTGATTGAAAACCGTTTCTGTGCTCTAACTCATAAACCATGAAACTTTATATACATATTGTCCATGACACAAGGAGGTGCCCTAACATATTTTGTGTTACATAGATCAAAAGTCAAGGTCACAATTGAGCTTTGATTGAAAACCGTTTCTGTACTCTAACTCATAAGCCATTTGACCTAGGACCTTGAAACTTTTATGCATGTTGTGCATAACACAAGGAGTGCTCTATTAATTAGGTCCAATGTCAAAGGTCAATTGCTGACAAAGTACTGGTCTGCTTTACAACAATTCTAGTTTTGATTACTACAAAGAATTTTCATGCTTCTAAACTGTTTTCAGTTGATTGCGTTTGGTTGATCTATGCTGAATGAAGGTCCATCTCATTTACATGATTTGATTTTAGCTCACCTGAACAGGAAGTGCTCAAGGTGAGGTATTTTGGTCAATTTCTGTCTGTCATCTGTCTGTCTGTCAGTCTGCTCACAATTTCAAAGAAATCTTCTACTCCTAAACTAACCATCAGATTTTAAGCAAACTTCACAGAAATGATCCTAAGGGATGCTCTTTCATCATACGTCAAAGAATTAGAATCGATGAAAGTCTTTGGTTGCTATAACAACTGGGAGAAAAAAGTATCTTCTGCTACCAAACCATTAGGTCTGAAGCTTTCATGTTTTGCATATGACATTGTATTATGATACTGTACCAAAATACTTAAAATCTTTGTCACAAGATCAACTTCAGCTCTAAGATATTAGTTCTCAGATTGTACATAGAGATAATGAAAGAAATCTCTAAAAATCTCCTCCTGCAAAACCATAAGGCCTAAAGCTTTCAAATTTGAAAGTTGCCTCATGATACTTTACAAAAATTCTTCGAATTGTTATTCTGAGATCAAAATCAGTCCTTTATTGTTAGATAAAGAAGGTCTCTAAGGCCAATAGATTTCAATTTCAGTATGTAACATTGTCAAATGCTCTATCAAAATAGATAAAATCATTACTCTGAGAACAACTTAAGCCCTGTATTGTGGGTTTCTGTATTTTGCATAGATATGGAGGGAAATCTTTGAATATCTTCTACCAAACATTAAAGCTTCGAGTTTCCAAATTTTGCATATGATATCCCCTTGTAATACTCTACCAACATACTTCAAATTGTAATTCCAAGATCACAGTAAGCCCTATGTTATGGGTTCCCTGGATTTTTCAAAGAGATAAATGAGGAAATCCTTGGAAATCGTCTCCTCCAAATATGTAAGGCCAAAGGCTTTAAAATTTAGCTTTATCATCTCAATATGATTCACTACCAAAATACTTTAAATTATTACTATGAAAGCAAAGGAAGCCCTATATAATGGGTTGCCATATTTTACCTAGAATTCTTGAAAATTCTTCTCATCCCTTGCAAATTTTGTATACAGAATCAATCCATGGTAGTCTACAAAAAAGCTTTAATATATTTCTGCAATGTACTTAAGCCCTTTGTTGTGTTTTCCTAGATGTTTCCTAAAATTAAAAAAAAAAAAGAAATCTTTAAGCATTTTCTCTCAATTAAACCATGAGACCTAGAGCTTTCAGATTTTACATGCAGAATCACCTTATGGTACTCAATCAAAAAATTCTGATTTTTGGTCTTGGATCAACATATAAGCCCTATGTTGTGAGCTCATGTTTTTCATGAAATAGTTAGACAGGATAACTTCTCTATCCTTAACAAATGACATATGAGCTTTCAGTTTATTCATGCAGAACCATCTAAATTTTATTGTGCCTAACTCTCTCAAATCATTACTTGTAGATGAACATGAGCCTTTTGTTGTGGGTTCCTAATTTTTTCATAGAGATAAGAAAATCTTTAAAGAATCAAGGCCTAAATCTTTCATGCAGAAACTTGGCCTAAAACTTCAATGTTGACGTTTTTGAACATAAGCCCTATATTGTCCATTCCAATCTAACATGGAATGATTAACCCATTACAAGGCAACAAAATTTTAGACTGGCCCAATTCGAAAGAAGTTGCAGATGATAATTCAAAATTAATGCACTTTAGAAAATCTTCATCTTTTAGGGTAGAAAACATTGTGGCTATTGAAGAAACTGCTTGTCACTATTAATTTCATCATTATCCTCAATGTTTTCCAAAGCTTTTTTTTGAGGGGCATCAAAAGGTGTAATTGTGTTGGAATTGGTGAAGAATGAATTGTTTAGAAATTACATCTCCTAAAGCAGAAGTCCTAAGAGCCTGTAAATTTTTTATTCAGAAGTTTTCTGCTTAAGTTCCTAAATCATATTACTCAGAGTACATTATAAACCCTGTGTTTAGGTTCCCTTGACTTCAAAAACAGATTCAAAAGGGATTCTTCAAGTCTTCAACATTTTGCATGCAAATTGTTGCCTTATGGAACCCTACTACAATACTATAAATGATAACTTTTTTTTATCAATATAGGCCAAACTAACCATCAGAGTTCAACCAAACTTCACAGAATGAACCAAAGGCCGCGCTCTTTCAACATACTTCAAAGAATTGATATCAATGAAGAACACTGGTTGCCATGCAACCAGAAGAAAAAATCCTCTCCTCCCAAATCACAAAGCCTAAGGCTTTGATATTTGGTATGTATCAATGCCTATTGACCATCTACCAAAATACTTCAAAGAATTTCTGTAATCTGAAAATTAGCCCTTCCTGTACAATCCCTGATTTTACAATGGAATAAAGAAAGAAATCTTCTCCCAAACCATAAGGCTTTGATTTGATAGGGAGAATCTAAAGTCATCGCTCTACAAAACAGATTTAAATTTTGTTATCTTTCATTTGTTTTTGTCTATGAGTTGTATTGGGATATATGCTGGTTAGAACAGTATATCAGTAACATTCGATGGGGTTAACCCATTATCACACAATGACGCCTTCTGACCATGTTTTCTACCCAGTTGGAAAAATCTAAAATTTTGAGAACTTTTAAATGTTGTCTGCAACCCCTTTCACTTTGGGCCAGTCTAAAATTTGGTCGTCTGATAATGGGTTAATTATGCATCTACATAATGCAGACAACAATGTGGATTAATGCAGTTTGAAATGAAATTATTATATGTAGTAGAAAATATTGTGGAAAAAGAAGAAATTGCTTGTTACAAGCAAGTTCTTCTCTTTCCACAATCTTTTCTCAAGTATAAAATCACAGCAAGGTAAAATCCCGAGTTGGAACAGGAAAGGGTGAGATAGCAACAACATACCAATCGATTTAGTATATCATTGAAAGCATCTTGTTGTAATAGTGATTTTTGCCATTTCACTGTTAAGATTACATATACCTTTATTTTCACTTCTGTGTCAAATTAGAAGTTAACTCATGTGACAGGCAGTGCACTCGTAGAGATTCGAACATGCAACCCTCAATTTCTCTCAGATTTATAGCCTGCCACGAATGAGAAATGCAAAGCCCTTGGTTGATTGTCCAACTAAACAGGCTAGCTATGAGGGATACTTCTTGGCTTATTTCTGTTTTTTTTTAGCTCTACTGGCCTAAGGCCACTAGAGCTATAGCGATGGCTTTTTCCCGTCCGGCGTCCGTGCGTCCGTCCGTCCGGCGTCCGTCCGTTAAACTTTTCCTTGTTTACGCGATAAAGTCCACAGTTTTCATCGGATTCTCTTCAAACTTTCACAGAGTGATTGTACCATCACAAGGATCGTTCCTTTCGAAATTGGGTCAGATCCGTCAAGAAACACGGGAAAAGGGGCCTAGATAAAACTTAATTAAAAAATCTTCGTTTACGCGATTAAGTCCAGAGTTTTCATCAGATTCTCTTCAAAATTTCACAGAATAATTGTATCATCATAAGGATCGTTCCTTTCGTAAATGGGTATGATCCGTCAAGAAACACGGGAAAAGGGGCCTTATGAAAATTTAATTAAAAATTCAATTGAAAAAACTCGTTTACGCGATAAAGTCCACAGTTTTCATCGGATTCTCTTCAAACTTTTACAGAATGAGTGTACCAACATAAGGATCTTTCCTTTCGAAATTGGGTCAGATCCGTCAAGAAACACAGGAAAAGGGGCCTAATTAAAACTTAATTAAACAATCTTTGTTTATGCGATTAAGTCCACAGTTTTCATCGGATTCTCTTCAAACTTTCACAGAATGATTGTATCATCATAAGGATCGTTCCTTTCGAAAATGGGTATGATCCGTCAAGAAACACGGGAAAAGGGGCCTAAATAAAACTTAATTAAAAATTCAATTAAAAATCGTTGTTTACGCGATTAAGTCCACAGTTTTCATCGGATTCTCTTCAAACTTTCTTAGAATGATTGTACCGTCATAAGGATTGTTCCTTTCAAAAATGGGTATGATCCATCAAGAAACATGGGAAAAGGGGCCTCATGAAAATTGAATTTAAAAATCCTCGTTTACGCGATAGAGTCCACAGTTCTCATCAGATTCTTTTCAAACTTTCACAGAATGATTGTACCAACATAAGGATCGTTCCTTTCGAAAATGGGTATGATCTGTCAAGAAACACGGGAAAAGGGGCCTTATGGAAATATAATTAAAAAATCCTCGTTTACGCGATAGAGTCCACAGTTCTCATCAGATTCTCTTCAAACTTTCACTGAATGATTGTACCAACATAAGGATCATTCCTTTCGAAAATTGGTATGATCCGTCAAGAAATACAGGAAAAGGGGCCTTATGAAAATTCATTAAAAATTCAATTAAAAATCCTCGTTTACGCGATTAAGTCCACAGTTTTCATTGGATTCTCTACAAACTTTCACAGAGTGATTGTACTATCACAAGGATCGTTATTTTCGAAATTGGGTCAGATCCGTCAAGAAACACGGGAAAAGGGGCCTAAATAAAACTTAATTAAAAAATCTTCGTTTACGCGATTAAGTCCAGAGTTTTCAACAGATTCTCTTCAAACTTTCACAGAATAATTGTATCATCATAAGGATCGTTCCTTTCGTAAATGGGTATGATCCGTCAAGAAACACGGGAAAAGGGGCCTTATGAAAATTTAATTAAAAATTCAATTAAAAATCCTCGTTTACGCGATAAAGTCCACAGTTTTCATCGGATTCTCTTCAAACTTTTACAGAATGATGGTACCATCATAAGGATCGTTCCTTTCGAAATTGGGTCAGATCCGTCAAGAAACACAGGAAAAGGGGCCTAATTAAAACTTAATTAAACAATCTTTGTTTATGCGATTAAGTCCACAGTTTTCATCGGATTCTCTTCAAACTTTCACAGAATGATTGTATCATCATAAGGATCGTTCCTTTCGAAAATGGGTATGATCCGTCAAGAAACACGGGAAAAGGGGCCTCATGAAAATTTAATTAAAAATTCAATTAAAAATCCTTTTACGCGATTAAAATAAATCCTCGTTTACGCGATAGAGTCCACAGTTCTCATCAGATTCTCTTCAAACTTTCACAGAATGATTGTACCAACATAAGGATCGTTCCTTTCGAAAATGGGTATGATCTGTCAAGAAACACGGGAAAAGGGGCCTTATGGAAATATAATTAAAAAATCCTCGTTTACGCGATAGAGTCCACAGTTCTCATCAGATTCTCTTCAAACTTCCACTGAATGATTGTACCAACATAAGGATCATTCCTTATGAAAATTGGTATGATCCGTCAAGAAACACGGGAAAAGGGGCCTTATGAAAATTCATTAAAAATTCAATTAAAAATCCTCGTTTACGCGATTAAGTCCACAGTTTTCATTGGATTCTCTACAAACTTTCTCAGAATGATTGTTCCATCATAAGGATCGTTCCTTTCGAAAATGGGTATGATTCGTCAAGAAACACGGGAAAAGTGGCCTTATGAAAATTTAATTAAAAAATCCTTGTTACGAGATAGAGTCCACTGTTTTCATCAGTTTCTCTTCAAACTTTCACAGAATGATTATACCATCATAAGGATTGTTCCTTTCGAAATTGGGTCATATCCGTCAAGAAACATGGGAAAAAGGGGCCTAATTAAAACTTAATAAAAATTCCATTAAAAATCCTCGTTTACGCGATAGAGTCCACAGTTTTCAATGGATTGTCTTCAAACTTTCACAGAATGAGTGTACCAACATAAGGATCGTTCCTTTCGAAATTGGGTATGATCCGTCAAGAAACATTGGAAAAGGGGCCTTATGAAAATTCAATTAAAAACTATATTAAAAATCCTCGTTTACACGATAGAGTCCACAGTTTTCTTCGGATTCTCTGCAAACTTTCTCAGAATGATTGTACAATCATAAGGATCGTTCCTTTCGAAAATAGGTCTGATCTGTCATGAAACAGGGGAAAAGGGGCCTTATGAAAATTTAATTGAAAATTCTTGTTAACACTCTGGAGTGAATAGTTTTCATCGGATTCCCTTCAAACTTTTACAGAATGATTGTACTATCATAAGGATTATTTCTTTTGAAATTTGGTATGATCCTTCAAGAAACACAGGAAAAAGGGGCCTTATGAAATGTTTAATAAAAAACTCTCATTAATAATCTAGAGCCAACAATTTACAACGGATTCTCTTCAAACTTTCACAGAATGATTGTACCATCATAAGGATTGTACCTTTTGGAATCGGATATGATTCCTCAAGAAACATAGGAAAAGGGGCCTTATTAAAATTTAATTCAAAGATCTTTGTTAACACTCTAGAGTCCACAGTTTTCATCTGATTGACTTCAAACTTTCACAGAATGATTGTACCATCATAAGAATTGTTCCTTTCAAAATTTGGTATGATCAGTCAAGGACCACGGGAAAAAGGGGCCCGATTAAAACTGGATTGAAAAAGTCCTCGTAAACACAATAGAGTCCATAGTTTTCAACAAATTCTCTTCAAACATTCCCAGAATGATTATTACATTAAATGGATTGTTCCTTTAGGAAGTAGGTTTGATCCATCAAGTTTCATGGGAAAAGGGGCCCTATGAAAATTTAATAAAAAAAATCTTAGTTATCATGTTATGGCCCTAGATTTCACCTGATTGACTTCAAACTTTCACATAATGATTGTACCATCATAAGGATTGTTCCTTTCAAATTGGGTCTGATCCATTGAGAAACATAGGAAAAGGGGCCTTGGGAAAATTCAATTAAAAAAATCTTAACTAATGCTTGTAAGTCCACAGATGAGATGGGGTTGTCTTTATGCTCAAACAGAATAATTATACTTTTGTAAGAAGAGTTCCCTTTGGAATTGGTTCAGATCCATCAAGTAACATGGGAAAAGGGGCTATATGAAAATTCAATTAATAAAACCCTGTTAACACAATAAAGCCCACAGCTTTGATCAGATTTAGTTGAAAATTTCACAGAATGATTGGAAGGTCATAACTATCATTCTTTTCATAACAGGGTTTGAACTGTCAAGAAGCACAGGAAAAGGGGCCTTATGAAAATTTCATTTATAAATCCTTGTAACCAAGTCCAGAGCTTTCATCAGATTTTCTTCAAACATTCACAGAATAATTGTACAATAATAATGATTGTTGATGTTTGCATTAGACCTGATTCGTCAAGTATCACAGGAAAAGGAGCAATATGAAATTTAATTTTAAAATCATTGTACCACAATAAAGTCAACAGTTTTCATCAGATTCTGTTAAAACTTTCACAGAATGATTATTCCATCATAAGGATTCTTTCTTTTCAAATTAGGCGTGATCTGTCTAGTATCATGGAAAAAGGGGCCTTTAGAGAATTTTATCTATAATCCTTGTAACCAAGTCCAGAGCTTTCATTGGATTTTATTCCAACCTTCACAGAATCATTATACAATAATCACGATTGTTGATGCTGACATGAGACCTGATCCTTCAAGTATCACAGGAAAAGGAGCCTGATGAAAATTTTATTTTAAAAATTTGACACCAAGATAAAGTCTGCAGTTTTCATCAGATTCTGTTCAAACTTTCACAGAATGTTTGTACCATCATAAGGATTGTTTCTTTCCAAATTGGGCCTGATCTGTCTAGTATCATACGAAAAGAGGCTGTATGAAAAAGTATTACCAAATCCTCATAAACACAACAATGCCCTCAGTCTTTATCAGAATCTCTTCAAACTTTAATAGAATGATTGTACCCTCATTTGGATTGTTCCTTTGTAAATTAGGTCTGATTGGTTAAGTGACACAAGAAAAGGGACCTTATAAAAATTTTATTACAAAACATCATTATTACAATAAAGTCCTCAGTCTTTATCATTTTCTTCAAACTATCATTAGGATTGTTCCTTTGTACATTGGGTCTGATTTGTTTAGTTTCACAGAAAAAGGGGCCTTATTAAAATTTAGTTACAAAAATTCTTGACACAATTCAGTCCACTGTTTTCATTGATTCTCTTTAACTTTTAAAGAATGATTCTACCTTCATTAGAATTGTTCCTTTTGAAATTTTGTTTGTTCTATAAAGTATCATGAGAAAAGGGGCCCTATGAATATTTCACTATAAACTCATTAACACAATAAATTCCACAGATTAAACAGATTGATTGTACCATCATTCCAATTGTTGATTTTGACAGTGGATCTGACTAAAGCAAGGGTCACATAAAATGGGGCCTTATGAAAAACTCTCTTTAATATTCTGGTTAACACAATGATGTCCCTTGATTTCACCGGATTCACTTCAAAATTTCACTTCAAAATTTCACAGAATGATTGTACAAATACTTAGATGGTTCTTTTCAGAACTGGGTACAATCCATCAAGTATCATGTAAAAAGGGGCCATATGATTTTTTTTTAAATATTCTAGTAAACATAATGAATTTCCAATATTTCATCGGATTCACTTTTAACTTTCATAGAATGATAAAACCAACAGTAAAATATCACGGGAAAAGGGGCCCTATGAGAACTTGAATTTGATATCTTTGTTAACACAATAAAGTCAACAGTTTTATTGGATTCTCTTCAAAGATGCATGGAATAATTGTTGCATTTGAAACACAGGAAAAGGGGCCTTACAGATTATCATTCAAAACATTCTTGTGTATGTGATGAAGATCACAATCATTATCAAGTTGTCTTTTAAATTTCACAGGACAATTGTCGGGTTGTAAGGAAAGTTCCTTTTGAAATGAAATGGATCCATCAGAAAACACAGGAAAAGGGGCCTTATTGATTTTCATTCAAAACAATCCTGTTTATGTGATTAAGTCCACAATTATTGTCAGATTCTGATGAAATATTCACAGAATGATTGTAGGGTCATAAGGTAACTTTCTTTTGGAAATGGAGTGGATCCATCATGAAACATGGGAAAAGGGGCCTTGAGGATTGTTGCTTAAAATGACAAAGGGGATAAAGCCCCTCTTTTTTTCTTTATGCATTCTTCTTTGAGCAATTAACTTCCTTAAATATCAGATTTCTTTAACGGAAAACTTGATAACCAGTAGAGCGTCTCAGGCCCTCATGGGCCTCTTGTTTATTTAACCTATTCCTACACAATAACACTTTTGAATGCCCCTCAAGAAAAACAATGTAAAAAATGAAGAACTTGCTTGT
Source organism: Fragum fragum (assembly GCA_946902895.1). Taxonomy (NCBI): domain Eukaryota; kingdom Metazoa; phylum Mollusca; class Bivalvia; order Cardiida; family Cardiidae; genus Fragum; species Fragum fragum. Next base: position 5,768,251 of record OX336379.1, on the reverse strand, counting down.
TGCAAGCAATTTCTTCATTTTACATTATGTTTTCTACCCAGAAATTTTGAAAGAAATCTAAAATTTCTCAGATTTTAAATTTTTGTCTGCAACTCATTTCATTGGACCAGTCTTAAATCTTGGCATCTGGTAATGGGTTAAATATGTTTTTTTATTCCTCATGGATTTGATACATTTGCATTTGGCCTGTAAACATAGCTTATTTATATTCACTTGCCAAATATTTAATTACTATCTTTCTTTTTTATTTGTTTTTAGTTCACTGCTATTTTCAACTGTAAACTATCTCAGTTATATTAGGGAAACTGATGCACCTAACCATGGCTTCCTGTTGTTTTCCATACAAGAACATCAACATTCAAGGAGCTACCATATAATGTCAATGAGGAGTACTTTTCATTTGGCCATTGGTGAGAACCAAATTAATCACACATGCAATGGCACATGTTGAAAATGAATATAGCTGATCTGTGGTTCAAACTCATGACCTTTGGATTCAGGACCAAAATGTGTTACTGACTAAGTTAACTGAGTTCGGTGTTATTAGCTCACCGTACAACAAGGTGCTCATGGTGGGCTTTTTTGATTGTTGAATGTCCAGATTGTTCTCTGGTTGTATGTTGTTCGTCATCCATTGTCAATTCAGTGTTACGTACGTTCTACGGGTCACAATTTAGGTGAACCCTCTTCAAATATGCTGGATTTTTTTTTATTGTACTGTTGATGGTTTCAATTTTTTATGTTGACATTCCATCCAATATCTTTAACCCTTGTCATTCTTCATAATTTACCTAACTGAAATGCTGTCAAATCAAAGGGCTGAAAGCAATGATAGAACTTGTTGTTCAAAAATCAACGTTTCTTTTAGAAATCAACTTCATAAACAACTCTGATAGGAAAAGTACAAGCAGGAGGTGCAGACTAAGATCAGTCTGCACATAAGTGCAGTCTGATCTTAGTCTACACCTCCTGTCAAAACCGGAATATTCCGGGTTCAGCATGACAAGGGTTAATATTGTATTGGAAATTGTATTAATGACCATCATGTCAAGGCTACCGCTCTACCCTTGCAGTTTGGGGTAAATCTTTCTAAAACATGCTTAAAATGTTTGTATTGTCATGGGAATGATCTCCATTTACCCATAACCAGATGCCAAGATTTAAGACTGGACAAAATTGAAAGGATTTGCAGACGACAATTTAAAGTTTACGAAATTTTAGATTTTTTAACTTTCTGGGCAGAAAACATTGTAAGAAGCAATTTCTTCATTTTAAACAATGTTTTTCCAGTTATTTTTCCTAATGGGGTGTCCAAAAGTGTCATTGTGTGGTAATGGGTTAAATAACCATGGTTCCTTTCTGCCTATACCAGGGGAAAAGCCAACTTCCTTGTTCCACTCAACATTTAACTCTTTTGGCTCAAGCCTGCTGAAAATGTATGATTGATGCCTATGGAACATGGTAACATTCCATCCATTGTCGCTGGAAATGCGGTTTTAGTTACTAATTCATTGGAACTGCACTATAGATCAAATTTTCAGCTCAACTGGCTAAAAGCCATGGGGTTATTGACATGGCTTGGTGTCTGTTGTGCGTCCAGTAGTCTCTCTGTCCGTAAGTTTTACTGTAAAAATTCTCTCACCAGAGTACTGAACTGAATTCAACCAAATTCACAGAAATGATCCTTGGGTGACTTTTTATCAGATTCCTTCAAAGAATTTTGATCAGATCAAGAACATGGCTTAAATGAGTGGAAACATTGTATGTTGAAAGTTTTAAAAAAAAACACTCAGAAACCAGTGGATAGATTGCAACCAAATTTTGCAGGAGGGATCCTTTGTGTGACTTTGAATCAGATTCCTTCAAACAAATTTGATCAGATGAAAATCATGTCTTTAACCCATTCCCACACAATGACACTCTCTGTCACCCCTCAAGAAAGACAATTGAGAAAACATTGTGTTAAATGAAGCAATTTGCTTGAACCAAGGTCTTTCTTCATTTTCCACAATGTTTTCAAAAAAAATGAAAATTAGAACTTTCACAGGATTCAATTTGTTGTCTGCAACTCTTTTCAATTTGCACTGGTCTAAAACTTTGTCATATGGTTAAGGGTTAATAGGCAGGGCTAATTTCCAAATATGGTGAAAACTTTTTCTCAGATACCAGTTTATTGATTTCATTCTTATTTCACAGGGATGAGCCTTTGGTGACTTTCATCAGATTATGTAAAAGAATACTGATCGGTTGAAAAATGTGGGTTAAATGGGCGGGTCTTATTGCCATATATGGTAGACAGTGAAAACTTTTATTTCTCAGATACAAGTCGACTTATTTCAACCAAATTTCACAGGAATTATCCTTTGTAGACCCTTTATCAGATTTCTTCAATGAATTTGATTGTATTAAAGCATGGCTTTTTCCTGGTGGGGGGGGGGGCTATTTTCCATATATGAAATATATTCTGAAAACTTTAAAATTCTTCAAAGAATCCTGTGGATGGGGATTTTTAACCAAATTTCACAGGAAAGACCCTCAGAATGACTCTTTGTCAGATACCTTTATATAACCTTGGTCATTTGAAAAAACATGGCTTTTATGTCTATGGCATAGAATGGATAAATGTATTTTGAAAATTTTGTAAATACCTTTTCATTTGAATGAATTTTACACACCTTAACTTGACTATTGTAAAAAAGTGAACATTTTTTAAATGCCTCTGTAGAACTATTTCAAAGAATTCATTGCCCAGATTTATTTGCCAGATATGGCAAAGATAATTCAGTTTATATTGAATTCTGTGGCCGTGGGAATATTGCTTTCGGAAGCATGTCAGACTCCTAATGAGCTAGGGTATTCCAGGTTTGGTCCTGTGTTTGCGGCAAATGTGCTTTCGGACATTTGTGGATGCTCGGAAAGGATGTACTTATTGTGTACTTGTGAGAAATACTAGGAATCCATGGTTAGATATATATGAAGTGTTGTGCTGTCTTACAGGCAATGTAATTGTAACTACTCATCTAATCACCCTTTTTGTCCATTATACTTATGAAACATGCTTAAATGTTTGTGTAGTCACCAAAATGGCCCCTTTATAAAGGGATGGTTACTTTAGTAGAATAGATGACACGAGATTGTAAGTGATTTAGCATCACATTGTTACTCTTGTTTGTAACTGATTACCACATAATTTCACTTACCGCCCTGGAGAAATATGATTAAGGAAAATTTGAAGAAAAGGAGCAAATGACTTGTAACAAGCAAATTCGTCTTTTTGCCAAATATTTTCTTCCTTATTTAGTGCTTATTTCAAATTTGAGTAGACTTAGCAAAATTTTCTGTAGCTTAATTCTTTCAGTTTTCACATTATCTTACATTTGTCTGGTAATTGGTTAACCCATTCCCACACAAGAAAATTTTACAATGGTCCTAAAATTGAAAGAAGCTGCACATGATAATTTAAACTCAATGAAATTTTAGATATTTCATATTCCAGGTTATAAAACATTGTGGAAAATGAAGAAATTGCTTGTTACAAGCAATTTCTTTATTTTACACAATGTTTACCAATTGTTTTTTTAAGTGGTGTCAAAACGCGCCATTGTGTGGGTGTTTTCCTTTACGATGCTGTCCGGTGATCTTGCGCATCTAAGATAACTTCCATAGTGCGCAAAATAACCGGACGCGCAAGATCACCGGACACGACTGTATCAAGGTGCTACCGTTTTCACTGAGGCGTAAAACCTTTAATTGTCACGGTTACGTTGAATAACTTCACACACTCAATAATGTCACATATGCCTTATTTTTAATCATAAGACGGGTTTATACGCTGACAGAATACAGTAGAAACAGTCATAGTGACATCGTCATTTCTTAAGATTGACTGCGTTCCGTCTTCGTGTTTTCTAAGATGGAAGATTGATGTAGCTTTTAGAATAAGATTACGTTATATTAGATCCTATTGATCTTACAAAAACAATATGATCATGATATTTTATTATGCCATGGGACAACCTTTTAAAAAGATTATTGGTTCACCGGAAGTTATGTCGAACGACTGTAGTGAAGCCGTATAGGTCTAAGGGAACTAATTCATTTTCCATAGGCGACCATTATAGCGTTTTGGCTTATAGCTCAGTCCATGAGTAAGCAACAATGATCAGACCGACCTCAAATTGAAGAACAATCATTCATACATCCATATAAACAAATTTTAATATGGCATGATCCCTTTTCTCTATGACTTTTTACCCCATTTTTGAGATGACCCTCACCGGACAGCTATTTTTTCCGGGTTTTCCAAAAATTATACCCATTTTTAAAACTGGCTAATTCAGTAAAAAAAATATTTAAATCCATTATTTTTCCGCTTGAAATATTAAAACAGTGTGTAAATAGTCAGAAAAAAATATTTATTTTGTCATTAGGTATTATTGTCCAATCACAGGTCACCTTGATCTATTCCTACTATCAACCGGAGTTTCCTAAAGATTTCTGCCAGAAGGGGGGAGCAATGAATTAGTTCCCTTAGACCTAAAGGATTGGGTTTTTTAGCTCACCTGAGCACAAAGTGCGAGGTGAGCTATTGTGATCGGTCGTTGTCCGTCGTCCGTCCGTCCGTCCGTCTGTCCGTCTGTCCGTCTGTCCGTCCGTCCACAATTTCTTTAAAAATCTTCTCCTCCTAAACCAGTAGGCCAATCAAGCTGAAACTTTGCAGGGATGTTCCTTGGGTGAAATTCTACAAAAGTTGTTAAAAGAATTTGATTCCGTCAAAAACTCTGGCTGCCGCGGCATGTGAAAATGGGAATCTTTAGTAAATCTGTAAAAATCTTTAAAAATCTTCTCCTCCTAAACCAGTAGGCCAATCAAGCTGAAACTTTGCAGAGATGTTCCTTAGGTGTAGTTCTACAAAAGTTGTTAAAAGAATTTAATTCCGTCAAAAACTCTGGCTGCCGCGGCATGTGAAAATGGGAATCTTAAGTAAATCTGTTAAAATCTTAAAAATCTTCTCCTCCTAAACCAGTAGGCCAATCAAGCTGAAACTTTGCAGGGATGTTCCTTGGGTGAAGTTCTACAAAAGGGGTAAGTATAAAAAGCTGACTGCTGACCGCTGACTGCTGACCAGCTGACTGGCTGACCATTGGGTATAAAAAGCTGACCAGTAAATTGCTGACCACTTATTTCACCACTTATTTTAACTCCTTCACCCACCCTTTATGCTGTATTATTTTATGTATAATATTTTGAAACAAGAAGTAATGGTACAATTATGTAAATTCTTTATAGGTTGTTTCAAGGAAATTTTTAAAAATTGTTTTTTTTTTTGGGAAAAGTAGTTTTTGTAAAGTAAAAGAATTTTTAGAAATATTCTAGCAACTTAATATAATTACCTTTAATTTTTTGTTGTTGTTGTTGTTCTTAATATATCCTTTTTCTTTGTTTGAAATGACATTTGAATACTTCTTTATTAAACTTTTCCAAATCTGTTGTTCATTGACTTTGATATACATGCACATGGTATGAATTATCAATTTATTGTTTTTAAACCTTTTCCTTAAAACAAGTTATCTATGTACAAATTCAAATTTTAGCCATTTATATTCATTATCAATCCAGACAACAAATTTTGAAGAGTGGTCCAAAATGCAAGGTGCTGCATAGATTATACTAAAAACATGAATAAAAAACAAGTACAAATAACATATAGAATTGAAAACATTGTATGAAAAGGGAAAAATGGTAGTTATAATAATTTCCCTTTTTCCATAATTGTTATCTATGGTAATGTGTAGTAATAGGTTAGCTGATAACCAAATGTTCCTCTATTGATATATATTGTCAAAGTACAATTATAAGAAACACTGTATACAAAGGAGAAATTGTTTCTAACAGTTTCTCCTTTTCTCACAATGTTTTTAACCTTAAATGGCTGACTTAACTTGCTGACCAAATAATCTCCTGACCAGATTCGCTGACAAATGTAAAATAGGTGACCAGATTTTGCTGACTGAATAACATGCCGACCTAATTTGCTGACCAGACTAAATTATGAATTAATAAGCTGACTGAATTTGCTGACCAGTGTTAAATTGCTGACCAGACTAAATACAAAATATCAGTTGACAAAAGTTGCTGAGCAATAAAAATCACTTACTAGACTTGATTATCAGCTCTGCTGATCAAATGATATGCTGACCAAATTAGCTGACCAGAATTGCTAACCAAATTTGCTGACTATTAAAAATGGCTGACTAAGCTTGTTGACCAAACATTCTGCTGACCAGATTCACTGACAAATGTAAAATAGCTGACCAGATTTTGCTGATTGAATAATATGCTGACCAAATTTGATGACCAATACAAATTGCTGACCAGACTTGATTATGAATTAATATGCTGACTGAATTAGCTGACTAGTGTTAAATTACTGACCAGACTAGCTACAAAATGTTGGTGAACAAAATTTGACGAGCAATGAAAATCACTCACTCGACTTGATTATCGGTTCTGCTGACCTAATGATATGCTGACAAAATTAGCTGACCAGACTTTCTGACCAATTAAAATGGCTGACTAAACTTGCTGATAAAATAATCTGACTACCAGATTCACTGACAAATGTAAAATAGCTGACCAGACTTTGCTGACTAAATAATATGCTGACCAAATTTGATGACCAATACAAATTGCTGACTGGACTCAATTATGAATTAATAAGCTGACTGAATTTGCAGACCAGTGTTGAATTGCTGACCAGACTAGCTAAAAATATCAGTTGACAAAATTTGCCGAGCATTGAAAATCACTCACTAGACTTGATAATCGGCCCTGCTGACCTAATGATATGCTGACAGAATTAGCTGGCCAGACTTGCTAAGCAAATTTGCTGACCAATTAAAATGGCTGACTAAACTTGCTGATAAAATAATCTGCTGACCAGATTCGCTGACAAATGTAAAAAAGCTGACCAGACTTTGCTGACTAGATAACATGCTGACCAAATTTGATGACCAATACAAATTGCTGACCAGACTCAACTATAAATTAATAAACTGACTGAATTTGCTGACCAGTGTGAAATTGCTGACCAGATTAGCTAAAAAATATCAGTTGACAAAATTTGCTGAGCAATGAAAATCACTAAGTAGACTTGATTCTCAGCTCTGCCGACTTAATGATATGCTGACCAAATTAGCTGACCAGAATTGCTGACCAAATTTGTTGACCAATAAAAATGGCTGACTCAACTTGCTGACCAAACAATCTGCTGACCAGAATCACTGACAAATGTTAAATAGCTGACCAGACTTTGCTGACTAAATAACATGCTAACCTAATTTGCTGATCAATACAAATGGCTGACTGGACTCAATTATGAATTAATAAGCTGACTGAATTTGCTGACCAGTGTTAAATTGCTGACCAGACGAGCTACAAAATATCAGTTGACAAAATTTGCTGAGCAATGAAAATCACTAACTAGACTTGATAACCAAATGCTGACCAATGTAAAAAAGCTGACCAGACCTTTCTGACTAAATAATATGCTGACCAAACTTGCTGGGCTTAAATTGCTAACTAAGATTTGCTGAACAATAAATCTGTTGACCAAATTTGCTGACCAATGAAATTTCTGACCTGACTTCCTGACCAAAAAGATTGCAAACAAGATTTGATGACTGTTGTAAAATAGCTGACCAGCCCTGCTGACCTTTTAACCCTTTCCTGGTTTTTGAAATTTTACACTGGTCAAAATTAAAAGAGGATGCAGACAACAATGAAAATTGGATGCAATTCAAAATAAAACCATCCTATATGGTAGAAAACACTGTGGGAAAAGGAGAAATTGCTTAGTATAAGCAATTTCTCATTTTTCCACAATGTTTTCTCAAGTACAAAACACAGTGACGTAAAATCCCGGGTTTATCCAGGAAAGGGTTAATATGCTGAACAAATAAACTGACCAGACTTGCTGACCAATAAAATTTGCTGACTAGACTTGTTGACCAAATTTAATGACAGATTAAAGTTGTTAACTAGCCATGCTGATCATCAAAAATTTCTGACAAAATAATATGCTAACAAGATTTGCTGACCAATGTAAATGGGCTGACCAGACTTTTTCTAGTACAAATTGCTGACAAGACTTGATAATGAAATAATTTGCGATGACCAATGTAAAACTGCTGACCAGACTTGCTGACCAAATATTTGATGATCAATGAAAATTGCTGACTGGACTTTCTCGACAATTATTCTGATGACCAATGAAATTTCTGACCTCCCTTGCTGACCAAAAAACAAGGTAACAAGGTTTGCTGACCAAAGTAAAATAGCTGACCAGTCCTGCTGACCTAATAATATGCTGACCAGACTTGCTGACTGAATTTGTTGACTAATAAAAAATTGTTGACAAAATATCTGGTGACAAAATTTGCTGACCAATAATCATTTCTGACCAAACTTTCAGACCAAATATTTTGGTGATTAACTAAATTTCTGACCTCAATTGCTGACCAGTTGACAAATGATCTGCTTACAAAAACTGACCCCACTCATTAACCCAATTCCACACTGACGCTTTCGGACGCCCCTCTGTAAAAATTGATTTGAAAAACATTGTCTAAAATGAAGAAATTGCTTGTAACAAGCAATTTCTTCATTTTACACAATGTTTTCTATCAAGAAAGTTGAACAATCTATATTTTCATAAACTTTGTTGTCTGCAACTTCTTTCAATTTAGACTGGTCTAAAATTTTACTATGTGGGAACAGATTTACCCATTCACACACAATGACACCTTTGATGCCCCTCTAGAAAAACAATTTGAAAAACATTATGGAAAATTAAGAAATTACTTGCAGCAACCAATTGCTTCATTTTCCAAAATGTTTTCTACCCTAAAAATTGAAACATCTAAAATTTCATTAACTTTTAATTGTCGCCTGTAACGCCTTTCAATTTGCACCAGTCTTAAATTTTGCTGTCTGGTAATGGGTTAATCAATTAATCTGCTGACCCGAGTTAAATGAAGAAAACTACAGACAAGACTTGCTGACCGATTATTTCTTATTAGAGTTATCTTAATTACCTCTTCTATGAGGATAAGTATGTCTTATTTGTTGAACAATTCAGAACAGTTACCTTACCCAAGATTTATTTTTCCAATATCCAAATTAGAGAAAGAATATTCATGCATTATCCATTCAAATTGTTTTTCATTCATTTTTTATTTTATATTTGACTCCAAACATGACTGATGCAATTATCAGAATGAAATGACAATATAGATATAGCATAATTCAAGTTAGCAAAACTTATGGTCAACTGGCAATTAACATCTCTTGTCCAATCAAAAAGATGTGCTGTATGACATGTTTATTCTCTAGGTAATTCAAGAATCAATGAAAGGTTAATGACATCATACTTAATCTGGTGAAAATGTGTATCGGGGCCTGCCCTTGGCATTCAAATGTGTACAAACTGATTTGACACCACTGTGATTTAATAAATGCATTACTAGAAAACAGTTTTAAGACTGGTCCTGAAAGGTCACTACTTTATTAGTACAATTTATGGATAGAAGTAACATTGTAAAACAAGGTAACAAATATTTTTTCCTTCATTTTTTAAGACTAATTTTCTTCATTGAGTCCAAATATGGGATTATGACATTAGCAATGATACTACATTGTTGTACCAAACAACCAGTCAAAGCCCCCCCCCCCCCTCTCTCTCTCTTTGTCTTTCTCCCCCTTCTCTCTCCCTCCCTTTCTCTCTCTTAAATTAGCACAGGTACAATTAACACCCCCCCCCCCAAAAAAAAAAGAAAAAAAAAAAAAAAAAATTAGTCAAAAAAACAGAGTTATGAAATTATAAGCTATTTCACCCATTCCCTCACAATCATGATTTTTGGTGTGCCTCAAGAAATACAAATGTACAATATTGGGAATACATTGTTGAAAATGAAGACATACTTGCAATAAGCAATTTGTTCATTTTTCACATTGTTCTCTACCTAGAGATTGATAAAATGTAGAATTTCATAAGCTTAAAATTGTCATCTGCAACTCCTTTCAATTTGGACCAATCTAAAAGATTTCTGTCTGGTAATGGGTAAATTAGGAAAAGAGCATTGCATGCTATTTGTTCTTTAGAGTTAAGGGACTTGTCAATCAAATCCAATAAGCCAATCAGAGTGCACTTTGAGCAATATTACAATATTATTGGTCAGTTATGTCATTGGAGCCGACACCTTCAAGCTAGAAATAAACACCATTCCCTGATTATCAGAAAACCCCTACGCATAAAAAATGTACATTGATATGAACATCCTGTCCCATTCTATTAACCCATTCCCACACAAGAATATTTTAGACAAATCCAAATTCAAGGAAGATGCAGACAACAATTTTAAGGTGATGAAATTCTAAAATTGTTTGTCTTTTTGGGTAGAAACATTCTGGACATTGAAGAAATTGCTTGATGCAAGCAATTTCTTCTATGTCCACAATGTTTTCCAAGGCTTTTTTGTTGAGGATGGTAAAAAGGAGGGCTTGTGTGGAAGTGGGTTAATGTCTGAATTTGAAGAATATAATAAATGACCTTATGACATTCATATGTACCTGTACTCACAATAATTTGCTGAACAATGGACATTTCTTAATGTGATTATTTCCCCTCCCTTTTTTATAACTTTTTTTTGTAGAAAAATACTGTTTAAGATTAGATTTTATATAATTTTTTCACAATGGAATAATTTTTAACAAATATTTATAACAATTTTTGCATAGAGATATACTCCAGGTTTGGTATAAAAGTGATCTAGACAATCTTTCTCATAAAAGCACTGAGTTTTCAATGCTTCTCTAAATGTTAAGTTTGGAAATGGCATAATAATGGGAGTAGGCCTATGTGAATTATGTTTTTTTTATAACCCATTCCCAAACGAAGATATTTTGGACCTGTCCAAATTCATAGAATTTGCAGATGACAAATTTAAGTTGATGAAATCTTCAAAATCTTTGTCTATTGGGGTAGAAAACAAGCAATTTCTTCTTTCTCCACAATGTTTTCCAAAGCTTTCAGGGGCGACTAAAAGCATCTTTGTGTGGGAATGGGTTGAATATGTGTTTTATCATGTGAAAGAAAACTACTTGATTTCTTTTTTTCTAAAATTCTGAAGAATGAATTCAAGGAGAATATTGGGGCTAAAGAAGAAAATCATTTGTTACAAATATATATTCCTTTTCTTTCAATGTTACTCAAATGATTCAACTAACTTAAAGATAAAAATCTTTATTTTCTTTTTGTGTCTACCATTAATTCTTTTCTAACTTTATTCCTGTGACTTCATCTTTATGTCTCTATTTCTAATTATATTAACATGTCCACTCAACCACATAACACATTCCTGCTTTTTATGCCTTTTTAGGTCTTTCAAGACAATAGTTTGGGAAAAGAATGTGGAAAATAAAGAAATCGCTTTATTTTCTTCATTTTTCACATTGTGTTCTACCCAAAAAGATTTTTTAGATGACACTAGCTTCATATTGTTTCCTTCAACTTCTTCAACCAGTCTAAGCATTGTTTCTGTGGGAATGAGTTAATATTATTTACGAAGAAATCCAAGAGGCATACATTTTGAAATCATAAATTTCAGTTATCTCCTTATACCCATTTGGAGCTGCCAGCATAGAGCAGTTGGTAGCGCGTCAGACTTCTAATCTTCAGGATGTCATGGGTTCGATCCCCGGCAGCGGGACATTCTTTCAAACATTTGTCTCTCACCAATAATCTTAAACCTAAGTGGGACAGCAGCTGGAGGCTAGGAAAGGATGTAGTGGTAGTACTGATGTAAGAAATACCAGGAATCAATTGTTAGGTGCTCCAGCCTACGCAATATGACTGAAATACTGTTTAACCCATTCCAACTCAATTCCTCCTTTTTACGCCCCTCAATTAAAGAGCTTTTGAAAACATTGTGGAAAATGAAGAAATTGCTTGTATCAAGCAATTTCTTCATTATCCACAATGTTTTCTACCCCAAAAGACAAAAAAAACACAAAATTCCATCAACTTGAAATTGTCGTCTGCAGCTCCTTCCAATTTGGACTGGTCTAAAATTTTGTTGTTTGGGAATGGGTTAAAGCGGTGTTAAACCCCATTCAATCAATCAATCAATATTCCCATTTCGACAAAAATGTTTAGACTGGTCCAAGTTGAAAGGAGTTGCTGACAATATTTTCAGGTGATAGTGTTTTAATAACATTGGTCTTTTGTGATATAAAACATTGTGAAAAAATGAAGAAATTGATTGTGAAAAGCAATTTCTTCATTTTCAACAATTTTTTCTCAATAGTTTTGCTGTAAGACCAAAAAGGTAAAAATGATTGGGAAAGGGTTCACTCTCCTATTCAATCCCTGTTTTTTTACGTCCCTTTAATTTATGCTTGAGAAAACATTGTGGAAACAGAAGAAATTAATCATAACAAGCAAGTTACCCTTTTTCCACTATACCCTACCTACTGCATGATTAATTTTCAAATAAACCAACTTTAAATTGTTGTCTATTTAATTTGGATACTTCTAAATTTTTGTAATATGTTAAAGGGTTAAAAGTGCAACCTATTAACCTGAAAGTGAAATTTTCAGATTTAACCCATGCTGAAAAAAACCCTTTTTTATTTGGGGGAAAATGAAGGAATCTGTTTCAACTCAACTATTCTCACCCAAAATATGAAAAGTCTTTATATTAAATTTTTACTAATAATGTTTTTTAACCCTATACCAGACATCAAATTTATAGACTGGTCAAAAGTTAAAGAAGCTGCAGACAACATCTCATATTTTGCTAGCCTAGAATTGGAATATAAGTTCTAAATAAGTTTTAATCTTTTGTGAGAAAAGGATATATTTCAAGCAATTTCTCCTTTTCCCACACAATTTTCTTTTAGTCTATAAAAAGCTGGATTGTTTAGTAATTGGATTTTATATTTTACTAATATTAATCAAGACTGATTTTCACCTTCTCTTTGCCATTCTTTGTGTTTGTACATGTGATTCTCCTCCAAAAAGAAATCTTTTTGGAATCATATTTTATACAAATCAAGTATTTAAAAAAAGTGTCCTGAGGTCAATTGTTATTCTTGCCTTGACAATGAATTTACAGCAATTTGAAATGACACAATAATTTCACAATAAATATTCATTCTTTGTGTTAAATAGACTTAATTCACTTAAATTCAATTTAATTTGATTCATTCTCATTGCCCTACTTTGAAACATCAGAATTTATCAGGTGTGGTTGTGTGTCTTTGGGTGATGTTGATAATGGCTGTATCTCAGGAAGACAAAACTCTGGGATTGAACAGGAAAGTGTTAAAAAGAATTCAAGACTTAAAAAGCAAGTTGTAGAATAAATGGTTGCATGATCTTTCTCAACATTTAAATTTACACTGAAGTGTGGAAATAGGAGAAAATGCAACATTCTGGAATAAACCTAAGTAGCAGGTTTTTTTGTTGTTGTTTTTGAAAGAGATGCAAAACTTGCAGCTTCTAGACACATTGAGGTGAAAGGAAAAAAACTAGCAGCAAATACTTTTATTCCTTTTCATTACTTTCGGTACCAGGATAAACAAATTTCAATTTTTTCCTTATCATTTTGACTTATTTACAAATCGAAATATTTTTTCTTATTCACTAAGAGAAAAGATGAACTATTGAAATAAAAGCTTGAAAATCAGACCAATCATCATTTCTCTTTTATTCTCAATTTTATCTGCCCAAAGAAAATCAAGTTACAGAATCATTTTTGGAGTTTAATATACCAAATTTTTGGGGTTTGTACAATCTTATTTTTTGTGATTTGAAATAGGTTATTAAAACCATCACCATATTGGTAGTTATAATGAAAAGATAGAAATGGCAATAAACCAGGTTTTCAATGGCTTTATCAAAGTCTATCAAGTAGCGTAGGACTAGTTATGCTAACAAGAATTTAGACAATTAGTCTTGTTTTTTGCATGATAAAAAATGGAACAACAAAACCCTGATAATACATTTATTTGCTAGCACACAATTTTTTTTATCATAATCCATTACAAGTTGTAATAGTAGTTGTGCAAACAACGAATTTGGACATGGGGTAGCATTAAATCACAAAATGCTGATAACATGTACTAGATCATATGATGACAAATATTTAGTGAAAATTTCATTGAAACCCCTCAATAATTGTAGAAGGAGTTAGGCTTACAAGAATTTGACAATGAGCATGACCCACCATTTATTAAAATTAAATACAAACAAACAACATTTATTAAAAATTTACTCAGATTTTCTATCAAAGTGTCACCTGTATAAAAGCGAAGGTGCAGCTATTGCATAACATTGACCAATATTTACCATGATGAGCAATGGAATACACAAGATGTTTACCCCCCCCTGGTGTGATTTGCCACCGAGGACAACATTTTGTCTGAACATTTTATTAAATAATAGAAATAATGAAATAATAAAATCTATAATAAATATAATATTTTGAAATTGGAAACATTGTGGAAAAGGAAGAGAAACACCTTTGGCCAAGTTTTGACATGTTTTGTTCGTAATAAGATTTATTTTGTTAATCCTCATTCTTTCTTGATAGGTGTAAAAATGACATATTGTGCTACTAGCTATATTTTGAGAAACCAATATCCTTTGTTGTGACTGTTTGATTATCTACTATAGATAAACAATCAATGTATTTTAGCACATATGGCCTCCAGATAAAATGGTTTCAAAAGACTTTAAATCTATTAATATTATCTTGATTATTGTTGTAATTTTATTGGAGGATTCAAATTCCTTTATCTGATTGGATATTTCCTGTTAAAAACTTTTAGATAAATAGTTGGTGAAATTTAACCAAAAAGAAGAACAGAATAGGAAAGACTTAATTTATGCAGAGGGTGCTAATATTCTAAATTTCTTTAAAAACACTTTACTTCAAAAGCTCTTTCATTGTTGGTTTTCATTACTTGAACACTTATTTAAATTGATTAATATTTAGAAGTATATTTTGAACCAATTCTTTTGAACATTCGAACATTAATATTTGGCTTGATAATTGAAACATCAGACTGAGTTTGTTTTCATTTATTCCTGTGTTAATGTGTTTGAATGCGACCGATTGATGGGAACTACAACAACATCCACAGCTTCCTAGTTACTGGACCCTGGAGTGAATGCTAATTCCCCTAACTAAACTGAACTGCTTGCCCACACCCTGGTGCCTGCAGCTCTACCGTAGTAGCTCCAGGACAGACGGCTAGGGAGCAACCAACCATTGGACCATTGATATTGCAACATCCAGCAACCCCACCAACGGTTGCAAGAGAAAAGCAACGCCGGTCGCAAGTGGTGGTAGAATCCGGGTAACGACTCAGCAGATATCATAAGGAACTTTTCTTTTTACAAGTGAATCAAGTGTGAATTTCATGGCTATGTGGACTTTGCATATTCTTTGTTCATTTTGAGGAGCAACAACATGATGCCAGGAGCTGAATGGGCTCTTCTGTCATATGAACTCTGATGAAGCAGATTCACCCATTAACCAGATGGAACCGAGAACCAACTAGGCCACAGTGGATGTTCAGCACAGAAGGAAGGACAGTTGCGAAAGATCACAGCACATAATAAAGACCATAAAGAAGTCTGGTGAGTGCAATCTTTCATTCTGCATGCCTTTCATGTTTCTGTGTATTTGTGACCATTGTACTGATTTGGCCGAAACTGTTAGAGCTTTAATTTCTTTTGGGATGTTCTTTAAATTGGGTACTAAACAAGTAGCATTTAAAACATAAGTAATTTGATTACAGTATGTATTGAACATAATATATAGGTGCTATTTAAGGTATTTTCATAAACTTACAGTGTATTAAATTATTTGTACAATTTTGTGTATTGTGTTTCACATTAAAATACAAAATGCCTTCTAAAAAGCAAACCTGGTCCTGTTCAAAGGCAATATGCCAAACAGAATGTGCTAAAATTAAAAACAAAAGTTTAATATTAGATGTGGGCTTTAAGTTAAATGTGCATAATAACTTCATTAATATTGAAATAAACGATAATCCTCTAAAGTGCTTATTGGATTCTGGTGCAGATATCAGTGCGGTATCTAGGCGGGTTTTGGAAGAAGTCATGCCTGATGCAGTACTAAAGAGAAGTCATTTGCAGCAAATTGTTGGTGTGTGTGGTGAACGACATATAGTGCTTGGTCAGACTGAAATTACCTTTCAATGTAATGGTGCTATTTTTACAAACAATTTCCATGTTTTTGAACATTTGCATAGCGAAATTCTTGTTGGGTTGGACTTTTTGAAGAAATACAAAATTCAAATAAATTTTGGAGAAATTGAAGCAACCGTCCCAGCTTTCCCAGCAATGCAGACTGTAACTTTGCCTGTTACAAGTAATATTACCACGCATACAGCATTTGCTAAAATCCCTGAAGATGTCATGATTCCCGCTCATAGCGAAACTGTGATTCCAGTTCATGTAAATTTGCCACCAGAATCCATAGTGCTACTTGAACCCAATAAAACCTTAACCGATAAAAATGTTGCAGGGGGTAAAACTGTCTCTAAGGTTTTTAACTCTAAATGTGCTTACAGAGTAATTAATCCTACTAGTGCTAATGTATTTATAAAGAAAAATCAAACTATAGCTAAAGCCGTCATTATTGATAATTCTTCAATTACTGAGCTAGACAACTGTGATGAAACCTCAATTTCAAACCTTAGTGCTAAAACCCAATATGAAACTTTAAATTATGAACAAGTAGTAAAAGATTTAGGAATAAATATTGAAGATCAAGGTCTCACTAAAGAGCAAAAGAATAAATTATATAACTTTTTGGGTAAAAACAGAGATATGTTTGCCAAAGACTTATCAGAGTTAGGTGAAACTAATCTGCACTCTCATGTAATTGAAACTGGCAATGCTAAACCTGTTCGTTCTCCCCCTTATCGCCAAACTCCTGCGAAGAGAAAAATTATGGAAGATCAGCTTAAAGAAATGCTTGATGCTGGAGTCATTGAGGAAAGCAATAGTCCATGGCATAGTGCAGTTGTATTGGTTAAAAAACCAAATAACAATGAATATCGGTTTGCAGTGGACTATCGCAAATTAAATGCAGTGACTGAGCCCATGTCTTTCCCAATTCCGCATATGACTGATGTATTTGATACACTGGCAGATGCAAAAGCCTCCGTCTACTCAGTCTTGGATCTTCGCAGTGGGTTTTGGCAAGTACCTTTAGATGAATCAACTAAACATAAAAGTGCTTTTATAACTGAGCAAGGAATCTTTAATTTCAGGAAATTAAGTTTTGGTTTAGTCAATGCGCCTATGACATTTCAAGCCGTAATGACAAAGGCACTCAAAAATCTCAACTTTAAAATTGCACTAGTGTATATTGATGACTGCATAGTATTTTCCAAAAACTTTGATGAGCACTTACACCACTTAGACTTAGTTTTTCAAAACTTAAGATCAGCAAACCTAAAGTTACATCCAGTAAAGTGTAAATTTGCAACAGACTCAGTGAAATATTTAGGACACATAGTGACAAAAGAAGGAATCAAGGTTTTACCTCAAAACACTGACAAAATCAAAAATGCAAATGCACCAAGAAACCCAAAAGAAGTCAAACAAGTTTTAGGTCTCTTTGGGTATTACAGAAAATTTGTCAAAGATTTCGCAAAAATAGCACAACCACTTACACACTTATTAAAGAAAGACACTGAATTTAAATGGACCAAACAATGTGAACAAGCATTTCAAGAACTAAAAGACAAATTAACACAAGCACCAATACTCAGGTACCCAGACTTTGATAAACAATTTATCTTAGCCGTAGATGCATCAGAATATTCAATAGGCTATGTGCTGTCTCAGATGCACAACGGTAAGAAACATCCAGTCTGTTTTGGGGGAAGGGCACTGCGTGATGCAGAGAAACGGTGGCATATCACTGATAAAGAAGGTCTTGCTCTAGTTGAAGGTATTCAGCATTACAGACATTATCTGGTAAGTAAGAAATTTACTGTTTATACTGACAATGTTTCTGTAAAGTACCTTCAACAAATCAAGGATCAGCATGGACGACTTGGTCGCTGGAGTATCCTGTTGCAGGCCTACCAGTTTGAGATCAAACATCGCTCTGGATCTTCCAACAGAAATGCTGACTTTCTGTCAAGGCAGGAATACGACAATTCAACCCCAGCCGCCTCAACTGATCTTGCAGATCATATAGGCTCGGTAAGTGGCAACGCCAGAGAGTACACTCAGGTCTCATTTGTTTACCCTGGCGAGGATGAGTCAGCAGTTATGGCAGCTCTGCAGACAAAAGATGCCAATGATTCTGAAGATCTAATCTTCCCAGACCTAGTTAAGGCTCAACAGGAGTGCCCCGACTTCAGAGACATTTACAACTATCTCGCCAATCGAGTAGTCCCTGATGACCAAGCCAAAGCCAGGACCATTGTTGCAGAAGCCTACAATTATGAACTGGTAGACAACATTCTTCATCACTTTTATTCCAGACGTGGAAAACAGGTGGGTAGAGAAGAACGTTTAATTAGGCAAGTCGCAGTTCCTAGGACCCTCAGGGATGAAGTGCTGAAGTCATACCACGACTGCATTGCAGGTGGAGGACATCAAGGATTTGAACGTACATATGCGGCATTACGGAACAAATACTACTGGCCTTCTATGTATGAAAACATAAGACAGTACGTAAAGACCTGTGAAGTGTGTCAGCAATCCAAACGTGCTTTCAACTCCAAACCTCCTCCGTTACACCCTCAACCAGTGGATGACATTTTCAGTCGATGGCAGATGGACATTTTGAGTGGTCTACCAACATCACCAGATAAGTATAAACATATTTTACTTGTTGTTGATAGCTACTCTAAATGGGCAGAATGTTTCCCACTAAGGACCCAGACTTGCGAAGAAGTCGCAGCAGTGTTGTTCAGGGAAATAATTGCTCGTTATGGTGCCCCAAGAGTTCTGCTTAGTGATAGAGGTAAGAATTTTATGTCAAACTTGGTAAAAGCTCTTGCTGAATTGTTCAACATCAAAAGAACCTACACTTCCAGTTACCACGCAATGACTAATGGGCTTGTGGAATCTAAGAACTCCTACATTCTCCAGGCTTTTCGTGCATACTGCAAGGGTCAGCAAGATGATTGGCCAGAACTGTTACCGGGAGTACTGATGGCTTATAGGTCTACCCCAGCCACCCAGAGTACACAGTTCAGTCCCTTTTACCTGCTGTTTGGCAGAGAAATGAATCTTCCTCTTGACAACTGCCTACAGCCCCAGAACCATTTGCCTCAGAATTTTAAGGTACATCTTAGTAGAATCCTTCAAAATTTAGAAGTATGTAGGAAGTTAGCAGGTACTAACATTGCCAAAGCACAAGAGAAGTACAAGAAGCAGTATGATAAGTATTCCAAGATACCTGAGTACTATCCAACCCAGAGGGTATGGCTGTATTGTAAGAAAGTGCCAATTGGCAAAGCACCAAAACTCCACAGGAAATGGGTAGGTCCATATTACATTAGTATGATAGGTCCTAACTTTACATACAGGATTCGGCACGGTAAAACTAACAAAGAGGTAAAGTCACTTGTAAATGCAATTAGGCTAAAACCATACGATGACCTGGCAGACAATGACGAGGAGCTTGATCCTGAGGAGATCATTGATCAGCCTGATACAGGTAATGAAGCATTAGTTAAAGCTAATCCAATCGTAAATAATGATAATGTAAATACAAAAAATCATAATGAAAATACACAAAACAAAAATGATAAAGGGAAACAGTCCCAAAACCAAGGCTTAGAAGCCAGGAATACAAATAAAAGTATACAAACAGGTAATGATAAACCAAAAGACAAAATGAATGTACCAAGGAGTACTATTGTAATTAAAGATAAAAATAAAAGAATCAAAACTAAAGATAGAAACAGCCATATCAGTGGTAAAAGTAAAAATGACAAAGGTGGGCAAAGTACCAACAATGTAAATAAGAATGAGAAGACTAAACAAACAAAGGAAAGTATTGATACTTATAAAACAGCAAATCAAACAAGTCCAAGTAACAAGGCTAAAAAGGACAATTGTACAGTGCAAGAGTCAAATAAAACTCAAAATGTAAATAAAAAGAAAATTATACCTGAAAATAAACAGGAGGAAAACAAACAGAATGAGGCTAAAAGAGTAAATTATGATAAACTCAAAAGCCAACCTAATTTTCCAGAAGCTGAACTTCAAAAGAACAGTTCCAATGTTTGCCCTGACTGTGAAATTAACAAATGCAGACCTTTCAAAGCAGAGCACATAAAAGCAATCCTAAGAGCTGTTAGGCGTCCAGACAATATAGTTTGGTACAAAATTAAATTCCATGATAATAAGGTGCAGTGGCGCCTAGCATGCAAAGTACCAGAACAAGTTGCCAGGGAATTTCATGTTGCCAAAACTATAAATGGTAGGAAAAGAAGGAAACCTTTAAATCCAGGACATAAATTCTTTAATAAGGTCTCAGATAGCCAAGCATCACCCAAAACTGATCGAAAAATAGATACAAAGGCTACAGTCAATAAACAAAATCAGACTAAAACTGAAACAGGACTTAATTCAGCAACCACTTACAGTATAGATAATGCATCAAATAAACAAACTTTTGAAGAATATTTGGTTGGAATGAAATTTATAGATCAAAGAGCATATTTTGTAACACAAATAGGACACAATCCAGTTCAACTAAAGAATATTACATCAGCCTTTTGGGATGCTCAATTCCTTATTTCTTCATTAAGACAAAAATATGATGATATGATGAGACAAATAAATATTGACGCTTTAAATGCTAACAACCGACCAAGGGTAACCAAAGACCGTGATTTGTCTGTAACTGAAAAAGCAATACATGAACTCAAATTTGATCTTAACGGCAACATTAAAGTTCTGCTAGATTATAAAAATTTTCATCTTTCTCCAGAATGGAAAAATATTGAAGATGCATCACCTGGTGTTATAATTGAACTTATAGACAAGCTGAGAGCACAATACTTGCAGTTTGTCAAAAGGAGGAAAAACATTAAACCCAATTAAACTTCAGTCAACTTTTAAACCTTATGGTTTGACAATGAATTAATCTATATAAGATTTTCTCCAAATAAATAAATCTTACTTAAGGTGGACTGACCTTGGATGCAGTAAAGGCAATCATTTACTTTATTAAATTAAAGTGTTTAGTAGTGCTATGATTGATTTGTTCTGCAGGCAAGTCTTTCAATTCAGCTTTTACTGTTTCTGACATCAGCAAAGATCGTAATACTACAATTTTAAATATCAGTTTAGATTTTTAGAAAAATAATATTTATTGTTTAAAAATGAAAAAGTTATTTGAAAAATCCACCTTGTGCATTAAAAATCAATTTAGAGAGTTTTCTTCAAAATTATATTTGTTTATAACAAAACATTAATACTGTTATAATTTTAATTATTTTTCTTCTGAACACCCCAAAGAAAAATAATCAAAACTTATGTATGTGCATAAGTACAATGGTCACATTTACAGGGTTGCATGGCGGTTATGTATGAGCAAGGGTTGCACTCAGCAGTAAATCTTATTTGTTAAAGGAACTTAAGTGTATGCAAGTGAAAAAGTGAAAAAATTCTTTAATTAAAACTAATAAAACTTTGCATGTTGCAACGAATATGAATCTAAATTTTGTACTTTTTAAAACAAGTTGTAAGAATCAAATTTAATTTGTATATATTATGTATATGTATCATGTATTTTGTTTCAGATGGATTGTGAATAACATTGAGAAAAAAAAAAAAAAAAAAAAAAAAAGAAAAAAAAAAATTTAGAAAAGGAAAGAAACATAAATAACAGTTTGTGAAAATAAATGAAGTTGCTAAATTATTAGTTCGGGACGAACTAATTTAACAAAGGGGGTATTTGCCACCGAGGACAACATTTTGTCTGAACATTTTATTAAATAATAGAAATAATGAAATAATAAAATCTATAATAAATATAATATTTTGAAATTGGAAACATTGTGGAAAAGGAAGAGAAACACCTTTGGCCAAGTTTTGACATGTTTTGTTCGTAATAAGATTTATTTTGTTAATCCTCATTCTTTCTTGATAGGTGTAAAAATGACATATTGTGCTACTAGCTATATTTTGAGAAACCAATATCCTTTGTTGTGACTGTTTGATTATCTACTATAGATAAACAATCAATGTATTTTAGCACATATGGCCTCCAGATAAAATGGTTTCAAAAGACTTTAAATCTATTAATATTATCTTGATTATTGTTGTAATTTTATTGGAGGATTCAAATTCCTTTATCTGATTGGATATTTCCTGTTAAAAACTTTTAGATAAATAGTTGGTGAAATTTAACCAAAAAGAAGAACAGAATAGGAAAGACTTAATTTATGCAGAGGATGCTAATATTCTAAATTTCTTTAAAAACACTTTACTTCAAAAGCTCTTTCATTGTTGGTTTTCATTACTTGAACACTTATTTAAATTGATTAATATTTAGAAGTATATTTTGAACCAATTCTTTTGAACATTCGAACATTAATATTTGGCTTGATAATTGAAACATCAGACTGAGTTTGTTTTCATTTATTCCTGTGTTAATGTGTTTGAATGCGACCGATTGATGGGAACTACAACAACATCCACAGCTTCCTAGTTACTGGACCCTGGAGTGAATGCTAATTCCCCTAACTAAACTGAACTGCTTGCCCACACCCTGGTGCCTGCAGCTCTACCGTAGTAGCTCCAGGACAGACGGCTAGGGAGCAACCAACCATTGGACCATTGAGATTGCAACATCCAGCAACCCCACCAACGGTTGCAAGAGAAAAGCAACGCCGGTCGCAGATATAAAGATAAGGCAATTAGCTTATCAGTAGGATTGAATTGGAAAGGATTAAACAAGGTCTTTGAAGTCATCTAGATTTGCAAGCTATTCTAAGAATATTATTCAGCAAATGTGATAAATTGTGGTCATCAAGATTTGTCAAAAAATATGAGAAAAAAAATGCTGTTAGAAAGATCTGTTAGCAATTTTAAAAAATGTGTTCAGCAAAGAATGAAAAAATGTGGTCAGCATGATTGGTATGCAATGTAAGATTAACTGTAAGATAGATCATGGGAATTGTTGTTCAGCCTAACCCATTCCCTCACAATGATGCTATTTGACTCCCCCCCAAGAAAAACAATTTAGAAAACATTGTGTAAAATGAAGAAGTTGTGTAAATGTTTTACTCATGTACCAGCAGAACATGTTTTTTTTTATGTTTCAAAGGTTGCTGGTTTGATATTTTTTTTTTTGAAAAATCATTTTCATTATATTCCTATATTGATAATCATGAAATTTTAAGGAAATTGCTTAATGACTAGAATGAAAATGATAGAAAATGCAAAGCCTTCAAATTATAGATATTCTTTTTCTTCTCCAATTCTAAAAAAAATGTCAAAATTAAAAAAAATATAGTTTAAAAAAAATGAAAACATGAATGAACACAATGCATATGTATTAAAAGCTGTTTTGTTAGTACATACATGTAATAATTGTGACAACAAATTGATAATCAAATGAGGAAGCAACTAATCATCTTAATAGGCTACCATGATTGAATAGGAAATATTTTTTTCTTGGTCAAGAAACTGATTAGCTGCTATAAATCCTTCAACATGTTCATAGTATTTTTGAATAAGTATTTCTATTTTCTTTTAAATTGTTATTTCTGAATTTAATACCATTCCAATTATGATTCATAAATGTATACAAGTTAATAAAAAAAAAAAAATAAAAAAAAAATAAATAAATACAATAAAACTAATGGTAATGTGAAGATTATCATATTTTCTTTAAAACATTTAATTTTTTCTCCATAATTTGAATATTTTTTCATATTTTTTGTCTGTTGGAAAAGAGGTTTTTCATCTTTTTAAGCAGGATTAATGGTGGGCTAAGGAGCTTAAATAAGTGGTGAAATAAGTGTTCAGCAAAATACTGGTCAGCTTTTTATACCTAATTGGTCAGCTGGTCAGCAGTCAGCAGTCAGCTGGTCAGCAGTGAGTTGGTCAGCTTTTTATACCTACCCCTACAAAAGTTGTTAAATGAATTTGATTCCGTCAAAAACTCTGGCTGCCGCGGCATGTGAAAATGGGAATCTTTAGTAAACCTGTAAAAATCTTTAAAAATCTTCTCCTGCTAAACCAGTAGGCCAATCAAGCTGAAACTTTGCAGTGATGTTCCTTAGGTGTAGTTCTACAAAAGTTGTCAAAAGAATTTAATTCCGTCAAAAACTCTGGCTGCCGCGGCATGTGAAAATGGGAATCTTAAGTTAATCTATTAAAATCTTTAAAAATCTTCTCCTCCTAAACCAGTAGGCCAATCAAGCTGAAACTTTGCAGGGATGTTCCTTGGGTGAAGTTCTACAAAAGTTGTTAAAAGAATTTAATTCTGTCAAAAACTCTGGTTGCAGCGGCATGTGAAAATGGGAATCTTAAGTAAATCTGTTAAAATCTTTAAAAATCTTCTCCTCCTAAACCAGTAGGCCAATCAAGTTGAAACTTTGCAAGGATGTTCCTTGGTCGAAGCTCTTCAAAAGTTGTTAAAAGAATTTAATTCTGTGAAAAACTCTTGTAACTGTGGCATATGAAAATGGGAAATTTTAGAAAATCTATGTTGTTGTTTTCTCACAGACTACAAGGCCATAGGCATTTATATTTTATATAGAGCTTAATCATATGGTTCTCTACCAAATTTTTAAATATTTAATCTCTGGGGTCTAAAATGGCCCCGCCCTAGAGGTCCGAAGTTTGGAAAAATGCTTACTTAGAGCAATTTCAAAAGGCTTCTCCTCTTAAACTATAAGGTCTAGGAAATTCATATTTGGTATGGAGCATAACTAGATGGTTTTGTACTATATCACTAAAAGTTGTCTTCCTCAGGTTAAAAACGGCCCTGCACTAGGGGTCAAAAATTGGGGAAAACGCAAAACTTGAGTATGTTAAAAAAAAAAAATCTTCATTTTAAGGAGAAGTCTAAAGCATTCATATTTTGTATATAGCATAACCAGATGGTTCTCTACCATGTTAGCTAAAATGTTAGCCCTGGGATAAAACATGGAACTGCCCCAGAGGTCAAAATTTTTTGAAAACGCTCAATTAGAGCAACATCAAAAGTCTTCTCCTTCTGAAATATAAGGTGAAGGGCATACATATTTGGTATGTAGCATGACTAAATAATTTTGCACTATATAACAGGAAAATATGCTCTTAGGATGAAAAATGTCTTTGCTCCTAGGGTAGAAAATTGTGTAATTTGCATTGAAAGAATTCTTCTTAAATATAGGCTCTAGAGCATTTACATTAAAAACAAAGGATAACATAATTGTTCTCTACCATGTTTATATCCTTTGGACAAACATGGCCCTTCCCAAGGCATCCAAAGATATGAAAAACGCTCAATAAGAGCATGTTCAAATATCTTCCACTCCTCATGTATAAGTTGTAATGCATTCATATTTTGATGTATAGTACATCCAGATTGTTCTCGACCAAGGTTGCTAAAATTACATCCATTGAAGTTGCAGGCAGTAATTAGAGTTTGATTGAAATCTAAATACAAAGAATTTCAGGTAGTAAACACTGTGAGAAATGGATAAATTGCTTGTCACTTCCTTTCTCACTATGTATTTTTCAAACCTATTTTCCCTGAGGGTGAAAAATTCTGGGATAGTTTGGTAATGGATTAAACTATAAAGCCAAAGGCATTCATCATTATTGTAAAACATTACTGGATTGTTTTGTACAAAGCCCAAAATCTTATATATCTTTTATAAGTTGTGCCTTTTTTATACTAAAAAGTACTGTAATTTGGAGATGCCTCAGGTGAGCGATTTAGGACCATCATGGTCCTCTTGTTTATAATAACGTTTTATTATGGTATATATTACGGTTCACATACAAATTAAATGCTCTAAAATTAATATTTCTTACAGTATTACCAACGAATAGGTCTGTTTTCGTATTACAATCGACGTTTTGCCCATTCTTAAGAATGGGCAAAGCCTTGATTTTACCATCTGCCCATTCTTAAGAATGGGCATTCTCAAGAATGGGCACGACATATATAGTCTACATGTTTATTTACATATGTACAGAACGAGAACTGGATTCAACAAGTTGCCAAATCGCTGTCTAAAAACTGCCTGCCTTGAATGCGGCTTAACCATCCCTATTTATACAATGTTCTAACGGTACCACTCTGGTAGGGGACCAGGAACAAGGATCCAGAAACAATGAATGCTCGACCTACCTGGAATATAGACAACAATAAACAATATGCATTGTTTACAAGTTCGATACATGTTCTACATGTATCGAATACCGGGTTCTATCATCCTATTAATTTTATGCAGTGGAAATATTCTTTAACATTTACAGAGCAACATGACCAGTCTAAAATATTAGTAACAAGCAATAACGCATTAAGGTCATTGCGTTACATTCGCCCCTTTCTTAAAATTTTCTACTTTCAGTTGAAAATTCCAAATACTCTAATGCAATAAAATTAAATATAAAATAATATATATATATAATATAGGGATGAGTGTATTTTTCACTGCGTTTATTGGAGTATAAAGTGCAATTGCCTTAGCACATGGCAAATAACGCCCGTAGGGCGTTATGTTTAAGCCATGAAACGGATAGAGAGATGAAAATAAAAACAAATAAACGAACTGTGGGCGGAGTTACTTTTATTTGACAGGCGTATGGATACATTGACACAGTTTATCGCTCGAGTCGTTGTAACGGCGGACATTTTGTTTCGTCGCTTGGGTTTTTTGAAAAGGAAATTCGAACATTCGTTGGATTTATTTGGAATTATTATGAGGAAATACTAACTTTAAACTCTGTAAATTATGATATCTGGGTCGATAACAGTTAGAATTATGAATAGATGCCTTGTAATAGACAAGAAATATAAACCTACCACATGGACACGATGCATGCTGATGTGACGAAGCCGATTCGACATCTCGGATTTACGGCTAATAAATGTGAGTTTTTCGAAATCTTCATGTTTAAAACGAACATTATAATTGTTATAAGGACACTATTTGTTTATCTATTTATTGAAAATCCATGGAAGTATAAAGGAATTCGAGGAAATCGAAATTCAAAAGGTGATGACTATAAATAGTAACAAAACAAGTTTGGTATTTCTTGGAAGTGAATTCCCAATATCGGAAATCCCTGACCTTGTTTGTTTCTATTTTTGTCGAAAATAGTTCTGCCTTTTATCGAGGTATAAAGTGCAATTGATTTGATCACGTGATACGATTTGGGCCAATGAAAATACTCTATTTTGAAGTATTGCAATTATATTTCAATCAAAAACCTAAAGTTTAGAATTTGTTAAAAAAAACTTCGCTATGATAAAATGTTTGTTAAGTCATAACACTTTCTTAATAAGTAATAAGTCTGATTGTTTTATTTTTGTTGCCTGGCACGTCTGTCCCGTTCCAGGGTAAGGAGAGCACGTAAACTTCTTGATCGTGGTGTCAAAACTTCGTTTGTTGCTGACGAGGTTGAATGAGGCTCTTCTTGTGGAGTTCTGTCGTTTTGTTGTTGGCCCGATGTAACGTCGCTTCGAGACCAACCTTGGTCACACAATACTTGAGCACTCCTGCGCCCAATTTCAACTGCAAAGTGTCCAACCAAACGATCTAACATTGTCGGAAAATTTCGTCTGATAATATTTTCTAATCCTGAGAGTTCGTGAAAAAGGAACTCTTCATCTGTCGATGAATTCATTGTCCTCTATTCGTTCGGTTCAACATTCATTTAAGTGTTTCCTGATTGTACCATTTTAAGAGTCAATTGCCCTCGAGTGGTTTTCCGCCATACAAATATTTCAGATACATATTAACTTCCTTGTCATCGTTTTAGAACATAGGGATAGGAGGTTTGTACAGTTTGTTGATCCAATTCATGCGACGTGGCATCGGTAGATAGTTTTGTCCCTTCTGTCTTCGTAGATTGAAGCTCGACATCCGTCGAATCCGACTGCGGTCGCCCAGATTGTTGTCTCTTTATACACCTTTTACAGAAGCAACTTGGCAGAATTTTTGACTTAAGACACAATAAACTTAAAACAACTGCAGTAAGCAACAGTGAGAGCGCTAAACTTATGAAGTACCAAATATTGTTTCCTTTTTCTACGTCGGGATCGTTCAGTGACGTCAGTTCATTCAGTAATTTGTCTAAGTGCATATCGGTTTCAAAATCGGTAAGTAAATGATACTTCGTTCTTGCTTTATTAATTAAAAATGCTCCCGACTCTAACTAACCCTGCTTCAGCAATGAACGGGGCCCATGGACGTTGCTTTATACACAGATAAAAACTATTGCTACCAAGATGCCTAGTATAAAAGTGAATTTCGACATTTTTACTCCTAAAATGTACAAAACATTTTCCGTAAATACTAAAATTTTAAACTACAAAAGTTTTAACAACAAAGAAAGGTACCTTTTTACATGTCATAAACAATACACTAGTGCTTTTACTATAAAACCTCTTAATATACTATAAACAGGAAGCTACTATGATAATAATAACATCCTACTCAGTGTCACATTTGCTTCGTGACCTGATCCTTTGCCTCAATTCGGCTAACGGAATATCTGACTCTGAACTAGAGCTCAGTCTTTCCCTACGATATTTATGTGTTAAGAATTTTTTATGCTTAACATTTTTTTTCGTGTCTGACGACGATTCTCCTTCAGAACTCTCAGACTCTGAAGACACAGGTGGAACAACATAATTACTTGCCCTTAACCTATTTCTACTTTATCTTCGGGTATTTCCCAATGATCTATGTGTGCCAAACGTAATTTCAGCATGTGTTTTTGGTTGTGCTGCCGTCTAATTGGTTTTTTATTATAGACGTTACCGGTGATGTCTTTTCTATAATCCAATAATTTGCCAAAAATTTGGGCTGTAATTTGTTACGGCGCAGATGATTTCGAACAAAAACAGGATCTCCTACTTGAAATTCAACATCATTAGCATTTTTGTTCTTGTACTCATTTCGCTTTTGTTTAGCTTTTTTTCTATTTCGGTGTACCAGGGTGAACGCCCTATGTTGTTGTTCTAATGCAATCTTATGGGGTTCTTCGCCTTGATATTTACGTCGAGGTTGGAGGATGGTGTCAATTGGCAAAATACATTCTCGATTAAATAGAAGGTAAAATGGGGAACATTTTGTTGATTCATTAACACCAAACCTGATTGCGCTTAATGTTTGATTTAGGACTGCATCCCAAGGGACTTTTCCAACTTGGACTATTTTTGACATTATGTCAACTAGCGTCCTATGATAACGTTCAATGAGACCGTTACTCTGCGGGTGGTAATATGAAGTCATAACGTGGTGTATGTTTAGCTCAGCCAAAGTCTCTTTAATGACTTGATTGACGTTTTCTGAGCCGTTATCAGACAATATCTCAAGGGGACATGAATAACGAGGAAATATTTCATCTATAATGAGGTGAGCCATCGTTTGTGCACTTTTGTCAGG
Organism: Fragum fragum; assembly: GCA_946902895.1. Lineage (NCBI taxonomy): Eukaryota > Metazoa > Mollusca > Bivalvia > Cardiida > Cardiidae > Fragum > Fragum fragum. The sequence goes on along the minus strand of OX336379.1, from coordinate 5,738,554 downwards.
ACAAGGGAATGCTTCCGAATATAGATCAATGAAGCTAATAATGAACTTATTTCCTGACGGCGTTGTGGGATATGGGCCTCGTTTTCTGATTACTTCTCATCTGACAAACTATACACGACGTAACAAACTGGGTAACATCCTTATAGAGATTGCACCAGTAATATTTTGAGCTAATTGCATCATAGGTTTTGTCTATTCCCATGTGACCCAATGACTTATGATATTCAGACAAAACATTTTCCCGAAGGTGTTTAGGAATGCATAACCGAAGTATAGGCTCTGTATCCACATTAGAAATGTTATAAATGATATTGTCTAGAACTAAATGTTTCTTCGCGAGTGAAGGAGTTAAGGATTCGTTGCGCAATCCATGCTTAATTTGCTGAAAGTATTCATCTTTTTCTTGCTCATTTAGCATGTCCAGGGGTTCATAGAAGCAAGGTTTCTGCACTTTATCCGAGAATTGTGGCTCACGTCTCGCAAAACGTTTTGGTTGAAAACGGTTTGAATTTAATACATTTATTTGGTACATATTGCCGCTTACGTCCGGGTCATTTAATTCGGAATCATCAGTCAGTTTTACTTTTATCGGTATTCTGCTAAGTAGGTCAGCAGTCGTATTACAGGAGCCCGCAAGATACTCAATCTTACAGTTATAACCGGCAATTAATGCCCAAAGAGAAACTTTTTTATTTTGCATAGGCGATTCAAGCAAATACTTTAGAGGCTTGTGGTCGCAATACATCGTAAGCTCAGCATTGTGCAAATAGTGATCTAATTTTTGCAAACTATAATAAATAGCATATGCTTCCTTTTTTCCTGCCGTGGTTAAATCTAATTTATGTTTTTGTAATTTAGGTCTACCTTTTAAACCGTCATAAGCACGACGATGAATTAACGAAACTTCGGCCCCTGAATCCAAAAGAGCTCTATATTTAGGTTTTTGAAATTTTACCAAGAGAGTTAGGACCTTTAACAACAGAATTAATTTGGATGCTCCTTTTCCTGTGGCGCGGTTTGTTATTAGTTTTACTTCCCACACCGGATGTTTTAAGTGAGAAGTCAATTAGTTTAAATTTTGCCTTTCCTTTCTGCTGTTTGGACAATTTCTGGCTATGTGGCCCAATTTTCCACATGCGTAGCATTTTATGTTTTGCATACTATTACGAATTTGAAAATTTCCTTCGGCCGCACTTATGCTTGCTTTTTTTAATCGACAGTCTTTTATTAAATGTCCTATCTTCTTACAATAATGGCATTTGATTTTGTGTCTCGAATGGCCTATTTCCATCGGAATTTCCTCCTTTACGCTTTTTGAATCATGCGTACCTAACCTTAGAGTGAACCGCTTTCTGAGATTTTGTTCATCAGTTGCGATTCTCACGGCTTCATTAAAAGTGGTCGGGTCTTGTCTCATGATTTTCATTTTCATGAAGTCCTGTGTCAGTCCATCTATAAAATAACCAATGAGGTGTCGTTGCAATTGGTCGGGTCCGTCAAATGCATCTTCTGCTAGAGCAAGCAAACGCACCGCAAAGACCTGTATGGTCTCACCTGACTTTTGTTTTACTCTCCTGAGAAGCAACAGGGCGTGTTGCTGATCTACTACCTCCCCAAAACGTAGCCTTAATTCTGCCTTGTTTTGATCCCAATTATGAGTGGGATTACTCTCAAAATATCGCTTTAGAAAATCGCTTACCGGGCCGCTACTTGCCTGATATGCAACGTACTTAATAGAGTCCTCTGTCACCCCAATTCAGGTAGAATATTTTCAATACTCTTAATCCACCCCTTAAAAGGTCTAGCGTCTGAACCGTCAAACGTCGAAACAATTCTTGCTACCCCCTGCGCACCCACTGCTGTTGTAAGGTTTTTAATTTGACCCTCAACCGAACGACATAAGTCAACTAATTCTGCCATGCTTTAGTAAAAAGTAATACAAATTGACTTACGGTTTCCAGTAGAAGGTTGCTTCAACCCAACATCCTGGGTTCACGGTACCAATTTAACGTTATGTAGCCCTGCAACAACGGCGGCAGCTCAGGGGGTGACGGTATCAACTCAACACACCAATACGCAGTAGGTATATATAGTCTACAATTAAGAATGGGCAAAGCCTTGATTTTACCATCTGCCCATTCTTAAGAATGGGCATTCTCAAGAATGGGCACGACATATATAGTCTACATGTTTATTTACATATGTACAGAACGAGAACTGGATTCAACAAGTTGCCAAATCGCTGTCTAAAAACTGCCTGCCTTGAATGCGGCTTAACCATCCCTATTTATACAATGTTCTAACGGTACCACTCTGGTAGGGGACCAGGAACAAGGATCCAGAAACAATGGATGCTTGACCTACCAGGAATATAGACAACAATAAACAATATGCATTGTTTACAAGTTCGATACATGTTCTACATGTATCGAATACCGGGTTCTATCATCCTTTTAATTTTATGCAGTGGAAATATTCTTTAACATTTACACAGCAACATGACCAGTCTATAATATTAGTAACAAGCAATAACGCATTAAGGTCATTGCGTTACAGGAGCACCTTGCAATGAATTTCTGGTATTTCTCACACCAGTTCTACCACTACATCCTTAACAAGCCTCAAGCTGCTATCCCACTTAGGTTTACGATTATCCACCCATTGGTGAAAGACAAATGTCGGAAAGAATATTTGCCGCCGCCGGGTTTCGAACCCATCTTTTAATAGACACATACAGAATGAAACTCATCTTCTATTTCCAAAGAAGAACATATATTACATGTTCGTAGGTGTTCTAGTATATCTTTCTACTTCAGTGTTAAACCTGTGACTCGACTACCCCAATTAGGAATATTGAGACACAACAGTTTTATCCACTATGACCCCTAGATGATGATCAAAGGTATGCGTCTGCTTTAATTAACAATATGATGAAGGCTTAGAAATATTGCCCATATCTACTAAACAAAGTCATTTTAAGCTCCACTGGCTGAATTCCATGGGGCTTTTGTCATGGCGTGGTATCCGTAGTGCGGGTTCGCGTTCGTCCGTAAACTTTTACTTTAATTTCTTTTCCATAGACAGTACTGAACAGATTTCAACTAATGCTTTGAGAGACAACTGTGACAGACAAAGGGACTGAGAATGTAAATGATTTTTCCAAGGAAACATTAGATAGGCTTAACATAGATCATGTTCTTACAAGTGTTTATCATCCACAAAGTAATGCAAAAGGAGAAAGGTTTCATGATATTTTGGCTAAAAAAGGTTGCTGATAATCAACAAACGTAGGGATGTTGTCCTACCAAAAGATAGTTTATTAAACCCTAGAAGAAAATAAACGGGTGAAGAGTACTTCAATATAGCTTTATAAGAACAGCACAAGACATTTGCTACTGTGAGGAATGAATTGAAAAATCTAAAAAAATCAGACCGAAAATGCAAACAGAAGTGCAAACACTATAAATTTTGATGTGGGTCATCCTGTGTATTACAGAAATAATCAAAGCAAAGGAAAATTAGATTTGAAATTGAAACTTTATTACAGAATAATAGAAAAGAAAAGTCCAGTTACTGATGTAATTAGAAATCAGTTAGATGGGTCAACTTGTAAAGTTCATGCAGATTTTCTAAGATTAGCTAATGTAGATAATTGGAAGGTTTCTGAGAAAAACGATAGGCGTTTAAGAGATGCAGCATATGTCATTCACCTTCAGCTTCTGAGTCCGAGTCAACGTCTGACTCAGATTCAGAGGATAACATACCCCTAGCAAAATTGATTAAGAGAAAGAGACTAAAACAGATAGATCAGAAGATGAAGATGACAAGCCGTTGATTGAACTAAGAAGACGTTTGAAATGTGGAGAGGTTAGAAAAAATGAAAATTAGGAAAATTTTGAATAATCTAAATCAAATAAGAAAATAAACAAAAACGTTAGTGAATCCGACCGTGAAATGTAAATCAATGAGATCCACATGCATCAACAAAAATTAGTTAAGAATAAAAGAAAATCTCATACAGGTGAACTTGTAAAGAAGCTGTTGAGACTAGTTTCTTAAATGTTGTAAAATGACCCCAGAATAAGAATATTCTGTATAAGGTTGGTAATTAAAAATACCTTTATAGATATCAGAGGCGAATTCCAATTATTTCGTCTGTGAATTGTCAGATTTTTCAATTTTAAATTGAATATGTGAATAATTTCTATTTTTGTTGTATTACAGCTTAGAATTTCATTCACTTTAGGATTATTGTATATTAGCCAAAGTCATGGACTCTTTCTATCCAAAAAAGTTGTATTCAGGAAAACAAAATAATTATACACAAATGATAATCACTTTTCTGTGATATTTGTGCATGTTCTGACTTTTTTTAAAACATTGATGAGTAAAATTGAAGATGACCTTGAGTTCACCGACATGGTTATGTCATCTTTTTCTGACTTCTTTACGCGATCATTTTTTTCTGGTTATACAGAAGCTTTTCCCGGAAAATAGTGCGGTCTTAGGTCGGGGTAAAATGGTCGATATTGGTGAAACTGGGGATATGGGTTTGGACCTTGCTCTGTCGCTGTAACTCGGACTCGCCTCAAACTTGGTCCAGGGGTAGTTATTGGGGACCCATACGCGCATGCGCAAAATCGGAGCCGCGGCCGCTCTGATCCCGGAAAATGTTAGATCCTGTAAAATATAACATCTAAAGGCGCGTTTTCGTGCCCCAAATCGGCAAATTATTGTTACATTGTAACATGCAGTTTAAGAAAGGGGCCCATTTTTCGACTGTTCGTTATCTTTGTAACAAGCTTGTAAACCCTTGTAACATTCTTGTAACATATAACAAAATTTGATAAAACGCATTTTCATGCCCAAAACTGAAAAAAAGTTACTGTATCATTATAACATCCAGTTTTAGAAAAGGACCTCCTTTCGACTGTACGTATCCTTTGTAAAAAGCTTGTAACAACCTTCTAACATTCTTGTAACATATAACATTTCAAAGAACGCATTTCATGCCTCGAATAAGGAAAGTTACTATAACAATGTAAAATCTAGATTAAGAGAGGTACCTATTTTTCGGGTGTTTGTAACCTATGTAACAAGCTTGTAACACACTTATAACATCCTTGTAACATATCATAACATTTAAAATAATGCATTTTCATGCCCTTAATTGGGAAAGTTACATTGCAGCATCTAGTTTTTGGAAGGGGAACATTCTTCGGTTCTTTGTAACCTATATAACAAGCTTGTAACACACTTGTTACTTGTACTAACAAACAAACAAACAAACAACAACAACAACAACGCATTTTCATGCCCAAAATCGGGAAAATAACTCTAACATTTAAACATCCAGTTTTAGAAAAAGATTCATTTTTGCCTGTACGTATCCTTTGTAACAAGCTTGTAACACCCTCATGAAATTCTTTTAACATCTTATAACATTTCATAAAAAAATAATGCTCTAAATCGTCAAAGTTACTGTAATACTGTTACATTGCAGTTTTAGAAATGGACGCATTTTCGACTGTACGTGGCCTTTGTGTCATCCTTGTAGCATACAAAGCAATTCAAAAGTCGCAATTTTCGTGCCCAAAACCGGGAAATTTACTGTAACATGCAGGTTAAGAAAGGGACAAAGTTTTTCGATTATTTGTAACCTTTGTAACAAGCTTATAAAATTCTTTTTGAACATTTGATGACATATCAAAATGCAGCTTTTCATGCCTCAAATCGGTAAAGCTACTTGGACACTGTAACATGAATTTTTAGAATGAGACTCATTTTTTTGTGTTTGTAACCTTTGTAGCAAGCTTGTAAACACCATTGTAATATCCTTGTAAAAGCATTCAAATGGCATTCCAAAGAAAGGATTTTTATGCCCCAAATCAGGAAAATTACTGTTACCTTGTAACATTCAGTTTTATAAAGGGACCCATCATAAATCGGGGTAAAATGCATACACTAAAAGAGAGGGTTTAGTTTGGCGATTGCTCCGCCGCTATGACTCCGATTTAGCTCAAACTTGATAGGGTGGTAGGAATCTGGGGGTCCCTACGTGCATGCACAAAATCAGAGCCCCGGCTAACCTAGTTTCGGAGAAAAAGGCGATCCTAGGTCGTGGTAAAATTGCATAAATCGGTTTAGGTGGGGGTTTAGGTTTGGAACTTGCTCCGCCGCTTTGACTCAGACAGAGCAAAAAAATGGTAAGTAATAGGTATAAGAGGTTCCTAAGCGCATACACAAAGTCGGAGCCGAGGCTATCCTGGTTCCGGAGAAAAGCGCGATCCAAGGTCGGGGTACAATGGACGAAATCGGTGTAGGTTGGGGTAGGGGTTTGGCCCTTGCTTCACCGCCATGACTCCGACTGATTTGAAAAATGGCACGGAGGTAGGTATTTGGGATTGCACAAAATCGGAGCCGCCGCTGACCTGGTTCCGAAAAAAATCAATCCTAGATCAGGGTAAAATACTTTGGACTTTGCACTGCTATTGGGAGTCCCTACTCGAATGCACAAAATCAGAGCCGCGGTTTATCTGGTTCAAAAGTTTGATCCTAGGTCGGGGAATATGATCGAAATCGACGAAGGTGGGGGTTCGGTTTGGACCTTGTTAGGCGCTTTGATTCTGGCTGAGCTCGAACTTGGTACGGATGTAGATATTTGGGGTTAAACGCGCATGCACAAAATCGGAAATGCAGCTGTACTGGTTCCGGAAAATAATGCGATCCTAGATCGACATAAAATTCATTAGCTTAAAGAGTGGGTTTGGATTTTGACCTTGGTCCTCCGCTATGACTCCGATTGAGCCCAAAAATAGAACGGAGGTATATACTTTTGGTTCCTATGTGCATGAACAAAATCGGAGCCGCCGCTAACCTAGTTCCGGAGAAAAATGCGATCCTATGTCAGGGTAAATGGCCGAATCCGTTGTAGGTGTGGGTTTTGGTTTTGTGCCTTGCGCCGCCACTATGACTCTGACTGTACTCAAACTTGGTACGGAGGTAGGTATTGGGGGTTCCCTCCGAGCATGCACAAAATCGGAGCCGCGGCTGCCCTTGTTCCTGGAAAAAGATCGATCCCAGATCGGGGTAAAATTCATATACTTAAAGAGTGGGTTTGGGTTTGGACCTTGCTCAGCCGCAATACTCTGATTGAGCTCTAACTTGGCACGGAGGTAGGTATTTTTGGGTTCATACGCGCAGGCGCAAAAGTCTTTAATAACCTTTTTCCGGAGAAAAGTGCTATCCTAGTTTGGGGTAAATAACCGAATCGTTGAAGGTGGGGGTTTGGTGTCGGGACCTTGCTTCTCCACTATGACTTCGACTGAGTTCAACCTCGGTACGGAGTAAGCAAAAAAATAAGAGACGCGGCTAACCTAGTTCAGGAGAAAAGCGCCATCCTAGTTCGGGGTTATTGGCCGAACTCGGTGAATGTGGGGGTTTCGGGTTTGGACTTTGCTCCATCGCTTTTACGTAGACTGAGCTCAAACTTGGTACGGAGATAGGTAATTTGGGTCCCCACGCGCATAGAAAAAAATAGGAGCCGTGGCTTACCTGGTTCCGGAAAAAAGTGCGATCCCAGTTCAGGGTATGTGGCCGAAATCGGTGAAGCTTGGGTTGTGGGTTTGGACCTTGCTCCGCCGCTATGACTCAAAATGAGCTCAATCGTGGTACGGAGGTAGGTATTTTGGGTCCCTACTTGCGTGCACAAAATCGGATCCTCGGTTCAGGAGAAAAAAACGTCCCTAGGTCGGAGTAAAATTGCCGAAGTTGATGAAAGTGGGGGTTTCGGGTTTGGACCTTGCTCCGCTACTTTGACTTCGACTTAGCTCAAACTTTGCACGTAGGTAGGTATTTGGGTCCCTACGCGTATGCACATAAACCGCGGCTAACCTGGTTCAAAAAAGTGCGATCCTAGATTGGCGTAAAATGCAAATATTTAAAGGGCTGATTTGGACCTTTCTCCGCCGCCATGATTTGGACTGAGTTCAAACTTTGTACGGAGGTAGGCATGAGGGTCTCTACGCGAAGGCACAAAATCAGAGCTGTGGCTCACCTAGTTCCGGCGAAAAGTACGATACTAGTTTGGGTTTGGACCTTGCTCCGCTATGACTTAGCCTAAACCTGAAACGCAGGTAGGTTTCGGGGGTCCCTACGCGATTGCACAAAATCGGAGCCGCGCCTAACCTCGTCCCGGAAAGAAGTCTGATGCTAGATCTGAGTAAAATGCATTTACTTAAAGAGTAGGTTTGGATCTTGACCTTGCTCCGTCGCTATGATCTCAACTGAGCTCAAAATTGGTAGTAGGTATTGGATGTTCCTACGCGTGTGCAAAAATTGGAGCCACAGCTAAGCTGGTACCGGAGAAAAGTGCGATCCCATGTCGGGGTCAAATGGCCGAAGTCGGTGTAGGTGGGGTTTTGAGTTTAGACCTTGCTCCGCCGCTATGACTCCGACTGAGCTGAAACTTAATTAAGAGGAAGGTATTGGAGGTCCCTTCTTGTTCTGGAAAAAAGTTCGATCCTAGGTCAGGGTAATTAGACCGAAATCGATGTTGGTGGGGGGGTGGGTTTGACCTTGTTTCGCCGCTTTGATTCTTACTGAGCTCAAACTAGGTACGTAGGTAGGTTTGTGGGGTCCCTGCAGGCATGCGCAAAATCGGAGCCGCGGCTGCCCTGGTTCCGGAATAAAATCGAGCCTTGGTCAGATTAAAATTCATATACCGAAAGAATTGGTTTGGATTTGGACCTTTCTCCGCCGCTATGACTCTGATTGAGCCCAACCTCGTAAAGGGGTAGGTATTTGGGGTTCCTACTAGCATGCACAAAATCGAAGCCGCGGCTAAACTGGTTCTGGAGAAAAGTTCGACATAGGTCAGGGGAAAAAAGACGAAATCGGTGTAGGTGATGGTTTGGACCTTGCTCCGCCGGTATGATTCAAACTTGGGAAAGAGGAAGACATTCGATGTCGATACGCGCATGCAAAAAATCGGAGCCGATGCTGCCCGTGTTCCTGAAAAAAGTTTGATCCAGAATCGGGGTAAAGTGCATATGCTTAAAGAGTTGGTTGCGGTTTGGACCTTACTCCGCGGCTATGACTCCGATTGAGCTCAAACTTGGTCTTGAATTAGGTATTGGGGTCCGTACGCGCATGCACAAAATCGGAGCCGCGGCTGAAATGGTTCCGGTAAATTTGTGTTCTTAGATCGGGGTAAAATTGCCGAAATCTGTGAAGTTTCGGTTTAGGTTTGGACCTTGTGGGGAGTAAGGTATTGGAGTCCCTAAGCGCATGTACAAAATCGTAGCCGAGCTTTACCTGGTTCCGAAAGAAATTGCGATTCCAATTCGGGTAAAATGTATATATTTAAAGAGTTTGATTGGGTTTTGAACTTGCTCCGCCGCTATGGCATCGACTGAGCTCAAACTAAGTAAGGAGGTAGGGGTTGCGGTCCCCTACGCGCATGCACAAAATCGGAGCCGACACTGTCCTGGTTGTGGAAAAAATTGCGATCCAAACCGGTTTAAAATTCACATGCTTAAAAGATGGTTTTGCGTCTGGACCTTGCTCCGCCAATATGACTCTGATTGAGCTCGCACTTGGTACTTAGGTAGTTATTGGGGGTACCTACGTGCATGCACAAAATCGCAGCCGTGGCTAATCTGATTCCGGAGAAAAGTGCGATCCTTGGTCGGGGTAAAATGGCCGCAATCGGTTTAGGTATGGGTTTGGGTTTGGACCTTGCTCCGCCGCTATGACTACGCCTGAGCTCAAACTTGGTAAGGAGGTAGGTATGTAGGGTACCTACGCACATTTATAAAAACATAGATTACGGAAAAAAGTTCGATCTCGGGTCGGAGTAAAATGCATATACTTAAAGATTTGGTTTGGGTTTGGTCCATCAATTGCCGCTATGACAATGATTGAGCTCAAACATGGCACGAAGGTAGGTATTGGGGTCCCTAAGCGCATACACAAATCGGAGCCACCGCTGCCCTTGTTCTAGAGAAAAGTTCGATCCTAGGTCGGGGTAAAATGGCCGAAATCGATGAAGGTTTTGGTTTGGCTCAAATCGGAGCCGCGGAAAAAAGTTCGATCCTAGATCGAGGTAAAATGCAAATACTTAAAAGTTTTGTTTGGGTTTGGACTTTGCTCCGCCATTTTGACTCCGAATAAGCTCAAACTCGGTACGGTGGAAGGTTATTGTGGTCAATACGCGCATGCGCAAGATCGGAGCGCGGCTGCCCTGGTTCCAGAGAAAAGTGGGATCCTAGATCGGGGTAAAATATAATACTTAAGTGTGGTTTTGGGGTTGGACTATGTTCTGCTACTATAATTTCGATTGAGCTTAAGATTGAGCTCATGTTTGGTATGGAGGTAGGTATGGTTGTTGTTAAATGTATGCGTAAAATCGGGCTCGGAGGTGCTCTGGTCCCCGAAAAAAAGTGTCATCCTAGGGGTGGGAGGTATGGTTATAGTCGGGGTGCTCTAGCGCCAAGTCTCACATTGCGGTCGGTAATGAGAATGCGTACGCGCATGCACTAAATCGAGCCGGGGTGCTCCGGTTCCCGAACAAGGGGCACATGAGGGCCTGTGACGCTCTACTGGTTATCAAGTTTTCCGTTAAAGAAATCCGATATTTAAGGAAGTTAATTACTCAAAGAAGAATGCATAAAGGAAAAAAAGAACAGGACTTTATCCCCTTTATTATTTTGAGCAACAATACTCAAGGCCCCTTTTCCCGCGTTTCACGACAGATCCACTCCATTTCCAAAAGAATGTTACCTTATGACCCTACAATCATCCTGTGAAATTTTCATCAGAATCTGACAATAATTGTGGACTTTATCACATAAACAGGATTGTTTTGAATGAAAATCAATAAGGCCTCTTTTCCGATGTTTTCTGATGGATCAATTTCATTCCAAAAGGAACTTTCCTTACAACCCTACAATTGTCCTGTGAAATTTAAAAGACAATTTGATAATGATTGTGATCTTTATCACATACACAAGAATGTTTGAATAATAATCTGTAATGCCCCCTTTTCCTGTGTTTCGAATGCCACAGTTATTCAATGCATCTTTGAAGAGAATCCGATAAAGCTATTGACTTTATTGTGTTAACAAAGATATTAAAATCAAGTTCTCATAAGGCCCCTTTTCCCGTGATATTTTACTGTTGGTTTTATCATTCAGTGAAAGTTAAAAGTGAATTCGATGAAATATTGGGACTTCGTTATGTTTACTAGAATATTTAAAAAAAAATCATATGGCTCTTTTTACATGATACTTGATGGATTTTACCCAGTTGTGAAAAGTTGTACAATCATTCTCTGGAATTTTTAAGTGAATCCGGTGAAATCAAGTGGCATCATTGAGTTAACCAGAATATTTAAGAATTTTTTTCATAAGGCCCCTTTTTATGTGACACTTGCCATAATGAGACCCACTGTAAAAATCAACAATTGGAATGATGGTACAATCAATCTGTGTAATCTGTTTAATTTAATGTGTTAATGAGTTTACAGTGAAATCTTCATAGGGCCCCTTTTCTCATGATACTTTACAGAACAAACCAAATTTCAAAAGGAACAATTCTAATGAAGGAACAATCATTCTTTAAAAGTTAAAGAGAATCAATGAAAACAGTGGAGTGAATTGTGTCTAGAATTTTTGTTATAAAATTTTCATAAGGCCCCCTTTTCCGTGAAACTTAACAAATCAGACCCAATGTACAAAGGTATAATGATAGTTTGAAGAAAATGATAAAGACTGAGGACTTTAATGTGATAATGATGTTTTTGTAATAACATTTTTATAAGGTCCACTTTCTTGTGTCACTTAACCAATAAGACCTAATCCACAAAGGAACAATCCAAATGATGGTACAATCATTCTGTTAAAGTTTGAAGATATTCTGATAAAGACTGAGGACATTCTTGTGTTTATGATGATTTGGTAATAATTTTTCATACAGCCCCTTTTCCTATGATACTAGACAGATCAGGCCCAATTTGGAAAGAAACAATCCTAATGATGGTACAAACATTCTGTGGAAGTTTGAACAGAATCCAATGAAAATTGCAGATTTTATCTTGGTGTAAAGATTTTAAAATAAAAAATGCACAAGGCACCTTTTCCTGTGATATTTGAAGGATCAGGTCTCATGTCAGCATCAACAATCGTGATTATTGTACAATGATTCTGTGAAGGTTTGAAGCAAATCCAATGAAAGCTCTGGACTTGGTTACAAGGATTTTTGATAAAATTCTCAAAAGACCCTTTTTCACATGATACTAGACAGAGCACGTCTAATTTGAAAAGAAAGAATACTCATAATGGAACAATCATTCTGTGAAAGTTTAAATAGAATCTGATGAAAACTGTTGACTTTATTGTGGTACAGGGATTTAAAATTAAATTTCATAATGCTCCTTTTCCAGTGATACTTGACGGATCAGGTTTAATGCGAACACCATCAATCATTATTATTGTACAATTATTCTGTGAATGTTTGAAGAAAATCTGGTGAAAACTCTGGACTTGGTAACAAGGATTTATAAATGAAATCTTCATAAGGCCCCTTTTCCTGTGTTTCTTGACAGTCCAAACCCTGTTATGAAAAGAATGATCGTTATGACCTTCCAATCATTCTGTGAAAATTTCAACAAAATCTGATCAAAGCTGTGGGCTTCATTGTGTTAACAGGGTTTTATTAATTGAATTTTCACAGTGCCCCTTTTCCCATGTTACTTGATGGATATGAACCAATTCCAAAGGGAACTATACTTACAAAAGTATAATTATTCTGTTTGAGTATAAAGACAACCCCATGAAATCTGTGGACTTACAAGCATTAATTAAGATTTTTTAATTGAATTTTCCTAAGGCCCCGTTTCCTATGTTTCTCAATGGATCAGACCTAATTTGAAAGGAACAATCCTTATGATGGTACAGTCGTTATGTGAAAGTTTGAAGTCGATCAGGTGAAATCTAGGGAAATGATGTGTTGACTAAGATTCTTTTAAATTTTCATAGGGCCCCTTTTCCAATGAAACTTGATGGATCAAACCTACTTCCGAAAGGAACAATCCATTTAACGTAATAATCATTCTGTTAATGTTTGAAGATATTTTTTTTGAAAACTGTGGACTCTATTGTGTTTTCGAGGATTTTTTTAATCAAATTCTTATCGGACCCCTTTTTTCCCGTGGTCCTTGACTGATCATACCAAATTTTGAAAGGAACAATTTTTATGATAGTTCAATCATTCTGTGAAAGTTTCAAATCAATCAGATGAAAACTGTAGACTCTAGAGTGTTAACAAAGATCTTTGAATTAAATTTTAATACGGCCCCTTTTCCCATGTTTCTTGACGGATCATATCCGATTCCGAAAAGGAACAATCCTTAAGATGGTACAATCATTCTGTGAAAGTTTGAACAGAATCCATCGAAAATTATTGACTCTAGATTATTAATGAGGATTTTTTATTTAAATTTTCATAATAGCCCTTTTCCTGTGTTTCTTGACGGATCATACCCTATATCGAAAAGGAACAATCCTTATGATTGTAACATCAGGTTTAGGATCGAACTTTTTTCCGGCTGTATGGGAAGCTGCGGCTCCCATTTTTTGCGTATGCTTAGGGCACCCCAATGCCTACGTACATACCAAGTTTAAGCTCAATCGGAGTCATTGCGGCGGAGCAAGGTCCAAAACAAAAACCACACCTACTCACACCGAGTTCGGCCATTTTACCCCATTTAAGGATCGAACGTTTTTCCGGCTCTATGGGAGCTGCGGCTCCAATTTTTTGCACGTGCTTAGGGACCCCCTATGCCTACCTAAGTACCAAGTTAGAGCTCAATTGGAGCCATGGCGGCAGAGAAAGGTCCAAACCCAACAAACTCTTTACGTTTATGCATTTGATCCAGATTTAGGATCGAATTTTTTTCCGGCTGTATGGGAGCTGCGGCTCCAATTTTTTGCATGTGCGTAGGGACCCCCAATTCCTACCTACATACCAAGTTTGAGCTCAATCGGAGTAATAGCGGCGGAGCAAGGTCCAAACCAAAAACCCCACCAACACCGTGTTCGGCCATCTTACCCCCGTTCAGGATCGAACTTTTTTCCGGCTCTATAGGAGCGGCGGCTCCAATTTTTTGCACGTGCTTTGGGACCCCCTATGCCTACCTAAGTACTAAGTTTGAGCTCAATCGGAGCAAAACTGGCAGAGAAAGGTCCAAACCCAACCCACTCTTTACGTATATGCATTTGACCAAGATTTGGGATCGAACTTTTTTCCGGCTGTATGGGTGCTGCGTTCCCAATGTTTGCATGTGCTTAGGGACCCCCAATGCTTTCCTAAGAACCAAGTTAAAGCTCAATCGGAGTCATAGCGGCGGAGAATGGTCCAAACCCAACCTACTCTTTACGTTTATGCATTTGACCTAGATTTAGGATCGAATTTTTTTCCGGCTATATGGGAATTTCGGCTCCCATTTATTGTATGTGCGTAGGGACTCCTAATGCCTACCTACACACAAAGTTTGAGCTCAATCGGAATCATAGCGGCGGAGCAAGGTCCAAACCAAAAACCCAACCCACACCGAGTTTGGCCATTTTACCCCCGTTTGGGGTCGAACTTCTTTCAGGCTCTATGGGTGCCGCGGCTCCAATTTTTTGCATGTGCTTAGGGACCCCAAATGCATACGTTAGTACCTAGTTTGAGCTCAATCGGACCCATAGCGGCGGAGAAAGGTCCAAACCCAACCCACTCTTTACGTATATGCATGTGACCCAGATTTAGGATCGAAATATTTTCCGGCTGTATGGAAGCTGCGGCTCCCATTTTTTGCGTATGCTTAGGGCACCCCAATGCCTACTTACATACCAAGTTTAAGCTCAATCGGAGCCATTGCGGCGGAGCAAGGTCTAAACAAAAACCACACCTACTCACACCGAGTTCGGCCATTTTACCCCATTTAAGGATCGAACGTTTTTCCGGCTCTATGGGAGCTGCGTTCCCAATGTTTGCATGTGCTTAGGGACCCCAAATACCTTCCTAAGTACCAAGTTAAAGCTCAATCGGAGTCATAGCGGCGGAGAAAGGTCCAAACCCAACCTACTCTTTACGTTTATGCATTTGACCCAGATTCAGGATCGAACTTTCTCCCGGCTGTATGGGAGCTGCGGCTCCCACTTTTTTGCATGTGCGTAGGGACCCCAAATGCTTACCAACATACCAAGTTTGAGCTCAATCGGAGCAATAGCGGCGGAGCAATGTCCAAACCCCAAACCCCACCCACACCGTGTTCGACCGTTTAACCCCCGTTTAGAATCGAACTTTTTTCCGGCTCTATGGGAGCCGCGGCTCCAATTTTTTGCACGTGCTTAGGGACCCCCTATGCCTACCTAAGTACCAAGTTAGAGCTCAATATGAGCCATGGCGGCAGAGAAAGGTCGAAACCCAACAAACTCTTTACGTTTATGCATTTGATCCAGATTTAGGATCGAATTTTTTTCCGGCTGTATGGGAGCTGCGGTTCCAATTTTTTGCATGTGCGTAGGGACCCCCAATTCCTACCTACATACCAAGTTTGAGCTCAATCGGAGAAATAGCGGCTGAGCAAGGTCCAAACCAAAAACCCCACCAACACCGTGTTCGGCCATCTTATCCCCGTTCAGGATCGAAAAACTGGCAGAGAAAGGTCCAAACCCAACCCACTCTTTACGTATATGCATTTGACCAAGATTTGGGATCGAACTTTTTTCCGGCTATATGGGTGCTGCGTTCCCAATGTTTGCATGTGCTTAGGGACCCCCAATGCCTTCCTAAGAACCAAGTTAAAGCTCAATCGGAGTCATAGCGGCGGAGAATGGTCCAAACCCAACCTACTCTTTACGTTTATGCATTTGACCCAGATTTAGGATCGAATTTTTTTCCGGCTATATGGGAATTTCGGCTCCCATTTATTGTATGTGCGTTGGGACTCCTAATGCCTACCTACACACAAAGTTTTAGCACAATCGGAATCATAGCGACGGAGCATGGTCCAAACCAAAAACCCAACCCACACCGAGTTTGGCCATTTTACCCCCGTTTGGGGTCGAACTTCTTTCAGGCTCTATGGGTGCCGCGGCTCCAATTTTTTGCATGTGCTTAGGGACCCCGAATGCATACGTTAGTACCTAGTTTGAGCTCAATCGGACCCATAGCGGCGGAGAAAGGTCCAAACCCAACCCACTCTTTACGTATATGCATGTGACCCAGATTTAGGATCGAATATTTTCCGGCTGTATGGAAGCTGCGGCTCCCATTTTTTGCGTATGCTTAGGGCACCCCAATGCCTACGTACATACCAAGTTTAAGCTCAATCGGAGTCATTGCGGCGGAGCAAGGTCCAAAACAAAAACCACACCTACTCACACCGAGTTCGGCCATTTTACCCCATTTAAGGATCGAACGTTTTTCCGGCTCTATGGGAGCTGCGTTCCCAATGTTTGCATGTGCTTAGAGACCCCAAATGCCTTCCTAAGTACCAAGTTAAAGCTCAATCGGAGTCATAGCGGCGGAGAAAGGTCCGAACCCAACCTACTCTTTACGTATATGCATTTGACCCAGATTTAGGATCGAATTTTTTTCCGGCTATATGGGAATTGCGGCTCCCATTTTTTGTATGTGCGTAGGGACCCCCAATGCCTATAAACATACAAAATTTGAGCTCAATCGTAGTCATAGCGGCGGAGCAAGGTCAAACCCCAAAACCCATCCCACACCGAGTTTGGCCATTTTACCCCCGTTTAGGATCGAACTTTTTTTCCGGCTCTATGGGAGCCGCGGCTCCAATTTTTTGCACGTGCTTAGGGACCCCAAATGCATACGTTAGTACCTAGTTTGAGCTCAATCGGAACCATAGCGGCAAAGAAAGGTCCAAACCCAACCCACTCTTTACTCTTATGCATTTGACACAGATTTAGGATAGAACTTTTTTTCGGCTGGTTGGGAGCTGCGGCTCCCATTTTTTGCATATGCTTAGGGACCCCTAATGCCTACGTACATACCATGTTTGAGCTCAATAGGAGTCATTGCGGCGGAGCAAGGTCCAAACCACACCCACTCACACCGAGTTCGGCCATTTTACCCCCTTTTAGGATCGAACGTTTTTCCGGCTTTATGGGAGCCGCTGTTCCATTTTTTTGAAAGTGCTAAGGTACCCCAAATGCCTACCTAAATACCAAGTTTGAGCCCAATCGGAGCCATAGCGACAAAAAAGTCCAAACCCAACCCATTTTTTACGTTTATGCATTTGACCCAGATTTAGGATCGAATTTTTTTCGGCTGTATTTGAGCTGCGGCTCCCATTTTTTGCATGTGCGTAGGGACTCTAATACCTACCTACATACCAAGTTTGAGCTAAATGGGAGTCATTGCGGCGGAGCAAGGTCCAAACTCAAAACCCCACTCACACCGAGTTTGGCCATTTTACCCCCGTTTAGGATCGAATTTTTTTCTGGCTCTATGGGAGCTGCGGCTCCAATTTTGTGCTTAGGGACCCCTAATTCCTACCTAGGTATCAAGTTTGCATTCAATCGGAGCCATAGCGGTGGAGAAAAGCCCAAACCAAACCCACTCTTTCCGTATATGTTTTGACCCAGATTTAGGATCGAAGTTTTTTGCGGCTATTTTGGAACTGCGGCTCCCATTTTTTGCATGTGCGTAGGGACTCTTATGCCTACCTACATACCAAGTTTATGCTTAATCGGAGTCATAGCGGCGGAGCAAGGTCCAAACCGAAAAGCCACCGACACCGAGTTCGGCCATTTTATCCCCGTTAAGGATCTATTTTTTCCGGTTCTATTGGAGCCTTGGCTCCAATTTTTTGCATGTGCTTAAGGACCCCCTTTGGCTACCTAAGTACGAAGTTTGAGCTCAATCGGAGCCATAGCGGCGGAGAAAGGACTAAACCCAACCCACTGTTTACGTATATGAATTTGATCCAGATTTAGGATCGAAATATTTTCCCGCTGTATGGGAGCTGCGGCTCCCATTTTTTGCATGTGCGTATGGACCCCAAATGCCTACCAAGAAACAAAGATTGAGCTCAAACGGAGTCATAGCGGCGGAGCAAGATATAAACCCAAAACCCCGCTCACACCGAGTTTGGCCATTTTACCCCCGTTTAGGATCGAATTTTTTTCCGGCTCTATGGGAGCTGCGGCTTCAATTTTGTGCTTAGGGACCCCTAATTCCTCCCTAGGTATCAAGTTTGAATTCAATCGGAGCCATAGCGGCGGAGAAAAGCCCAAACCAAACCCACTCTTTCCTTATATGTTTTGACCCAGATTTAGGATCGAAGTTTTTTCGGCTGTTTTGGAACTGCGGCTCCCATTTTTTGCATGTGCGTAGGGACTCTTATGCCTACCTACATACCAAGTTTATGCTTAATCGGAGTCATAGCGGCAGAGCAAGGTCCAAACCAAAAAGCCACCGACACCGAATTTAAACCCCGTTTAGGATCGAACGTTTTTCCGGCTCTATTGGAGCAGCGGGTCCAATTTTTTGAATGTGCTTAGGGACCCCCAATATTGCCTACCTACATACCAAGTTTGAGTTAAATCGGAGACAATGCCTACCTACATACCAAGTTTAAGCTTAATCGGAGTCATAGCGGCGGAGCAGAGACCAAACCCAAAACCCCACCCACTCCGAGTTCGGCCATTTTTCCCCCTCTTAGGATCAAACTTTTTCCGGCTCTATGGGAGCCGCGGCTCCAATTTTTGCATGTGCTTAGGGACCCCCAATGCCTACCTCAGTACCAAGTTAGAGCTCAATAGGAGCCATAGTGGTGAAAAGAAAGGTCCAAACCCAACCCACTGTTTACGTATATGCATTTGACCAAGATTTTGGATCGAACTTTTTCCGGCTGTATGGGAGCTGCGACTCCCACCTTTTGCATGTGCGTAGGGACCCCTAATGCCTACCTACATACCAAGTCTGAGCTCCATCAGAGTCATAGCGGCGAAGCAAGGTCCATAGCTAATACCCCATCCTCACCGAGTTGGTTCTTTTTTGTCCCGTTTAGGATCAAACTTTTCCATTTTTTGCATGTGCTTAGGGACCCCAATGCCTACCTAAGTACCAATTTAAAGCTCAATCGGAGCCATAGCGGCGGTGAAAGGTCAAAACCCAACCCACTCTTTACGTGTATGCATTTGATCCAGATTTAGGATAGAACTTTTTTTCGGCTGTATGGGAGCTGCGGCTCTAATTTTTTGCATGTGCGTAGAGACCCTGAGTGCCCACCTATATACCAAGTTTGAGCTAAATCGGAGTTATAGCAGCGGAGCCTGAACCAAACCCAAAACCCCGGTACACTGAGTTCGGCCATTTTACCCCCGTTTAGGACCGAACTTTTTTTACGGCTCTATGGGAGCCGCGCCTCCAATTTTTAGCCTTTGCTTAGGGACCCCCAATGCCTACCTAAGTAACAAGTTTAAGCTCAATCGGAGCCATAGCGGCGGAGAAAGGTCCAAACCAAACCTATTCTTTACGTATATGCATTTGAACAAGATTTAGGATCGAACTTTTTTCCGGCTGTGTTGGAGCTGCGGCTCTAATTTTTTGCATTTGCATAAGGACCCAATGTCTACCTACATACCAAGTTTGAGCTCAATCGGAGTCATAGCGGCAGGAGCAACGTCAAAACCAAAAACCCCACCCATACCGATTTCGGCCATTTTACCCCCGTTAAGGATCGAACTTTTTTCCGGCTCTATGGCAGCCGCTGCTCCAATTTTTTGCATGTGCTTAGGGTCCCCCAATGCCTACCTAAGTACCAAGTTTGAGCTATATCGGAGCCATTGCGTCGGAGAAAGGTCCAAACCCAACCCACTCTTTGAATATATGCATTTGACCCAGATTAAGGATCAAACTTTTTTCATCTTTTGCATGTGCATAGGGACCCCCAATGCCCCCCTTCATGCCAAGGTTGAGCTCAATCGGAGTCAAGGCGGCGGAGCAAGGTCCAAACCCAAAACCCAACCCACACCGAGTTTGGTCATTGTACCCCCGTTAAGGATCGAATTTATGGGAGCTTCGCCACCAACTGTTTGCATGTGCTCAGGGACCCCCAACGTCTACCTAAGTACCAAGTTTGAGCTCAATCGGAGCGATAGCGGCGGAGAAAGGTCCAAACCGAACCAACTATTTACGTATAAGCAGTTGATCCATTTTTAGGATCGAATTTTTTCCGACTGTATGGGAGTTGCGACTCCATTTTTTGCACGTGCGAAGGGACCCCCAATGCCTACCAAAGTACCAAGTGTGAACTCAATTGGAGCCATAGCTGCGGAGAAAGGACCAAACCCAACCCACTCATTACGTAGCTGCGGCTCCCATTTTTTGCAAGTGCGTAGGGACCCCCAATGCCTACCTACATACCGAGTTTAAGCTCAATCGGAGTCATAGCGGCGGAGGCAGGTCCAAACAGAATATCCCAATCACACCGAGTTCGGTCATTTTACCAATGTTTAGGATCGAACTTTCTTCCGGCTCCATTTTTTTGCATGTGCTCAGGGACCCTAAATGCCTACCTTAGTACCATGTTTTAGCTCAATCGCAGCAATAGCGGCGGAGAAAGGTCCAAATCCAACCCACTCTTTACGTATATGCATTTGACCAAGATTTAGGATCGAAGTTTTTTCCAGCTGTATGGGAGCTGCAGCTCCTATTTTTTGCATGTGCTAAGGGACATCGTATGCCTACCTACATACCAAGTTTGAGCTCAATCGGAGTCATAGCGGCGGAGCAAGTTCCAAACCCAAAACCCCACCCACACTGAGTTCGGCCATTTTATCCCCGTTGAGGATCAAACTTTTTTCCGGCTCTATGAAAGCCCCGGCTCCGTTTTTTTGCATGTGCTTTGGGACCCCCAATGTTTACCGTAGTACCAAGTTTGAGCTCAATCGGAGCCATAGCGGCGGAGAAAGGTCGAAACCCAACCCACTCTTTACGTATATGCATTTGACCCAGATTTAGGATCGAATTTTTTCCGGCTGTAGGGGAGCTGCGGCTCCAATTTTTGCATGTGCTTAGGGACCTCAATGCCTACCTAAGTAACAAGTTTAAGCTCAATCGGAGCCATAACTGCGGAGAAAGGTCCAAACCAAACCTACTCTTTACGTATATGCATTTGACCAAGATTTAAGATCGAACTTTTTTCCGGCTGTATAGGAGCTGCGGCTCTAATTTTTTGCATGTAAATAGGGACCCCCAATGTCTACCTACATACCAAGTTTGAGCTCAATCGGAGTCATAGCGGCGGAGCAAGGTCCAAATCAAAAGCCACACCGACACCGAGTTCGACCATTTAACCCCCGTTTAGGATCTTTTTTTCCGGCTCTATGTTAGCCGCGGCTCCAATTTTTTGCATATGCTTAAGGACCCCAATGCATATCTAAGTACCAAGTTTGAGCTCAATCCGAACCATAGCGGGGGAGAAAGGTCCAAACCTGACCCACTCCTTACGTATATGCAATTGACCCAGATTTATGATCGCATTTTTTCCCGGCTGTATGGGAGCTGCGGCTCCCACTTTTGCATATGCGTAGGGACCCCCAATGCCTATAAACATACAAAATTTGAGCTCAATCGTAGTCATAGCGTTGGAGCAAGGTCCAAACCCTAAACCCCACCCACACCGAGTTCGGCCATTTTACCCCGATTTGGATCGATTTTTTTCCTACTCTTTGAGAGACTCGGCTCCATTTTTTTGCATGTGCTTAGGGATCCCCAATGCCTACCTAAGTACCAAGTTTGAGCTCAATCGGAGTCATAGCGGCGGAGCAAGGTCCAAACCCAAAACCCCGGCCACACTGAGTTCTGCCATTTTACCCCCGTTTAGGAAAGAATTTTTTCCCGGCTCTATGGGAGCCGCGCCTCCATTTTTTGCCTGGGCTCTGGGACCCCTAATGCCTACCTAAGTAACAAGTTTAAGCTCAATCGGAGCCATAGCGGTGGAGAAAGGTTCAAACCAAACCTACTCTTTTCGTATATGCATTTGACCCAGATTAAGGATCGAATTTTTTTCCGGCTCTATGGGAGCTGCGGTTCTAATTTTTTGCATGTGCATAGGGACCCCAAATGTCTATCTACATACCAAGTTTGAGCTCAATCGGAATCATAGCGGCGGAGAAAGGTCCAAACCCAAAATCCCACCCAAAGCGAGTTCGGCAATTTTTCCCCCGTTGAGAATCAAACTTTGTCCGGCTCTATCGGAGCTGCGGCTCCATTTTTTTTGCATGTGCTTAGGGACCCCCAATGCCTACCTAAGTACCAAGTTTGACCTCAATCGGAGCCTTAACAGCTTAGAAAGGTCCAAACCCAACCCAGTCTTTACGTATATGCATTCGACTCAGATTTAGGAACGAATAATTTACCGGCCAAATGGAAGCTGCGGCTCCCATTTTTTGCATGTGCGTAGGGACCCCGAATGCATACCTACATACCAAGTTTGAGCTCAATCGGAGTCATAGCGGCGGAGCAAGATCCAAACCCAAAACCCAACCAACACCGAGTTTGGCCATTTTACCCCCATTTTGGATCGACCTTTTTTCCGGCTCTATTGGAGCCGCGGCTCCAACTGTTTGCATGTGCTCAGGGACCCTAAATGCCTACCTACATACCAAGTTTGAGCTCAATCGGAGACATAGCGGCGGAGAAAGGTCAAAACCAAACCCACTCTTTACGTATATGCATTTGACCCAGATTTAGGATCGGTTTTTTTCCTGCTGTATGGGAGCTGCGGCTCCTATTTTTTGCATGTGCTTAGGGACACCCTATACCTACCTACATACCAAGTTTGAGCTCAATCGGAGTCATAGCGGCGGAGCAATGTCCAAACCCAAAATCCCGACCACACCGAGTTCGGCCATTTTACCCCCGTTTAGGATCAAGCTTTTTTCCTGCTCTTCTGGAGCTGCGGCTCCAATTTATTTGCATGTGCTTAGGGACCCCGAATGCCTACCTAAATACAAAGTTTGAGCTCAATCGGAGCCATAGAGGCGGAGAAGGCCCTAACCCAACCCACTCTGTACGTATATGCATTTGACCCAGATTTAGGATAGAACTTTTTTCCGCCTGTATGACGGCTGCGGCACCCATTTTTTGCATATGCGTATGAACCCCCAATGCCTACCTACATACCAAGATTGAGCTGAATCGGAGTCATAGCGGCGGAGCAAGGTCCATACCTAATACCCACCCATACAGAGTTCGGCCATTTTACCCCCGTTTAGGATTAGGATGAAAGTTTTTTCCTGCTGTATGGGAGCTGCGGCTCCCACTTTTTGCATATGCGTAGGGACCCCAAATGCCTTCCTTTATACAAGTTTGAGCTCAATCGGAGTCATAGCGGCGGAGCAAGGTCCATACCTTATACCCCACCCTCAACGAGTTCGGCCATTTTATCCCCGTTCAGGATCAAACTTATTACCGGCACTTATGGAGCCGCGGGTCCAATTTTTGCTAGTGCTTAGGGACTCCGAATGCCTACCAACATACCAAGTTTGAGCTCAATCGAAGCCATAGCGGCGGTGAAAGGTCTAAACCCAACCAACTCTGTATGTATATGCATTTGACCCAGATTTAGGATCGAACTTTTTTCCGACTGTATGGGAGCTGCGCCTCCAATTTTCTTCATGTGCGAAGGGACCCTAAATGCCTACCTACATACCAAGTTTGAGCTCAATCGGAGTCATAGCGGCGGAACAAGGTCCAAACCCGAAAACCACCCACACCGAGTTCGGCCATTTTACCCCCGTTCAGGATCGATTTTTTTTCCGGCTCTATAGGAGCCGCGGCTCCTTTTTTTTTGCATGTGCTTTGGGACCCCCAATGCTTACCTAAGTACCAAGTTTGAGCTCAAACGCAGCCATAGCGGCGGAGAAAGGTCCAAACCCAACCCCATTCTTTACGTATATGCATTTGACCCAGATTAAGGATCGAAGTTTTTCCGGCTGTATGGGAGCTGCGGCTCCCTTTTTTTGCATGTGCTTAGGGACCCCTCTATGCCTACCTACATACCAAGGTTGAGCTCAATCGGAGTGACAGCGGCGGAGCAAGGACCAAACCATAAACCCCACCCACAACGAGTTCGGCCATTTAACCCCCATTTAGGATCGAATTTTTTTCTGGCCCTATTGGAGCTGTGACTCCATTTTTTGTATGTGCTAAGGGACCCCCAATGCCTACCTAATTGCCAAGTTTGAGCTGAATCGAAGACATAGCGGCGGAGAAAGGTCCAAACCCCACCAACTCTTTATGTATAATCATTTGATATAGATTTAGGATCGAACTTTTTCCCAGCTGTATAGGAGCTGCGGCTCCCACTTTTTGCATGTGCGTAGGGACCCCTAATGCCTAACTACATACCAAGGTTGAGCTCAATCGGAGTCTTAGGGGCGGAGCAAGGTCCAAACCCAATACCCCACAAACGCTGAGTTCGGCCATTCTTCCCCCGTTTAGAATCGACCTTTTTTCTGTCTCTATTGGAGCCGCGGCTCAAACTTTTTGCATGTGACTAGGGACCCTAAATGACTCCCTAAATACCTCGGTTGAGCTCAATCAGAGCCATAGCGGCGGAGAAAGGTCCAAATCCAACCCACTCTTTACGTAAATGCATTTGACCCAGATTTAGGATCGTCCCTTTTTTTCGGCTCTAATGGAGCTGCGGCTCCAATTTTTTATTATGTGCTTAGGGAACCCAAATGCCTACCTACGTACCAAGTTTGAGCTCAATCAGAGTCATAGCGGCGGAGCAAGGTCCAAACCCAAAACCCGACCCACACCGAGTTCGGCCATTTTACCCCGTTTTGGTTCGAACTTTTTTCAAGCTCTATAGGAGCCGCGGCTCCAATTTTTTTGCATGTGCTTAGGGACGCCCAATGCCTACCTAAGTACCAAGTTTGAGCTCAATCGGAGCCAAGCGGCGGAGAAATGTCCAAAATCAACCCACTCTTTACGTTTATGCATTTGACCCAGACTTTGGATCGAACTTTTTCCCGGTTGTATGGGAGCTGCGGCTCCCATTATTTTCATATGCGAAGGGACCCCCAATGCCTACCTAAGTACCAAGCTTGAGCTCAATCGGAGTCATAGCGGCGGAGGAAGGTTCAAACCCAAAACCCCACCCACACCGACTTGGGCCATTTTACCCCCGTTTAGGATCGAACTTTTTTCCGGCTGTATTGGAGCTGCGGCTCCCATTTTTTTGCAGGTGCGTAGGGACCCCGAATGTTTACAAACATACCAAGTTTAAGCTCAATCGGAGTCATAGCGGCGGAGGCAGGTCCAAACCCAAAACAACACCCACACCGAGTTTAGCCATTTTATTCCGGCTCTATTGGAGCCGCGGCTCCAATGTTTTGCATGTGCTTAGGGACCCCCTTTTGCCTTCCTACATACCAAATGTGAGCTCAATCGGAGACATAGCGGCGGAGAAAGGTCCAAACCCAACCCACTCTGTACGTTTATGGATTTGACACAAATTTAGGATCGAACTTTATTCCGGCTGTATGGGAACTGCGGCTCTAATTTTTTGCATGAGCGTAGGGACCCCCAATGCCTACGTTTGAGCTCAATCGGAGCCATAGCGGCGGAGCAAGGTCAAATCCTAAAACCCCACCCACACTGAATTCGGCCATTTTACCCCCGTTTAGGATCGAACCTTTTTCCGGCTCTATGGGAGCCACTGCTCCCATTTTTGCATGTGCTTAGGGACTCCGAATGCCTTCCTAAGTACGACGTTTAAGCTCAATCGGAGACATACCGGCGGAGGAAGGTCCAAACCCAACCCAATCTTCACGTACATGCATTTGACCCTGATTTAGGATCGAACTTTTTTCCGGCTATATGGGAGCTGCGGCTCCCATTTTTTGCATGTCCTTAGGGACCCCGTATGTCAATCTAGGCTCAATCGGAGCCAAAGCGGCGGAGAAAAGGTCCAAACCCAACCCTCTCTTTAAGTATATGCATTTAATCCAGATTTAGGATCGAACTTTTTTCCGGCTCTATGGGAGCCGCGGCATCAATTTTTTTCATGTGCTTAGGGACCCCCAATGCCTACCTAAGTACCAAGTTTGAATTCAATCGGAGCCATAGCGGCGGAGATAGATCCAAACCAAACCCAGTCTTCACGTATATGCATTTTACCCAGATTTAGGATCAAACTTTTTTCAGGCTGTATGGTGGCTGCGGCTCCGACTTTTTGCATGTGCGTAGAGACACAAATCCCTATCCACATACCAAGCTTGAGCTCAATCGAGGTCATAGCGGCGGAGCCAAGGTCAAAACCCAACCCCCCCCACCGAGTTCGGCCATTTTACCCCCGTTTAGGATCGGACTTTTTTCCGGCTCTATCGGAGCCGCGGCTCCAACATTTGCATGTGCTTAGAGACCCCCTATGTCTACCTAGGCTCAATCGGAGCCAAAGCGGCTGAGAAAGGTCAAAGCCCAACCCACTCTTTACGTATATGCATTTGACCCAGATTTAGGATCGAATTTTTTTCCGGCTCTTTGGGAGTCGCTCTTCCAATTTTTTGCATGTACCTAGGGACCAAGTATGCCTAACTACATACCAAGTTTTAACTCAATCGGAGTCATAGCGGCGGAGCAAGGTCCAAACCAAAAACCCCACCCATACCGACTTCGGCCATTTTACACCCGTTTAGGATCGAACTTTTTCTGGCTCTATGAGAGCCGCGGCTCAATTTTTTGCATTTGCTTAGGGACCCCCAATGCCTACCTCAGTACCAAGTTTGAGCTCAATCGGAATCATAGCGGCGGAGATAGATCAAAACCCAACCCACTATTTACGTATAAGCAATTTTACCAGATTTAGGATCGAACTTTTTTCCGGCTATATCGGAGCTGCGGCTGCAATTTTTTGCATGTATGTAGGGACCCCCAATGCCTTCCTACATACCAAGTCTGAGCTCAATCGAAGTCATAGCGGCGGAGCAAGGTCCAAACCCAAACCCCAACCCACACCGAGTTCGGCCATTTTACCCCGTTTAGGATCGAACTTTTTTCCGGCTCTATGGGAGCCAGGGCTCCAATTTTGTGCATGTGCTTAGGGACCCCTAATGCCTTCCTGAGTACCATTGTTTAGCTCAATCGGAGCCATAGGGGCGGAGATGGTTCAAAACCCAACACACTCTTTACGTATATGCATTTGACCAAGATTTAGGATCGAACTTTTTTCCGGCTGTATGGGAGGTTCGGCTCCCTTTTTTGCATGTGCGTAGACATCCCAACGCCTACCTACATACCAAGTTTGAGTTCAATCTAAGTCATAGCGGCCGAGCAAAGTCCAAACCCCAAACCCAACCCACACCGAGTTCGGCCATTTTACCCCCGTTTAGGATCGAATTTTTTATCGGCTCTATTGGAGCTGCGGCTCCATTTTTTTGCATGTGCTTAGGAAGCCCCAATGCCTACAT
Organism: Fragum fragum; assembly: GCA_946902895.1. Taxonomy (NCBI): domain Eukaryota; kingdom Metazoa; phylum Mollusca; class Bivalvia; order Cardiida; family Cardiidae; genus Fragum; species Fragum fragum. The sequence continues at coordinate 5,711,051 of OX336379.1, read as the reverse complement.
AAGTACCAACGTTGAGCTCAATCGGAGCCAAAGCGGCGGAGAAAGGTCCAAACACAACCCACTCTTTACGTATATGCATTTGACCCAGATTTAGGATCAAACTTTTTCCGGCTGTATGGGACCTGCGGCTCCATTTTTTTGCATGTGCTTAGGGACCCCAAATGCCTACCTACCTACCAAGTTTGAGCTCAATCGGAGTCATAGCGGCGGAGCAAGGTCAAAACCCAAAACCCCACCCACACCAAAGTCGGCCATTTTACATCCGTTTGGGATCGAATTTTTTTCCGGCCCTATGGCAGCCGGGGCTCCAATGCCTACCCAAGTACAAAGTAAGAGCTCAATCGGAGCCATAGCGGCTTAGAAAGGTCCAAACCCAACCCTATCTTTACGTATATGCATTTGACTAAGATTTAAGATCGAACTTTTTTCGGCTGTATGGGACTGCTGCTCCAATTATAAGCATGTGTGTAAGGATCCCCTATGCCTACCTACAAACGAAGTTTGAGCTCAATCGGAGTCATAGCGGCAGAGCAAGGTCCAAACCCAAAACCCAACCCTCACCGAATTACGCCATTTTACCCCCTTTTAGGATCGAACTTTTTTCCGGCTCTATGGGAGCCGCGACTCCAATTTTTGCATGCGCTTAGGGACCTCGAATGCCTACCTCCATACAAAGTTTGAGCTCAAACGAAGCCATAGGGGCGGAGCTAGGTCCAAACCCAAATCCGCACCTACAGCGAAAACCACCATTTTACCCCAAATAAGGATCGAACTGTTTTCCGGCCGTTTGGCAGCCGTGGCTTCGATTTTTTGCATGCCTGTAGGGACCTCAAATGGCTACCTCAGTACCAAGTATGAGCTCAATCGGAGCCATAGGGACAGAGCAAGGTCCAAACCCAACCTGCCCTTTGTGTATATGCATTTGACCCAATTCTAGGATCGAACTTTTTTCCAGCCCTATGGCAGCCGCGGCTCCAATTTTTTGCATGCGCGTAGGGACCTCGAATGCCTACCACCATACCAAGTTTGAGCTCAATCGGAGCCATAGGGGCGGAGCTAGGTCCAAACCCAAATTCGCACTTACAGCGAAAACCGCCATTTTACGCCCAATTAGGATCGAACTTTTTTTCCGGCCTTATGGCAGCCGGGGCTTCGATTTTTTGCATGCCTGTAGGTACCTCAAATGGCTACCTCAGTACCAAGTTTGGGCTCAATCGGAGCCATAGGGACAGAGCAAGGTCCAAACCCAATCTGCTCTTTGTGTATATGCATTTGACCCAACTCTAGGATCGAAATTTTTCCGGCCCTATGCAGCCGCGGCTCCAATTTTTTGCATGCGCGTAGGGACCTCGAATGCCTACCACCATACCAAGTTTGAGATCAATCAGAGCCATAGGGGCGGAGCTAGGACCAAAACCAAATCCGCACCTACAGCGAAAACCGCCATTTTACCCCCAATTAGGATCGGACTTTTTCCGGCCCTGTGGCAGCCAGGGCTCCGATTTTTTGCAAGCCTGTAGGGACCTCAAATGGCTACCTCATACCAAGTTTAAGTTCAATCGGAGCCATAGGGACAGAGCAAGATCCAAACCCAATCTGCTCTTTGTGTATATGCATTTGACCAAATTCTAGGATCGAACTTTTTCCGGCCCTATGGCAGCCGCGGCTCCATTTTTTTGCATGCGCATAGGGACCTCGAATGCCTACCTCAAAACCAAGTTTGAGATCAATCGGAGCCATAGAGGCGGAGCTAGTTTGAAACCCAAATCCGCACGTACAGCGAAAACCGCATTTTACCCCCAATTAGGATCGAATTTTTTTCCGGCCCTATGGCAGCCTAAGCTCCGATTTTTTGCATGCCTGTAGACATATCACGTGGCAACCTCAGTACCAAGTTTTAGCTCAATCGGAAACATAGGGACAGAGCAAGGTCCAAACCCAACCTGCTCTTTGTGTATATGCATTTGATCCAATTCTTGGATCGAACTATTTTCCGGCCCTATGGCAGCCGCGGCTCCAATTTTTTGCATGCGCATGGGGTTCTCGAATGCCAACCTCCGTACTAGGTTTGAGCTCAATCGGAGCCATAGGGGCGTAGTTAGGTCCTAACCAAAATCCGCACCTAAAGCGAAAACCGCCATTTTACCCCCAATAAGGATCGAACTTTTTTCCGGCCCTATTGCAGCCGGGACTCCGATTGTTTGCATGCCTTTAGGGACCTCAAATGGCTACCTCAGTAACAAGTTTGAGCTCAATCGGAGCCATAGGGACAGAGCAAGGTCCAAACACAACCTGATCTTTGTGTATATGCATTTGACCCAATTCTAGGATCGAACTTTTTTCCGGCCCTATGGCAGCCACGGCTCGAAATTGTGCATGCGCGTAGGACCCTCGAATGCCTACCTCCATACCAAGTTTGAACTCAATCGGAGCCATAAGGGCGGAGCTAGGTCCAAACCCAAATCCGCACCTACACCGAAAACCGCCATTTTACCCCCAATTAGGATCGAACTTTTTTCTGGCCCTATGGCAGCCGAGGCTCCGATATTTTGCATGCCTGTAGGGACCTCAAATGGCTACCTTAGTACCAAGTTTGAGCTCAATCGGAGCCATAGGGACAGAGCAAGGTCCAAACCCAACCTGCTCTTTGTGTATATGCATTTGACCCAATTCTAGGATCGAACTTTTTTCCGGCCCTATCGCAGCCTAGGCTCCATTTTTTGGCATGCGTGTTGGGACCTTGAATGCCAACCTCCATACAAAGTTTGAGCTCAATCGGAGCCATAGGGGCGTAGCTAGGTCCAAACCCAAATCCGCACCTACAGCGAAAACCGCCATTTTACCCCTAATTCGGATCGAATTTTTTTCCGGCCCTATGGCAGCCAGGGCTCCGATTTTTTTGCATGCCTTTAGGGACCTCAAATGGCTACCTCAGTACAAAGTTTGAGCTCAATCGGAGCCATAGGGACAGAGCAAGGTCAAAACACAACCTGCTCTTTGTGTATATGCATTTTACCAAATTCTAGGACCGATTTTTTTCCGGCCCTATGGCAGCCGCGGCTCCAATTTTTTGCATGCGCGTAGGGACCTCGAATGCCTACCTCCATACCAAGTTTGAGCTCAATCGGAGCCATAGGGGCGGAGCTAGGTCCAAACCCAAATCCGCACCTACAGCGAAAACCGCCATTTTACCCCCAATTAGGATCGAACTTTTTTCTGGCCCTATGGCAGCCGGGGCTCCGACTTTTTGCATGCCTGCAGGGACCTCAAATGGCTACACACATTACCAAGTTTGAGCTCAATCGGAGCCATAGGGACAGAGCAAGGTCCAAACGAACCTGCTCTTTTTATGTATTTGCATTTGACCCAATTCTAGGATCGAACTTTTTTCAGACCCTATGGCTCCGATTTTTTGCATGCTTTTAGGGACCTCAAATGGCTACCTCAGTACCAAGTTTAAGCTCAATCGGAGCCATAGGGAAAAAGCAATTTCCAAACCCAACCTGCTCTTTGTGTATATGCATTTGACCCAATTCTAGGATCGAACTTTTTTCCGGCCAATTGGCAGCCGCGGCTCCAATTTTTTGCATGCGCGTAGGGACCTCGAATACCTACCTCCATACCAAGTTTGAGCTCAATCGGAGCCATAGGGGCGGAGCTAGGTCTAAACCCAAAACCGCACCTACAGCGAAAACCGCCATTTTACCCCCAATAAGGATCGAACTCTTTTTCCGGCCCTATGGCAGCCGGGGCTCCAGTTTTTTGCATGCATGTAGGGACCTCAAATGGCTACCTCTGTAACAAGTTTGAGCTCAATCGGAGCCATAGGGACAGAGCAAGGTCCAAACCAAACCTGCTCTTTGTGTATATGCATTTTACCCAATTCTAGGATCGAACTTTTTCAAGCCCTATGACAGCCGCGGCTCCAATATTTTGCATAGCTGTAGGGATCTCGAATGCCTACCTCCAAACCAAGTTTGAAATCAATCGGAGCCATAGGGGCGGAGCTAGGTCCAAACCCAAATCCGCAACTACAGTGAAAACCGCCATTTTACCCCCAATTAGGATCTAACTTTTTTCCGTGCCTTTGGCAGCCAGGGCTCCGATTTTTTGCATGCCTGTAGGGACCTCAAATGGCTACCTCAGTAACAAGTTTGAGCTCAATCGGAGCCATAGGGACAGAGCAAGGACCAAACCCAACCTGATCTTTGTGTTTATGCATTTGACCCAATTCTAGTATCGAACTTTTTTCAAACCCTATGACAGCCGCGGCTCCAATTTTTTGCATGCGCGTAGGGACCTCTAATGCCTACCTCCATGCCAAGTTTGAGCTACATCAGAGCCATAGGGGCGGAGCTAGGTCCAAACCCAAATCCGCACCTACAGAGAAAACCGCCATTTTACCCCCAATTAGGATCGAACTTTTTTCCGGCCCTCTGGCAGCCGGGGCTCAGATTTTTTGCTTGATTGTAGGGACCTCAAATGGCTACCTCAGTACCAAGTTTGAGCTCAATCGGAGCCATAGGGACAGAGCAAGGTCCAAACCCAACCTGCTCTTTGTGTATATGCATTTGACCCGATTCTAGGATCGAACTTTTTTCCGGCCCTATGGCAGCCGGGGCTACAATTTTTTCTGCATGCACGTAAGGACCTCGAATGCCTACCTCAATACCAAGTTTGAGCTCAATCGGAGCCAAAGGGGCGGAGCTAGGTCCTAACCAAAATCCGCACCTACAGCGAAAACCGCCATTTTACCCCCAATTAGGATCGAACTTTTTTCCAGCCGTATGGCAGCCGAGGCTCCGATTTTTTGCATGCCTGTAGGGACCTCAAATGGCTACCTCAGTACCAAGTTTGAGCTCAATCTGAGCCATATGGACAGAGCAAGGTCCAAACCCAACCTGCTCTTTGTGTAAATGCTTTTGACCCAATTCTAGGATCGAACTTTTTTCCGGCCCTATGGCAGCCGCGGCTCCAATTTTTTGCATGCGCGTAGGGACCTCGAATGCCTGCCCCGATACCAAGTTTGAGCCCAATCCGAGCCATATGGGCGGAGCAAGGTCCAAACCCAAATCCGCACCTACAGCGAAAACCGCCATTTTACCCCCAATTAGGATCGAAATTTTTTCCGGCCCTATGGAAGCCGGGGCTCCGATTTTTTGCATGCTTGAGAGACCTAAAATGGCTACCTAAGTACCAAGTTTGAGCTCAATCTGAGCCATATGGACAGAGCAAGGTCTAAACCAAACTTGATCTTTGTTTATATGCATTTGACCCAATTCTAGGATCGAACTTTTTTCCGGCCCTTTGGCAGCCGCGGCTCCAATTTTTTGCGTGCGCGTAGGGACCTCAAATGCCTACATCCATACCAAGTTTGAGCTCAATCGGGCCATAGGGGCGGAGCTAGGTCCAAACCGAAATCCGCAACTACAGCGAAAACCCCCATTTTACCCCTAGTTAGGATCGAACTTTTTTCCAGCCCTATGGCAGCCGGGTTCGGATTTTTTGCATGCCTGTAGGGACTTCAAATGGCTACCTCAGTAGCAAGTTTGAGCTCAATCGGAGCCATAGGGACAGAGCAAGGTCCAAACCCAACCTGCACTTTGTGTATATGCATTTAACCACATTCTAGGACCGAACTTTTTTCCGGCCCTATGGCAGCCGCGGCTCCAATTTTTTGCATGCGCGTAGGGACCTCGAATGCCTACCTCCATACCAAGTTTGAGCTCAATCGGAGTCCAAACCCAAATCCGCATCTACAGCGAAATCCGCCATTTTACCCCCAATTAGGATCGAACTTTTCTCCGACCCTATGGGAGCCGCGGCTCTGGATTTTTGCATGCCTGTAGGGACCTTAAATGGCTACCCCAGTACCAAATTTTAGCTCAATCGGAGCCATAGGGGCGGAGCTAAGTCCAAACCAAACCTGCTCTTTGTGTATATGCATTTGACCCAATTCTAGGATCGAACTTTTCTCCGGCCCTATGGCAGCCGCGGCTCCAATTTTTTGCATGCGCGTAGAGACCTCGAATGCCTACCTCCATACCAAGTTTGAGCTCAATCGGTTCCATAGGGGCGGAGCTAGGTCCAAACCCAAATCCGCAACTACAGCGAAATCCGCCATTTTACCCCACATTAGGATCGAACTTTTCTCCGACCCTATGGGAGCCGCGGCTCCGGATTTCTGCATGCATGTAGGGACCTCAAATGGCTACCCCAGTACCAAATTTTAGCTCAATCGGAGCCATAGGGGCGGAGCTAGGTCCAAACCCAACCTGCTCTTTGTGTATATGCATTTGACCCAAATCTAGGATCGAACTTTTCTCCGGCCCTATGGCAGCCGCGGCTCCAATTTTTTGCATGTGCGTAGGGACCTCGAATGCCTACCTCAATACCAAGTTTGAGCTCAATCGGTTCCATAGGAGCGGAGCTAGGTCCAAACCCAAATCCGCAACTACAGCGAAATCCGCCATTTTACCCCCAATTAGGATCGAACTTTTCTCCGACCCTATGGGAGCCGCGGCTCCGGATTTTTGCATGCCTGTAGGGACTTCAAATGGCTACCCCAGTACCAAATTGTAGCTCAATCGGAGCCATAGGGGGCGGAGCTAGGTCCAAACCCAACCTGCTCTTTGTGTATATGCATTTGACCCAATTCTAGGATCGAACTTTTCTCCGGCCCTATGGCAGCCGCGGCTCCAATTTTTTGCATGCGCGTAGGGACCTCGAATGCCTACCTCCATATCAAGTTTGAGCTCAATCGGTTCCATAGGGGGGAGCTAGGTCCAAACCCAAATCCGCAACTACAGCGAAATCCGCCATTTTACCCCGAATTAGGATCGAATTTTTCTCCGACCCTATGGGAGCCGCGGCTCCGGATTTTTGCATGCCTGTAGGAACCTCAAATGGCTACCCCAGTACCACATTTTAGCTCAATCGGAGCCATAGGGGCGGAGCTAGGTCCAAACCCAACCTGCTCTTTGTGTATATGCATTTGACCCAATTCTAGGATCGAACTTTTCTCCGGCCCTATGGCAGCCGCGGCTCCAAGTTTTTGCTTGCGCGTAGGGACCTTGAATGCCTACCTCCATACCAAGTTTGAGCTCAATCGGTTCCATAGGGGCGGAGCTAGGTCCAAACCCAAATCCGCAACTACAGCGAAATCCGCCATTTTATCCCCAATTAGGATTGAACTTTTCTCCGACCCTATGGGAGCCGCGTCTCCGGATTTTTGCATGCCTGTAGGGACCTCAAATGGCTACCCCAGTACCAAATTTTAGCTCAATCAGAGCCATAGGGGCGGAGCTAGGTCCAAACCCAAACCTGCTCTTTGTGTATATGCATTTGACCCAATTCTAGGATCGAACTTTTCTCCGGCCCTATGGCAGCCGCGGCTCCAATTTTTTGCATGCGCGTAGGGACCTCGAATGCCTACCTCCATACCAAGTTTGAGCTCAATCGGTTCCATAGGGGCGGAGCTAGGTCCAAACCCAAATCCGCAACTACAGCAAAATCCGCCATTTTACCCCCAATTAGGATCGAACTTTTCTCCGACCCTATGGGAGCCACGGCTCCGGATTTTTGCATGCCTGTAGGGACCTCAAATGGCTACCCCAGTACCAAATTTTAGCCAAATCGGAGCCATAGGGGCGGAGCTAGGTCCAAACCCAACCTGCTCTTTGTGTATATGCATTTGACCCAATTCTAGGATCGAACTTTTCTCCGGCCCTATGGCAGCCGCGGCTCCAATTTTTTGCATGCGCGTAGGGACCTCGAATGCCAACCTCCATACCAAGTTTAGGCTCAATCGGTTCCAGAGGGGCGGAGCTGGGTCCAAACCCAAATCCGCAACTACAGCGAAATCCGCCATTTTACCCCCAATTAGGAACGACCCATGGGAGCCGCAGCTCCGGATTTTAGCATGCCTGTAGGGACCTCAAATGGCTACCCCAGTACCAAATTTTAGCTCAATCGGAGCCATAGGGGCGGAGCTAGGTCCAAACCCAACCTGCTCTTTGTGTATATGCATTTGACCCAATTCTAGGATCGAACTTTTCTCCGGCCGTATGGCAGCCGCGGCTCCAAGTTTTTGCATTCGCGTAGGGACCTCGAATGTTTGAGCTCAATCGGTTCCATAGGGGCGGTGCTAGGTCCAAACCCAAATCCGCAACTACAGCGAAATCCGCCATTTTACCCCCAAGTAGGATCGAACTTTTCTTCGACCCTATGGGAGCCGCGGCTCCGGATTTTAGCATGCCTGTAGGGACATCAAATGGCTACCCCAGTACCAAATTTTAGCTCAATCGGAGCCATAGGGGCGGAGCTAGGTCCAAACCCAACCTGCTCTTTGTGTATATGCATTTGACCCAATTCTAGGATCGAACTTTTCTCCGGCCCTATGGCAGCCGCGGCTCCAAGTTTTTGCATTCGCGTAGGGACCTCGAATGCCTATCTCCATACCAAGTTTGAGCTCAATCGGTTCCATAGGGGCGGAGCTAGGTCCAAACCCAAATCCGCAACTACAGCGAAATCCGCCATTTTATACCCAATTAGGAACGACCCTATGGGAGCCGCGGCTCCGGATTTTAGCATGCCTGTAGGGACCTCGAATGGCTACCCCAGTACCAAATTTTAGCTCAATCGGAGCCATAGGGGCGGAGCTAGGTCCAAACCCAACCTGCTCTTTGTGTATATGCATTTGACCCAATTCTAGGATCGAACTTTTCTCCGGCCCTATGGTAGCCGCGGCTCCAAGTTTTTGCATGCGCGTAGGGACCTCAAATGCCTACCTCCATACCAAGTTTGAGCTCAATCGGTTCAATAGGGGCGGAGC